>VWZV01017470.1:551045-1151045 GCA_013397155.1 Irena cyanogastra | reverse complement strand
TGTTAGTTAATTAGTGGATGAAATCTGCTTTTTTCATAACCCATATTGCTTAAATAGTAAATATTCAGTCAATTAAAAAGCAATTTTGTATGATGAACACTAGCTTTTACAGGGCAACTCTATTGCATTGAGACTGTTTGTCTGAATTAGATATGACAAAAGTGCTTACCAGGGATGACAAGCTTCTTTAATTAACAGTGCCATCACCAAATGTAACCTGCATGTCTACTGAAAGATAAGCTGAACTGTGAACTTTATTCTACTGTCTGTATTGCCTGGATCTTCATTACCTAATTTCATCATAGTCATGCCTTTTTGAGACTACCTAAAAAAAAGGCCAGACAAAATTAAGAGAATAAAAAGTGGTTTTATTTATTTAAAGGGCTTTCAGGTACATTTAAGGCAGACGAAGCCCCCCCAGGCACTACACCCGAAAATCTGTGATAGGTCATGGGTTTCCATACTTTTATAAGTTTGGTCCATTTGCATATTGGGGGTTAATCTTCCAATTACAGCTTCAGGTAATTAAGTCATTTTACCCCAAGTTTGCTGCTCCTCCCCACTCACTTTTGTTAATATCTGTTGGGGCTGAGACGGTAAGCGTGTCCTTGATTCACAGGCCTAGAGAGGAATTGTTTTGTCTGACCAAAATAGGAAAACAGCAGCTAACACTCTGTATAGAGTTTAGAGTTATACACCAAAGAATTGCAGGATTACAGATATTTGAAAAATAGAAAAGCTAAAATCCTAAGGCATAAGTAGAAGCTTGGATGTTTCACTTAGATGTAGACATACAGTATTAGGTGTCTTAATCTAGGACTATATCCAATATTGAGTATTTGAGATGACTGTACATTTCTCCTGAAAGAGGTGGAGAAAGTGTGCTTGTCTAGGAGTATCCATGTACCTTCAGCTGATGTTTCAGTGATGTAAAATGATCTGTTTTGCTGGTGAAATTGAAGGTGGGAAGAGCAATATGTGAGCTCGTCACTTGGTTTTACTGCCTTGCCTGGAAATTTTGTCTGGATGTTTAAAAACTTAAGTTGGAGCTCATTGAGTATATTTTTCTGAATGTTGTGGAGTAGAAGTAAAAGGCAATCCCCACCAAACTTCAAGCAGTAATGGCTGCCTGTGTCTTCTCTTTGAAGTGATGGCAGGCCCAGTGAGATGGCTTGACTATGTGAGCTCCTGAGCACTATGTTTAGGAAAAGCAGGATTTAGTGTGCCTGGCCCTGTTTCTGTCAGAGAGATGAAAAAGAGCATGAGACTGCATTCTAGTAGTCATGGACTCCAGATTCCTTGCTGGGAGGGCTGAGGCTGTGTGCTGAGGCTGAGCTTGTGTGTCAGTAGATTTCTGTGATGGAGGGTGACAGTGCAGGCATACTTGACAGGAATAGGAGAAATATCCTTGGATTCTGAAAAAATTTGTTACCAAAAAAATATTCATGTTACTCTCGTTGCTTATGTATTTTCATTTGGACACCATAAGTTTCTCTTGGCAGTTTTTATAACCTATAAATATTGCTTTATAATTCCACACTGATTTTTTTGCCAACCAAAATAAGTGCTTTTCAATAACCAAGTTTTTCTATTGGGTATATGAAACATTCTGACAATCCAGGCAGTAAAACATTATTGTAGAATAATCTTACTTATTTATAAAATCACCTGAATTTTGGAAGTTGGCATTGAAAGAGGGAAGACAAGTAGTTTTACTCTGAGAACATAAAATGTGATTGATTCTCCCTGTATTTCCAGGTACTGCCATTGGAAAACAGAATGAAGGACAGTACACGTTTCCCCCAGGCACTGAACATTGGGATGGCAATAGTCATGGCATTGTACATCTCATTGGCCACCCTAGGGTATATGCGCTTTGGGGATGAAGTCAAAGGCAGCATCACTTTAAACCTGCCGCAGGATAAGTGGTAAGTGCCTCTGTGATTTAAAAGCAGTAACCTAGAAGGCAGAAATGTTGGAATGGTTGTCCCATGCCTCGGTGCCATCAGGGTGCTCTGACCTTTAGTGTATCCACAGTAGAGCTGTGGTCCTAGCCAGTAACTTCTTCCATATTAAAAGGACTTGCACATGGAGGCTGACCAATGGTATTATAAATTATTCCACCTCTAGAAGGAGCTAGTTCCAGGACTGTTGAAGGAGGGAATACACAGTTTGCAGCAATCTGTCATGCAGGTCTGAAACGAGCTGCTTTTACCTTGGATGTCCTGGTAATATAGTGCCCTTTTTAGTGTAATCACTGAATTTAACAGGTGAACAAATGGAATAGAAGACATCAAAGATGAATAGGTTTGTAGTTCAAGTGCAAGTCCATGGATAGTGTATATGGTGACTTCCTATCAGGAGAATGAAGCTTAGTTTGCCAGTGTCTTGAGGAGACTACAATTTTTATTTAGCTTTTTTATGCTATGAGGGCTGCACATGTCACATGCTGAAGATGCACTGAAGATGATTTCAACTGCTGTACAGTTAGTTTTGTATCTGTCTGTGGATGGATATACTCCCACTATTCTCTAATATAATTTATTTTTTTAGTACTTTTGTCTGATAGCTAAAATTAGGTATATCAGCAGTGCAAAAGTGCTAAAACTGAAAAGTATTTTAATGTTTTCATTCTGATCAAATAATGAAAGGTTATATACAGGTTATATACTTGCATCTACTTGTTCAATGTTGTAGTAGCTTATTAAATTAGTGAAATCTCAAATTATTGGGAAAAAAACCCCCTGCTTTGATAAACTGAATGCTGACTTTTTTATTCTTTGAAAAAGAGGAGAACAAATGTAAAAAATGTTCTTAAATGTTAAATGTTACTTTTTCACTCTCTTTTCTTCCTTTTCATTCCTTGGAGTGAATGTGAACTATGCATTTTTAATATTCTTAAGAAGTTTTGTTTAATTGCCAGACTGTTTCCAATGTTTAATACATGAGAGTATAAAAAATGTGTCTTGAAGGATGAATGATTTTTCATTGCTAGAACTTTCATCTGTTTCTTACTGCTTGTTTGCTTGCCTTGTTTTTATACTGCTGTTTTAACAACTGAGATTTGGGCCTTAATGATTTTTCATTTTATGGTATTCCTTCCTCCCTTCCTCTCTTCCTTCCTCCCTCCCTCCCTTCCTCCCGATATTTGAGGATATTGCTCATCATATACATTTATATTCTTTTGTTGTACATACATATACAAGAAGTTTAGCAAGGCAGGGCAATGCCAAGCACAGGTACAGGCTGGGCAGAGAGTGGATTGGGAGCAGCTCTGCGGAGAAAGTCTTGGGAGTGAGGGTGGCTGAAAAGCTCGTCATGACCCAGCAATGTGCACTGGCAGTCCAGAAAGCTGTTGTGTACTGGGCCGTATCCAAAGCAGAGTGGCCAGCAGGGCCAGGGAGGGGATTCTGCCCCTCTGCACTGCTCTGCTGAGATGCCATCTGCTGTGCTGCATCAGCTCTGGAACCCCCAACACAAGAAAGATGTTGACCTGTTGGAACAAGTCCAGAGGACAACCTGAGATGATCAGAGGGCTGGAGCATCTCTCCTTATGACAGGCTGAGAAAGCTGGGGGATTTTCAACCTGGAGAAGAGAAGGCATTGGGAAGACCTTACAGCACCTTCCAGGACCTAAAGGGGGCTTGCAAGAAAGCTGGAGAGGGGCTTTTCACAAGGGCATGTAGTGATAAGACAAGAGGGAAAGCCCTCAAGTTAAAGGAGGGCAGGTTTAGATTAGAAATTAGGAAAAAATTCTGTACTGTGAGGGTGATGAGGCACTGGAACAGGTTGCCTAGAGAGGTTGTGGACTCCCCATCCCTGGAAGTGCTAAAGACCAAGCTGAATGGGGTTCTGAGTAACCTGATCTAGTCAAAGGTACTACCCATGGCAGGAGAGTTGAAACTGGATGATCTTTGACACTCCTTTCAACCCAAACCATTCTGTGATTCTCTGACATTAAAAAAACCCAAAAAACCCACCCAGAAATCTGCAAATTTTTACTCTATCTATTCTATGTAATGCAGCTGAAAGGAAAAATACTTCCATTTCTAATATAAGATGGCAGTCCTTGTTTATAAGATTAGTGAAAAGCTTGTTTTAAATAGTATCTTTGGGTTTATTTGTGCCTTAAGAGAGGTGCTGTTAAAAACAAGGAGTGAGAGGAATGTGGAATAAGCTAAGGTTGCTACTCACTGTTGCTTTTTATTGTGCTCATGCAAGCAACAGAATGAACTTTATTCTGCATCCCTGCTGTCTAACAGAGCTGTTCACATACGAATTTTCAAATAGCTCTTGGCTACAGTGCAGATGTGATGATGATGATATTTGTGCTGATGGCTTTGCAGGCCTAATGCAAGGAAACAGATAATAAAAGAGATGAAAACTGGTGCTCTATAGGTTGGAAATTGGCATTATAAGCGTAATAACCTCAAAGCTACTCAGGGCACATATCCACAGTTAACAAAGTCGTATGTTTTTGTCTTACCCTGGAGAGTACCCCAGAGCACCAAACAGAATTAAGAGAAGCAGCTCAGTGGTGCGCTCAGGGATTGTGATGTATGATGCCATTCCTGTGCAGGACTGTGGGTCTGCCTGACACAGTACTGAGGGACAAATGGTTGCAATTAACTGGGCTAGCAAAACAAATTTCCAGTGAACCGTGGGACAGTGTTTTGCTATTTGGTCCTCACATAAAAAGCCAGTTTGAACTAGAGAAATTGCAAGGAGCAGAGGAATTTTGTTATAAGAAGACAGGCAAAAAACCTGGAATGTATCTAAGCAGTGAGACTTGGTTTATGTGTTTAATTCCAGCTGGACAACCCCTGTCTTAAAAATAAGCTTTTCCTGATAAAGAAAATTAAATTAAAATTCTGCTGCTTTCTGAGCTTTATTGATGTCCTCACAGATGAATTGACTGGCATACACAGGCCCTAGACTAGTTAAGTTCTTAAGTTTAATTTAAATAGAGGACTACTTGTATTCTTAAAAAATCCTGCCAGATTGGTGCTTTTGGATAAATGATTTGGTACTGTTCTATTTTAGATGGTGTTTGGAAGTACAAATTGTCACTTGGCATAATATGTTACTTAGAATATGTTGAAATTGGACTTAAAGAGTAGTTTTCAGTATTTGCAGATGTAAATTATAGAAAGTACTGCATTAGTACTTTTTAGAGTCCCTGGTTTGGGTCTTGTAGATTCGTAATATGGTTTGGGTTGGAGAGGACCTTTAAAGATCATCTGTTCTGATCCCTGTGCCATGAGCAGAGAAATCTTTCACAAGATCAGGTTGCTCCAAGCTCCATCCAGCCTGGCTGTGAACACTTCCAGGGATGAGGCATCCATAGCTTCACTATCCTTTCACAAAAATTTTCATCTTTGTTCTCGTTTGGGTTCTTGTCTTCTTGAGGCTGAATATGAAGGTTCTTTCCATCATCTGTTCTTTGTAAAGATATAAGTGAGTCTTTGTGCCACAGTTCCCTTACTGTGAATCCCAAAGTTTAATGACCATACAAACACTGGTGTATTGCAGTTGGACAAGACTTCACATGGGACTAGTTCAAGTGAAAGCTTTGCGTTATTATTGCTCTCTTTGGTGTAGCTGTGTTGTTCTGCAAGTTTTGTTGCACTACTTGCCGATGATTCTACCCTTAAAATGGGTATAATGAAATCTAAAATGATGAATTGAAAAGAGGATTAGCACATATGGATGATTTAGATTTTTATTAAAAGGTAGCCTAAGGAGTCATCTTTTTCTGATTGGAATATAATATTAAATTACTAGTAAAATCACCTCAGTAATATAAAAATTACTTTTTTAATTCGGGAAGTTTAATCCTCATAGATCTATAGAAAAATAATGTAATGGAGATGCTTACTTTGAACTACAGTGTGTTAAAGTTTTGAATCCTGTTTTTGAATATATTTTAGAAATTACTTTTGTAAAGGCTTGGGGTAGTCTGAAGCCTGAGGAGTAGAGGTAAATTCTGGGTATCTGGTCAGCTAAAATTTAACCAGCTAAAATCTATCTAAGCTTCTGGAATAAGGACAGTCTTGCAGAACTCTTGTTCCCTCTGAATTTCTAAAAGCTGCTCAGCAGTCAAAAAGATGTGTGTCACAAAAGCAGCAGCTTCTAAACTAGCTACACCATTATGTCAACATGTAAATTGATGTAACAGTTTTTCTGTCCATTTGAATGTGCCTTTAGAGATTACCTGAGTTGTGTACAGTGATGGCCAAACCTTTGATACAGATAATTTAAGACCTAGTGGTCAAAATGTATTTTTAGTTGAAGCTTATTTTTCTTTTCTTCCTCATATCACAGAATCATAGAAAGTATGGTGGAAAAGAGCTGAGCTGTACAGATAAAATTTTTCCCATGATGTGCCGTTTGGCCACAGGATAAGGGGCCAAAAGTAGTCCTGGCTGGATTTTATTTACTAACGCAGATACAGACTGTGATACTCAAAGAGAGAGTGCTTTAAGTGACCCCTGCCAGGCTTTGGGAGATACAGAGAACAAGATCCTATTTGTTCTTTCCCTACTCTGGCTGCTGTTTTTTATTTTCTTACTTATGCATGTTGGCTTTGCTTCAGTTGAACATCTTTTTAAGGATTGAAGCAATGAACCAAGCCCTCACTCAAAATTTTTATGATGTCTATAGGAAGAAAATCATACGAAGAGACTCATAATTTCTGTCAGTTTGCTGCAAGCAATGCCAAATACTTGCAATTAATGCAGCATGAATTAAAAATATGTCTAAATTTAAACCTGTTGGAGGCATGGATAACTCTTTGTCCTTTGTTTACTCAGCCACAAGTAATAGTGGTAAGGATGTCTGCCCTTCATTGGAAGATTTACTCTAGTTGACTTATCTTCTGCAAAATCTTAGGCAGTTAAAATACTATATTCATGTTTGCTGGGGAAAAAATATTTTTTCATATATATATATATCCTTCGGGCTGTTACCAAGCTAATTTTTTATGAAGAATTTGCAACTTACATGCTTACATGACTGTAAATGTTCTCAACAGGTTGTATCAGTCTGTAAAAATTCTGTACTCCTTTGGGATTTTTGTGACATACTCGATTCAGTTCTACGTCCCTGCAGAGATTCTCATTCCAGTTGCCACCTCCAGAGTGAGGCAGAAGTGGAAGTTACTCAGTGAGCTTGTGGTGAGAGCACTATTAGTCTTCTCAACCTGTAAGTATGTGCAGAACATCCATTAAAAAACTTGCTATTACATTTTGTTGGGACCTGTTTATTTAAATACATGTTTTGTTGTTTTTTTTCCCAGAGGCTAGCAAACCTGGAATTTTGTTTCAATACTTCACTACGTTTTGACTTTTATGAACAAGTGAAACTAATGTTGTGTTTGTATTTTAACCACATTTGTTTTAGTAGGTGTGACCAATTATTTGACGACAATATCTTTTGCTGGCAATACCCTAAAGCTGCCAACTGGAAAATAAACCTTTTTAAAAAAATTTTTTTTAAGTGAGACATACATTGCTGAGATTTGTCAACATTTATCTATGTGATCTTCAGTACATGCTTGTCATGGAGAAGTCATTTCTCTATTTTGTTGATGTGAGGATTAAGCCTGAAGGTGTGCTGGGTCTGTATCCATAAAGTAGCATTGGCAAACATGGATGCCTGGTCAAGGAGTCCGTGACGTGCCACTTATTTTAGGTGGTAATGCTCCAAAGTAGTTTTGTATCTCTACCTTCACTGTCTTTTACTCCTGTTGTTTTTCTTGCTTGTCCCCTAATCTTCCCATCCCTCCTACTGTGTCCCTGCATTCTCACAGCTGGTTGAGATCTGCTAGTAGGAGTCAGCAGAGCTGATATTGAATGGTGAGTATGGTCTTATCTAGGAATCAATACTCCTGAAGATAATGAACTGTGGGGGAAGTTCAGCTTTGCCTTTACAGCTTCCAGCCAAAGTGCTCAATAATACTGCGACCTTTTCTCAAAGACATTATAAAAAATTGTTTCTAGTACAAAGCTGGCATCTTGACTTGACCGTTTGTATTGAAATGAGCTGTTGATATCTTAAAAACAATCAAAACTAATAAGAAAAAAATGCTAAACCTTGTGTTTTAGGGGAAAGTATTGATGAAAGAGAAGATACTTTATTGTCTCCATTCCCTTGATGAATGCAGTAGCTAATGTGCTGGATGACACCTAAGGATTGTTGTAAAAGAAAACTTTAACATCCAGTGAGACCTTCTTATGGTCAAGCTTGTTGAGAGAAACAGTTTAATGTCAGTGCAATTTAATTACTACAGTAAGCAAAGGGAAATACCATCAATCTAATAACTTGCAGCTCTGAAAATACATCTGCTTTGTGAAACTAAAAAAATAAAAAGAAAACCCAAATTTTTCTTGAATTATGGAGTACGTATCTCCTGAAGCATCATATAGCCTATATTCTATTTCAGGTGATCAAGGCGTTAAGATTTTAAGATTGAAGATAGATGAGTAGCTCTTGTAATACTTGAGAGACATCTAGATCAAAAAGCTTCAAAGTTCAAAACACTTTAGTGTCTCTAAGATCTCCAGTCCTAACCATACTTTGCTGTCATGAGGCCCTCGACTTCTGCTCACTCTCTGTTGCCCTTTATGTGCTCCTTATCACCTGCCTGGGTATTGATATCACAATAGGTTTGAAAAGCTAAAAATCCTGTATACCCAAGCTGTTGCTTACAGCCAAAGGCTTGAAGGATTTATAGGTGAAAGGTAGTTTCATGTATGTGTCTGATGAGAAGAGCCAGTGGTGAACAGGCTTAAAGGCACATTTCCCTGATTGACTTGGGAAGATTATAAATGACTTCATCATATTCAGCAATAGGTTTTTTTCTTAATTTTATCATTAACCTTTGTAATTTCTGGGTAGTCTGAAAACTGGGAAACAATCTCCAAGAAAAGAAAGTAGAAAAAGAGAGGAAATTAGCTATATATATGTAAAGATACATATATAAAAAAGGTATAGCTATATATATAAAGATGTAGCATTAGAATGCTTTGCCTTTATGTCTTTGGAAAAAATATGTATAGTAAAATTGTAGCTAGTGTTTGCCATTGCAACTTACTTGTGATACGAATCTCTAAAATGGAGCTGCTGAAGTGTTACAGGTGTTACTGGGATATTTGAGGATATTAAACTGTTTGCTGTAAGGCACAAAAAAGTAACATTAAAGGTTTGCTCTTAAAGGTTTGATATTTGCCAGGCTGTTGTGTGATGTGTTGTATTATCCTAATTGCATTTCAGGTTTTTCCCAACTGGTTTCTACAACTTGTATGCATGCAGTAGCCGTAATACTTTTTCACCAACAGTTGTGTAAGCTCCCATACTGACATTCGTCTTCATTTTTTTGTTGAAGCACTGGTTTTAAACAGAATTAATTTAAATAATGTCACTTTTCACTTAGCTGCACTTTGTCTAACTGCAGAACATGGTTCCTAAAATGATTCAGAAAGTGTTTCTTTAATAGAAAGTAAAAATCCAAAACCTTTTAAATGGAATTTTAGAAATTAAATTGTTTTGATATCAGTGATGGAGTATGTTGTAATGTCTGGACCATTCAGAGGTCATACACTGATTAAAGGGAATCTGCTTGCTTGAAAATAATTCTTTGAGAAGAGAAACTTCAGCTGTGGTGCTAGTAACACATTAGCTTTTTAAGAGAAGACATGAAAAATCACTTATTACTAATTCTTGGGTCTTTTGCATTACTCAAAAATTATGTCATTGTTTTATTGTTGGAGTATATGAGAAACTTTTTTTGGAAGAAGCAGACCCAGGAGTCTATTTTTTTGGTCATTTTTTTCTGGTCTGATAAGGTTTGTTTTAAGTAAGGACTTGACAACTGACTGGAGATGTAACACAAACCAAAAGCCATCTGTGTTGCTTAAGGCTTTTCATTACTTACTTGCTCACATTTGGACACTTAGCATTGCCGGAGGATGATCACAAGAATCCTTTGCATTTTTACATTTCCATGTTCTGCTTCCTCTGCTTTTTTCTATTTTGTTTGCAAGAGACAAATGTCTCTTCATCTTTGCTTGGATTTATTAACTGTATATGGTGTAGTAATTTGGAAGATCCCACAATACTTCATAAATCCTGACATAAACCATTGTTTTACAAACTCAGGTGAGCACCTGGTGTGCTGAGTGGAGGGGTGAGCTAAGCTTGTGCTGAAAGTCCAGCCTAGAGCTGGAAACTGGGTTTAGTGGATGATGAAAGCAGGTGGGAGCTGGATGTCTAGCTAGCTAGGCCGAAATAGGATTGGAAGTGGGACTAAGCATCACCGTGGTGGGCTAAGTTAGAAATTCGGAACACACAAAAATAGAAAGAATAGGACAAGAGGCTCCATGGGATTTGGAAAACACTAGAAGAGATACGCAGGTGCAGTTTTGTGTGGGTACTGCCTTGGTATTTGCAGTGTTTGAATGTCAGATAACCTCAGTGCTTTGAAATATTTGTCAGGGTGGAATTTTTATGATGTCGAAAGTATTTACCCTGATTTTACGTATTTAAAAGACATGTTACAAATATAGTTAGGATCTGTGTTTGCTGCATCTGCTGGGGTGAACATTGGGCATCATGCCCAAGGTTCAGCCCTTAGCCAAGCCTGTTACATGATAGGATTGTACATTCATTGGGATTAACTGTTAAAATGTGAAGCTTTTTTAATTTGCTTCTGAAGGAACTGGACCATTCTGGATGAATTTTTGAAAGATCATTTAATATTGTTATGTAGAAAGCTGTAAGTTTTATCTTTCCGGAGGTCGGCTTGTCTTAGAGAGCAAGAAAAAAACCCCTTTTTACCCAAATCAGTTCTGTTATGCCCATTGCTGCTGTTCCATCATGAATGTTCTTTACTCTCTTTTGCTTACTTGGTGCTGAGATCATGGTGGTTCTGGGAGGGAAAAATTTGGAGAGGTTTTGTTCCGCTTAAGCGATTAATTCCTCCTGTATTAACAGCTTCAAAATGTGCTGAGAACTTGGAGATTGAGAGAAGATCTGCCAAGCTTTAGTCAGTGTTGATGCTAAATGGCATCAGACATATTCACTTCTGATGCCTCACAGTAGGAATTGTGGTAAAAAATTTAGGATGGGGCAAGAATATAAGTTTCCACTAGAATGAAAATGTAAATATCTCACTGTCTAGCAAAGGCCTCCTCATGTCTTCTGACTGAAGGACACTGAAATTAAATCTGCTTGCTGGATGTGTTGGAAGAAGTATGGGGGAAAAAATGGTATTGAGAAAATATTTTATCTGAAAAGGTGTCAGCAAAACCATGAAGTAAAGGAATAAAATAGAAAAATTCTAGCATTACTTTCATTTTTAAATAATAAGTTGTGCTTGATTTATTAAAGATAGTAGTAAAATAATTTTTTTTTTGTGAATTGGTAAAGGCTGCTGAAGAATATCAGCAAATATAATGGAGAAAACTGGAGTTGAGTATTAATAGTATCTTTCATCCACACAGGAAGCTTAGAATATTATTCTTTTAATAGCTTAATTTAGGACTGTGTTCCTGCAGCCACGGTTCTCCTGTTAAAAGGTAAATTAAGAAATACTGCATTTGCATGTGGATGTGGAGATATCACTTGAATTGTCAGCTGTTTTGATTATTACCTTGAAATGAAAGAAATTTAATTGAAGGGCTGATCCAGCTGAGCATGAACAGAGCTGTTACTGAGCTGCTTGCCATTAAGTCTGAGCTTAATGTGTGATTTTACCAAGACGAGAATAAATGCGTTATTCAGTTGAGCTTATCAGTTAGGTTTTCTAAATATTTCCTTATTTCAACTGTACCTGGATTTAGGAAAGAACAGTTCTTCATGCTGAACAATTAGACACAAGATAAAATTATGTTTACCAGATGTCTTACACTGTTTATTGGCATTGTGCCAATCAAATACTTCCTTAGAGTAGCTGCAGAAGAGGTAACATAAAGGAGTTTTAAGATCTAATCGATCTTAATACATATTCTTAGGATAAAGTGATAATCATTTATATAGAAGAAGCTTACGTATCAATTATTAGACAGGATTTTTTTTAGTAAGAGTTTGTTCATTTCAGAGAGTAATAATGACAGAAAAATTGAATAGTTAAATTAGTGATTTAAGAAAATTCCAGATGGGGTATAAAACATTTGTGTGGACTGCTAACAGGCTCATCAAAGTGGGCTTTAACACAAAATAATTGTTTATGAATTGTCAAAGGAATAAAGTCAAATATTTTATTAAGTCAGTTAATTTTCCCCCACTGTGTATTGGGGTTTTATCTGGGGTTTTTTTGATATGGGGAGCTGGTGAGCAAAATTCTTGCTTCCAAGTAGAAGATCCTGTACTGTGGTTTTAAGTTGAGAGATGATCATTGGGTGGTTTTTTGACATATGCTTGGGCACGAGTAGATATGTGAAATCAGATTTTTTGAACTTTCTTGAGTATCTTTGCAAGAAGAATAAATCTCTTAATTTCAGGGTTAATATATCCTGATAATGAGTCCTTTCTATTGATGTGCTGTTATGAATTGTCTTATCTTATGAATTGCTATTGGTGTAGGCATCAATTTATGGATGTATTGTAACTTACGTTCTTTTTAACAGTGCAAATATTAAAGTCTTTTTTTACCCAACTTTAATATATGGATACCAGATATCTGTGGTTTATGATTAATGCTTAAATGTTATGGTTTATTTGAATGAACCGTAGAAGTGTTTCTTATTGCTCGTTGTTCTAGAGACATTAAGGTGTGAATACATTTTCCAAATAGAGCCATAGGGACTAGCAGAATGGTGTAATGTTAGTATTCATCATTGCAAAATTTTATGTTTTAATGTTTCAGGAATTTACTTTACAACCTTTCAGGAATTTACTTTACTTTTTAGAAAGTTCAGGTTGTAAAGTGAATTCCTGAAAAGCTAAAAAAAGTTCTGCTTTATCTGTTTGGGGTTTTTTAAAGTACTTTGGTGTATGTTGGACTTCTTCTGTTCGTGTGTTAGTTAGAATTCTGAATGAATTTTGATTTTGTACTTCAGCTTTTGGAGTACAGTTTTTTTCCAAAGCTATTTTATGAGGAAGAAAGAAAAGTATGAGCTTGAATACTGGGCAAACGATATATTCCAAGAACTGTCTGGACACAATCTTGTGCTGTGTGCTCTGGGATGGCCCTGCTTGAGTAGGGAGGTTGGACCAGATAACCCACTGTGGTCCTTTCCAATCTTACTCATTCTGTGACTCTGTGATTCTGTGATTTGTGATTGAGGAGAAAAATGGAAAATTTTGTAAGATTTGTAATAAGAAAATTAAAAAGTAATTTAGGGCTTGTCATGAAATTTGCTTGATTTTTGTTCTGCGACATTTGTTATGCGACATTTGTTCCGCAACATTTGTTCCATAATTTACAAAACAAATAAAGAACAAATAGTTTAGCAATTCATTCATGTTTCTGAAACAGTTCATCATATTCTGGAGCAATAATTATTTTAATTCTTAAATTATTTGCATTAACTTTTGAATTATTAATATTTTCGATAAACAATTTATGACTCCTTTTTGAAGTTTCCTTTGTAAATTGTATTCACTCATGGTGAAGTGCAAGTAGAAGATTCCTGATAATATTTACAGTGTAAACCTACCTGTGAGTTGCTGCTCTGGAGATTTGAGGTCACGCCTGGCAGAAATTGCGAAGTGCTCCATGTGTTAAGACTTGTCTAATTTAGCATAGAGAACTCTGTTGTCTTCACCGCTACAGCTGCAGTGGCTATCCAAGCTAGACTCCCTGGAATCAAGAGAGAGGAGCAGGTGCTTGGAAGGATACAATTTGTCTGATCTGGTTTACATATTTGCTTCTGGACAAGTTGAACTGGACCACAGAAGTACTTATTCCCTTCTTTGGCATGTTTGAAGGAATATAGGTGAGAAATATATCAAGCATTTGGTATGATCAGTCCTTCTCTGGAAGAATGAGAAGTGATGCTGAATATCATGCTCAGTTGCCTGCAGTTAAATCCCATTTTCCCTTTCTAACAATAATTTTAAAACTAATCAAGCCTGCTGTTATTTTTTAGTTCCACTCTATATTTTCCATCTGTGTGCTTACAAATATACTAAAGCGGTGATGTGAAATTTTTTTGTCCAAATAACAAAAACATATATATATTCTCTAGCTCACAGAAAGTGAACTTTATTTGTAATATTTCAATAATTCATGAATTTGTGTTTCTCCATTATTTTAGCCCATTATATTTTTATGCATGAACTGACTAAGGAGAGAAGGTCATTTATCAGGTTTCTTCTTAAATGTCATACACAAGCCACTGATTTTCTGTCATGCTTATTGAGTGGAGTGGCTATTTTTGTATGTACCCCTTACGCATTTTACATCTATTCAGTGCTTCATAGACTTGTAATTTCCTTTAAGATCCAGAGTTTCCTAAGGGGAAAGTAAAGGATTCGGCAGATAGAAAAACATCAGTTTCTTAGTGCACAGTGAAGAGGAAATAGATAACGGTGCTTGGCATTTTTAAAATATCCCCATTTTTTTTAATGACATTGGCATATGTCTTCCTTCCTCCCTTTTGATGTGCAACAACACAGAGTTTATGGACATACCAAAAGTAATAGCATGTCGTGCTTTGCTTAGTTGGTTATTCTGAGTTGAGTAGTGTTGAATATTAATCTGTATGTTTTCACTGGATAAGGTCCCTCAGTGTAAATGTTGTGATAATAAGCAACATTAATTTGCTGCTACAGAAAGTCTAAGGAACCTGTAGCACAAATGACATCCCATTCACTTTTTAATCCTTTTGTTTTCAACATCATGTTCCAAGATTCAGTAGTTTGTTACTTCCTGTTGTATCCTGCGAACCTTATTCTATCTAGTTTTTTTTTTTGGTTTTTTTTTTTAACCTGGAAGTTTTCATAGAGCTGACTTGCACTGTGGCCTCGGACCTTTGTCCTGACACAAACAGAAAAGCTGTTTTCTAGAGTTTAGGGTATGTGGTGAGAAAGAGGAGTACCTTTACAGTATATTTTTATGATATGTGAGTCAAATGAACATCTTACTGCTTACAAATGTAGAATATCTTCTCTCTTGTCTTTGGTTTTCTTTATACCAGCACAGCATGTAATTCCGTATTCCTCATCATGCTAGGTCTTGCATTCAATCAGAAAAGAGCAGATTGGCTTCACTGGTTAGCACAACCCCCCTGTTCTCTGTTTAACTGTTTTGTGTATTTTTTCATTCAGCAAGCAGTGGAACATACTTTGTTCTGACTTGCAGTAATGCTCACTGATAAAGCTCTTCTGTTGTCACATTAATGTTGTTTTAATATCAAAAATTCTGTGTCTTGTTCTTTGAGGTTGAATGATGTTCTTATTTAACATGGAGTGTTGTGGTAAGGTTATCTCAACTGTAGTTCTTCCTTCAGTAAAAGATACCTTGAATCATGTTGCTGTCCTACTAAACTGGTGTGAACTTCCTTACTGAAGACTCCTTCATTCAAAGTCAGGTCCACAAAGAAATTAGGTGTATAAAATTATTCCATCAACATTTCCCCCCACAAATGACTCTGTCTTTGCTGGAATAAGATCAGATGCCATATTTTTTTCTTACTGCTTTTTTATGCCCCTCACTGATACCTCACCATGATCTTGCTGGTTGCATCTTCTGTGACCTTTCAGATTTCAACCTCCCATTTCTGCTCTTTTTTCGTAAAACCTCTCTTGTGTTCTGTGTTTATCCACTACTTATTCAGTTACTATAAACTTAACATTTTGTAACTTTTCCTGCATTTATTTTTCCATCTTTATTTCTATGCCATTCCCTTTATTTTATGCTTTAATTGTTGGACGTAATTAATCTGTGGTATCAGACAAGAAGCCAGAGGATTATTGGTATAAATGCATCAAATGAGCCATTATTATTATGTGACAAGTAATCAACTTGACACGATATGTTCCAGGTCTAAATCTGCGTGGCGAAAGAAGCTTTTATGTGGTCTATGCAATTATGTGGTTTATGTTTACTTTAATTATCCCTATTTGATAGCTACACACTATATTTCTTGCTGGAAGGCAGAATTATTGCAAATGCTTCCTGCAAAGTGCACCACTGAGAATATGGCAGGAGTTTAATTTTAAGACTTGGTGCCTAAGTATATAGACTAGGCTAGAAGAATTTACTGTTCAGCTAAATGTACATTCTAAGTGTGTGTGGAGTGTGGTTTATATTTTGATCCTGTTTCAAGGTGGCCATCTAGAAGTTACTTACTTTGTGGAAGTGTCCAGTAGAATTAGGATGCACCTCAGAGACATGAATGACTTTTGATTACAGAAGCACGGATTCTAGATTTATTACTTTTAGGAAAAAGGGGTAGTAATTTTGGACTTCACTGCAAAAATTAAAGTCCTGTCTGTACAGTTAGCTAGTTTTTAACAAATTCAAGTCAAAATAATATTTAATGAGCTAGAAAGAAATTGCAAGGCAGCTAGCTACATTAAGGAAAGGTTAAAGTATTGTGAATGAAAACTAAAATTATTTATTTTTGTGGCTCTGTTAAGCTGGATATCTAAGATATAATTCTTATTCATCTTTGTGCCAAATAAACTGTGGAGTAATGATAAATAAACCTGCCTTCCGAGGATACGAGAGTCTGCTGTGGAATTAGGAGAAACTATTAATTATTTGGCAGTGTTAACATTTATTGAGTAGGACAAAAGTAACCAGAATCCTTTATGTTTTGGGTTATCCCAGGTACATTTCCACGAGTCACTGTTTTAGAAACTACTCTTTCTATCTTTTTTTAATTGCTGAAAGGAACTACTGTCCTATGTAACTCTAGTGGTGTCTGATTCAAAGCAGAAAAGAGTACCTGAAGTGCTGAGCGTATCCATCTTGATTGTAAGGGTGAATCCAGTAAGTTACTATCCTTGCTCTTTTATATGTGTATTTAAAATTTGCCTTTTTCTGTGTCGCATTTATCAAGCTAGAGCTTATAGGTGCAGTTCTTTTGTCTGCTAGTTTTAAGGATCCTTTCTTACACATATTTTTCTCCACGTGTTAATACAAGCAGGCTATAATAAACTTGCAGTTGTTGTACTCTTTCATAAACTAAAAAGACTGATGTTAGGAGGCATTTTCCAATACTTCATGTTTAAGATAATTTTTTTTTATACCTGGTGTAAAAGAATGCTAACATTCATACAATCTCTTTCACATCTGTTTAGGTTGGAAGGGACCTTAAGGATCATTCAATTCCAACCTCCCTGCAATGATCAGGGATACCTTACACTACACCAGGTTGCTCAAAGTCGTGTCCAGGCTGACCTTGAACATTTCCAGAGATGGTGCATTCACACTTCTCTGGGCAACTTCTTCCTGTGCTTCACTACACTCTTGAAGAATTTCTTCCTAATATCTAATCTAAATCTGCCTTGTTTTAGTTGAAAACCATTACCATTTGTTTTATCACTCCAGACACTGGAGAAAAGTCCTTGTCCAGCTTTCTTGTAAGCCCCTTTTAGGTATTGGAAGGTCCATATCTCTCTTCTCTTATCCATCAAGGGGAAAGTAGTTTAAATTGTGCTTACGATAGTGCTGGGCTTAGAAGTACACATTAAAAATTGGGAAGGTATCTTGGAGTCATTGTCCAGAGATTTCTGAAGCTGTAAACTCAGTATCCACTGGCAACAAAAAGGACAGTGAAATTGTCAGAAAGCAAGACAAAGGGCATTGTTTTGCTGCCATATAAATCTTGGCTTTCTGTGGTTTAAGTGTCAGTGCAGTTCTGGACTCCATATTTTGACAAGGACATACTGGGGTGAGAGACAGTATGTGGAGAAAAAGAAGTGTTCTTTGACTTCAGCCCACATTCAGCTCTGGGGGAGTCAGTTTCTTATTAACACATGCTGGTAAATATATATGTCTTTAAAAGCCATTCCTTGCAAAAAGAAGAAAAAAATTATATCTGATAGTTCAATGCAAAAATAAATAATACAGTAGCTATTCTCCCATGTTAGTCTTAAAATTTTCGTTGGCAATTATCAGAAGGGTAAGAAGATAACTTATTATTTTCATTTACTTTTTCATTCTATGCATAGTTCTTGTGTTTTGTTTTTTCATCAGTAGTTGGTTGAACCCAAGGAAAAGAACAGCTTCGTTATTAAATGGTGCATACGCGTAACATAGAATGCTCTGCTCTTGCCATGAGAGAGCTGGAATGACAATAATCACAATAAAAATAAACACACAAATTATTGTGAGCAATTGTTTTAGCTCAAATAACTGTCATTCTATATAACGTAAAATTACAGGAGGTAAGCACAATAGAAATAATTGCTATGATTAAATACAAAAAAAAATGCTTGATAGCAAAATATAAGGCAAGAATACAGTATTACTGATTTGGTTACCAAAGTGCAGGATAATGTTTTAAATTCACTGGAGATAATCAGTCTTCAACTAGTTTGCAACAAAGGACTGTGTGTAATAAAAACCATGAGAAATTTTCTCAAAAGAATCTTGGGTCCTGTGTATCTTGATTTTCCAACTTAAATCTAAAAGCCATGAATGTAGAGCAAGTTCATGGAGCAAGCTCAAAATCACGTTTCAAATTCAGTGCTGAATATTGCCCCTCTCACTTGCCAGCGCATGGAACATAATAACGAATTACATCCTTAGGCAGTCAAGGTTTCATTTCTGCTTGTTATTGAAGGTTCTTTCTTAGATAAAAGGGAAAAAAGAGAAGTTATGGCTAACTTTTTTTGTAACTTATTTATTCAGCTCTGTCACTTGGAAGAGCTACACTTTGCAAATGAAAATCCTAGAAAAACTGGTATGGTTATTTTCAGAATAGTTCATCTAAAGCTGGTTTTCTCTGTGTTGTATTTGCAAACACTAGACATGCTGAACCTCCTTTGAAGCTTTAGAGAAGACTGGAGAAGGAGTTTCGATGTAGGGTATCATTAATATTTGCTGTTCTGTGTTTTGGAAAGACTTAGCATTTCCATAAAGCTGCCTGCTGGTTTATGTACAGCTATAAAGTTATCCCACAGGCTGAGAATCAAAATCATTTTCTCTAATAGTATCACAGAAAAAACATTGCAAAATGCATTATGCAACAAAATGGAGTATTATGTGTATTCAGATATATGCCTGTGTATTTCTTATGCAGACCACAAAACATTAGAGAGAGAAAATTTATGAAGCAGACCCTAACCACTCTGGTATAAAGTCAGGTTCATTGAGTCTCCCACAGCAGTTGAAAGTAGGTGAGCATTCCTTATATGTAGGCTATAATGTATGGAGTAAGTAATACTAGCTGAGATCAGAAAACATAATAGCATAATAGCTAAAATCCTAGTTAGCCTTTTTCCCTGATTGGTGGTGAGTCACACAGCAGCTTTTCAGGCGCTAAAGCACCGAGGCATTTCTGCATTTCTTTTCTAGTAAACTTATTTCTCCTACCTGCAGACGACTTTCCTGTGACCTGTTTAAAATATCTATTGTATTTGTATCAATATATTTCAAGAAAATCATTTGCTCGATAGCTCTAACAGTATTTTTATCTGACACTGAAGAATTTGGATGGTGTATGTACTAATATTATGTATGTATTAAAGAGAAAAAAATTGAAATTAGATAGTAGGGTGTAAAGACATCAAAGTCATGAAAATTTGAAGTAATGAAAAAAACCTCATGTAATTTCAGTTTCATCACTGTCATCTGAAGGAATGACCCATAGCTTTACTTTTCTTCAACCAAAGCCAATTTAACATATGTCTCTCCTTCCACAAATGTGTTGTACTTGAAAATGGTACGGCATGAATGGATATTGGGCAGTGGTACTGGACTGGATATTATAAGTTAAAGAAAAAACTGTAAATAGTAAAATACTGGCACAAATAAGTTAAGACTGTATTTTACTAACTGGAGGGGTTGTGGCTTAGTCAGTTCATTGAGAAATTCCTAGCTATTGGGCATGCAGATGATGCAGGAAATATTTTGAGGAAAATTGGCTGAGAAGTTTATGTTCTGCTTCTTTAGTCTTCACAATTCAGAGTGCAGCTCTGCTGCAAGCCAGTGGCTGGTGACAGAGCTTCCGCAAAGGTGGTATATGACGTTAAAGTGAAGTTCGAAAATGAACTTTAAAAAATCCGCAAGTAACAGAGTCCTAATACTTATGCTTATGAACAGAGCCCATAAAATGCATCCCTTGCTGGTGTCAATTCCTTGGCTGAATCAGGAAAGTCATGATACCATATTTCTCACTGATGCACCTCAGGTAACTGAAATCAGAGGATCTTGAAGAGACTTTATAGAAGCCAGTGGTTGACAGTATTACCTGAGAGGGATAGTGCATATTTTGGAGAGTTGGATAATGCACAAGGTGTCAGTAATTGCTTCAAGAAGCACTTTACTCTTCTTTGTTTGTGAAAGCATAAATCCTGCATGGGATACTGAACATTAGGAAAGTATTACCTGGGTTTGGATGCAATTCACTGGACCGCAGGAAATGAAAAGATAAGAATTATCTATTGCTGTTCTTCTTCTGCATGAAAACACCTGCTCTTTTAAAAAAAGCTTTTATACTTTTGTTGTCCTCTGTTTGGAACTCATGCTGTGATCTTCAGTATAGCCTGGGCTATTTAAAATTCCAACTGGCTGCTCGTATGTGTTGAGAGGGCCTGAGAGAGATTGTGCTTGTATGTCCTTTCAAGGTCTCTTTTTAATACTAATTTCCTAGTTTCTTTTGCCATTTTCTCATCACAAAGTTCGTTTGTTTGGAATCCCTACACTGTACAGCTGTATTAAATATTTAAATATTAAATATTTAATTTCTTTCATGTGCATAGAACCATGGAATTGGAGTTTCACAGAAATGAATTAGTTTCCTGAGGTAAAATTTCAGTTTCCTAATATAAAAATTCAATGTTTCTGAAAATACTCTGTCATAAATACTGTTAAAGTAAAGCATAGGAAAAAGTAATTTTGAAGGAGAAAGACTTCTAATATTTATAAGGATTTCACTTACAGAAATATTAACTGAATGATTGGTAATAATAATGCATTTTGAGACCATAAGAATTTATAAAACCGGACATAATTTTCAGCTTTTATATCTGAACAGTTCTTCCAGCCTTTGTACTGGTAGGTGTACAAAACAAAACTTAACTCTTTTTTGCTTTTCTCCATTTTGATAGAAGTTCTTCTGTGCTGATTTACTCCTGCATTAGAGTACTTTTGAGCATGGTGTACTGTTTAAATTTGGGAGCAAAGGAACTGATTAGAGTGTTTAAGCTTTTGTTTATAGATGAATATGAACTTTTTGAGTTTGATAATTTTGTTATCTAGTTACTTTTTGAACCCCAAAGTTACACTAGAATCTTGAGACTTGCTCAAAAGACCAGTGAGTTACTTAAAATGTAATTTACTTTGACCTTAAATTGATCTAGTATGTACAATGAAGTAATTTACTACAGCTCATGATTTAGAATTGAGTTTCTTAAATGACAGCTTTGTAAAATAACATTATTGGGTAATTGAGTGTATAATTGTAATTCCCTTTATTTCATAATTCCATAGCCTTTTCAGAAGGTTGCAATTCGGTTTTCATCACAGCTTTTTTAATCAGCGTAGAACTGTAATGGTGCAAACTATGATGCAAAGGAGTGAGATACTATTTGCTTTCAAGTGGTGGGTGCTGGTGTTGGCTGCCGCAGTGCTGCAGAGACCTGCAGAGTAGGTGATGTGTCTGCCTGACACATCTAACTGAGTGAGGAGGGATGATGGCAAAGCCTAAAACAATCCACTGGGGATCTGAGAGTTTGTGGAGCTCATGCAGGAAAGGCTTGTTTTGCAGAGAAAGGTTACACAAAGTAGGGCCAAACAGCTGAATGGCAGGAGAAAGATGATACCATCATTTTTTCCTGGAGACGTATTGCCTCCAGGAATGAAAGAATGCTGATGGTGCTGGAAATGTCTCTTTCTGATCCCAAGGAAGTTCCATTCAACAACATTCACACAGATGGAGAGACTAGAGCAGTTTGGTATAGCTGTTAGTAGTTTATGTGCTAACCTGCTCAATGCATGCACCAATTATCTCAGATGGATTTAGCTTCTTTCTTTACAGGTTCAAATCTTTCATTGTTCTGAACAAAAATTGATTTTTGTGTGTGCTTCTACATTCCAGATTTTAATTGCATTATCTCCTATGTTTATTTGGAAATTAGGAGACAAATTGCACAATTTGTTTTGATGTTGTACTTGTAACAAATTCGGACCTTTAATTTTGCAACTGGATATCTCATTTAGAAGTGTAGCAGTCAGGATCTGAGATTTTCATAAGTGGGAAACAAATATTCTATAGCAGTGTAAATGGTGGGTAAACTTCTGTGATCTTTTCCAATAACTTGTTTTACAGATACAGGCAATAGCTTCTCGTCCTTGTAAGAGGCAGCAGAGAATTCAAAACCAAGCAAAACTTCTCACTTTAACAGGCATTTGAATTGATTTTTCAATTGTTCATGTTGGGAGTGTGATTGGATTTCCTTTCCAAAGCATGTAAAGCAGAGGCTTTCTGCTGTCAGAGCCATGAAGTCCCATCCATTCCAGGATTTTCATAGGGTATGTATGGTGGTTTTGAACCTGGATTTTGAAATGTCAAGCACTGCTGTAGTGTTGTATTAAAGGCACTCCATGTACTTCTAGTGAATGACTCCCAACCATTATGGTCCTCCACAGTATTGTTTGCATCTCCATCTTTTTAGTGTAGGGATTTGCTCTCTCCTGAAGCTTGTCTGTAAGTGGTGTGGTACTCCTACAGTCCAGGATATGGGAGAATATTTTTTTTTAAATGATAAGGAGATAATTTTTTTTCTAAAATGTCTATTTCAATACAAAATGCGGAGTCCTGTTAAAGACAATGCCTTCACAGTACAGAAAGAAGGCAGAGACCCTAGTCAAGACCAGGCTAACTGCACATTGCTGGCAGTGGCAAACATGCTGCAGCATCTCAATTTAGTCTAGTTTAATTACCCTGCTGTATAATCAGGTAGTAATTCTGTCTTATGGATCAAATTGCAATTACTTCTCCATTGCCATTTCATTCCAGTGACCTTCATGTGAGAGAGCTGAAAACTATCATGTAATTGTAGGGATTTTTTGTTATATAAATGCTGATGCTTATCAATCAATATGTAGTAAAAAAAACCCCCTTAAATAACTGAAAATTTTAATTAGATGTTTAGTGAAAAAAAAGAAAAAATCTTCCTAGCCATTGACCCGATCCCAAGACAGTGAACTGAGTGAAGTGTTTGAGACTGAGCCTTCATGTGTATGGTTTTTATAGATCCTGAAGGATAAGATGGGTGAACAAATCTGTGATCTGTAGCAGTTTCTTGCAAACTAATGGGAGAAGATGAGTGTCCGTGTTTTGGAGAAGTGAATCATTATGAAGGGAGGAGAGACACAGTGTATGCGAGATGGTGTGTCAGGAAGAAAAATCTTTGACAGCTACTAGAGAAGGTGTGGAAGTGGATTAGTACAAATGACAAAATTCTGTTGATCAGTATCAAATAATCTGATGGTTTCTTCTGAAACTGGCAGTATTGTAACTTTGTTAAAGAAATGTGCAGTGTATTAAGACTGAAGTTCTATGATCAACATCTTCTTTATTATGATAAAAGAACAGAGCACATAAGAATACATATATTCATATATTTGGCTAAAATCCCAATTACAACTTTTTCCTAAGTTTGTCATTTGGGGTGTTTTTTACACGGAATTTTGCTATGGGCTAAAACAGAACACATTACACAGATGCAAGGTTTTATTAATTAAGCATAATATTATATGGATATAATTCAAGTACAGTGCAGTTGTTAGTAGTCCAGTTACAATGACCCTAACACTCATAGCCTAAGTTAAGTATGATAGAAAAGCTATATGCAGTGTGAATTTGCTGTGCAAAATGGAAGGTTGCTCAGTGGGTATGTGAACTTAATAGATTGTTAACATGCACTGTAGTCTCAGAACTAAGCTAGAAGAAGTTAGGGAAAAGTCAGTTTGACTGATGGCTAAAGAGTTGTTCTCACAGTTAAAACAAGCTAAAATCAGCTCATGCTAATACAGGTCCAGACACATCCAGAGACCCGGCGCTCTGAGAGTGTACAAAGCCTGTGGACTTTTTCTGATTGTAGCAGAATAATATTTAATGGCTTACATGTTTAATCAAGTTGCATTTTAAAATATGGCTATGGATGCTGGCAAATTGCATGCAAAATTGTTGGAAAAATTTACTTGAAATATATCAGATCTTTTAAAGACTACATACTCCATTTACAACACAATTCTGTACCAACTTTTTGTAGCAACAGAATCTTCATTTTGCTTCAATAAGAAACCTTCATTCTGTCAGTTCCCAACTTGTAAAATGTTCTCCCATGTCCTCATATTACAACGTGCTCTTGGGATATGATGTATTCATGGAAGAACTGAATATATTACATTCCATTTTTAGAAACCAGATGTTATATTTGAGGCTTCATCAACATTAAATCTCTTTTTTTTTCCTTTTTTTAATGTGGACAAAGAGTTATTTCTCTTTTCCTTGATCTATATCAACAGCATCTTTTCTCCCTGAAATAGCAATGCTAGTGTATATGGTTTTGTCTTGTGGAGTTGTAAAGCATGGTACTTATACTGTCTGCATTGCACATTATCTTCTCTATAGAGGATGACCACTGAGCTGGTGATGCATATACATACTAGGATAATTAGATGTTCCTTTGTTGCCATCTTACGTTCTTGCCACCTACTTGCTTGTCCAAGTGCTCTCAAGAGATGTCCTAATCATTAGGTACTTTGGAGTTCTGGAGAATTGGTGCCATTTACCACACGTGACTCATTGCAAATACTTTGGTTTTGCGTGGTGTTCTCACAATGCAGTCAATGACCTTGAAAGGTTCAGCCTCTAGAGAAAAAGAAACACTCTTTGGTCATTTACAAAGAATCTCAGTATCGAGATAATTAGACACAGGGTATCTAGGACAGTATAAAATACAGAATTCTATGTTGTTAAAAATGCTGGTATTCACGGTGCCTGTCTTTGAGAATTGCACATAGTTTACAATCATACAAGCTTGGAAAGTCTTCTAGTTCTTGTGTGGTGTAAAATCCATTACATTAATAGATTAAATTGTTTCACTGTGTTTATTTTATAAGCATACAAAAATCAGATTAGTGAAAATATGCAGTCTCTTAAACCTTCATTAGCTATAATGTCACACTGAAAAAGGCAAATGCTTTTATTACCAAGTTCATGCAAGCACTTATTCAGTTTAGACTTTTATGAAGTCACCATTATTCTGTCTTACTTTATGCTCAGTATTGCCATTTAAATTACTCATGTTCTTCTAATCTGTCCGTTCAACCTGGTGTCCTTTATGTGGTCAAATTGTTTTTATTTGAAGCTGATACGGGTTTCTTTTACTTTTGAAAAATACTGAACTTTTGAATTGTTCATACATCTATTTGTGTATACAGTATATGTGTTACTTTATTTACCTTTCCAGGCATTACTTCCAATAACAACAAAAAAAGAAGAAAAAAAAAACCAAACTGGAAAAAATTAGAGAAATAGCACCTGTATATAAGCAGTTCCATTATACAAATGAACAACAAAACAGTCTTTTCATGAAAACATGAAAGCAAATCTAAAGTCATAGGACAGTAGAGGTAGGAAGGAAGGCACCAGAGGAGCTTGTCAGCCCTGTTGTCCTGCTCAGGTGCTTTTAGAGTACCTCCAAGGATGGAGACTACACAGCCTCTCTGAGTGACTAGCTCTGGTGTTGACCACTGTCACAGTGAAGATGTTGTTTCTCATGTTCAGGAAGAAATTCTTGTACTTCAGTTTGTGCCTGCTGCCTCTTTTCCTCTGACTGGGCAGCACTGTGAAGATTCTGACTATTTATTTTATTTTATTTTATTTTATTTTATTTTATTTTATTTTATACATATTCTTTGCTTTCTCCAATGAGGTAAGTGTACACATTGACAAGGTCTTCCTGAGACATCTCTTTACCAGGCTGAACAGTCCCTGCTCTCTCAGCTCTCTCATGAATGGTGCTCAATCCTTGAGTCATCTTTGTGGCTCTGTCAAATATGCACCAACCAGTATGTTTGAGATCTATGCAGGTGTACATCTTTTGAGTCTAAAAATACAATTTTAAAATGCATTTAAGCATTTTAAGAGCAAACTCTCTTTAAGTCTCAGTTCTCCTTGTTCTTCAAGCTAATGCAATACTTTGAAAATTCAGCCTATATCTTGGAGACATCTGAAATAAAGAAGAGGATGGGTTCAGAAGACTAAATATAAGATTTAGTTGGAAAAGCAGTACATTTTTAAATCCCAGTATTTCCTATATAAAATTGTGTCACAACTCAGTGGAACATTTAATAGCTAGAGCGACACAGAAGCCCTTAAGACATCTTTATTAGTGAAAGAGGTGTAGGAGACAAGATAGCCAGTTCCTTAAAACTCCTCATATAAACATAAAAGGTTTTTATATTTATGGCCAGCCAAATAGTAAGGTATATATGGTAGAATGTGACTGAATTATAAATTCGCTTTATTTATTGCCCAGGTTTGTAAGATGACAACATTTTAAGGAATGAAATTACTTTTTTTAATGTCATGAAAGTAATTAATTAGCAATTAATGTAGCCTAGATCTAGACAATTATCTAATTTTCTGAAGTGCTGAGCTACACAACAAATGTAACTTGAGAAAAGTGGTGATTGCTTGGTGATTGACATTTCTGACATCCAATAGATGTTTGAATATTGTTTTCACACTTTAGTTCCTGATACTTCTCAGTGAGGAACATTACTAGTGTGAGATTATTCAGCAAATTTGAAGCATCCACCCGTAGCTAACAAGATAGATTTGATCCTTCATCTTCGCAGTAATTTGGAAATGTTTTCAAAACCAATACATGCACTGAACAGCAGAGGTAATAAAAGGATTTAACTCTCACAGAGTGCTTGCAGGTGTTGGATTCATGTCCATCACGCTTTACAAGTGCTTGTAGTTTCTGAGTGGTTCCTGCTAGCAAGGAGTGGATAAGCACTGTTTGTATGTTCCTGTGCCATTAGATCTGGAGCTCCATAGCACTGGTCTGCTCTAGGCTGCTCTTTCCCTTTCTCCCAGCCTCTTAAAGCGAGTAATGCTTTCCCCTTTCTGTAGCATATTTTTCCTTTAACTACTGGTTCCTGTTGCCTTAGACCTCCATAGGCAATAATGAGCTCTGGAGCTGAATCCATTAGTTCCTGTTTATGTAGGCAGTAGAGATGCTATTGCAAGAGTGAGCTAGGAATATTTTGCTACCAGAAAACGTTACAGCTTCCTGATGAGTTGCTTGTTATCTCTCAGAAAAGACTCAAAATTGCATACATAAAAGCTTTTAAAATTTGCTGCTTTGGTATACGTTAGAACTCCATAACATTTTAGCTTAATTTTTTCTGAGTCATGCAGATCTATCCTATCTAGCTTAAATCACAAGACCAGACTCATTCAGTTCAACATTAGATACTTCCCTGTTATGCTAAAATTAGGAGCATCTCTGCCATCACCATCCTTTGGAGGGGACAAATGCAATTTCAAATCATAGAGGAGCTCAACTCTTCTTTGAGGGATGTGACCTCTCACACAGGCAAAGCAGTGGTTGCAGCAGAAGGTTGGAGAAACAAGATAATAATTACGAAAGTGAGATACATGGCTGCAGATAGAAAAATACACAAACACTTCATTTTAAAAATACATTTAAAACATTCTCAAGGTTGTTTTGTTTACATAAGCATGTTTCATGAAATATATGATGATGCAAACAGTATGTAGTGGTGCTTCTTGTGAGTGAATCAGTCTTCCAAATTCAGCCCACTTAAACTTGGTACAGGAATGTGTTCTCAGGTATATGAAAACTCCTTTCGTTTTCTAGTGGTGTAACTAGATCTTAATGTGGTTTGCTTTTCATTGCATGATGAGTCACTTCTGCTATTTACAGTTTTCTGGTAAAGTGTCCGCATTTTAATTCTTTTAACAATTACTGGGTTTTGTCAGGTGGTGGTGACAAACAACAAGAGGGTAGTTGGTCTTGTTAAAATGGTGAGGGTTGAAGTGCCTCAGTCACAGGTTACTGAGTTCTCTCTACTTTTGCAATACAATTGTGATGAAATTACATTACAATTGCAATTTTCCAAAGGCAATCCCAGTGCGGAAAATTGATGCTGGTGCTTCACATGCATCATGATAGTAGAGCACCTTGCAAACATTAGTTAGGTAAATGTCACTTCTACGACAGCTAAAGGATTTGTAAAATACTATTGAGTTTACAAATTAACCTGCTTTCAGAAAATAGCAGCAACAACTTTCTTTAACCCAAAATAATTTACAGTACCTTGTTTAGTAGTTAGGAGAACAAAACTTGACGCAAAAATCTAAGTATGGTGATGATTTACATCTGATTGCTCAATTTGTAGGAACACAAAGAGGAGAAGAAACCACAGAAGCGAGGTATCCCATACTGTTCAGAAGCAGAGGTGTACTGTGATTTTTAGGAGCAGAATGTATTATCAATAGAAGCTCTCTGGGGAGAGATTTCCAGCAATTCTGTGAAACCCATGAATTCAAAATGGTTTTGTAGTATTTCATACTGTGATTTTTTTTTAGTATCATGAAAGTCTTCATTGGCATCACTCCATACACAAGTTAGAAAAGACATTTCTTATTAGAGATTATTTGTGAGATCTTCCATTGCACTCAAGTTAGGAGTTACTATGCTGCAAGAAGCATATTATGTGCGTAAGATCTATGGAATCATTCCTGCATTTTTTAATTCAGGCTTCTTAAACCAATAAATGAAACTGAAAGTCTTCCCAGGGATTTCTTACTCACAATCAATCATGATTTATAAGCATATCTACTTTAGCTGATAAAGGATACCTTGGATATTGAAATAATCATGGACAGATCTTTCCTGCACAAAAAGAAATAAAATATAATCAAAACTAAATAATTTTCATACCTTATCCTATTCCAGAGGAGCTAAAAAATTGATTCTGTGAAGTTTTGTGTCTTGGTAGATGAAATGAGCTAATAATGGGATGAGAGAGAAACACGTGATATGTATCTACCCCAGCCCTTACTAACTATAATGCTTCTAAAAGCAGAGACATTTCTCAGGTTGCTTTTGTAGAAAAACTTAATGAGAAACAGAAATAGATTTAGTATTCTTTGTATTCATCACATTTCTGTTGAGATAAAACCCCAGAACTGTGGCATCCTGACAGAACAGGTGTGTATCACTTGTGTATTAATTATCACTGCATTGGTTTAAATTGGGAGCCTTCCAATTACATTGGAAAATGTGGTGGAAACTTCATTCTTCTTATACTTAGGTGGGAGGGAAGTCCGTGATTGCCCTTAGCATTGGCTTTTCAAGGTACCCATGGAAGGAAGCACTTAGTGCAAATATCTGTGGAGAGCTAAACTTTCTAAGGTTGATAAGGAAGTTATTTAAAGATAGTGTGAGTAGTGTGATGAGGGGACCTGTCAGTATAGATGGTTACTTAAGCCGGAAATGGGGCATGGGATTTTAGTTTTTTTATTGAAGCAAAGAGGAAGGAAGATGATAAATATGCTACACTCTAGTGTTTTACATTTTAATCAAATCCTGCATTTACCAAAATGCTCTCAAATAAAACTTGGAAATAATGATTTTTCTTAGTATTTTTTCCAGCCTTTTTTTCTGTTGATTAAATACGTTTTTGTCAGTATGATAGTTTGAATGCTGAAAAATTGCATGGATTTTGACCTGGACAATTTGGTATTATTTGAAAACAGTCAAGCACATTCAATATGCAGCATGCAGTTTTGTATTCAAGTCTGGTCTCAAATTGTGTTATTTTGTATTCCGTAGTTTTGCTATGAAGCTTTGACATTATGAAATCATTAAATCAAGATTGTCTGAACAGTCTTGATCCTTCCTGTTATCAAAAGAGCAAATTATATTCTATATATACAAATATATACATTGCTTTCATACTCTTCTGGTTGTCAGATATTTGTGAAAAGCACTTACATTAAAGATTTAACCTAAGAGCTCCCGCTCTCACAAATAGACTCCTAAGGCAGTGAATGGCATGTCCATATTATGATTTCAAGACCAGACCCTTAAACATTCGTCTATACAACAAGGATGCAGAATGCATTCCTTGCTTTATTTTGAACTTCAGCAGTTTGGAGTCCTTTCATCTGTCCCTGGTACAGCTAACATAGGAAGGGGGAGTTTGTCTTCCTATGAAAGTATTGCACATTTATTGAAATACTTCTCGTGGAATGGGATTAATACCTTAACCCAAGTCAAAATCACAAAAGTCTATTGGAGAAAGAAGCAATATTCTTTCATTTTAAGCAAATGCTTATGAGCCAAAATAAATAGGCTTATCAAGCTTTATTTTTCATTTCCTGCCCAATTCTGTCAGGATTTTAGTCTTTGAATTTTTGAAACATCATCCTCCAAAAAATCTAACTGTATTTCTACATTTTCTTTTCTCCCAGTGCAGACTAATCACTTTTCATAATGTTCCCATCACCTGTCTGATCTGCGTGTTAATTAACTCTGTTGTTTAAATGTTCACTATCTCTACTTCAGTATTTCAAGTTTTGACTTCATTACTGCTGAGTGAAATGTTCCAGTTCCTTCTTTGGACTACTCAGCCAAAGATTCAACTCTGTAGAATTGGGAAAATATACCTTAGAATTTGATCTCCATAAGTAGGGCAAATATAAAAATTTCAAATATTAAACATACAATTGAGAAAGTTTAGATGTGTGTGAGACAGGTTTTTTTTCTAGTGCTTTTCTCTTACTGTCCTTGAATATTGCAGATCTTGGAGGATTTGTTTTTGTTCTTCAAGACACACTGCTCTGTGTCTGACACGTTAAATGCTGTCATTCAGACACTTGTCATGAATTATCCTTGTGCTGATATGTGTAAGTCGTCTTTAATTTCAGTTTATCCATAGGAAGCAATTTAGGGCTTGGTGAGGTGCCTAAGGGATGTTTAGCTTTGACTGTATGAAAGCATAGCGATGTTCAGATTTACACAGCCTCATACTTCCGTGCAGCATGCCAACAAGGTTTATCTCATTAGTTTGTCTTATACAACTGCAGGTGGTCAGACTGTGAGGAAAGCAGTCAGATTATTTAGATGTCATAATACACAGATACAATACTGGGGAAGTTTAATGCTGACTATTTCTGAGGACATGTGTTGGAAAATTTGGCCACAGCAAATCGGTTGGATAAAATCACGTTGCACTGATTTCAGTCTTTCTGCAATTGAGTATACATCTGGGCCAGCCGTGAAGTAACTTTAATCCAATTTCTTTGAAAGTTCCTAGAATTAAATTTTTTTAAATTTAAATGATCCATTAAAACAATTATCAGTGCAAACTGCTGTGTTCCAACATCATACTATAATGCTTTTGATTTTGTCCCACACTTTGGGTTTTTTTGTTAGCAAAACTGAGTAAGGTCAACCATAAATAGTCCAATCTGCATGATAATGTGGTAACATGATGCTAGGTAAAGTTTAGACTGTTTAATATCCAGTACCATAAAGTATTTGGTTAATTACAGAACATCCATAGAACATAATGAATATATATAAATATGAAGGACCAAGGCCTCTAAGTTTATTTGCATTGTTTTTATTTGTTTATTTGAAATATATGAAAGTATATGATAAAACCAGCTATAAAGCTTTTAGGACTTTTGAATATGAACCTGTTGAGAAAACAAACAGATTGTGTCTTTTAATATGCAGAAAGATTTCTCCGTTGGGTGTGTGTGACAGCGTTAGGAGTATTAGCAGTTATTCTTTTAAGGTACAGACTAGATAGTTACTTGAGTTGAAATTCAGTGTCATCTGTGAGGGAACATAAAAAACAGGATCAGTCTCATCCCTAAAGTAATTCTCAAGCTGATAACTAAATATTGAATTGGATTTTGGAAGAAAATTAAACAAAGCTTATTGAGCTTTATGATTTTTCCTGTCTTTAACACAGTAAAAGCTTGAAAGATGACCAAAACTTCCCAAGCTCTATTCCACTAGTTTTACAAAGGGTTATAGTGTCAACGCTTAGGATGTAAGAAGTGTGCTTACTTGGAGACTGTTTGACTGTCAGGGCTGTGCAGCTGCTACATCACACATTGCAGAGTCAAGTCTCAACTAAGCAGTGCTACGATGTTGATTGCAGCTTGTCAAGCATCACAGGCTTCTCCTCTGTATTTAATTGAAGTAGGTATTTTCTAAAAGTATGGGTTTTCATCAACACCACTAGATTTCAGAAGTTTCTATTTTCTGCAATTTTAAACTGTATTATTATACAGGAAAAGTCTTTCTTTAAATTGAATTTTGTTTTCTCAAATGGAGAAGTGAAATAATTCTGGATCCTTTTCAATATCATTTCACTTTTAGCGTGCAATTTTACATGCAGTTGAACAGTAATGTAAAGTAGGCTACCTTTTTATTTTTGACGCTATGTTTTGTTAGGCTTGTACTATAAAAATAGTTCATGTTGAAGTAGGCAGCCAGTTTTGTCCTGATGTGCAACTAATGCCTCTTATATGTAGCTTTTTGTTTGATTATAATTTCTGCATGGCGGAGACTTCTAGATATAAAGGAACCTGTGCAAAGTAGCACAATTCTGCATCAATTTTAGTATATGGTAGAACTAAAAATAAAATTATATTCTCCTCACAGTATTTCCGTGTTTCTGTGTTGATACTTATTTACAACAAAATTGTCTGAAGTCAAAAGTGAGATTTTTGTTCACTGAAGGCATGAGAAATTTTCTGTAAGGAAGTAGACCTGTGTGAAATAAAATTGAAAGTATTTTTTTTGGCATTTATCACAATGAACTCTTTCCACAGCTATATTATAGATGTCCAAATATTTCTCATCACAGTATCTTACCTTATTACATTTATCATCACTCTATTGTCTTCCTTCTTTAAGAATCATTACTTTTTGTTTCACCTCTTTCTATCTCCATTTCTTTTAGTGTAGCTAATTCAGGGTTTTCAGAAGAGCATTAATATGGCAACAACCAAATCAGTTGATGCTCTGTTTTCAACTACTCATCGTGATGCAGCTTTGTAACTGCTTGTCACTCAGTACATTGAATTGAAAGTGACAAGCCTGCCAGTAATAAAAGTGTCTGTTGAGACCAAAAAGTGAACTATGTTTCTCTCAGGAAGCCATTTAAACTGCAGTAGGACTATATGATCAGTGCTCTTGATAGCCTCTGTCTCAGTACACACACTTGAATCTTAGAAGCTGAGTTGGAAAGGACCTTAAAGACCATCTAGTTCCAATCCCCTGCCATGGGCAGGGATACCTTCCACTAGAGCAGGTTGCTCAGAACCCCATCCAGCCTAGCCTTGAACACTTCAGGGGTGTGTGGAGACCTGTGCCAGTGTCTGACCACCCTCACATTAAAAAATTAATTCTTAGTATCTAATATAAACCTGCCCGCATTCCATTTAAAACCATTGCTCCTTGTTCTATCACTACATGCCATTGTGAAAAGTCTCTCTCCAGCTCTTTTATAAGCCCCTTTTAGGTATTGGAAGGTGCTAGAAGGTCTCCTCAGAGTCTTCTCTTCTCCAGGCTGAACAACCTCAACTGTCTCACCACCGTCTCAGCCTTTCCTTGTAGGAGAGTTGTTCCATCCTTCTGATCATCTCTGTGGCCCTCCTTTGGACTTGTTTAAATAGGCCCACGTCCTTCTTATGTTGGGGATCCCAGATCTGGATACAGCGCTGCAGGTGGGGTCTCAGCAGAGCAGAGCAGAGGGGCAGAATACCCTCCCTGGCCCTGCTGGCCACACTTTGGATGCAGCCCAGGACAGGATTGGCTGTCTGGGCTGTGAGTTTACATGGCTGGGTCATGTCCAGCCTCTCATCCACCAGCACCCCCAAGTCCTTCTCAGCAGGGCTGCTCTGATCTGTTCATCCCCCAGCCTGTGTTGGTACCAGAGATCACCCCAACGCAGATGCAGCACCCTTAACAAGACCTTCTGAGGTTCTCATGGACCCATTTCTTGAGCTTTTGCAGGTCCCTCTGGATGGCATCGCATCCTTCAGGAGTGTCAGCTGTACCACTCAGCTTGGTGTCATCTGTAGACTTCCTGAGCTTGTGTTCAATCCCTTTGTCAATGTTGTCATCAATTAAAGAAAACATCTTAAACATTGTAGCAAAGATTAAAGCTATTCTGGGAGAAAACCTTTTTTATGGCATTTAGCAGAGCTAAAGCACATAGCTCAGGAATAAGTTGTGCTGAACTGATTTTGGTATGGAAGTTAAAGATGAAAAATTTCAGTTTTCTGATGGAGAGGTTTTGAAGCAAATTGAACTAACATATTTGAACTAGAATTAAGTATAAAATGACCATAACAACAGAGGTAAAACCTATGAAAGAATAAAATAACTGTTTTGTAAAGATAAAGCTATCATAGTTGTAGTATAATTTACATAGTGGTCTTTTAGTCATCTCTTAGTGGAGCAGCCAGCTGAAGTGATTGCTTTTATCATGGCCAAAGCCCTCCTGTAGGTTGAGTTTGGATTTGCATTGTTACTAATTCTTGGTGTATTGGTATTCCATTTTCCTTTCAGTTGTAGGTTACAGCTTGTACTTCAGAAACTCTTTAAAAATCATTTACTCTTCCCGATCTCTTGGTTTTCTAGCTTAATCCTAGCCTACACAGCCCAAGATAAACTCTAATCAACAGCGAATTAGTAACATAAAAATGAAACTGAACTACTTTCAGGGCAGGGGTGAGTCAGCAAAGAGAAAACAAACTTCTGAAAGTGTTGTGCAGTCAGTGTCTGATGGCCTAGGGAAATGAAGTCTCTCTAACATTTGAAAACCAGATTAGATGGCTTCTGTGAAGAGCAGGGAGTTGGGACTCAATGATCCATATGGATCCTTTCCAACTTGACATATTTTGTGATTCTGTAACTCAAAACAGATTTTCACAGAATGTGCCTGTCTTTTTGTGGAAGCCACTTTACAGCAAAAGAACAAATGGGTCCATTACCCAGGGGATGACTTCTCTGCTTTGCAGCACTGAATAAATAAGCTTACTTATGCGAGCCATCTCATTAAAGAAAACACACATTTCTGAAGTTTATATTTATTTCTTTATATTTCTCTGCGTAACGAAAAATGAAGTCTGAAGAATTTATTCAATAAAATCCTGGGAATTTTAGGCATTAGAACTCTGCCTAAGGCTGTTGTATCTTGTAATCTTTATTCTGTCCCATCATTGTGTTGATGAATTGGTCTTTATTTCTTACAAGTATGGGTTAAGGAAAGGCATTCTATATAGGCAAATTTTCATACAACTACCTAATTTTATTGTTTAGCACAAATTGTTTTCCCTTTCTTATAAAGTTCTATCTGTATCTTCAGTGGCATCAATCAGCCCAGAGTGATGTGTTTGGTCAAATGGTCTTCCCTGTGGCTATGGCTTAAAAGAAGAGTGGGATAGCCAGTTAATCCCTTTATTGATTTTGCTCTTTGCAGGCAGGATATTTATGTTACCAGTAAAGATAAGCAGGCTAATTAATAAGTTGGGAGATGCTGAACACTATCCTCTCCAGAGGATCCAGCTCAGTAAATATTTTAGTTAGGGAGGGGTGCAGCTTTGGGGAAAAACAGATAGAAAACATTGGGCGTTTAGATAGAAAATAGTGGACGTTGGGCAAAACCAGCTAAGCACTATTTGCTCAATGATATTCCTCTGACTAGTTGACAGTGAAGTCTGAGTACTTAATGGGGAGACTTACAATCTTACTTGGAATACTTTTGAAAGTCATTTAGATACAATTCCAAGTCATATTCAGATACATGCTATAATTAAGACCTATCAAACATTCTACTGACCAAGGGAGTGAATATGACTGGGGAGCTACGTAATTCTGTGAGAAAAGGAAGCTGAAAGTTATTGTCAAATTCCCTTCAGAAGTGTATGTAAAATATGGAGCAAAATGCTAAAAGATGTTGTTACCAGTCTTTGCAACTTAGACACAGAAGCCATTTCTCCCTTGGAGTATGACTTTCTAACTCAAACTAGGAAACAACACAAAAACAGAATCCTGTCTCAGCTATGGCCTATGGGATTTCATTTCGCTTTGGATATGCTGTCTTCACAATAAGCTGGTAGAAGAAAATGGTCTAACTAGTTCAACTAACTGATCAGGAAAGTGTTTAAAGCAATGATGTGCACACTTTCATGTTTTAGCCACAAATGCAGCACATGGAAAGATTTGACTATTGAGCAAGAAGGAAATAATACAGCTAAACATCTCCAGGTACATTTTACGTTTACACATTGCAGACATTTTGTTTTGATTTTCTGGTGTTGATTATTTTTAATGCCTGTAATCGACCAGCAAGATACTGGCTCTAGTGACAAACTGTGGTCCAGTGAATTCCCTGCTATGGACTCTGTCCATGGGGAGAATTCACTGGAGAACTGACACATACTTCTGTGTGTTATATTTGTGGCACTCTGGAGATCACTCAACTGACAGAGGGCATTTAGGTAGGATTTTATATAAATTTAAGAGTAACCGGAAGTCTGATTACATTTCTGTAGCAGCATTACTTGTTGAAGAGCAACCTCTGCTTTCTCAGGGGGAGCAGGGGAAGTGCAGTCAGCATCACACAAAATGTATGAGCTCATGTAAAAAATGAGAAAACTGATCTTACCCACCTGCATTTCTGGGTTAGCATGAGGGCATTTAAAATTTGAATAGCTAAATACCATCTTAATGTACACTGAGTGAAAAAAAAAATCAAAAATTGATTCTAAGTCTCTTAAAATGAGATCCAGCAGAACACTGCTGCAAAGTTGGATTGCAACTTATTTTCAAAGTACTTTCCTAATTTATTGATGAGGAAATACATTTTCCTTGAGCATAGATAGATTGCTGTGCAGAGAGCCAAATGTATAGAGTTCTTTCAAGATACCACAAATGATAAGCAGGTTGCAAGTAAGCGTTTTGAAAATTGCAAAGTAGCAAAAGTATTCCTTGAAAATGTTTTAGGGGTTTTCAGTCTATATTGAAAACAGAAATAAATCAAATACTCAGGGCCATCAAAGTATAACTTTTGTGCTGGTTTGTGTACCTGCATCCAGGTGCCGCTTTTTCTTTTCTGTAAGGGTGAAACCTTTGCTTTGTTTTCAGTTGTCTCTTAAAAATTACTTCATAGCTGGAATTAGTCACTCCAGGCATTTTCTTTGCTGCTGCTTCAAACAAGCATAAAAGCTAGAATATTAATGATGCCTGAGTGTTACTCATGATTTGTGACTTGATAAGCTGATCCTCACAAAGGTTTCCAAATTTCTGCCTTGTTCTTAGAGGATTGGAGAGAGGTTTCTGAGTAGTAGCAGCTTGTTGTGCTTACTGAACTGCATTTGGTCGAAATTAGCAATTTTTTAATCTGTTTTGTTTCATCCACCCTTACCGTGTTAATAAGCACCAAACTCTTAGTCTCGAGGAGCCAATGGAACTGTATGAAAATTAAACCCTCTGTGGATTGATTATAATAATTGCACTAGACTGCAGAGCTAGGACTTCAAAGACTGCTTGTCATTATAAAGGCAGCTTTAAAATTTCAGAGCAAAAATAAGGAAAAATTTAGAACATATTTAAATTAATTAAATCCTTGTGGTGTTACAGTTTTGGTATTATTGATTTATTTTGGTTTTTTATGTGTTTTTCCTTCCCATGGCTCACTGAAATACTGCAACTCACTCCAAAGAGGAAGATGCTTAGAAATGGCTCTGTCACCTGCTTGTATGGATATACTTGCTAAGGTCATGCTGTGAGGAGGACGGATGGATAAAACCTTGTCATTCTTTCTTTCTCTTCATTGAAGGACTTTCTTTTTTACACTGTAATTATTGAGTGATTTGTGTTATCCAAAAAGAATCTCTTTTTTTTGACAGTGTGTGAAATACCTTGTGATGACAAAACGGAGGGATAAAATCAGAATGTTCCTTAGCACAAAAACTGTTCTTCATTTCATTTGTAATAGATTCTTCAAGGTCTTTGGGAAAGAATCTCATAGACCTGTTCCTAATCTGTCAACATTTGGTGCTGTTAAAAACAGAATTTCTTCCTATACCTTTTGGTTTTTCATACAGTATCTGAAGTATTATTTTCATAATGAACTGTAATCAATATTATATAATGCATGCAAATTACATAACTTTATAAAGTTAAACAGTTAAAAAATTATTTTGCTAAGTAAGTATAACTACCCAGTAAACATACTGAGTATTTCCATCCCTGAGGTAAAACAGTAAACTTTCATTAAAACAAATACAGAGCATTAGCACCAAGGTATGGATATTTGTTCGTGCTAGAACAAAATTTTGACCTGATGTGTTGTCTGATCATGTTAACAGTTCTCCAAATTCTTCGTGGTGTTCATCTGTGTCTAACGTATAAAATAAGGTTTCTTTCTGTGACTTGATGTTTACATCAGGATGATCCAACCTTCAGTTTTTATTTATGCCCAGAAACCAACAGTCAATACTGATCTACCTCATCATTTATTTAAATCCAGATCTACTATAGTTTTTTGTCCTTTTATTTATGTTGGAAATCCTCCTAGTCCATTCTGTTACCATTTGATGATACTGTTCTCCTGTGAGCATTTTCACTGTTCCCTTTTCTTGTTTCTTTCATGACTTTTTTTCCAGAGGGAAACTAATTAAATTCTTGCTCATCTGTTTTATAAACAGCAGTATTATCTCTTCTAATTGAAAAAACTTGTGGCAATTTTGTGTTTCACTTGTTTTCTAAATTGATTTTTACACTGACAATGGGTAGATCAATATTCTAACTCCATGGTTATAATCACATCCTTAAATCAATATTTACAAAGCTCTTGGCAAGGAATAAAGTGCTCCCTCTGTTCAAGTTGAGAGTAAAATTGTGCTCCAACATTCAGATCAGTGTTTTGGGAACACCAGAGTAATGTAAGATCTTTCCTATACTTACCCCTCAAGGTTAATTTTGTTTTACAAAACTACTCTAGATTTGAATATTAAATTATAAATAACAGTGTGATCCAGAGCTAATAATGAAATCATTGCAGGATTTTTTTGGACAGTAAAAAGTTAGGGGTTGGATGAATTTCAAACATACTGGAATTTACCTTTTTTCTTTGGTAGTTTACAACTAATTGCAAATCATTTTTTAGTAATATGAGGACCACAGACAGCAAATATACATTATGATTTCCACAATAATATTCCAATAAGTTTTAATCAAGGCGAGTATTTGTATCAAAGTATGGAGGTAGTATTACATATTGTGAAGATTTTTTTTCTTTGCTTTATTAGTTGATATGGTGGCTGTAATGTCTGCTAGTTAAAAAATGGCATTACAATAAAATAATATCTTGTGCTTGACATTTACTATTGCCTTTTATTCTGCAGGAGTTCATACTGCTTTATAAAGTATATTTACAAGTTATAATTTCACCGTCCACTTAAAAGCATCATCAAAGATAGAGTTGGTATGGGGAAAAAAAACCACCCCTAAAACAGAATACAAAGCATTTTAGGATAGCCAGAAGAAAGCACAACACAAGCCCAGTTCCTTATTTAGCAAAAAACAATTGAAAGGTAACTTTGTAGGTGAAACCCCAGTATTTGGGACTTAAACCTCAGGTCTTCGAGGAGCATGATGTCCAATCTGAGTTCCCTTATTCCTGTGTAACTGCTGTAAGCAGTAGGTCATTATTTCTCATCTCCTATCAAGGTGAAAAGATGATGGTGAGCTCTTAGAAAATTACAGATAAAGGATAATATGTGTTGGTACAGGCTTCTGTAATACCAACAGGTATTTTTGTTGGGTATTGATTTACTTGGGTCACAAAAAGCTAAGAAAGAATGCCTAGGAGGGTGCCCCTTGGGCATGCCTAGCATGCAGTGAGTGTTTCCAGACCTGTGCAGGAAGCACCAGCCTGCAGCGAGCACAGCTGCTGGTATGCTGGGAGAGGACATGAGCTGTGCCTCAATTTCCCTGTGCTGAGCTGGAGGTGAGTTCACCCATGTGATGAAGCAAGCTGCTCTCTTTGAACTTCATTTTGTGAGGTGAAATACCAACAAATTAAGACTAAAAACATCTGCAGATGACTGCATTTTTTGATGGACTGCAGGCCGTAATTCAGTACTGTCGACAAAGGGAGCTGAAGCTCAACCAGCTACTGCACATGATCCTCCCCAGGAAGCCAAGGCTGTTGGCAGCTTCTTGTTTCTATATCATCAATCACCACAGCAGGATTTAACTAGCCTGGCCTGTGACACCAGCTGTTGCAAAGCATTGTTTTGGAAATGCATCGGTCATCCTGCTGCAGTGTGATGGTTAGTGATTGTTATCTTTTTAAGGGCATTATTTTTTAGTTTACTTTTGATACGTTGCAGCAAGCTCGCAATATATTACTATGTCAGTAATAATAGAGTACATGCCATATGCTATAGCTGCTAATCATAACCAAAACCTCTGCTTTTCACAGCCCAAAACAAGCAGGCCAATTCAGATGCTTAAAAACAAGATGAGAATCCATGCATTTGCTTTTTGTGAAAAACTTTTAACATTGTGTGAAATCAGAGTGTGGCTTCTCATTTGAAAATGGCTGAAATTTCTCTGTGGAATAAAGCATTTTGTGTTGTAAAGTACTTAGCACTGCTGTTATTTAAATAATATGATGTATAATCTGAAGTTATCAATAAGCAGCAATTAATATATTTTTAAGGCATTTTGCATAAAAGTATTGTGAAGTATCACTGTTAAAATATCAAATTTAATCCAGTTTTGAATCAAGATTAAAAATTAATGATGTAAATTAATGTTTACTTAAATGTGATGTCAGCTCACTTTCAACACTGGTACTTTGTGATAGAGGGAAGTATTTAGATATTAGTGTTGTGGTGAGCGCATTATCGTTTTCTAGCTTTAAAGAACTTAATTAATGTCATTTTAAGTGATCATTTCATGTTTTTGTCAGTTACAGGAAGCTTTTACTTTCCCTGCTAGCTGTAGGATTTTTACCAGCCTCCAAGTAGAGCACAACCCATTAACAACTGTTGTTTGTTCCATTGAGGTTTTTTACTTACCTGTTTTCCCTCCATTCAGACACAAGAATATTGTGGCAGACAGTGTCAAAGACCTTCCTAAATTTGAGGTAAATGACATTTACTGCTCTCCTCTCATCCAGAAATCCAGACATTGTATCAAAAAAGGCTATCAGGATGGTCAGACATGATTTCTCCTACGTAAATCCATTAATTTTCTGTTCCCAGATACCCTTTTCTCCTTCATGTACCCTGAAATATGCTCCAAGATGACTTGCTCCATGAATTTTCCAAGGACCAAAGTAAATATGACTTGCTTGTGTTTCTCTGTATTATTCTTTTGGCCTTTCTTGACGACATTTCATTTCCCTTGGCACCAGGGATTTCCCCAAAATTCCATGACTTGTGAAAGACAATACAGAGTGGTGTTAGGATGTGGTGTTCTGTTTCTGAGTTTATTTGATTGTTCTATTATAATGAAGCATTTCTATGTTAGTCAGTTATGAAATGGTTTGCCCCTGTGTACCCCTATTCATCCCCCTCAAAGTGGATTCTCCCCTGAGTCCTTTGTCCCAAAAAGTTTCCTGCCACTGACCCTGTCAGTCAGAGATGTCAATCATCCTTCTCCCACCACTTTCCCAAATATATCTCTGTCAATCACACCTTCACCTTTGTCTATCACCCCAGCCCTGCCCAGGTTCTTCAGGAATCTTCTCTATCAATCACCTGGACTTTCACAGGTGATTCGTCCCTTAACCCTCTTTCCAACCCTAAGTTCTCCCATTTGCCCCTTATCGCCCCTCATCCCTCCCCTGTAGCCCCTCCATTGGCTAATCCCCCAGGTAATTGCCCCTCTTATGGCCCATTCCCGGGCTTGGCCTGGGGCCATTTTGCCACTGCACCCGTTTGGGAGAGAAATAAAGACAACTCCTGAACAGCAAGAATCTGGCCCTTCTGTTGCTCTTGCCTCGCTTATCATGCAAGCAAGCGCTTGGCCAGTGTTATAAATATGAGGAGCCAATTTCCAAATTAAAATAAAATTAATTTATTGAATTAAAATTTTGGCATAGATTCTGGACAATAAGCCACAATGCAGGGATACAGCTCCGAGCCCGGGTGTCGGCAGCTGGGTGACAGGCTAACTGACAGAGTGTCCAGATAGCACTGTTCACACTCTGGTCTCGGAACAGCAGGTTTTTATATAGTTTAATTTGCTGGAGGCAACCTTGTATTCAGAGTCCAAAAAGTCTAAAGTTATTCAATTGAGTCTTTTGGGTTGTTTCAGCCAAAAACAATGCTCTTCCGAGGCTTGGATGAATTATGGATGAAGACTTCATCAGTGTCCAGGAAGATGGTGATGTCTCTGATAAGCTGCATATTTTCATCTGATAGCTTATCGTAGTGTTAACTATCGGATGGGTCTTCCCGGGATGGGTCACATCCTTCCAGCTGCGGCTTTTGACTTGTAAATCCTTTCTTGGAAATGTAATCAGTACCAAGAGACCACGCATTCCTCTGCTTTACGGGAACCAGCCCTTGCAGGGGTGGATGGTCTCGACATGTTTCTAATACAAAAAGTAGCTTGATACAAAATACACTTTTACCTCTTATATATATGTATGTACCAAAAAATATACCTTCTATCTCAAACATATGCCCCCCAAGGACATATCTCTATGTGTCTACAAAAATATTCTTGTGCTACTTACACAGGTATTTATTAGGATATACCCATTATGTCCCACATACGTGTTTCACAAGAGACATACCTTTATGTGTCTACAGAAGTATTCCTGTGTTTATATAGGTATCTTTTATAACTGATGTTTATAACTTTTATAGGCATGAATTGGGGCACATTCCCATAACAGCCAGCAAGCCCAGACACGCACCTCTCTCTGCCGCGTGCTGGTGAGTCTCAGACCACAGTGCGCCGGTTCCGCCACTGCCCCACAACTGACCGGGAACCCCCGCGCGGGCGGGCGGGCGAGAGAAACGCAACAAGAAGGACATTGGCCAGTTCTCTTCAACACTCTTGAATACAACCCTTCATGTTCTGTATATCCTTATGGTTTGAGTTGTCTCAAATAATCCCTGATTCAAGCTTCATCTCCTAATGGAAAATCATCTTACTGAGGTCTTTCACTGACACCAGGGACTGGGAGGCTGACTGAGGCCAAGGCAGCACTGGATACCTCAGTCTTTGCTGGATGTGCTGTCACTAAATCCCACACTCCAACCAGGAGCAGGCTCACTTTCCTCCTTTCAGCCTTTTGTTACCAGTGTGGTTGTAAAAGCTTTTCTTATTCCCTGTAGTGTCCCTTAAATGTGTCTGTTTAGTAGAATTTCCTGAGACCATCCAGACTTGTCCATGTGATGTTTCTAAATTTCTCTTTTGTAGTATGTCTGTGCTTAAATATCCTCTTTGTGGTTTTTCTTAGTTATAGAGCTCTGTCATGAATTCTCTGATTAAGCAGACTGGTCTGGTACACTTCCTTGTTTGGAAATTCTGCAAATTAATGTGTTCCTGCTGGTGGACGCTGTAGCACATATAAACAACACCCCCTCCCCAAAAACATGGGTTAGAGACTCAGAAGTTTCTTAAAGGTTATTTAGAACACAATCTCTTTGTTATGTTGTTTTTTTTGATGCTTGGTGAGAGGAGAGAGAGCTAACTTACTCTACTGCTTAATATATGGTTTAGTCCTTAGATGGTGATTAGAGAAGATAATTTACCTGGCATGATTGTTACAATTTATGGCACCCTGATGGATTCTATTGCTACAAAAGGATTCCAAAATAACAGATACTTCTTGTCATCTTAATCATCTGTTTCTTCAATTATTTTTATTAAAGAAATGTAAGATTTTATTATGAAATGGGAAAAGAAACCTGAAGGATAAAGATAAGTAATTTTTACTATTCCTAAAGGTGTCTTTGATGATGTTCCTCCTTCGTATTTATGTCTTTATGGAGCGAAGTATATTAGCTTGAGATTAAAGCTAAGTTATGTTCAATTTCATCTTCACCGCATTATTTCTTGCTTTATGTAGTAATCAAATTGTATATAATGAAAATTTTATTTTCAAGGGTAATGGCAAGACAAACTCTTTAATATAAAAATTTTAATACAAAATTATTTGAATTTATTATTGCTTTTGTTATGAAACAACAAAGTAGCAGCCATGTATCCCTGCTTACTTTCCTGTGGGATAGCTTGATATACACAGTGCATCTAAGAGAAAGATTGGGAAGTATGGAGTGGTGATGGTGAATACTGGAAAATACAACTCTTTAACGTTGTTGGAAGCAGCATGGTTGGCTCTTCAAGGCTTAACCACTCCTCTTGGCTTTTCTTCACCTCTGCTCTCTGTAGCAAAAACAGTCTTGTCCTTGGATAAGCAAACATTAATTTTTGCGTTTGCGGCTCTAATGCTTTCAGGTGTCTCATAGCCACACATTATTTTGAGGGAGTGAGACAAAGAGGACAAAAGTTTAATTGTAGACTCATTTCTGGTGAGCCTGTAGAATCAGAAGGAGACTGACTGCCCGTGGGAAGTGTCAGTACTCTTATGGTCTAGGATCATCCATTTGGAGCTCAGTATTACTGAGTTTTGCTGTGTGCTTTACATTCATTTATTGAATCCAGAAATGCATGTTAACCGCTGGTTGCATTATTTCACTGAAGAATGTCTAAAGATTTTTATGATAAAGTATCAGCAGCAAAGCTCGAATGAATTTACTGCAGAGACAAATGAATAAATAAAATGCTTCAGATCTGACAGCCTGAAGCAGGTGCCATTTCTGACCACATGGATTGTAGTTAACTAAATGGTCAAATACATTTATACCTAATCTGGCGTGTACTGTGCCAAGCACATCTGCTTGCTGGTTTTATGAAGATCACTTGGTACTGCAGCTCTGGACAAACTGCAGCCTGAGGATGTTCCTTGGCCTCTCACAGCCTGGTTTTCCTGGTGTGTCACCATTCAATGGGGGTGCTTAGTAAAAATACGTTAATTCTGAAGATCTGATGGGGGCAGGCCGAACAGGATGCGTAGGCCAAGCAGTTCGTTAACTACCACTTGGACATTTGACTCAGAGAGAGAAGTCAGTCTGGGTGGTCCAAGGAGGAGAGTAGGGGAAGAATTGCCTCATAGCTGTGTCACTGCTGCTTCATCCCTGTCCATGTAAAGCTACACCTGATCACACAGCCTCCTCCTGCACTGGATTGTTGTGACACTGGATTTTGCTAAAATGGGTGCAGGTTGTGGAAGCTGAAATCTGAACTAACTGCACTGCCTGTATTTTGGGGTTATATAGAACACAGACAGCTTGAGGGGAGTGATTTTATTAGTGGACCAAGGGGGGAACGCTGCCTTGAAATAGATATCTCATACCAGTGGTACGTGCCAGTCCTTTGCCCTGGCTGCAGGTATTTTAAGTAGAGTGGTAAGAAGACTGGACTTAGTGCTGCTGTTAAATTGCTCTTTGGTCTGGTGTCATTCTTCACGTGTCTTTCTGCTTAAGGAAAAAAAATAATAAAAACCCTTTTGATAACAGTCTTGAAATCTTGGATGCAAAGTGTGGTAAGAAAACTGAATTTATTTACATGTTTGAGAAAACTGGAGGGCTCTGGGGAAGGGATGGATCTGCCCATTCCTTGAACAGGGCCCTCCTGTGTGTCACGGCAGTGTCCTGTGTCATCTCTTCTTGTGAAGGATATGGTTATTGAAGCTATCTTCTGTGTGAGTCTGGTCTTTCCTACTAAAGCAGGACAAAGCAATCAAAAATGTGGTGTTGTAGTGTGAGGGCAAGTGATGTGAAGTACTTTATGTTTTTGTCTCTCATACTGTATGTTGCAGGAAGATAATGATGGAGTTTTTCATTCCAAAGGGAACAAAGCCAAACTAGATGATGTGTGTGGTTGTCCTGTATGCAAGCTGTCTCTCTTTTTCTCTCCAATGTGCAAGTTGAATTTGTCACCTCTTAGTATAACTGCAACCTGTCTTCTGCTTTGTTCCTTTTCCCATTTAGTTTTGGTTTTGAGATTTAGCAAATTTAAAAGTATGCATTTTACAAAATTGGATTAAGAAAATTACTTTTCATGAAGACAATCTAAATAGATTTTTAAAAAAATTATCTTCTATATGTATCGTATAGTCTTAATGTCTCAAAAGCTGAGACAAATGCCACCTAAATTATCATTTTTAGAAAAAAAAAAGTAAAATTCTAATTTGCAATTATATAATACCAGGATCTTTAACTAAAATCCTTTGTTTAAACTGCATATATGAACATGTAAATTATACACAAATGTTCTTAGGTTATTCTTTGCATTGGTTTATCTGCAGGTAGGTAACATTTTCTGCTTGGTCTTGCATTCCCTTGTACGTATGTATCAAAACAGTTTGGTATCCACTGTGGAAGCCATTCTCTCAGGGAAGGCATTATTTTTTATTCATTTACATGAGCAACTTCTCATGGAAACATTAACTTTTGACATTTATTTTTAAAAGGTGAATAGTTTTAATTGTGATGTAGGACTTGAGAAAATGATGTTATCTTGACTTGTCAGTTGTCCAGCCTGCACGTGTAAGCTCCTTGCAGCCAAACTGGCTGAGCCTTCTGGAGCAGTCCATATCAGGGAAATGTTTTTCCATTCTCACAGGAGATGAGGGAGGAAAAAACCCTTGGGCAATGTGGAGGGGAGTGTTGCAGAAAAGGAGGAGGGAGTTGGAAGAAAATATGAAGGTGCTGCATTAAGGAAGGGGATCCAGGAAATGCTGCAGTAGGGGGAAGGGAAGAAAAGGATGCCATATTGAGCGGCTGAGCATTACTGCGGTAAAGAAAGATGGACAGAGAGGGCAGCCTGCGATATTAGATTAGGAAAGAGGATTCAGGCTGATATTTTGAATTGCTATTTTACCTACAGGCAGAATTCTTGGCATTTTTAACTCCCAGAAGGGACCCTTTCCTTGCCATATCATAGACATCTCTGTGCTAAGAATACAGTTTTGTGTTTTTGGAAAGTCATATGGATGTCAGACACACATCTTTAATACATCAATGTGGCAGTCTGCTATCTGGTCCTGGAAAAGTGGTACAAATAGAAAATTTGGGATATGCTGGCTTCTTGCAGGACAGGGGCCTGCTCAGCAGTGTCACTGCCTTTGAAGAGAACTGGTTGTATGTCACTTAAGAGAATTATTTTGCTTTTCAACTGTGTGGTGTTACCACTCCCTAGTAATATTCAACATTTTTTGTACTTTAGAAGCCTCCAATCTTTTTGATTATGCCTATTTGTATAACCTGGTGTTAGGACAATTTGGTTGGGCCATACTACTGGTCTTGTAGTGTATGTACTACTTCTGTTTTTCAGATGAAACGTTGTGAATACAACTGACCTGGGTTTTTTTGTCAGAATTATGTTTTAATACCTAGATAAATATCTAAAATCTGGTATTATCAGAAAAATAATTTCTTTTAATGATTTTAGTGAAGAAATATTAAACAGCTTTATTATTGAGCAAAAGGAAAATATGGCAGAAATTATTATTAGCATTTTAAATTTCAAAATTGGTTTCTGGCCTCCTAAAGATGCTTATAAATTAATTATGTCCTACTAGAAATATGGAAATAAAGGCTTTTCAAGTGAGCTCTGGGATTAAAGTGTCCTGATGAAGTCATAATATTTAATTCATATTCATTGCTTTTGAACTATCTATGGATAGGACCAAAGTTATATTCAATCTTTACTTAGATCCATAGATGCTAATGACAGCTGTGCCCCTCTTGCTCAAGGATTTAGCATGGCATATGCATTACTTTCTGATAGAAATAAGGTAGCTCAATATTTGATTACTGGAGGAAGTATTATAATATGGTAATTACCTATTTGACTTCATCAGCGGGTATAATGCATTTAGGTAGGGTGGAAATGGCAAAACTTTGTTTTTCCCCAGCAATCTCACTGGAATTACCTTTCAAAAAGCAAGTCTGGCGAGTAATATGCTGATTCTGTAACAAAGAGAAAAAGTTGTAAAAGAAGCAGCACTATAGAATAAAAAGAATAAAATTAAGAGTATCTTCCCACTGGGGTGTTCTGTCCCTTAAGAAAACCTAAACACTGTACTGTAGCATTCCTCCCCTCAAAAAGTCTCAGCTGACACAAATGTGGGACTATGTAGCTGAGAGAGGCTGGAGAAACCAAGAGTTGTAGTTTTTGAGATTAGGCTGCAGAGTTTAAGGTAGAGGCAATATGATGCTACCTCTTGTTATCTCTGCAGAATGCTTTGTTCGTGTGGATCCCAATCTTTTATTCGAGCCTGAAGACAATTTAACTGTTGACCAAGAAAAAAGTGTCTTACTATTAATGTAGAACTGACTTCTTCAGCTGAGATTCCCAGTACTTCCAAGCCAGAAGGTTTCATGACTGCTGATAAAGGATCAGAATTTCTTCTTGACATTGTATTTTTGAAACCTACAAATGGCTGGGAAAATCAGGCTCCCTACCTGTAGGAATGCCCCTTGTTTGCTTCTGGAAAAAGGAACCTTTTCTTAACTCTTGAATACATTCTTTAGTAGGTAATAAACATGCATTATATTTCTCTTGGCTTGTTAGGGAATAAATAAGACACTAATTAAAACCTTGAAACACTTTTCCAAACCTCCTCCCACAGTAATATCCAGATTCATACTAATTTGTATGAGTCAGACAAACGTTTGATGAGATTCAGATCAACACACTGCATTTTGTTTTTCTGTAACTTGAAGCAATTACGAACTACAGTTGGATTTTTTTCCAATTAAAAATAGGAAACATAGTCTCATTGTATTAATAAAGCAGAGTGTTGGAATCAAAACTATGAACTATAAAATAATGAGTGCCTTCTATACTCTGGACACACGTGGAACTGAAAGAGGTCTATTACAGAAGTTGAAAATCTATGTTTAATGAATACACCCACTACATCTATTGAATTGGCAAGATAATAAGTGTGCAGCCCTCTCTTTTACTTTAGAACAACACATTCAACATAGTCATTAGCTGAGAGTTTTACCAGACACTGCAAATACACTTCCGCTACACTTTTCAATTACTTTTGGACTCTTTATGGCTGTGTAAGTATCACACTTAGCAATATGGTCTGGGTGCTCATCTTGTATTGTTTGTACATTTATGGTGCCTATTCTTGTGGTTTGAGCAGTTATGGCTGCAAAAGTTACAGTGGTGGGTATTCGGTGACTTTTATTAACTTCAGCATAATTCCTTTCTCATTTCATTCAGCTTTGTCCTGGATAATGCATAAACATGTGACATTTCCAGTCTTCAAATGTCATATCATGTAACAGAAGAAATGGTTTGGCCTTGAGTAGGTCCATCCTAACAGTGGGATAAAAGAACTTGTCTTTCTTGTCTTACCTGTCTTATTTTTGTGTGCCAGGGTGTTTCTAAGGTCTCCACTTCTGTCTCTGCCCTGTAGGAATTTTGAGCTATCTGGGAAGTAGGCCTTGGACTCAGGCCTGTGTGAGAGGTGGCTAGGCCTTATGGCATAGACAGAAATTCTAATTAAGGTGTGTTTTAACTGTAGATAGAGTAATTGCATTATTAGTACAGTAGCCACCTTAACAAGAGAAATGTTTGCATTCCTTTCACCTGGTATACCAATCAGAAGACACCTGTTACTGTAAACTACTCCAATGTCTATATAACCCGCCATTTCGTGATATTAAACGGACTTCACACTGCTTGATCATAGTGGTCTGATGTGTGTTAAGTCTAGTTCTAGCCGCCTCCCTTGAGGCCCTGTAATAAATCTAACTTCACTGCCCAATCTTTCTTTGGCCAAACGGTGCCTCTCATATCTTTGTAGAATCCCAAAGTGTTAAACTATAGTCATCTCAAGCAGGAATAAGTTAACTGATTTTTTTTCTGGCAGATCTATGCATGATATGTTCCTTTCAAATAGGGTGGGCTAGTGAATCCACTCTCCCTCTGCAGGTTTATACCTTTCAGTATTAGCTCCTTTATATGTGAGAACTCTATAGTTACAAGTTTCATTAGGATGTGTAGCAAACAGTTGCCATGTAGCAGTGGACAACTGTTGTGTTCCGTAAGTGAATTTTGAGTGTATTTTCCAGTGCAGTTTTCCCAAAGTTATTCTCAATGTAGAACATCAACAGGAACATCATTTGAGTATGCTGCCTTTCATAATCACAGTGTGTCAGAATTTGATGCAGCTGGTGCCATTCACAGCATTCACAGCAAAGACACTCTGCAAATAGAAAGCACAACTTCATGGTTATATATTATAAAGCTAATACACACCTTTTAGTTTTCACCCTCACATGTTATGTGGAGATCTTCTTCCTGCTTGTTCTATTTGTTCATTGCTATAAACACTGAATAACACGTGGTCAGTGAAGTTGCTCTAAAACCAAACATGCTTTTATTTTGGCTTCAGAGTGAAGAAGGGAGTTATGGAAGAACCAAAACATATTACATGGTATTTTTCGTGTGCTGGTGGCATTTAGACCTCTTTTCCCCTTCCTCTTTCTTTATGATTGCTTCTTTGCCTTGATAGAACGTGGTGGAAGGGTGCAAACAGGCAGATGCTGTGGATGTTTACACTAATGTGTGATAGTTAAAAGGCAGTATATTCATGGAAGGGAAAAAAGGCATTTCCACCACAGACAAGGGATCATATAGAGGTTTTTGAAAGCTGTTTTCTAATCCAGGACTGAAAACATGACACGACAGCTGGTGTATCTGAGTAGGGGACCTTGCCAGCCAAAGTGATAAAAACCAGAAGTGTTTCTGGTCCAACATGATGGATTTTGTTTCTGTAACTGTTGTAGTTTCAGGAGGTGACACTGGCCAAGTTTAAAAGGCTTAGTGGACCTTGTGTTCAGACTCCTCTTGTTTTCATTTAGATAACTAGGCAGCTATTACAGTGACATTTTACAAACTGAATGCAATTTGTACAAACCAAGATTTTTCAAGTTTGTAAGTAAAAGTCACTTAAATAACTGTGTGACTGCCAAGCCATTGACAGGCTTCGTTAATTTTGAATAATTTTATGTAGTTTTTAGATTATTAGTTACACAAATTAATAGACAGTAGTATATTTTTGCCCACTGTCTCCTGGGCAGCATGCAACAGCCCCTTCTACTCTTCCTTAGCTTTTATTCTTTCATCCTAAAAATCTATCAACAACCAAAAAAATAAAACATTTCCTTGCAATTTCATATCATTCATTTCTCTATGATTTTCAGGCCAAATCTATTTACCCTGTAAGTACAAGAACATTTTAACTTGCTCTGCCAGCTCATGCAGAAATTCAGAATTGAAAGTAGGTCTCTCAGATGAGCACAAAGATGTGGGTTACTGACAAATACGTGCATTCATCTGTGTAGTGCATACCACATGGAGCTGGAAAAATACTGAATGATGGAGCTTTGTAAAAAGCTGAACCACTCAATTATGTGTTTGTTGCAGTTTTGTTTCTCATGAGGATGTTGAATCTGAAGCCACTTTTTCTCCTGTTGTGCTTTAGGTGCTGTAGCAGTTCTGATCCCTCGCCTGGACCTAGTGATTTCTTTCGTTGGAGCTGTCAGCAGCAGCACTCTGGGACTGATTCTGCCACCTCTGGTTGAAATCCTCACTTTCTACAAGGAAAACCTAAGTTTATGGACAATATTTAAAGATGTTTTTATAGCTGTTGTTGGATTTGTTGGATTTTTAACAGGGACATATGTGACAGTCGAAGAAATCATTTATCCTGCATCCACGGTTCTTGCTAATGCAACAGGGAGCTTTCCTGCTACAGATTTAAATGCTACAGATTTGGTGGCTGGGTTAGAGTAATTAACCAGGCACTGTGAACTATTTTATTCCTTAACAAGAAATTCTTGACTCAGGACCTGCTTTCAGCTACTGGTACTGTGTAAAGAGGTACAGTTTGTAAGAGATGTAGAATATACATGTGAAAATACATTATTTTTTTAGAAAGTAATTATATATCTCTTCTGGACTTTGAATGAAAAGTTACAAGATTTTGTTTAGTTTATCAAAGCAATATTACTTCCATGCAAAAACATTTAACATCACACATGATAAGCAGTTTATTTTTGTACATTTTGGTAACTGTTACCCTGACCCATTTTTTACGCAATTTCTTTATCCTTGATTTCAACTATACAAAAGTATGAAATGTTGTATTTTTTATTACCTGTGGCTAGAAGTCTGTAGACTACATATCTATATTTCTATTGGAACATATAATAATTATTTTTGCATTCTTATGTTCCGCCTTAAGTAGTACCTAACATGCTCTTTACGTATTTTTGCTTCTTTTGTCTATTTTAGAAGGAAAAAATAGTAAGTTCATAAGTTGATATCTGGGTAGAAACTAGTTTTGTTTAGCAAGCCTGCATGCTGAGTCCCCATGTACAATCCTGATTTTCAGGGCTCATATTTGACTTTGTGTCTCACACTTCATAGATGACTTTCACTCCAAATGTTGAAGCACTATTTTTGGTCTTGTTTTCTGAAAACCCTACAGTTTGTGCAATAACATAACTATTTATCATACTCATTTCTGTTATGAAGAAACAAATTTTTCTAAGGAATATTTTTAATCATAACATTCCCCCAAGAAATATGTTATGAAAACTCTCCACTGTAGTCATACAAATTAAGATAGAAATATATGTAATATTTTGTCTGCTTTCAGTATATTCCTCAGAAATTTACCATTTGGTAATCTACCATTTGGCATTATAGTGCTAGAGTAATATACTGCTAAATATATCTATATTTATATTTTCTCTTAAGAATATTTCCACTGTCATCTACCATCTGGTGACTGTAATGAGCACTTTTATCTCCATGTGGGCATTTCTGATAGGGATTTGTTATAGCATGTAGTTTAAACTGCATGTATTTGTTCAAGCAATAATTCTGAGTAATGCTCTAATTTTGATTTTAGCATTGACAAAGCTAAATACTTGGCAGGCATTTGGGAGGGATGAGTCTCTGCCTGTGTGATACCACAGAATCAACCTTTCTTATGAAAGTGCTACAGTGGAGCAAACACAGGTAGTTAGCAGAGAAGAATAAGGTAACTTCAGCTTTTCATCTTGAAGGTTTTTTAGTCTTTAAGCTGTTTTAAAAGACAGTAAATGTCAGTGTTTCTATCTGTTTCGTAGTGAATCTGTTACTTACCTAACCCATACACTACACACCGATTGAATGTAAGAAACATCTTTAGTAGGGCTGAGAGGATTTAAATGCAAGTTACTTTTCCTCTTGGTATTTCATCTGTCTACTTGTTTATTGGGAGAATAAAGGACTTTGAAGTCCATTCATATCTGTTCTGCTTCAGTTGTGTCCTGGTGAGCAGCTCTGAGAAGGTGCAAGTAAATACTGCCACAGTTCTATCAGTGAATATTTGCTGGGCCGGATACCTACAGAGGTGGCCCTGGTATCCAGTGAATGTAACATATCCTTGTGAAAGTCAGATAACTTACTCAGAAGCTTGATAGGTTTGAGGGTTCTAATCTTAGTCATCAGACCTTGGAAAGGCTGGCCTGAATACAAAGCCATACACATCTTCCTGCTCTGACTGCAGCGCAACCTGTCAAGGCACAGGTTTCCAGAGCAGTGAATGGCCACTGACTGACCAGGTATGAAGTAGTGTTTTTATGCAGTTGGCCAGTGTTGCCAAGTCTAACAATGTTGTATCTTTTGAATCTTTAAAATGTTTATTAATACATTTTGCACAATGTCATTTTCTCCTACGGTGTAGGATTTTTTTAATTTTAACACTCATACAGAGCATTTGCATGGCCTGCTCTTTCAGACAGAGAGAGTCAGGAATCAGAGCGTCCTGCTTTGGATAAGATTAAAATGTCATGTGGTAAAAAACTAAGTCTGACTAATGAGAGTTTCCTGTGAAGCATTGCCAAAGATTTAAAAGAGAGGAAATTCTGACAGAAACCTCTTCTGAATAAGTGTGTTCATTCAGCTTTTAAAGTGCTGTAATATTAGTTGCAGGTTAAGAGGCAGGGAATGAAACTGAGAGATTTCATAGGTATGGTTTACATTAAGGTATATATTTAAGATGGAAATTTAGCACAAGCTAAATTAAGCTGCAAAATGTGTGATTAGCTTATGTTCCTGACAAGGAGCAGAAAGCTATTGTATTTATATACTGTACATGAACTTATATTTTACAATATAATATTGTTAACAGTTTTAATGTAATTTAATCATTAGCTGCACGGCAGGTAGCTGGATAATTTTCTTGTCTGTAACTGTTCATCCTCAAGTATTGGGCAAATAAGAGGATGGGTTTTCCTGATGTTCTGTAAAACCTTAATCTTCTGTATCAATAAAACTACAAATTACCCTGCAAACTCAATGTTATCCTGCCTGTCACCACTACTGCATCACTAGAAGAAATATCTGTCCTAATGCAGAATTTACCTTTGAAGTTTTTTTAACAGGCAATTACTTGTCCAAGTAATGGTGACTGACGTGAGACTCACAGGCAAGCTCTAGAGCTGATTTTTCATTGATAATAAATCTAAATTTAAAGTCACATAGGCACTCCTGAAAAATCCCACCTTCACTCCAAGGCTTTTCATGAGGTCACAGTTAAAGTTAGGTTTCTGCATCTTTTTAGAAGTGCTGTAGTAAGGAAGTTAATGTATAAATGTAAAAAGAGATGCGGGTGTTCCCACTGAAATTCCAGTTCCAATTTAGAAAACCACAAAAAAAATCCAGACATTTTAAAATTGGACAAGCCTATACATATTTGATGTGGACTTAGCCTTATCTGTAAGGATGGAGTGCTGTCTGAACATGTTGACAGAGAAGGGAAAGTGTTAACTTGGAAAACTCTTGACTAGAAGTGAGGAATGAGATTAGTTGATGGACAACCTAAGAGATTCCACTCAGTTGATCTCAGGCAGATTGAAAGGTAAGAGGGACATAATAGAAAAGTGATTATTTTATTAATTCTATATTAAAATGTTTCCAGATGAAGGACTAGAGAAGCTGTATACATCACTCACTACCATTCTATAATTGCTGGAATGTGTTATGAGCCTTTTCAGACCTCCTGCTCTTCTGCTTTAATTTATTTGGCTCTGCGTGGATTAATCAGTATTTTTGCTGCTTACAGATTTCTCAAGTGGCAAGTTGTCCTCTGGTAGAAAACAAGCAATGCAGCTAATACCTGTTAAAGTTCATTTTTCACATGCTGTCCATGGGAGAAATGACTGCAGCATCTTGGTGGGGTTTCAGGAAGGGAGGAGAACCTTCTCTGTGATTTTGTGTGTTATATACAGATGTTTTGCTCATCCTGGACCATCTTAACATGACGTGAGAAGTCTGAATCTTGTCTACAGTTAGCTGGGTTACCCTCCATATTCCCACATAGTTCTGGTTAGTGTAATTTAGAGCTGACTTCACCCTTGGACATACGTACTGAGACTGGTCTAAATATTAGTTTGTACTCAATATTAGTAGCTCAGTGGTTTCATCTCCAAGTTCTAGAATTCTTGGATTAGTAGCATCTGATAGCAGTAATTTTTTTACTCTTGATTTGATTAGTTTTTTCCTAAAATGCTTTAAGTAACAATTAAGAATTGATCTCAATTTACACTTCCATAGATTTACTCCAAGCAGGCAGTAGCTGGAGTGTAGAAAGCAGCATGTGAGTAGAGATTCAGTTTGAGTTCAGCAAAAGTTTCTCTGCATGCAAAAGGAGGTGCATCTCAAATTACAGAAAAATAATCTGCAAGGTTATATGGCAAAACACTCATCTCTACAGACACAAAGGAGCACAGAGGCTCAACTGTGAGTGGATGAACCCCACTTCAAATAAATTCACCTTGTTTTCTGTTCTTACAGGATAAAGGTTAATTTCAAAGGAGCAAGTTTCACAGGTTGCACCAAATGATTAGGAGGCCTGTCTTGTAGCATGGCAAGGAAAGGGAAGAGGGACCACTGGTGTGGCTGAAGATCAATCTCTGTCAATGCAAAGGAATGGGGTAACCAAAATATCCTCATCAGAGAAATGGAGCCCTAACCTGGCTTCTTCTAAGGTTTTCACAGCACAGCAATCAGTCCATGGTCCAGGTGAGAAAACCACCAAAGAGTGTTGACTGGGGAGCATCTCTCAGGATAAACTGAGTATAAACTGAGAGCGTTACTGCTTGAAGGGGCAAGGGAGCACCCTGTAGGATATATGGGAAGTGTATTTTGGGCATGTACAGGACTTGTAATGGAAATTTGGAGTAGCAGCCAAAAGTGGGAGAAGAGATGAATCAAAGTGTATTGGGGAAAATGGAATTTTACCATTCTGTGAATGTAGAGATAAAAGGGTCCAGTCAATCCCATGTGGGCTGGTGTCCTGGGTTGGCTATATGATGCCTTTATCCCCAGTTGTCTGCTCTGTTTAGGCTGGATAATAAGTGCTGCACCTTTAAGACTTGTTCTGAGAGTGACGGAGGGAGAGAAGAAGCGCAGAGTTTGTTATCAGAAACTGCACTTGCTCCCCCGCATCCTGCTGCTGGACTGTGTTGTCTGCGGATGGACAGACAGCAGGACAGAGCTCTCCTTTGCTTTTAGTTAGTTTTTAGCTAGCTGAGGCAGAGAAGTTCCCTGGACTGTGGGTTTTCTTTCTCTTTGGACCTTTTTAAACCTGCTCTGGACTGAACACCCAGAAGAGCACCGGCAGCTCACACCTGTGGCCGCCGGGCCGGGCCTGGGCTGCGACATTTCCAGCGCCGGAGGGACTGAGAGAGACTGAGTGAGGTGAGCTACAGCCCACGGAGGGACTTTGTGAGTTTGTCATCTCTTTTGGAGCGGTAAGAGGTTTTATGGTCTCATATTGGTTTTTTTTTGTTTTGTTTTTGTTTGTTTGTGCTAGTGAATGCTTTGCCTGTTAAATAAATCGTTTTTTCCATTTTCTTCTCTTAAGGAATTTTTTTTCCCGAACCAGTGACTGGGAGGGGCCACTGTAGATTGGCTTCTCCCAGAGTAAATTCTTATGAGGTTTCTTCCTAAATTTTGGCTCTGAACCAGAACCAATACAGCTGGGAATGGTCAATACAGGTGTCAGTCTGTCCATGCCCTGTGCCTGACCAGTGCAGTCTCTCTTGCCTTCTCACTAAACTAGGACTGAATCCAGCTGTGCCTGGGCTCCTCTCTCTGAGAAGGAGTTTAGAAAGCAAGGGGGTCCTTTCTGCACCTTGTGACTCAATGGGAGGGCTTCTTGAGTAAACTTTGTCTGAAGCTTCTGCTCCCACCCACAACAATGTCCCAATATCTCCCCTGGAGGGGAGTTTCCGCACCTGAGCCAGTTGTGTAAGGGAGAACATTGCCATGATAATTGGAGAACATTGGCATTATCCCACCTCACAGGATCCACTTCTTATTGGCCTCTTCCCTTACCTGGCTCAAACCCTGCTTGGGTGTATATACACACATGGTCATGTGCTTATCAGGTCATGTGCTCAGCCTCACTGTGTGCTGGGCATGGAGCTGTGGCAACCTCACTTCTTTTCCTGCTACCAGCTTTGGCAGCTCCTAACAGACTCCCCTCATATTTCCTGAGAAAACTAGTTTCTCTGGGGCTCAACATCATTGCTTCGTACTGCTGAGCTTTGGGCTTTCTGTCATTTTGCAAGTAAAAGGTACACGTGCCTCCTAGCACTCCTTTTCCTTAGGTAATAGTTTCTTTAGTGGTTTTTAAACAGCTTCTTAGAATTTTTGGATATGGCGTTTTATGAGGTGTTTTTCATGATGTCTCTGGATAATTTATGCTGTACAGTATTTGTCTCTTGACCTGATAGATTTATTTGACTTTGAATGAGTGAGCTCAAACTACTGAAGCCAGTGAAGTCCTTTCAGTTTTGTTCTTATATATGCACTCAGAAACAAAGTATTATTTTGGGAGCATTCCCATTTGTATCTTAGACACTTAGGGAGAATTGATTGTTCTATATTTTAGTTTTCAGCAACTTTCCAAAATTCACATAATCTTTAATGTATCCAGCCCTCTAAATGTTGACATATAAATGCCATTGGAAATTTCAGAGTTTATTGATTTTTTTGGACCATCTTCATATCTAATATAATCTCTTTGTAGAACAGAATTTTTTTTTTTTTTTGTTGGTTTCAATTGCCAGGCCTGAGGAACCAAAGTCCTGGAAAACCAAGCCCAGTGGTCTTTTTCATACTTCCCCAAGGTTAATAAAATCATTGTGAGGGTTTTGTTACACCATTTGTGCCACACCATCTCCTCCAAGGCCTATGACATTGTTACTGTTAATGGATTCATATTGAATAATAAATTATTGGAGCAATTCTTGCCCACAAGATAATCCATTTGTTCCTACTGCTGGGTAGGCTCCAGAGGGTGTCAGCCTAAGGCTCAGGAAACTTATTATTACTAAATATGATCCAGCTGTATACAGGAATAAGTCTGTCAATGGGAACTTAACTCTTTGACCTCGTCAGCCTTACAAGCCACCCTTCAAAGAGTACACAGCTTTTACAACACAGGTAGAACTTTACTTTAATCTCCAAAACTTTGCTGAGACTATTTGCATGGATAGTTGGATCAGATTCATCTCCTTGCTCTCCCCTTACTTGACAGCTCTTTGTTGTCTCAAGTTTCTGTTAGAACCCATGGTGCATGTGCTACCTCTGCAGGGTTATTGCATCGGAATGCTCTCTCTCCTCAGTCTGATCAGTCCATGGATAATTTTATGTCTTCCCAACTTAATGTTTCACCCTATCTGTCACTGGGGGATTCCTTACTTTTCTACTTCTTAGTGAATCCTCTGCCACTTAAAGTTCTATATTTCTATTTTAATTGCTGAAGTCATGTCAGCTTGATTGAAAATATCTTTTTATATATAAAAATAAATACATTTCATATACATACTTATTAAAATTACCCATTCTCTTCCTACCTAAGCTATTTTCTTGGAAGTCACTGCTATGCCTTGCATCCAATGATCTTTCTTGGCTCAGAATGCAAGGCTAGCTCTGTCCCTGTCTCTCAATTTTAGACAAAGTCATGCCACTCATCACCATGCTGTGAGCTGTTGTTTATGCTCTGCCTTGTTTGTTCAAAACACCAGTGTATCATAAATGCATATCTGAATTATACTTTTTGTGAATCTCAAATTTCTGCTTGTTTTATTGAACCCAGATGTCACAGCTGATTTTAAAAGGTGAGAATATGGGAAAGTTCAAGGATTCAGTTGATAGTGATTCTAATAAGCGAATGTGCCCGTGTCCAGAGGAGTTAGCAAGAAACAAAATGAGGTATATTCAATTCAATTTAATTCAACTCCATGAAAGAAGCCTCTGAGGCTTCTTGTCTGCCCTTGATAAAATGTCCTTAAAATAGCCATAGTCTTATGACTGCAGCACAGACCCTCCGGTAAGCTCCAAAGGGGGCACTCAGGCTGTATCTCATTTGAGATACACCTGGAGGTGCCCTCTGGTATCCAGTCATTCAGTTCAAAGAGCTGGCCAGGGTGGGCCATGAATCTCTTCTGGAAAACACAGTTTGGGCTAGGGTAGTGGGATGAGAGCAGCACTGGTGTGGACCATGTCTGAGCAGAAATACAGCTGAAAAAGGTGAGATAAAGATCCAGGCTGGAAGCTGGAATACCTTTCTGGATATAGTCCAAGTGCATGGGGATAACTCAGGGAGATTGTAGCTAACAAGACCTCATCTGCTGTTGAGAAAATCACCAGCAATAAGCAGTGGCCTCAGCTCTTTCTTCAGGCCTTTATAGGCTGCTTTGGGACTCATCATCTGTCCTGCCTACTTTCTACAGCCTCAGACTACACACTGAAGGTGTGCTTTGTTCACAAAAATCTGCACCAGTCAAGCTCTTGTTCTTCCAGGTATTTCCTTCCCCCCCTCTATTCAGCAGACAGTTTCTATTTCCATCAGATTCAGCCAGCTCAGCTGATTATTTTTCCTCTTTGCAATCGCATTTCTGCCATGTTACATTTTATTTCAGTAACATGCCTTGCCTGGCACTGTCACATGCAGTGCCAGTTGTTATCACAGTTTCTATGGTTTTGTCCTGTAAATGTTGGCATTTTCTTCTGGAGGCAAAGCTATAGTTCCTAAGAAGCTTGTGAAACATTTTATTACAGAACTTCTTCCTTTGTTAAATCATAAGTTCTACATTTCTTCATTAAAATGAAGCAGAATGACCCTTCTCAATGTCCTAAATTATAATGCTCTCTTTTTATGTAGAACAGGGCTGTGGATCTTGTGACTGCCGGAGGCTAGGCTGGCCTCACAATTCTCCTACAACAATCATGTTGTTCAATTCGATGACAAATGATCACTTACAGACACTGCAATGCCAGCAAAATTTGCTGCAACAATGTTATTTTCCCAGTATGGTTTGTTTCTTTTGGGGCTTAGGGGAAGAAATGTGCAGTTTGTCCTGCAATGAGGTCAACTACCCTGTGGCAGCAAACAAGTCTCTGGCTTGCCTGGAGACTTCACTTTAAACTGTCTAACTTCTGGCTTTGCAGTGGTTGTTGACTGCCATATTTCAGCCTTTACTCTCACATCTCTGTAGTTGTGAAAGAAATTGGAGGGTTTTAATTTTTTTGTTGGGACTGTATGGTTTGTCTCTCCCTCTCCATGTTATTTTAGAGTTAGCTGAAGTGATATGGCAAGGCTAGTAGTGATGTTCAATTTAAAAAGTATGAATCAAAAGAGAGAAATGTATAAAGCCATCACAATATTCTGAAATCAAACAGAAAGTAAAGTTCTTACTAGCACTGAAGACAAGGTGCTGGGCTCAACAAGCAAACATAGCTAATAAATCCATTTCCCTCAAGAATGTACCTGCCATAAAATTTGCAGTGTTCTCACTTACAGACAGCTCTAGCTCACTGTGAATTGCCTCAGAAGCATCTCTGTAAAATAATCTCCAGTGTGCTGTGCTCTGGGGAAACAGTTCAGATTTGTATCAGCATCAGCAAGGGTTTAGCTCGCTGTGGTAGTTAAGCAGGTGAGAATAACTGATACCTGTTTTCCTGTTTTCTTTCTTCTTTCCCTTCTTCTTTGCTGCTGAAGGATGACATTTTGAGAGCAATAATAAAATGTATTCCTATAAAAAATAAAAACTGGAGGGGCAGTTACCAGAACTGTCTGCAATACAAGTTCTTTTTTTGCAATATGTCAAGTCAGGCATGCAAGTAAGATCCCCAGGTCTGATAGCTCTTTTGGACAACCTTGGCTAATATCAGCACATTCAAACTTAGGAAGGGACCATCCATCAGGGAGTTATGGCAGATGTTCAGCTCTCTGCACACATAGATGTGGATATGGGTGGCTCACTTCAGGCAATGTTTGCTGAAAGTTACAGGTATTTATTAGCTGCTGCCTTACCCATCCAACACATGCTCCCCTATAGTATAAAGAGTTATGAGGCTGTTGTCATCCTATTCAATTACCTCCATAAAAGTTTGGCACAAAACAGGATTTCCTGTTTGATTGATCCATGTCATGAGCAAATGTCATTTCTGTGCATTATGTCATTTCTATGCATTATGAAACACCTCCACCTACCATTTATTTTTATCTTCCTCTTTAGTTGTTTGAGGGATTTTGGGGGTGTTGTTGTTGTTGTTTTGGTTTGTTTGGTTTGTTTGGTTGGTTTGATTCGGTTCTTTTAACAGAAAATTATGACATCCTAAAAACTTTTGGTAAGACTCTGAATTTTTTCCTAAATTCTGTTACTAATATGCAGTCACTCCGCCATTAGGAGTTTGGAGGATTTATAACTAGCAAAGAACAGTGTGCATCTCAAACCTCTATGTCTCTTTGCTATATCATCTACAAGTGTAGCTTCACTCCTTATTTGCTTAATTCATTAATATTTCCTACTCCTTGCAGCCATGTGAGGAGCTCTGGGATTAACTGATTTGAGAATTCTAGGAATGCCTCAACTTGTGCAGCAAACCCAGTGCCATGCAGCAAAATAGGCTCCATCCACAGCCCTCAGCTCTGTTAGACAAACACTTATGGCTCTTGTCCTGTCATTTCCTCTTTCTTTTTTGCCAAAATAACATGGCAGGCACACATACTTGCATTAGGAAACTAATCTTTCTGCCAGAGCATCTCGAGGAGTCATCACCTCATGCTTGCTTGTCTCAAACATCCCATTCCAATGGCACTGTTGCATTTTATAACCCAGATATGAGTCTCAGAACTTTCATTCTGTTTTGTTGCACTGAATGGAGATAAGAGAAGAAGGTATCTGCTTGTTTCTAGCTATGGGTAGATGAATAAGTAGGTACCAACTTTATATGACACATGCTTCAAAACGTTTTTATTTAAAGAACTTCTCCTTTTGCACATTGCAGGTCACTCCAGACTCTGAAGTACTGGCCAAATGCTGAAACACTTAAAAATCTAAACTTTTAATGTCTCATTTCTTGGTCTTTCTGTTCTGGAGAGACATGGGGAGAAGACTCTGAAACTGAAAGGTGAGATCTAATGATAGAGAAGACTAAATTTCACAGTCAGACAATTGCAGTGTCTATTCAACACTCAAAGGAACAAATTATGACTTCTACCTGACTTTTCTCTATTTTCTTCCTCCTTTCTCATAAATATTTATGGTCTTCTAGGCTATTAATTTTGAGAAAAGTAAATTTATTACCTCGGGGTGAGTTTAATTTTCATTTATTTTGCAGTTATCTATGAGTAATACCTGTGTAAATGCACTCACCAGGTTCTCAAAGGCTGACTTTCCATGAGGTTGCTCCTGGCAAGCAACAAACACCTTTACATTTTTCCCTACATCATCAAGTGCCTCCAACAAGATCTGCACAGCTCTGCTCCTGAGATACTGGATCCACAGCCTCTCTGGGCAGCCTGTTCCACCAGTGCCTCATCACCCTCAGAGTGAATAGTGCCCTGTTTCTGTTTAAAGCCATCCCATCGTGTTCTATCACTAGACACCCTACTAAAAAGTTTGTCCCTATCCTATAAGTACACTTCAGGTACTGGAAGGTGCTATGAGGTCTCCCTAGAAGCTTCTCTTCTCCAGGGTTGGAAGCTGTTACCCAGTCCAATACCTCTTTCTGTCAGCAGATCCTGATTAAGGCTGGTTAATTATTCATTGGGAATATATTTCTCTTTTGAGCTGAACTTTCTTTGCCCCTTCTCATCTTGTGAATCTCCTGCAGCCTCGCTGAACGCTGCAGTTATCACGTGCCTTTTAAATGGTGTTTTTAATTGGACCCTGATAAAGGTAAATGAGTTCAAACTTTTCTGTAATAACTGCATGCCTACAGCTCAAAAATCTGTGAATTTTTAATTTTTTTCTCCTATTAAATCGATTTTTATTGGACCTATAATATATATAGAGACAAAATAAATATCTGCAAGAAGTCATGCAGTTTGGGATAATGACATGCTGCTGAAAAGCCTCACAGGCAATAGAAGAAGAAAATAGCAGAATAAATTTTGGAAAATGCTGTGTGAATACACAAAAAATATACTTCTACATAGGTGGTTTCATTTCATACTTCACAGTGCTTAACTGGCATTTGGAAAAAATATGAAAACATTTATAGCCCAGGAGTATAAGTATGGGACTAAGGCCTTCTTCAACTTCTTCTCCTTTTCCAGCTGTTGAAGCAGAAATGGATGTGTATTAATGAAACATGGACTGATGCTAGTTAGGCTAGGCAAAATATTTAATATTCCTTCTCAATTTGGCTAGAAACTGAAACAAAAAAAGGAACAGCTGTGAAAGCGTAAAGATGATATTCATATCTATTCATAGGGCTTACAAATGAAAAAGGGCATCAGGAGATCACCAAACCTGAGCCAAATGCATTGCAGACAGTTACTTTGCATCCAGAATCTCAGCCCTGAAACAAAAGGGCATTGAGTCATTATGTAACAACATCAAGAGGCTGAAAATCCAGCTCTTTCTCTGGGGTTTTGCTCAGGAGTTTAGTCTTCCTCACTGCTAGAATTCTCTTTGCAGTTTCTAATTTAGATTTCCTTTTTGCTTCCAGACATCTTGTTAATTTTTTTGTTTTATTCCCCACCAGGTTAGAGTGTTATTCAAAACATAGAACACTGTGTTTTCTCCCATAAAAGTATTCCAGCATTTGAATGACATAATTGATTCTCTTTGAAAACTAATTCAACTCAATTATCTCACTGAAAAATAATCTTCTGTCATCTTTTTCTAGTCTTTCCTGACAGCTCTGCAGTGTGTGCTTGCTGCCCAATATAACCCTTATTTTACTGTTGATAAAATCCTTTGGTGCGTAAATATTGCATTCCTTTTCCCCAGGAATATGAATTTTCACTTATTTCAATGAAATAATTTCCTCAACACCAGCTTGCTCTTAATAATGTTCTGTCTCTGGTACTATTTTTCTCTCTGCTCTTTTTTATATCATCATCTCTACAAAACTTACCTGCAGTGATTTTATATTTACTCCTAGTTCATCGATGAAAATATTGAACAGTGTCAGGTCTTGCATTGATCTCATTGGTCCCAGCTCCAGCAGCTAAAACATTTTCAAGCTGACAAGACAGTGAGTTCTGAATTGTTTGGTTGAAGGTCCAGGCCAGGAGACTTTTGGGGTGCATGTGAAGATACTGGTGGGAGACAGCCTCGGGCAGTGTTACTTGGCAATACTGCTACCAGAAAAGTGTCTTTGTGACAGTACTTATTAATGTTTTAAAGCTTATATAGGGACTTCACCTTCTTAGTGCTTCATCTACTCTGATTGCTGCATCAGTTGCTGGTTTTAAGTTGCTCCTCACTGCTTAAAAATTGCATTTTGTTTCCAGTCTTATAGACCTAGATTTAGGCTACAATCTTTGTGCCTTTTTATGACATTTATCTATTACAGAGGGAATCCTTCTCAGCCACTCCTCAAGGAAGTGTGAAACAACCTGAATTATCATTTCATTTTCTCTTTGGTAGAAAAACATGTCAGGTTTGTGTTCTCTCCCTGCAAAGCAGATTGAATATGGATCTTACTGTTTTCTCCTTGGTGACATTTTATTCTGGGAAATTTGTGATTTTTAGCCTGATATGCCAAGGCAATGAATTATACAGTTGCATATTAGGATCTTTGCCTTTTGCATATCACCTTTTAATGACCTTGACACATTCAGGGCTATTCACGAGTCTGGCAGAGGGCATAGCTATCACCTTGAAAATGTTGTCAAAGATACTCTTTAAAGTTTTCTCAGAACTGTGACTTGGGGAAATGCATTCAGATGAACCCTGTGGGGCTATCAGCTATCAGCTGCTCTGATCATCACACTTGCTCATGGAGCTGCTGCTCCAGCAGCAGCACTCCCAACCCTTGCAAGCAATCACAGCTTGCACTAGCTTTTACCCCTTCAGTTTCTAGGAGATGGATGGGGAGTTTTGCAGCAGAAGGAAAGGAAACAAGAGGCTGTAAGCATCATTAAGCACAGATCTGTGTGATTCATTAGATTTATTCTTCATGGAGAAACCTGTTTAAACAGTGGACACTCTGTACTTTATTTGATTTGAGTTTGGAAGACTTTTTTGTAGTTTTGAAATCTAAGAGCTATTCACAGTTTGAGGAGGAGGATTCAGAAGACCGGTGATGGCTGGTGAAAATGGAAGAAAAAGTACCATATATGATACCAACCTCTGATCCCATTGAGTATAAACTAACAATCACAACTATTACTGGGTACATTCTGCCCTCCTACATGACCTACATGGCATCAAAGTGTAGATCATGTTTTGAGTCAGGTCTGTATTGCAGAAACCTGAGCTTGCTCATGTTCCTCATTTCAGTGATTTCCTCTGAGATAACTCATCCTGAGTCTGTGAAGGACAAAGTACAGAAGAATAAAAAATGCTATTTTATGTTTTAGCACAAGTAATATAACCACGGCTGAAGTGTAGAAGTTTTCAATAATGTAAGGAGAAGGAAGAAAAATTAGTTCATGTCTATGGAGCTGTTTGCCTATATTTGCCTCATTAGCACAGTATCTGAGATCTTAAATTACAGTGACATACTTTTCCACATAATATGCCTGCAAGATAGAGAAGCTGTATTTGCATTTTGTGGACAGTGGGAATGGAGAAACATTAGTGGTTTTAAATTTGCTGGTACTTCTGGCTGTCTAACAAACAAAGGTGTCTGTATGCTTTCAAATGAGATCCAGGGTGTCTCAAAATGAGCAGACAACTCCAAACCAAGAAAAAGTCTATATGATCTTTTTGAAAATATTAGTTAAGGTCAGTATCCAGAACTTCTTGCCACTAAAGAAAAGAAATATACTTTGATAAAATGCCTAGTGCAAAGCTGGCATAATGTTACTGACTTTTATGGAGGTTTTCCAGCTTAGCAGAGAAATAGATAACCAGCCTACTGGTGAAAAAGATTTGGTCCTCAGAATCATGAGGAAAAGAAATGACTATGTTTATAAAGAATAAATCTTGCCAGGGTTTTTTTTCATAGAATGGCTAAGACAGTCATTGAAAGCAAAGCATTTGATCTAGTTTATTATGCTTTTGGATTAGAACACATCATTTCCTTAAGCAGTGAGCAAGAACTGCAGTGGTTGAAAAGCTCACACTCAGAAAGAATTCAGATGAGCCTGAATACAAGCTCTCCTGGGACTGAAAATGAAATTAAGAACATATAAGGTTAGCACTAAGGATAATATTTTTGGCAGAGGGAGGTGGCAAACCAGGGATCTTTGTAATTACTCTTGTCAAGTAGTTTCTTCAGTAATGATGCAGAGGAAAAAGAAGATTGTGTGTTAATGCAGTTGAATGCCCTACGCTGAGAGGAGTCAGGCAAAGACAGATGTTGGGGATGGGAGCAGAGCAGAAGGAAAACTAGGGATATATTGTGGAGGACGAGGAAAGGGAGAAAAAGTAACCCTGTAAATAAAATCTACTGAATGTTAAAGATCCAATGTGAGGTGGTTTGGGTTCCTGACATCCAAATCTAACTGCTAAAATGTAAAGAAAACATAAAAAATGGAACTAGAGAGACTAAAAGAGCAAATATTTGGCTTAAGTTTGCTAGCTACAGAGGTCATCTGCCAGTCTGGAGAAGCTCTTGATTATCCTTGAGGCATAAAGTAGCAAGTTTTGGTATTTTGGGAAAATCCATTGGGAAAATAACGATTTAGGAACACTGGAGTTTCTCTGGAATTCATAGGTGAGAAGTACCCAGTAAAAATCCAGGGATTAACAGGAGGTATCCCGAAAGGAGAACTCTAGTGAAGATGTGTAATGATATGATGTAAAACTTTTAAAATGCTGTTCATAATCCACAGATAATTTTATAATAGGAACATTTAAAAAAAAATAAAGTCTCAAATCGAATTATAACTGACATATCTAGTAAATTGTGAATCTTTCCCATTTGCTTTCAATGTTTGGGAGTGGTTTTTTGACAGATTTTAATAAAATTAATGTTTACATAAGGGAATTTTAAATATGAGCTCTTATCTGCATGAATTCTGACCTGTCCTCTCTGAATGTGTCAGTGATCTGTGATCTGAATAGAGGAAAAAAGAAACAGGGTGCCATGACATGTAACAGTCACTGCAAGATCCTGCGAAGGAATATGAAATATCCACTCCCAAAACTGCAGAGAGCCTTCTGGAGGGATAAAATTTTTTACTGGAAATGAATGCACAGTCTGGAAGAGTGAATACATTTCAACCTTTTTCAATCTTCTCATGAATCATTTGAAAAAAAAAGAGAGTGAAATACAGGTAAGACATAACCCAGCATAATTGCCTGTGCCCCACTCTTTTGTATGTGCACAGAACAGCATGGGAGGAGTATTTATTCTGCTGTTGAATCTAGAATCAGTGTTAGGCTTAGAAGAATACTGCACCAGTTGCAAGATGGGGAACTTTTGGTAGGCAACGGATGAGCTGTGAGGCTGGTCTCAAGTTCAGTTATTTTCTGTCTCTTGGAAGTAATAGTGTATTGTGTTCTCATTGCAAGGTTTTGGTAGAGGGGGTACAAAGGTGGCATCTCTGAGAAGCTGCCAGAAGCTTCTCCCATGTCTGGGAGAGCCAGTGCCAGTTGCCTCCAAGACAGACCTGCCACTGGCCAAGGCTAAGCCCATCAGTGATGTGGTAGTGACTCTGGGATAACAGGGATAAGAAGAGGAAAAAAATGCCTGAGGAACAGGAGATGAGCCAAAGGAGATGAGTGAGAATATGGGACAGGAACACTGTCTGCCCTGCAGACACGAAGGACAGTGCAGGAGGAGAGGCAGGACGTGCTCCAGGCACAGGAGCTGAGATTCCCTACACCCTGTGGCACAGCCCATGGTGAGGCAGATGTGCCCCTGCAGCCCATGGAAGTCCATGGTGGAGCAGAGATCCACCTGCAGCCTCTGGAGCACCCCAGCCAGAGCAGGGGGATGCCCAAAGGAGGCAGTGACTCCATGGGAAGCCCACACTGGAACGGGCTCCTGGCAGGACCTATGGCCCCATGAAGAGAAGAGCCCATACTCAAGCAATGTTTCTTGGCAGGACTTGTGATCCCACTGGGGAGCCATGCTGGAGCAGCCTGTTCCTGAAGGACTGGACCCTGTGGAAGGGACCCACGCTGGAGCAGTTCATGAAGTCCCATGGGAGAGATCTAAGGCTGGAGTAGGGGAAGAGTGTGAGGAGTCCTGCCTGTGAGGAGGAAAGAGCAGCAAAAACTGTATGATGAACTGACCGCAGCCACCATTCCCCATCCCCCTGTGCCACTGTGAGAGATGAGGCAGAGAAATCACCAGTGAAGCAGAGCCCAAGAAGGGACAAGTGAGTGGAACATGTGTTTTTAGTTTTGTTCTTATTTCTCATTATCCCACTCTGATTTGATTTCTAATAAATTAAACTATTTTCTCCAAGGCGAGCCTGTTTTGCCCATGATGGTAACTGGTGAGTGACCTCTCCTTGTCCTTATCTCAACCCATGAGCCTTTTGTTATATTTTCTCTCCCCTGGCCAGCTGAGGAGGGGAGTGACAGAGCAGCTTTGGTGGGCACCTGGCATGCAGTCAGGGCAAAGCTTCGGTATACACGCACAAGTTCCCCAGTCTGCCCTCTACCGTTTTGCGAAAGAACAGAGTTCTCCTAAAACCCCACAAAGGCTGTTATAAGCATTCCCTCTTTCTTTTTCCTCCTTTTTTTTTCTTTTATTTCTTCCTTTTTTCTTTCTTCTTTTTCTAGACCCTTAAAATTTGAAGCTTATCACAGTCAGAATTTTCTCTCTTAGTTTCAAGGCATCCTCAAGTTCTTCAAGAAAAGGGCAATTGTTTAGAGAGATGTTTTAGAAAGGGCTCCTAATTTCCTAGCTTCATGTGGACCTGATTCTTATACCACTTTTTGATGCAGGTGGGAAACTGGTTACACTGCCTTTATGGAGTGAAGTGCCCCTTGAAGTCTTTCAAAAATAACAGATTTGGGTCCTCCCATCCTACTGGGCATAAATACAGCTCTTTAATAAATGTAGCTATAGATAGATCTTGGAATAATAGCTAGTTATTAAAAACAAAACAAAGCAAAACAAACAACAAAAAAAATTAAAAAAATAAATAAAAGAAAAAAAAGAGCAACAAGAAAGCCCTGTATTGCCACTGAAAAAGCGACATTAGATACATAGAGTACCTTCCACAACCATTGCTGGGATGAGTTTGGACTACTCTAAATCCAGTTCTAATGGTTTCTCAGCAAAACTGCCCTTTTGCAGTGGTGTGCAAATGTATTGTGCATTTCCTAGTCTTTTCTGACATCCTTTCTTGAAGAATTACTTTCAGTGGACTGCATTCTTGTTCAGATGTTGTAGAAGTGTAATTTCTCATTAGCTAAGAAAAAGTAATTCTTTATTACCTGGAGGCTTGTGGCCAAGTAATATTGTTTCTTTTAACTAAAATTATTAATCATTTCCTGTCCCTCCTCTTTAGATCCCTTCTAGCTGGAGTCTTTTGGTCTCACTCTCAAGTGTGATATTCACTGTAGCAGGGAGGAACTAGAAGCTGTTCAGACCCACTCCTTCCACTACTGCTTACACCTTTCTCCTCACTGAAACCTTCTTGTTATTGCAAAGGTATTTGTGCATAAAATATCTTCAGTGTTACCCTGCATGAAATACTGCATAGTCGGTATTAACACCTCAGTAAATCTCTCCAGACCTGTCAGAAGGTGTGGAGAAGTACAGCAAGATGTGTGGTGCGTTCCAGGGGCAGTTTGTGGCAGAATCTTAGGAGTCACAATCTGGAGCCTAAATTGAGAACAACTTCCACAAGGGCAGCATGTGTTCCTGTGACAGAGCAAAGATTTCATCTGTGTCCCAAAGCACACCCTGGGATGTGGCACTTCGAGACAATCCTAGAGGCAGTGGGAGCAAAATAAGAGCAGAGAAAAACTCAAAGAAATAGATCCCTTGGCAGCAGGTCAGGAGGTTGGAGTGACCTGGTCATACTGACCTCTGTAGTGTAAGCAAAGGGAATGAAGGGCACAAGTTATCAGCTGGAGAGTGTAAAGGGTTTGTGAGTGATATTTTCCCCATTACACTCCTTCCAATATTTGTGCAAAGGATTTGGATGTCCTTTGGATTGCCGCAGTGAAACCGTAAAGTGATTTGCTGTGCAATTGCTGCACTGAGCACTGCTGGAGGGGAATTTCGGGAGGGGAAACAAGATGCAGGAACGTGGTCCTGGCCTCATGATGGAAGCACCCAGCCTGGGGCTTCCCTCAGCACTGCTCTTGGAGATCCAGCCTGGTGCAAAGGGAAATGGGTCTGGGGTGCCTTGCCTGTTTTACGTACCTGAATTACAACATAGGCATGGGTTGTGTACCCCAAAGCTGTAAATGGGACAATTTCGGGATTTTTTTCCCTTAAATATGCCACATGACTGTTTTGTGCCCCACACGTGGGAAAGAAATAGTGAAATGGGATGATTATAAATTTTGCAACATGCTACCTCATTTCGTATATTGACTCAGACTGGCTGCTATGAAAGGTTTCAATAAGGAATAGTGGAGGAGTTAATATGAAGGAGCCCTGAGAGCCCAGATCATTGCCCTCTCTGCTGGGAACAGCTCTTTGGACACCAGGAGGTGGAAGGGATATTGGCAGCACAAAGGGAAAACAAACTGCACATGAAAACTGGAGTCTGCCTGTAAGTCAAGTCACTTTTTGTGTCTGGGTTAAGCCCTTAATTTTGGCTTCTGTGGCACAATATCAAATGTATTTTTTTGTCTCATTTTGACATGAGTATCTTTGTTTTCCAGTCTCTGCTTATGGAATAAAAGGTCTCCCTAGGCAGAGGAAATGGAAGATGTCATCCTGAAAAAAACGCAGTCAAAGTGACACATGCAGTATTTCTTGCTAGAAACTTGCATAAAAATCCAATGTGACAGTCAATCCTGTATAATATGCAGATTATAGAAGATTGGTTAGTTCTAATTTGACATAGCCTGTTATCCCTGAAGTAGAGGTTGTTTCAGAACATTCCTTAGTCCTGTTTCAAAGAGTAATCTCGAAAATATGATGGGAGTCATTGGAACAAAAGAAGAAACATACCTAAAATTAACTGCAATTTTAACAGATAAACCCTGTTTGCAATAAATGTTTGTCATCCTGTTCTCAAGAAAACCTGCAGTCTTTTTGTGTTCACTTATTTTCAGCCTTAGACAATTGTGCTGTGCCCTGCTAATAGCAAGAGTATGGCTCCAGTTGTGCAACTGTGCACTAATTGCCTGCAATTCAGAATTAGACGTGAAGATGCCAATGAGTTTCCTTCTAGAAAAAAAAAAGTTTTGAGGGTCATTCTCTTTCCCCCAAAATTACTGCCATTCAGTTTGACTGAAATATTCCCTCCTCCACCATGCATTATGCCCAACCAAGCAGGAGTTAATAGCATTCCACTGATATAGCAAATTACCTTTTACTGGGGATGACACAGCATGCTTAAAAAATTTTGCCCCCACTTTAATTTTTTCCTATTCTTCCAACATGATTCACCCTCCTACACCTTTCTTTCCATTGCCTCATGAGTAATTTCTCTTTATCTGCATCAAGCAAATGTAATGCTGTATAAAAGCTGGAAACAGCTGCTTTTGTACTGTAGTTACTATTAATAAGTCTCTGGTGTTAACAGTTCTTTGATCAACGCATCCTGTCTTTTCCCTTGTGAAATGCAACATTCAATTTGTAAAAAAAAAGGGAAAAAGATACAGATCAGAGATTTATAGTTTCTCATAACTTGAGCAGAATCTCAGCTATGCCCTTTCCTTTAGTCCACTATTAGTAAAAGTAGATGACATGTGCCCACCCTTTTCAAGGTAAACATCATTCCTGCTCTTAAGTGATATTGCCTGTGTAGTAGAAGCAGTGTGAGAAAACCTACCAGCTGACACAGCATGTATATTGTCAGCTTTCTCCACAGTTCAGGACATGAAAGGAATGTTCCATGGAACAAGGAGGTGCAGAAGACTGGTATGGTCACAAGGAAAAGACATTTGAGATGTGTTCAACCAAGGCTGCCAATGTGGTAGCTGTGGCAAAGGAAATGGAAGCCACTCATGGGCTATTTTCACTTCGTATAATGGCAGAATACAAAAATAAGTCTGTGATCTCCCTTTGTTGTCAATGTTGTCAAAGCAAATCATGGAACCGGTGGGTAAGACCACATGTGGAGGCAATCATTTCTCTCCCTTCAAGGTGGACAACTGTGGGAACATGCACAAAGTTAGACGAAAAGAATTTCACTTTGAACTGTACTAAAGTGAGAAACATCTGGGAATTTCTAGACCCTCAGACCTGACAGAGAGTAGGCAGTTTATGTAAATGCCTTTGCTTGACTAACTGGATGAATTTGTGTGCTTCAGCAGCTCTGAGGGGAGCACTATCCTCCTGAAGTTCCCCTTTTAACCAATGCTGATGGGAGACATGGAAAACTGGGAAGTATATGCAGCTCACACTGCAAAGCTTTTTATGCAATAGCCAAATGCTTTGAGTGATACAGATGTACATGCCTTGGACTGAAGACCTTCATGATGAGTTGGAAAGGAACATTTAATTAGTCTATATAAAAATGAATAATTAAGTGCTTTTAAATTTGTGATTCCAAGACCTTTGTACTGAGATGACAATGTGGAAGGACAGTCAAATGAGAAGAGCAAGTCAACAGTTGCCATTCCCTGTTATTGCTGTGCCCCTGTACTAAGCTATTCCTGATACCCTTCAGAAATCTTCCACCACTTGTTTATTTGGCAAGCAAGGGAGGTAAACAGGTGCTGCATGCATGTTTTAGGCTGTTTTCACTGGCTTGAGGATGACTGTCTTCAAAAACAGCTCAATGTTTCCTCTCTGGAATAAAGGACTAGTCAAGTGGGATGCAGCAGTCTTTGAGAAAAGTCAGCAATGGGTTTGTGGAACTGCACCAGCTACACCAGCACTCAAGAACACTCATTGCAGGCATGGAAGAGATGAATAGGTCCAGTACACTTCTAATTCAGGTCCTTTGCAGCACATGGAAAATTGTTATGCTGCTTCTGGAAAAGCCTTGGAAGCAATAATGAAGTTAGGTGGCAAAAGATTTCTACCTTGTTATTTAATATAAAAACAACAGGAGGATTGTAAATGTCACTAGATTGGGTTATCAGGAGGGATTAAACTTCTTCATGAGCCTTAGATTTTTTTCTGATTCAGTTGAAACAACTTCAGAAAGATCAAAACTTCACCAAGTAACTCTGAAGATGTGGAAAGGCCATCTGCTGCTGGAAGTTCCAGATACTCCTTCCAAAGTATAGCAGCAAGGGTTTTAAGCAAAAATCCTTTTATTTATTGCTCTGGAAAGTTTTCAGAAGAAGCCAGGTTGTGGCTGCCAGACTGAATAAGGGATGTATGAAATCACTCCTGTGCCACAATGCTACTTCTGCTACACATAAAATCATAGAATTGTTATGGTTGGAAGGGACCTTAAAGATCATCTAGTTCCACTCCCCTGCCATGGACAGGGGCACATTCCACCAGTTGCTCCAAGCCCTGTCCAACTTTGCCTTGAACAATTCCAGAGATGGAGCATTCACAGCTTCTCTGGGCAACCTTTTCCTATGCCTCACTGCCCCCCGGTAAAAAATTTCTCCCTCACATCTAATCTTATCTAATCTAACCCTGCCACCTTCCAGTTTAAAGCCATTCCCCCTTGTACCATCATTACACACCCTTGTAAAAAGTCCCTCTCCAGCTTTGTTGTAGGATGCTTTAGGTACTGACTGGAAGCCTCCTAGAATGCCTCCCCAGAGCTTTCTCATCTCCAGGCTGAACAGTTCCAACTCTCTCAGCCTGTCTTCACATTAGCGCAAAGAGCTAAAGCGCTGGTTAGAGAGAACTGAGCTGGCATTGAGTGAGCTCCTGCATCTTCATGGAAAAACCCAGTGTATGCATTTCTCTCAGAAGCAGAAGAGCTCTGCTGACTTGTTCACACACATTCCCTGAAATTAGCTTAGAGGTCCTCTGCACTGTAGGATGTGGAGAGCTCCCCAGCATCCTCATGTCCCAGTCCCTAGCTTTAATTAGCCAGGAGCAATCTTGTCCTGCTTTCCATACAGAAACCTAAGCATTGCTTTTAACCCCGCTGGAGATGAACCATATTTCCAAATTTACAGTCTTGCAGCTGGTTTGAAAGCATAGATAAGAGGTAAGCAACAATTAACATGCCAGATGGACCTGTACTGATTGTATTTAGGGCTGATATGCATGATTCTGGAAATTGAAAAGCAATTTTTGAGGCTGCTTCTTCAGTTGAATTCCTGCTCCTTATGCCGGATAGAGACTAAACAAGTGGGCGTGATTTCTAAGAGCTTTGAGTGACTGAGCTGAGCTATGTTACAAAAATAATTGAGGAAAGTGCGAACATGACTAAGGAAATGAAAGTTAAGTGATGGAAGTGATACAGGATAATAATTTATTATCCCGTAAATGTGCCTAGTCTCCGGAAAGATTTTACATTTATGTGAAAATAGTCTGAATGTAAATTTTTTTCTTACGTTTTTGCATTCATGCATTACACTGTTTAGAAATACAATGTGTATTAACACATTAAATAGATGTTTTGAAGAAGAAGCAGAATGGAACTTGTTTTCTCTTCCAAAGTTTTTGGAAAGTATAAGTATTAGAAGTGTATTGAAGAGATGATTTGTTGATAAAAATCAATAAATAATGACATTATATAAAAGCAGCAAAAAGGAAAAACAATACAGGATTGCAATGAAGATAAGACTGAAAAATGTAGAGAAAAACAGAGAAAGATGATGAGGAGGTGAAGTGAAATGAGAAATAACAAAAGAAAAGTGAAAGTTCAGGAAAGATATAACGTAGAAACTAGCTGTGTATTTTATACTATTTTAGTGAGTATAACAAGGAGGAAATGTCTTTCAGCAGAATGGCTTGTGGCTTGACTAGAGGACATGGCTTATTTCAAGGGTGACATACTGTGATGCAATGTGTACTTTCAGGACTGAAGTCTCTAAAACTGGTTAACCTCACCAGAACTGATTGCTGACCTCTCAGCTAGAATCCCCCTGAGCCAATGCAAGGACTAAGAGTGGAACACATTTGACCACATCTAGCTGGTCACAGGACAGTGCTTCCATATGCCACAGACAGGAATGGGTTCTGCCTATTGGACCGATGCATCTCAAACTAGAGCAGATGACCAAAATCAGCGTGAGGAACCATGAAAGACATCTGGCTGGAAATCTAAATATAGGTAAGGTGAACTTCATCACCCTGACTTCCGCAGGCCCTGGCATGGTTCGAATGAAAAGCTGTGTGTGACATTTTGTTAAAGCTTTGTTAGTCACCACTGCCCTCTGCCAGGGCTAGTGTAAGTGAGCTACTACTACATATAATCAAGCCACAAGTAAGCCTTTGGGGAGCACGCATCTGTAAAGAAATGATGAATGGCTTACATTCTCTCTCTCTTTTCTTCTCATATGCCCCAGTATGAGCATTGCAATCAATTTCTGTAATAGATTTCTTTTTAATGGAAATGCACTTGTTCCGTCAAAATGGCTTTTCTATTAAGTGCAAAGCTCTGTTTCACTGACTTGTCTTGAGTTAAGAGGACCACTGGCACTTCATGGGAGACTCTGTGTAACATTTAGGAGAGACACAGCCCACATTGGCAGATGTTGAGGAAGAGGGAGTTTCTTTCTTCCATTTCTGCTTTTCTGTAATTCTTTAGTGAGATCAAGTTGTTGGCTTCTTTTCTTTGTTCTTCCTTGTAAATCTGGAGATAGGTCTGCTGGAGGCAGATGGACCTCTGCCAACAGTAGGTTCAAAAGCTCCTTGGCAACTTCCAAAGAATGTCAGCAAGACAGAGGCTGCAAGTAGACTCCCCCAGTTGGTCCATGCTGACTGTGAAGCCAGTATTGTGGGCAAGCCTGACTTATGAGGATGATAAACTAATGTGTGGATGAGAACAAGGGGTTGCTAACTCCAGTACAGCACAGGACTCACTCTGCTTTGCTCTGTGTTTTCATGGCCCTGTGCGCCTGCTGACTTGCAACTTTCCTAGGTTAGCTATCCATATCACTTTGCTTTTCAGAGGGCAGACAAAACCCTTAGGCATAACTTGAGGCAACCATGAAACTATGTCCAGAGTCTCTGTCAAACCATGTTGGGAGGGGACTGCATTTTGTATCTGAATTACATTAATAATTTATTACCTGACTTCAAACAAAGAAACCACAGACAGGTAGTGAAGACTGTTGAAGATGTAAATGGAAAAATCTGGCTAAAGAGTACTGTACTGTGAAAAGCAAGAGCTACTGTCAGCTCACCTTCAGCAGCTCATGTCTCTCAACAGCTGCTGGCAAAGTGGCATCAGTGAGGGGACCTGCAGCGATCCGAGTTTCAGGAACAGGGGGCAATTAACAAACCTTTTAAAAATACCTTCTCATGCAATCAGTAGTGTTAATGGCTACTGATTTTTTAATAGCTAGCTGAAGGCATGCTGCTGCTATTTTCACTTTCCTCCTAAGACTGAATTTAAAATGTGGCTGATACCAGTGTTGTTGGCCCCAGTAGCCATTGCTAAATTCAACAGGAACTGAGGAACCTGGACCATTCTGAGAGCCACGCTGTACCCACACACAGGTGGGAAGCAGTGTTCTTATCTAGAGAACATAGAAGACTTAAAGCAAAATAGTCTATACTACCCTAAAATGAAAGTAGTTTAGCCCATGCTCTCCTGTGTTGAATAGCTCCCTACCCTGGTAGAAAAGTATCTTTGAAACATCGATGACCTGCAGAGACTGATCTGCAGTGTTTCCTAACCACTGAGGATCTCTGGCCCTGGGGTGAATTTACAGAGCTGAGGAACCGACAATGCAGAGAAGAAAAATGTGCTTGCAATCTCACTTACACCCTGGACATTAAGTTTCTTGAATGTATCAATGTATTTTAGGGAGACTGAATGTATCCTGTAATGTCTCTAAGTCTAAGCAACTACCAACCTTTTAATTATGTATAGTACACCATCTCTCTCCTCTCAGGAAGGTGAGGGCAGTATTTGCCCTACCAACCTTTTGTATAATATCTTAGTGAGTAAAACATAACCAGACATGAGGGATTTTTACTTAATAACACCTGGTCCTGGCAAACCCCCATTTTATAATGGATAAACTATTCCCTGGAGGATGGAAGAAGGAAAAAGAAATAGGAATGAAAATCATGTTGGCCCAGCTCTGGTATTTGATCCTAATTACTTTTTAAAAATTATTATTAATCTGCCCAATTTCCTCATTAGCGTGTCAGAGATATTCAAACAACATTCATTTTGTCCCAAAATTTATCTTACATTTATTTGCAAGTATCACATTAATGCATTAAGGAACTGTTTCATTTTGTGCTCGCATAGTGAAAAAGTAACAGATTTGTAATTCCCTCTGCAGTCCTTTATAATGAGAAATACTTCAGGAATAGGCAATTTTAAAGAACTTTAATTGCTTCTCCCTCTAGCAAAAAGTCTGCAATCACTGATGAAAGGGTTCTCCTTTGCTGTTAATGAACATTCAGCAGTGCGAGCTTCTCTAGCCATCCAGTGTAGAGGCCATTGACTCATGCCAAATATTCTGGTACTCTTACCTACCTGTTGAGAGAGGAACAGCCTCCAGAAACAGCCAGTGTCTCCATTCCTGAAACTTTGAATTATTCCCAATCAGTTTTCTCACATTAGTCCCTTGTAGTGGGTTTGCTTGGCAAGCTTTTGGTAGCAGGGGATCTACAGGGGTGGCTTCTCTGAGAAGCTGCTGGAAGTTTCCCCCACGTGCAACAGAGCCAATGTCAGCGGGCTCCAAGAGAGGCCCACTGCTGGCCAAGGCCAAGCCCAACAGAAACAGTGGTAGTGCCTCTAGGAGGTTGTAGTGAAGAGGGAAAGAATGTATTGTGCAGAGGTAATTGTGGTCAGAGACAGAAAGAGTCAGAAACAGCCAAAGGAGAGGAGTTAGAACATGTGACAGGAACAGCCCTGCAGACACCAAGGTCAGGGCAGAAGAAGGGGCAGCAGCTGCTCCAGGCACCAGAGCTGAGATTTCCCCTGCAGCCCCTGGTGCAGACCATGGTGAGGCAGCTGTGCCCCTGCAGCCCATGGAGTTCCAGGGTTGAGCAGAGATCCTCCTGCAGAGAATCCCTTTCCAGAGCAGGGGGATGCCCAAAGGAGGCCGTGACTCCAGAGACTGGGGAAGCCCACACTGGAGCAGGCTCCTGGCAGGACCTGTGGGACTTGGGAGAGAGGAGCTCACACTGGAGCAGGTTTGCTGGCAGGACTTGTGATCCCATGGGGTATCCATGTTGGAGCAGTTTGTGAAGAACTGCAGCCCCTGGGAAAGACTCATGCTGGGGAAGTTTGTGGAGGACTATTGCATGTGGGAGGGACCCACAATGAAACAGGGGAAGGACTTGTCCCCCTGAGGAGGAAGCAGTGGCAGAAACAACGCGTGATGAACTGACCAGAGCCCCCATTTACAGTCCCCTGCATCGCATTTAGGGAAGAGGTAGAGAATAGGGATTAAAGTTAAGCATGGGAAGGAGGAGGGATGGGGGACAGATGTTTTCAAGATTTGTTTTTGTCTGTCCTTATCTCAGCCCATGGACCTTTCACTCTATTTTCTCTTCCCTGTCCAGCTGAGGAGGGCAATGACAGAGTGGCTTTGTTGGGCACCTGATGTACAGCCAGGGCCAGCCCACCACACCCCTCTTCACCAAGGTGACTCCATCTCTCAGAGGAGATGACATTGCAGTCTGTCAGCCAGATGCTGAGGCTAGTTTTAAATTTTGTGCATGGGAATGTGAAACAGGAGAGATCCTCCTGTTGGAGTGGAACAAGTATTACCAGCCTAAATACACTCTGCAACAAGGAGGTGGTACCTTTGCTTTGATTTTATATTGGGTTACTTTATGAGGCTTCTTAAAGGGATAAGGGAAGGAAAAACATATAGAAAATTATCACAGAATGTTTTTTGCTCATTGTAGCTGAGTCATACTGGGTATGACACCAGACATGAATCAATCATCCCCTGAAAAGAGATGTCAAAAAATACATCCCAAATCCTTCCCACCCTTCCTCATACAGCTCTGACTTAGACCCATGCTGGCAATATTTGCAAATAAGGATTTTTTTAGAGGGAAGATTGTAAGAATCCATGTGGTTTTTTTTACCAGAAAAAGGTGCTGGATCCTATATTTTATTATCAACCTTTCTGAGCTACCAAAAATTCTCTGCATTAGGTTTGCAGACTTTTTTCTTCAGCTCTTTTAATTCTGTAACACAGTACAGTAGGGTGCCTCACTGTTATAAATTATCTTGCACTGTACTCCAACCTTTTTATGAAATTTACATCCCTCTGAGCAGTGTTCAGTTGCCAACCTGTTATCTCCTTTCTCTGGCCCAATTAATTTAGAGGTGATCAATTTAATCCTTGAATAGTTTGAACAGATGCTTGCCTCCCTCCAGCTCCTGTCTATCTCTCTCTGAAAGATTTTCTGTTGGTGATGCATGCTGTGTGCCAGACCACGTTGCACATTCAGGGGTAGCATTCTGGAAGAATGGAAGTGCATGTACTGGAAGAAGAATTTGTGACAGCATCTCAGATAGCAAACGAGAGTTGTCTTCATTTACGCAAACTTGATCCAGAGTTAAATTCAACCTGTCCCATAGGATTGACACAGGACTTGTACAAAACCAATGCAGTAGGATTCATTTTGCTTAAATAATTTTGTTTACAGAATGGCGTTTCACACATCTTGCTACTTAGTTATGTGGCTGAATCATTGAGGAGAGAGGAAAGGAGCCAAGACAGTTTTTTTCCTTGAGTCATTAAAAAAAGCCCTATGAGGCATTTCATCAAGGGAAGTTGGTGAGTTCCTGTGCTCTGCATCAGTACTTTTGAAAGTATGAACCTACTGTCACTGTTTAAATGAACAGTGTTTTCAAGCTGAACCTTTCAAAAGGAATTTTAAAGAAGAAATTAGTCCAGAGCAAGAAGGAGAGCAGAAAAGAGGCAAAGAACCACAGAGTAAAAAAGCAGCACCAGGCTCTGCAGTGGGTAGTATTGTGGGTAGCACTGGAACTAGTGACATTTATACAGCAATAGCATTTAGAGGATGTAGTCAAAGGAAAGGGCACTTTACACTGGCCTTGTGAGTGTGTGAAGAGCTGAGTGGCTGACAGGGGCTAATAGAAGAGTGCAGAGGGGTGCACATGGAGTACAAAGGACAACTACTGTCAGCTGAACTGTCTGATCATAGCCCATCCAACTTGACCCTCCCATGATCAGAACATAGGTGTAAATTGTTGAACAAAGCATCAGCACTCCCAAAGCAGTGGCAGTCTTAGTAGCTGGTTAAGTACTTGACTGGTTACTACTGGTTGCAATCTCTGTCCTATGCTTGGATCCCATCTTCTAAAATCCTGTCCATTTAGAGAGTCACTGTTAAAGATATGGTCAGGGAGATGACACCTTAATTAGCATCACATCCAAAATAGACTGAACATGGGAAAATTAGTTTCATTTGTTGCTAGTTAGTAAAAGAGAAGGATGATGAGGAAAAAACTTCTAAAACTTTCCCTCTATCTCTCCCTTCTTCCCAGGCTCAACTTCACTCCTGACTTCTCTATCTCCTCCCACAGAGTGGCACAGGGAGGTGGGGGATGGAGGCTGCAGCCAGTTCATGATCATGTCTCTGACACTCCTTTCTCTTCAGGGGCAGGATTCCTCACATCCTTCCCCTGCTCCAGTGTGGGGTCCCTGTCATGGGAGGCAGTCCTCCATGAATTTCTCCAACTTGAGTCTTTCCCATGGGACACAGTTCTTCATGAACTGCTCCAGTGTGGGTCCCTGCTTCAGTGTGAACTTTCCCTAGAGTCACATCTTCCTTCAGGCATCCCCCTGCTCTGATGTGGGTCCCTCCAGGAGCTGCAGGTGGATCTCTGCTTCACCATGGACCTCCGTGGGCTGCAGGGGCACAGCTGCCTCACCGTGGGCTGCACCAGGGGCTGCAGGGGAATCTCAGCTCTGGTGCCTGGAGCACGTCCTGCCTCTCCTTCTGCACTGACCTTGAGGTCTGTGGGGCTGTTCCTGTCACATACTCTCACTCCTCTCCTCTGGCTGCTGCTCAGCATTTATTAATTTTTCTTCAGCATTTTATCACCACCATTGCTCAGCTTGCTCAGTGGCAGGTCACTCTTGGAGCCAGCTGCCATCAGCTCTGTCGGACATGGGGGAAGCTTCTGGCAGATTCTCACAGAAACCACCTCTGTAGATCCTCTGCTACCAAAAGCTTGCCATGCAAACCCAGTACACCCACATAGGCACAGATATGTGCATGTCTGTTTGATTAGTGTCTGGGAAAGTTCCTTGAACTGTCTTTGTTCTCACCTCAGATTTTGCTGCAGGACTCTCTTTTGGGTATTGCATCTTCATTTTTAGTAGTTACACTCACTCACTTCTACACTTACTCTAAGTATGTGACAGCTGCTGTGTTCACTGGCCTCAATAAAATTTAATACCAGCTATGTCATTATTTTCTATTTGTGTTGCTTTTAGGCCTAACAACACAAAGCCGGGGCCTGATATAGTCAGGCACTGGAAAAATGTTTAATACTGTTCTTGCATCCTAATGAAGTCCAAGACCACAAAAAACCAAACCATAATTTGAAGAGCTGGGCCACTTAAAATGTGGGAATCAGGAAAGTTGAGAAAGATACAATGGTAGAGGGCAGAGACTGTAAATTCTCTCTTTGGGACCTGAAGGAAGTGGCAGGGCTATTTAAACCTATTGAGAACCAGCTGCCTTAAAAATTAAGTTTTAAGTGACATACTAGCATCTATCCAGAAATCAATAGTCCACTGAGGAGCAGAATCCAGATTTTCTGACTCCTAGATAAATATCAACCTATAAATCCTCTGGCCAGAATCTAAGCCCCAGTTAAAATTCCTACTATCTTCAATGGGAAAGTTTCCATTCTCAATTTTTCCCTGTATCTCACACAATATGTCACAAATATCTCAGGTATAATGTATACAAGATACGAAAAAAAATCTTTATTGGAAGTCATCCTGTGCCTTAGAGTGCAAAATCCCTCACAATGAGAGCACTGTTGTAGTGAACCAATCTAACTCATATTAACACAATATAAACTTTAAAGTTGTTTTCTACCTCCTTGCCTGTGTTTCTGTGCATCCATCAGGAAGTGACAGAAAGCACGCAGGTGACATCCTCAACAAAAGCAAGATATCAAACTACTTAATCTTGCAGCTTTAGCTTACCCTTTCTCTTTACTTTAGCTGGTTGGGGAATATGGTTTATTCTGGATAGTGCAAAATAGTTTTGCTGTTTGTCAAAAAGCTGAGAAATTTCTTTAGATAAAGAATCACTGGCAAAAAGCAGTTTTATGTCTCCAGCCCAGAAAACTTCAAAATGTCATATTTTGCTGAGAGAAGAACATGACAAAGAGGAAAACTGAATAAAAACAAATATAGGACATCTTTGCCATGAAGATTAGAAAGAAAAAGAACTTTCTATAAAGGAAAAGCAGGAAGACAAGAAAGAACCTTCACCGTCTTTCTCCAAAAGCATCTAACATTTTGGAAATGTGCTGAGCACAGGTCGGACAAAACAGTTTCTTGATAGTTTGTAATCACCTTTTAAAACATCTTTTTTTGCTATGGGGAATGTTCTTTTCATCCAATGCTTGCAGTCAAGACTTTTCTAGTCTTGCCCAGCCTCCCATTACCTTAAAACAGAATGTTGCACACCCTCTCATGCCAGGTTAGGCATTGTACATGCTCCAAAACAACCTCTCTGCACCTTTGGTGGAGTTTACACTTTTTTTATCCTGCTTCAAATTACCATTGCTGCCAAAATTTATTATGAGTTCATCTGAAGACATCAGCTAAACCCTAACTGAGATTTTTAAATTATGTGGATTGGTGGGTTTCAGTGAACTGAGTGTGTTAATTTAAACTCATGGTCCATAAAATTTTAGCTGTCCTTGTGGACAACTTTCTTCCTGATGAAGGCTTTATGCAATGGCCAGCACAGCCTTCATCATCATCATCATCATCCCAGTCAGGAACAAGAAAAGTTTGAACATTATTATTTCATTGGCCTCTAGTATCTTATGTTTTATTTCTGGGAGTTTATTAATGTCTTCAAGTTGCAGTCATTTCTCCTAGGTAATTCCAACTTTCAAATTAAATGGTACTATACTCATAGCAAAGTGATAATCACAGTATTTTTAGTTGTCATTGGAGAGGAAATCTTACGCTGTTATCATAATCTTATGTTAAGTCCAATAAATATTCCTCTGATAAATTATTCTTAAATTTCAAATAAATTAATGCATAATAAAAATTAATTTAGCTGCACCTAAAATTGAAAACAAGGAAATAATAAAAAGGGAGTAATAGTTTTTTAAAAAGCAGCAGCTATCCATTTAACTGTATTGAGTTTATATCTCATTGGTCATGATATGATCTTCACTCTTTCTTGAAACGTCTCAGATCTCACGTGTGCATTCTCAGAGATTTTTCTCTTTTGAAGGACATAACTGGAGCAATTGCCAGAGAGGAGATTCTACTACTGTCTTTATGAAAGTCTGTATGAATGAGCTGCACCTTTGTCTTTCTACTGTGATCAGCTGAGGTGGTGTCCCAGAGAATCTGCACCATCTTGGGCATACTCAGGCTGTGCTTGAGGCAGGGACCAAGCTCACTTGTAGAGGACAAACACAAATGGACATGAGACATTGTTCTGTACTGTGAATTAGGAGTTGCAAGAAGTGGTTTGGTGAGTTTTTACCCACTCTGAGCCTCAAAGTCATTTTTGTAGGATACCTGACACCATAGGTTTTGCCCATGGAAGAACCAGGGCTGTAGTTGCCAATCCAGCTTGTGCTGACACCTGGAGGTGCTGCAACCCACTGGTTTCAGTGGGTGGGACACATTGCTGTGCCACTTGGTGCCAGTGCATGTAATGCTGACTACTCTGTTCTTTCACCAGCATTCTCCTTTCATTGTGCGTTTTCTCCACTTTGCTGCTTCCTTTCCTGCTCTGTCCCTTTTTTTTTTGCAGCAGGGCTCCAATTCAGCTACCACTGCAGAAGCTCAAGAGCCTCCAGTAAATTCTTTTTGCCTTGTATAGCATGCACATAATTATACATAATGATATACATAATGATTTATTTATACCTTATCAAATCAATTTGCCACGTAAACCTGAACTATAGTATAGTGCTAATTAAATAGGAAAAATATTTTAAAGGGGATTTCAGGGAACAACAAACAAACAAAAATCCCCAACCACACAGAAGGGTGCAATGTATGTCACTTTTTTTCTTTTTCTCTTAAGCTGTCACCTTAGACATGATTATTTATTGATGTTGTTTAGAACCATGGTAAGTATATTCATGACTCCCCACAATACATACAGAAAATGCATGTATCATTACAGAAGAGACAAAATGAGTGACTAATTCACTGACCATTTCTTTCTAAAAGTCTGAGTTCAAATACTACATTTTCACAGAGGAGGCAAAGGATGTATATTACAAAGCAAACCTGTTTGCTTAGCATGATGACAAATGCCTGGCATATATTTAAAGAGGAGATAGGGAAGATGATTCGGTGATCAGAAAAGTGAACTGCAGTGAGATTTAATAGTTCTATACTGGGGATTCCCAAGGGATGTTTAAGATCTAAATGTTAACTCTACATCTGCAGTGAAGAGGACATCCCTGAAAACTGGACATTAATCCTTTGATTCCACTACAGTTACTGGGCAGCCAAAAGTGTTGCCATGAAAGTGAAAAATGGGTAAGCAAATCAATTTAACTTTTAATTGCATTTTCTCAAGACACTTACATTTACTTCACCATTATTAATAACGTTGCTGAAAATGTATATGTCCTGCAATGTCTTTTCATGTGAGGATGATGAACTTAATGTATGCTTTTCCTCTCTAAATTCTCTCCTGCCCTTCACTCAATATCAGGGGTTTTATTTACATTTCTACAGCTTTTTTATTTTCAAATCTCGCTCACTTAGCAACTTAGTCAATTAGTGCATGTCATTGTACACCAAGGCCAAGGAGATGCTTTTTTTAAAATGCAACACAGAAAATCATTAACCCTCTTACTTACTTGTTACAGTTTAGAATTTCACATCTTTTCACTGCACATTCAGTTAGACAGCAGTAAGTTTCCCAAGGAAAAGTTTAGCTCTGGTGTGTTGCCAAGCTAATTGTTTGGCCGAATACAGGAACAAGATGGACAAGCCAAGTAATCATCTTAGAACAGTGGTCCCAAAGAAAGCTCTGTGTTTACAGGGCCCTGCATCTTCCAATGTTAATTTGGAAAGGTTTCCTACTGTGTATTTCAATAGAAAACAAAATGCAGTTTCTAATTTACTTTCTCTGAATAAGAGTCTTAAAATGTTGACAAGTGCTGTAAATGTCATCTGCTTGGGATGTGTCCTATATACAGCAATAATACAGGAAATTTCTTGCAGAAAATTCAAAAAATCTTAAGCATTAGTCCAAAATCAATGGAGCTCCCTCTGCGGAACTGGGTGGTTTGGGTTTGGGGTTTTTTTGTCTGCCCAAAATATGCTATTGTGTCAATTTTTTTTTCCTAATTAAACAATACTGGAGAGAAGACAGAAGTAGCAAGAAAATTGGCACACACCTGAATGTGAGCAGAGCAGAGATTCCATTTACTGACCAGCCCATCACACTTAGGGCTTAGGAAATAACTCATTGTTTCCAAACAAGTTCAGGTTTTTTATTTCCTGGAAATCTCATCTGTGGAAAATCTGCATGAAAATTCCATAACATTATATTGCTAAGCACCTGGAAAATAGAGAATTCTTCTACACCAATTTCTTTTGATAGATAAGGCTGGGCTCATAGTACACTGTGTGATGGACCAAACTTGGCCAACATCTTAAATATGTCTGACTCTTCCTATTCTTTTAAAACTTCATCACTCATAAAGCCAAAAATCTGCTTGCAACCATCTTCCCTCCTGGACAAGCGCTCCAAAACCCTGATGCACACACCTCTCTTTTCTGTGGTGATTTTGCTGTGTCTCTCTTTGTCACTGTGCTTATTCCACATATTTATGGCATTCTGCTTCTAGCCTGTAGTAGCTTTCATTCTGCAGAATATAGATTTTATACAGATATATAAATGTATCTATCTAAAAATGTATGTTTTCCTCCATTATCTCTAATTGTTTCACTTTTAGACACAAAAAATATGTCGCAGGGGCAGGATATATTTACTTGAAACTGGTCCAAGCAGTGTGCTAGGCAGATGGAGCTCAACTTTTGTCATTGGTAGGCTTTTTTTGTGTTTTCTTAAAGATTTTGCAGGTGTAAAAGAGGTCTCAATTTTAATAGTAATCCTGAAGAGATTTGGGTTAAAATGTGGTGGGATCAGATGTTAGAACAGAACTTGGTCTGCTGTCTTCAGTGGCCTTAAGGAAAGAAAGAATTTGGTGTCTATTGCTCAGATTGTCACTTGAAAGAGTAAGAAACATTGCCAATAACACATTTGGCCTGAAGATACAACAGTCCTGCAGTAACACTGATAATTAGTCTCATGGTACTCTTCTGTGCAGTTGATGGAAGCTCTTTTTTATGCTTATTTTACAAAATACAGTGAAACACAGGGGGTTAACCTGTCACTCCAAGGGCCTTCAAATCAGCGTCAGAAATAGAAACAGCGTTGCCCCGACCCTTACCCAATGTCAGGGCCCATTGCAAGAAAGAAAACCTGAGATTTTGAGTGATTCAGAGCATGAGAGTGACAGTGCCATCATTCCAAGGGTCCTGCTGAAAACAAAAGGAATACCAAGAATGGATCATCTACAGGTGTCTCGCCAAAATCAGCAAGGAGCCAGCCTAATGCTGTCTGATTCTTTTTCCCTGAGAAGCCCATGTTCTGTTCCCTGTGAAGCCTGAGCAATTTTTAGAAAAACAATCAGTGCAGGTCAGCACTATATTATTTATTAATGTACTCACCATATGAAAGGATGAAGTCAAAGCAGTAGAAGTGCTCTCTAGGTTTGGCCCAAAAATTCCCCTTTCAACAAAACAAAACAAAACAAAAAAAGCATCCCCAAAATAAATTAAAAGAACATAAAGTTAGAGCAATAAGGTACTCTAGGGAAAGTTTTACAAGTCCATTACTATACACGCTTCAAGGCCTTAAGGGGAAACAGGCCTTGTTGATGTGCTTGGAATAGCTATGGAAAATATGCCTGCTTGTGCTTTACTGCGTAATTAAATGCTCTATAAATTATTGATGTACCATGATGGCACACAGGAGAATACAAAAAAAAGGGTATTACATGGAACAATTGCTTCAAACCAGTTGCCTCCTTCCTCAGGTTAGCTGATGTTTTCACCTCCTAAAAGGAAGCTAAATGATGTATGAATGAGAGAAGGAGCAGATAGCCAAAAGCATTACAGTTAGTATTTTACTGCTGTGTTTTTTAAAGCATAAAATTGCCATGGATAGTGCAGCTTGTGGGGAAAAGTTTATTTTCTAAACTCAGTATCAGTGAGAGGACATTTTGAAGTTTAAGATGTCACAGTCTTATCCTGAATTTTATATTTTTTTCTTCTTTCCTTCTTCTGTAAATCATTTGACTTCTGAGAAATACAGGGATGGGCAAGGAAGTGAGTTACAGTCATTTGTTCTCAGAAAACTTTAATTGTAAAGGATTTACTAGAACATATACCAGAGGGTAACTTTGTCTTGTTTTTATAAACCACATGTGGAAATGACAGAATCTCTCTGAACTGTTCAGATCTTTCTGTATTTTACTCCTCTCTGTAGCAGATGCTGACTGTACACATCACAGGGGACCGACACTTGGCTTTCAGCACTGAAAGCATGGGGACCTATCCTGGTCTCACAAACTGCTTTTGAATACTTATCGTTCCTGCTGTGGCCATCTGTCAGTGATACCCAAAGTATTCTTTCTGTTCAGATATTTTTAAAAATCCCATAATTTTCTGAAAAGAAATAATTACCATCTGCCTTTGTTTTTTGACAAAAACTAAATGGACAAAGTATATTGCATAGTAAAAAATGGAGGGTCCTTCTAGATGACAGCTTGTAAGAATTTCAATTTCATTTCAGGGACAGAGAGGAAAATTGAAGTTAAAAACTAAAAAAAGAAACAACAACCCAACAAAAAACCCCCCGGCATTTAACACTCCCCTTTGTTTTTTTTAATGGTGATTTGGGAGAAAGAGAGGTGATTCATGTTCTTCAGGTGAGTTGGCAATAAGACCACTGCAGTGCCGAATGTTCAAAGCCCAAGGAGAGGAGGGAGGGAGTGAGGACTGCAGCAGTGCTGAGCAGCCAGAGGGTTTCATGGATCAGTGGTTCATTCAGCAAAAACAAGATAAGCAGAGATGAAACTGAGATAATAGTGTTTTTCCACATGTATGTCACAAGGAAAATGAATTATCCTGAAGACATTTTTGAGGATGGGGGGACAAAACAGTAGAGGTAACATCCTGACTGGAGTTTGATCTCATGGGTGCAGGGCTGAAAGAGGGCAGAGCCTTAGCTTCTGGATTCAGGAGGCTGCAGGCAGCAAGCCTGAGATGAACTTTCAGTAACACCCATGCAGGCTTTGAGTTGTCAGATGCTAAAATAGTGACCTATTCTTGATAAATTTTACAGTATCAAGTCATGCATGGAAGAAGTGGGTGGGCTTTTCCTTGGGTTAATTAACAGTAAATATTTTGGTAGTATTTTAAACATTCTTACTCCTGTGTAAGGGAGTCATCACATCATTTCATGCCATGAATAGTAAAAACATCCCTTGGATATGACAAAATCTATTTGAGGGCTATTTCTTGTAGCACTTTGTGCACAATTTTTCCTGACTTCATAGTTTGCAAAGGAGGGTTGCTGTGAATTGATTCACTAATAGTTTCACAATGTCATCGTCTTTCACAATGTCATTGGCAGGATAATCAGGTATGGGTCAAGAATTACAAAGCAGTGTTGAGTTAGTGTAGTTTTGTTAGTAGTGAGCTGAAAGTAAGTCACAAAGAGAAGATCAACAAGGTCTGGAGTGTCAAGTCTGCCAAAAACTTTTCTGGATGCTTAAATGGATAGAATACAAGTTTAGGTGATGTCTCACCAATAGAAAGTCTGAAGATTAGTAACTAACTTAAAACTCAGCAGACAGCAAATTATTTATTATAGTAAGAGTTTATTTTGCCTGTCTCTTTGCTGATTCTTGCCTTTAGCTGCCTAGTGGGGTTTTCTGGGTAAGAGATAAAAAATGAGTGAAATAACTCACTCCTAATGAGCTACAGGTAATTGCAGAAATAAGCAGAAATAATGAGATCAGTTCTTACTGGAGAAGTACAGAATTTTGTCCTTCTTGACAGGTTAGAAGACTGAAGTCAATCCAAAATAGCTTTTAGATGCCTAAACTTTCACTGACTTCACTGGAAGTATGTGTGAGAGAAATGAAACCAGATGACAAACACTTATTCAGTTCCTGACTTAACAGTTTAAAGGAATTATTTCACTTCTTGTTTGGAGAAGGTGATTTCATACAGACTTCTCTATTATGGCCTTCAGCACACTGTCAGAAGCAGGTCCTATATAAGAATATACTTGTTCCTAAAACAAAGAGGCAAAACCTGGATTAAGCCTAGGAAATTTGTGTGAAGGAGTGATAAGCCAAACCATGTCTTCTTGTCACAGAAAACCCTCATGCCCAGGGCTCTTCAGGTGATCTTGGATGTGTTCCACAGTCCTGACAGTTTTAGGGTGTGTTGTGTTCTCTGTACAGCTGCTCCTGACCACAAGATGAGTTTAATCCCTTGCCTGCCCTGTGCCTGCATCCGTATTTGCTCCTGGGGTGGATGCTTAGGAAAAGTTGTCAGAATAATTCACCTTTGGCAGACCTATGGTGAAAAAAACCAGCAGACATAGTGATGAGGGTAGATGAATTTCCTTGATGGGCTCAGGTATTCCCAGCATGTAGCAGGATGCTGTTTTTGAAAACATACACATGAGGAACAGATTTCAGGGTGCAAATGTAGGTAATTTTGTGATGATATGAACAGTTTGGGTTTTCTTTTTCTCTAGGACCATGGGTAATTTTGCTATGAGATTGAATTGGGGTCAGATGAAGAATTTGCACTAATCCAGCACTCCATCTGTCTTGAGCAGTACTTGGGTTGCTCAAAACCATAAAGTCCTGGTGAGCCATAGGAAATACAACTAACACTGAGAGCCAGAAATAAAACATATTTATAAAAACATATGAATTGGACAAATGGTTTCTTGCTCTGGTTCTGAAAAACCAACACCTATCCTTAAAAGATGCTTTAAATGCCCAATTCCTACACCTTGCCAATACAGAAGTTATTAAGAAGGAAAGGGCAGCCAAAATTGGGGTTGTGGGTTTAAGTTTGGTTTTTTATTTCCAGAAAATGTAATCCCAGACTGAGGACGAAAATGTTTGAAATATTACAGAAGGAAGAAATTAATGCATTAAGCTGTAGGAAATTTGGACATAAATATCTTGGCTTGTATGTAGCATTCGTCTGCATTGGATCCAGGTTTCTGTAGCCTCAACTGGAACTGGAACATGACAGAGCTGTGAAGCCTCAACATGACTGTGTGCTTTGGGATAATCGCAGGCATCACGTGCAAGACTGCAGCTTTATTTAGTCCAGAATAAACCAAAAACTCAGGATAAGACTGATTTAGAGCATAAAGAACTATGAAATATTTGCTTGTGGTGACTGTGATTATAAGAAGACTTTAATTGATTAAGACTTCTTTAATTGCTGAATAAACAAAGAACAAAAATATTATCTCTTCCCACAGGAGTGCTCAGCTGTTGCCTACATACCTTTAATTCTCTACTTATTGTGAGGTAGACTTTTTAAAAATTACCCTGCACAGGTATTTCAGACGTCTCTTAAATTTTCTGATTAAATGACTAATCTGTTGCAAATCATCTCATAAATTATTTTATCTTGTTAGATTTCCTACACCCTTCAGCTTTTGTTTCTGGGAACATATATCAAGAAAAATAATACTGAATATCTACAATTTGGTCTAGAATTAGCTTGTATGATATGCTGCAGAAATATGCCTTAGATAAGGGAAAAATATTTAAGAATTAATTCTAGGTGTCTGTATATGTGGTATTTATTCTCCATCCTGCCCTAAGCACTGAGGTATGAAAACTCAAAGAATGGTAATTTTTAAGAAAGTCTACATTGAAAATACAATTTTCATTTCAATCACTGTCCTGCTATAGATATAATCAGCTTTAAAATTCTTGTTTCCTGGAATGTGGCTAGTTTTATAGTTAAAATAATCAGGAAAATGCATATATATAATAAGAAGGAATAAATAAGAGTAGGGGAAAACTGCTGCTGCTGAACTGCTGTCAGGACATAGCCATGGAAATTTCACAGGTAGTTATTATTGCATTTTGCATTCTGTTGGAATGAGATAGTTTTGAAATTATAATGATGCTTAGATAGTAAAACTGTGTAGAGCTCCAGAATTTATAAAGCAGGTAGTAATCTTCCCTTCAGTCTGATGGTGTTTGCAAAGTTGATCAACCCTCCCAGAAGAAATCACTGGAAAAAACCTGTCTTTCACATTGGTTTATTTTCAGTGCAGTCACCACCCTAGATGGTGCAAAGGATAAAGAAGGGATAGGGAGTGTGTAGGACAGAGGAAATTTCAGAAGAAATGAATATAAAACAAGAATTTATTGCTGGTGTGATTGAAATATTAACAGTTTAATCCAAGAAACAAATAATAACTCAGACCTAATAATTACATAAGAAAGAAAAATGCTTCAATGCAGGAAAAGCTTCAATAATAATATAATAAGGATAGCTATACAATTGCAATTATTATTCTCACCCTGTTTAGTTTCTAGACCCCTTCTTCCTCACTCTTTCCCTGCTCCTCTGAGTCCTAAGTTTCATGGTTTTGTTTTGGTGGTTGGTGGTAAAGGGGGAGCTTTGGCCCACTGTCAGCATCTGGAAGCGCAGGATGTTCATGGTGGTGTTTTCCTCTCCCCCATTTCAAGATACACATGGGGCCACATTTATGTATTTGCTAACATATTTTTGCGCCTTACTCTTTTTTGATTGCTCTGCAGCTCCATGTTACATCGGAATATGCAATATATCATGCACTTTTCATGTGTTAGAACTACTCGCTCTTTGTTCTCTCTGTTACCCCTAAAGCCAGGTTTGGCTGGCTCCAGCTTGTCTACCTTGTGCAGGTTGTGGAGGTCAAGGAAGGCTTATCTAGGGCAAGCCCTTCCTCTGAGGCTTAAAGAGCTCAGTACAAAGCTTTTGCTTTCTTAGTGACGATGGCAGTACGGTGTTACAGGTTTGCACGGTAATAACCTGTCCATTTTCTGCAGTCCATTTCCCTTGCGCAACATTCAGTTGTTGAATTAGGGATGTTTGAAGGCACATCCTGCCCACCCTTTTAGTATCCCCCTGTGGGTCTGTTGTGAATTTTCTTTGTAAGAAACCCTTGTATCAGACATAATTCCAGGGAAGAAAAAAAATCTTTCAGAGAAAGTTGACTTAAATCAGTCTTTATCTTTGTTCTTTAGATCTCCCAAATTAACTGTGTGCTCCATCTCTTAAGGACCAACTGAAAAAAAAAAGGAAGAAAGGGAATTCACTATGTTTGTCACATGTGACAAAATCCATAGAAAGGACAATCTTCTTGAATGTCTATAGGAGACCAAGCACATGAAGGTGCTCATGTGGTTGGAATCTTATCCAAACTAGTTGGCAGGGGAGCACTAATAAATCAGATTAGACAGGTAAAACTACTGTTCCTGTCATTTTAAATTAAATTAGCTTTCTTTCTGGCTGTTGAAGACATTCCAAGGTGTCCGGTGGTGAGTCACTTCATCTCAACCACCCACCCAAAGAAGAGGAAAAACAAAATGCAGATGAAAGGGAGCACAGCTCACAAAGGGCCTCCGAGTATTGAGCAGGGTTTATGTGATAAGCCCTCATAAATATAACTTTATTGTAGAATGATTCTTATAGAATAGTTTAGTTTGGAAAAAAAAATTGTAAAGTTCAACTGTAAAATTATACTGAGTTTTATTATTTTATTATGCCCACAGTCCTCTGTCAGGCAAGCCTATGCTGATTCCAGCACGGAATCTTGCTCCTGTGCTACCAGCAGAGCCAGGCTGTTCCTGGTGCTGTGGGCTTCGGGGCTGGCCATGCACACACACGGGGCAGGGAGCACCGCCTCACCCATGCACGGCTGCCCCTGTTCTCTCACCACTTCTCCACCTGGATGTTGGGAGCCAGCCAGCCATTCCTCTGGTGTCCTGCAACAGCTCAGTACTGCCACTTTTACCCAAATAACTTGTGTCCTAACTTTACTCGAGTGTTTTCTTGAAGATACTTTAGAAAAAAAAAAAACCCACAGGGATGTCTATACGAAGAAAGGGACCCAAATCAGGGAAGTGTCTTGTAGTGGTGACACTTCCTCTCCAAAATGTCTTTTTCTTGCACACTAGAGGAAGGAAAGTGCTGTGAGACTGTGACCTGGCCCTGAGAAGGTTTGTAATCTCCTTCTCTGCCACATTCTGTGAGCTTTTCTTCTTGGGACTGTTTCTGGCTGAAAGGCAATTGCAGTATTTATCCCACCAGCAATGTTAGGGTGCTAATGTTCTTTAAGCTTCAAACCATGGAGATAAGCACATGATGGAAGCTCCTTCATAAACAGAAGTTGTTGGAGGAGACAAGATGTAGTTAGTGGCTAAGGAATCGCATAAAGGAGTATGCAACAGGCTATGTCCTGAGAGCAAGCATCTCCCAATGCTTGTGCATCTCAGGGAAGCCTGGAATAGAGGGATCCCAGCCCGTGCAGTTATTATGATCAGATAATTCAAAAGCCTGGGAAGAAATATGAATAAAGAGGGCAGATAAAAACACCTAGGGGCAAATACACAAGAACCGATACTCCATTGGTATGCAAGTGATGAAAAATACTAAACAGTCATCTTAGTTTTGTCTACAATGAATAAAAATATCAAGGCTGATATTGTGGTGTCTTTACAAGCTTGGTACTCTGTGGATGGTCCCAGTAGAACTTAAGGTAAAAATTTCAGAAGGACATGCATTTCTGGAATGAGGTGAAAAAGGATTATGAGGGATAAATGGGCAAAAAAACATAGAATTGATTACTTCTGGTCCTCTGAGAAAAAGAAATAAATTCTCTGATCAAAAGTGTAGAGTAATTCCAATGCACAGAACGGATCTGTTCATCAAGCAGGATGAAATCTAACAATCACTAAGAGATTCAGGTGATGACTGGGAGCAAAACCTGCTGCTTTCTTTGAGCTACACCAGTGAATACTGGCAAACATTGGTGATGGGATGCACAGTTAGAATCAGGGAACTTTACATACAATAGGTTTGTAAGAACAGATTTTTTTTTTACCACATGCTAAATATGAAAGCTCCTACATTCTTACACAATACCCAGTGACTATGCTGGAGGTTTGACAGCAGCATCCTGTTACTAGCACATCTAAATGCTCTCAAGTCATGGTAATGGCCAGTGTACTAACAGTCAGGTGGAATGGCCTGTGCCACTTCAGGTGTCTATTTCCCTGCAAGAAACCAACTACTTGCAGCAGAGGACCACCATGTGACTCACAGAAATCATGAGGAGGCATTAAGACTGCTTGGGGTTTTTACTTGTAATTTCAATTAGCCTGCTTAATTCTGAATGCTGTGTGGACAGTGTGCTGGGATAGCATCAAACACAACATTTGTTTTAGATGTGCTTTAGACTAGGCCGTGTGAATGAAATGCAAGATTGAATGAATGGAATTGCCTCCAGCCTGGATAATTATTGTAGCACTATTTATGGCATTCAGTGAAACAAGACTGTATTTGGGTGACACTTTGGCTGTGGCAGAGTATCTCTAGGGGACACAGAATAACAGCCATTACAGTGAGATGTATTTCTCTATGATGTATTTCTCTATACTGCTTGTTGATATAACCACTAAAAGTGATTTTATCACATCCACTAGAACAACTCCTACTGGTGTAACTGGTGAAGGATTAATCCATGCAAGGAAAAGATGCTCTGGTCTCATCTCTTCTAGCTTTTGAGAAGCTAGCATCCAAAGTCCATGCCTTCTTTTGAGGCTCAAAAGAATACTTCACAGTTAAGGGCTCTGACTTTTATCTAGGTAGTCAAAATCTGGCTCCTGATTATTCGGGAATGTAAATTGTTCCTTGATGGTAAGTTACTAGGGAATTTTATGAACAGCCAGTGGCCTAACTCATTCCTGCCCCTCAGTGGGGGCCCTTGCATTTGGATGTGATTTGCAAATTAAGCATGAAAAGGATTAGAAAAAGCAGTCAGACATATTTTCCCTATTAACAGGATTTAGCAGTTAGGTATTAATGCAATCAAGACTTTAATCTTTCATTTATTATATTATAATCTTTACAATGACCTTTTAGGTGAAAAACAAACAACAAAAAAAAGAAAATGAATCAGTGTATATATTGGGTATTAGCATTTCCCTAAAAAGTTATTTTCTGTCCTTGCAGGTTTCTTCCACCTGCCATCCACTGTTTTTCCTAATAGATAGAAGATGAAATGCAAAATCATTCCTTAAAATATCTTTTTCTTCAGGAAATAATTTGTTTTCTCTTCGTCTGTGCATATGCAGTGAACAACCCCTCTCCTGCTCATGACAGGGGGCTCAGAGTTTTTGCCTCTGAAGTGAGGTTTTTAATGCCAGGAGAGTAGGCAGATTTTTTAAAAGGCTGGGAATTTGGGGTGATGAATTCCTTTGAAAATCTGACTTTAGTGTTTCTATTAAAGTGTTTATGGCCTCAGTTGAGACTCAGCTTATTTTTTGAGTTTTTGCCAGCTGCTAGAATGGAGTCATTGAAAACACATTTTCTAACTTACCCCTTTAAAGGCTGCCCGAACCCACAGGAATTTTGTCTCCGTTATTGATTTATTTAAAATGAACTTAATGAGTCTAACTCTGGTGTCCAAAGGTAGTCATTAATTAGCTAATGTTTTAACATAAAATGATCAATGGATTGAAGAGAATAGAAATACAATTAACTATTGATCACTGGGATTAGGATATGGTAAACCATGGGAGACTTCCAGTTTACCTCCCATTCAAAAGCCTGCCCTTGGCTTAGAGGAAACTTGAACAGATAATCTGCAGGACACTGTCTGCCGAGGGGAAACCAGTCTCCTGGGAACCAGCAGTATGTCACTTCTGTTACTTATTTATTTTCATCTGGGTTAACATTCTTCATTATTACAGCAGATACTCCTCCAGACTTTCTCAAGAAGAGGAAGTCTCAGGCTGACTGAAACGCTGTGATTTTGATACTCCAGGCCGTGTTATCCCCGCTACCACGTTCGGCCGTTCCCGGGGCGGGCGTGTCCCGTGTGTGACGCCTAGGCGCGTTCCACGGTCGCTGAGCCCACCGGGCGCTGTCTCGCTCCCGTTGCTGGCTCCGTGGCAGCGGACTGCAGCCGCCGCTCGGACCTCGCCTCTCGGATCTGCGGATCTCGTCCTCACAGACGCTTCCCCTCCCCGCCCGGGTCTGGGCAGAGGCCGCCGGGCACCTGCCGTGTGTGCTGAGCCCAGCTCCAGGCCGCCGAAGCCCGAGCCATGGTGTTGGTCGACCTGCACAGCGCGGCCGCCAGCGCGGACCTGGCCCGGCTGCGGCAGCACTGGTGGCTGAACAAACACCGCATCAATGGCTACAACCGGGATAAGCAGTAAGGACAAACAGCAGGCCCTCCGCCTGTTCAAAATGTGGAATTTGTCAAAATTATCTGAGTCAGGGTGGGGTTTTTTATGTAGGTGTTTTGCTTGCTTTCAAGCCCACGCAGCAAGAAAGGAGACAATCACTGGAACAGGCAGCAGCTAGCATCCCTTAGCCAAGGACAGCCTGGAGCTAACAAGCGTTAAGGATGTAGTAAATCAAGATACTGTAGTGTCAGTAGAACAGACAAGCAGAAGTGTCCCTTAGTGAAGGACATCTGTAAAGGCAGTTGTTAATCAAGATCTTGATATACTTCTGTGTGCATACATTGCCAGTTTGGCGACAGACTCAGGGTCCATGTGTACTGTGGCTGTATTGTCTTCATTATAAAAATAAAAAATCACACCCACAGGTTTAAAAGACCCCTGCCCAGGTGAAGACCCCTCCACGGTGGTTACATAACTTGTATGGAAACTATTAACCAGTCATAGTAGAGGTGCTGTACTTGGAAAGCTATTAATTCTGAACTTCTATGTATAAATAATAGCATGGAAAGTCCGGTGGGGTGTGCTTTATTTATGAAATACCACTGAGCACCCAGGCACGTGTAACTCTGAAACACATAATCAGTGTGTAATTATTGGCTTGCTGCACACCAGGTGACAAACCCAATTTTGCAGAGAACACACCCACCCTGGCTGGAAGAGCCAGCAAAACCCAGAATTGTGCCTGGCAGCAGGGCCAGCCCTAGAGCACCAGTCTTCTAGGAGCCCTGCCTGAGCTGGAATAGGAGACAGTGAAAGCTCCACTCTGCTCTGGCTTGCCCTGCCCTGCTCTGGAGCCTGGGCCCTGTGTTTGATCTTCTTTTTGTCCCATCCCTCTTTATCCGAGTGGTCAGGCTGGATGGGGCTCTGAACAGCTTGGTCCAGTGGTTGGTGTCCCTGCCCATGGCAGGGATTGGAACTAGATGGTCTTTAAGGTCCATTCCAACCCAAACCATATTAAGATTTGATGATTCTGTGGAGCTCATCAGCTCATTCACGCAAAGACAATTCTTTTCCAGATGCCAGACTGAGCGGCTTGGTTTAGCGGGGAGTGAATTCACAGAAAGCCAGCACAGCCTTCCTAGCACTGTCAGAAGTCCTATCCCATCAGTCCCTGGGACAAAACTGATGCAGGACTGATGGGGGGGAGGGGGGTTTCTCAGAGGCTCACACTGGTTCTGCATTCTCTGTAGATTTACACAGCCTCCATTGTTAAGCAGTGTTTACCCTAAGTCAAGGACATCTTCAGTGTCTCATGCTCTGCCAGTGAGAAAATAGAGAAAAAGCTGGAGGGAGCTTAGCCACGTCAACATTCTGAAATGGGATTTGGCATCAGTCAGTAGGTTGTGGGCAACTGTATTTTAAATCACAGTTTTTTTCTTGGGGTTTTTTATTTGCTATTATTATTACAATGTTTATTTCCTGTTTTCTATTTATCAGTCTGCTATAATTTAATTGTTATTTAAAGTTTTAATTTTGATTCTCCTCCCTGCTCCACTGGGGTGGGGAGGGAAGGGGGTGTGAGTGAGTGGCTGCATGATGCTTATTTGCTGTCTGGACTTAAACCAGGACAACTGCGTATGTTTAATTTCTAGGACTCCTCTGCATCTTGCTTGCATAAATGGCCATGCAGATGTTGTTCAGTTTCTGGTAGAAAAGAAGTGCAAGCTAAACCCTTGTGACAAATTGAAAGCATCACCACTAATGAAGGTATGCAGAAGGGGCATATATTCTCCAATCTTTGATGGCGCTCACACTTTCCAGTGTTGGGAAGGTGCAGGAGTTCTGACAGTGAGAAACATAGATGTTGGAAATTGTTCCTCCTCTGTGTCTTGTTTCTAGGCAGTGGAGCACCAGCGCAGGGACTGTGCAGCTATTTTGCTGGAACATGGTGCCAACCACGACCACAGAGATATAAACGGTAACACCGCCCTTCACCTTGCTGTCATGGTTTCTAGCAAACCTCTAGCGGAGCTGTTACTTGAGCACGGTGCAGATATTGACGCTAAGAATAAAGTAAGCTTGGACTTTGGGTAAAGCTGCTCTTCCTAGGTCAGCTTGCTCAACTTCCCTCTGTTATTCTAAGAGAGATGATTTCTCTTTTCAGTGGGGATATACTCCGCTTATTCTTGCAATCACTGAAAACTGTGAAGAAATGGTCATGTTCCTTCTTCAAAAAGGAGCTGACATGAATGCTCAGGATAAAGTTTATAGGTAAAGGGTTTGCTAAAAGTGCATGTGGGACTCCTTAGCACTGTTCAGGTTGGATTGATGGGAGGTATAAGAATGAGCTTTGAAAAAGGACCAGGAGTTGCCCAGAAGGATCTCCTGTGTGACTTGTGAAAGCAGACCCGGGCTCGATTGCTCGCTCTCTTCATGGGGTGATTTCCACACTGAGGACTGCAAGAAAGCACTGTTTGCCGTGCCACATGCCCACATGTGCATGCACATGCAGGCACACAGGCTCTTGAGTCTGCTCTGGGCAGGTGGTTGTCCAGGAGACCTCCTGAGGTCCCACATACCTGAATTCTGCAACATTTGTAGGCATTTGGCTGTGCCTTCACTCAGCCTGTAGAAGAGGGGAAATGAATTGTTTAAGGAGCAAAGAGGAATGAAAGTACTAGGCAATGTTTGCAGAAGCTGATGTATTTACTCTTATCTCTTGGATGCCCTAGGACTCCTCTTACAGTTGCCACTGTTTCTGGGAATAAGAAAGCAATACAACTTCTTCTTCACCATGGTGCCGTTCTTTCTGAGTCAGATAAGGGACTCTACCCACGTCAACCTTTCACCAAAATGGTTCAAGATGATGAGTAAGTGTTTTCACATCATTGTTAGAACAACTGCATTCTCCTAATGTCTGTGCTGATGTACCTCCCTTTTTGGTAACAGCAGTAGGGTTTAATGAGGTGCCGAGAGCTCTGTAGAAGCTGCACTCAGTGATGTCTTCTGATGTATCTCTTTCCATGTCAAAAGTAGATTTAGATTTGAGGAAAACTTTGTACCTTCCCCCCCAGGTGTCTCTGAGAATTCATCTGTGTGAAGTTACACCTTCCAAGTTACACCTCATTGGCAGAAACTACTTGTCTTTTGTTTCAGAGGGGATCTAACTGATATCCCCTGTATGCTGAGGAAAAAAGCCCTCTTTCACAGTGATGGTAGCCAAGGGATGGGTGAATGTACTGCATTGTACCTATAAGCATACCACCTTTTCTAGCTATAAACAACTGCCCATTAACTCATGATCTTGACTTCATTTCTTCTTCCCCTGCCCCTTCTGGCAACCTATATCAATGGGAAGCAGGAGAGAAGGGAGCTTGTGTAAACTGTGGTGTAAAAACCCCTTTAGCATGTTTGAAGCTTGCTCTTACAATATGTGGTGCTCATTCCTTCCCTCCAGGCTTCTGGCACAGTATAAATGTCGTGACAATGCACCATTCTGCACAGCAGCCTTGATCTGGAGACACATTAAACATTAACATGCTTAATTTCTTTTCTTGTTAGATTGGGTTTTTTTGTTTTTCTGCTTATTAAACAAACCCAAGCCCCAGTCAACTCAGGGTTGTTAGAAGACAACACAGATTTTGGAATGCAAGCACAATATTTGTTGGCTTCTTGATAACCCACTTGAGAGCTCTCTAAACTCAGGTCCTCAAACTAACCATGGGAATTTCTGAAGCCCTTCAAAGTGAGGACCCGGACTGAGGAGACTTTAAGCCGTCTTGATGTGGACAGTAGCTGCACCATTAGCATAACATCTACCTGCGATAGAGGCTTTGGTGATGTCAGTCTGCCAGGAGGCTTGGTAAATTCATTGGCCCTTGAAATGGAAAGGCGATTTATCAGATGAGACTGTAGCCAGACTGTAGCAGGGGTGAGTTACTCCACAGATAAGAGCACCTGTAGTGTCAGCATGCCTGTAATGAGGATTTCAGTCTCCATTACTCTAGGACTGCAGTACATTCTCTGTGTGTGTGACCCTTTAGCAGTTGTCTATGAATATGGGTGGCATGGAGCATGCACGGCTTTTGCTCTTCCTGCAGAGAGCACATGGAAGTCTGGGGGGATTTTACCTAATGCGTCTTCTTCCTTTCTATATTTAGTATTGCTGATGAACAAATTGGCAGCTCCTGCTATGAGAGAACTCCTGTCATTCCCTTGGAAGCACCTGCATTGGCAGAGTCATGTAAGATACTTCTCTATCAAAGAGGTGATGAGGAAAATCACTGTGGCCTGTAGCAGAATGATGCCCAACCAGTGGGAAGCTGGTCTGGAGGGACAGGCCAAAGGACTGGAAAATAAACACTCGAGGCAAGAATGTGCTTCTTATCTTATTTCTTAGGTGATGTGCCAAAAGAAAGAGCAGCAGAAAAGAAACACAGTGGTCCAGCTGCAGGCCAAAATAAAATGTCTGTGCGCGCTGTTACAGTGCAGCCCTACAGAGGTAATTTCAGAGGGACTAGATGGTTAACTTTGCAACTCTCCATGGAGTGAATCAGGTGGAGAAAAGCAGAGTGAAATAAGCACTCACAGGAATGACACACTTTTTATCTTTTGTTAGGAGACTATGAAACAGAAGGAGCAGAGAAAAAGAAAGACAAACACTCCCTCTGCAATCCTGAGGTACCTTCTCTGGGGCAGACAATGGGGTACCTCTGTCTCGCTGGATTCTGGGTTTGTTTTCCTTTGCTACTTCCATCACACCCTCATAACTTGGAACTTGACATGCCGGTGCTTCAGACAAGCTGTTCAGTTGGGACTGGGACAAAGTGAGGTCCAGCTAATGTCCTGGGCCTCCTTGCAGCTGGCCTTCAAGGGGGATTTCTAGTATAGCACAGAGCAGTAAAGCTCACTGTTGCTAACAGTCCTCTGAAAACTGAAAGGCTTGCTTTGTGAGGATTGCTGTTTTTCCATTACACAGCTCGCTTATCTAGATGCATGCAGTATCAGCTGGTTCCCGTGTGATCTACGGACTAGAGATTTCTTTCTTCTGCCTAGGTTCTCTCCAGACTGAGCAGGTGGATTTGGTCCTGTTTTGAAAACAATGCTCTGCAATGATCCAAACGCACTGGCTGTGTGTGCCCTTTCTGTCCTTTCCATCACCTGATCTCTCTCCTTAGGCCTGTGGGCTGAATCAGCACAAGCTTTGAGCAGGGAAGCAGGTGCAGAAGCAGCCTGTGCCAGTTCTCACATTTGTGTCTCTTAAATTACACAGACTGATTCTGAATGTAAAGGGAAGGTGCAGGCCGGTGCATGGCTTCCTGCTGCAAACAGCACCAGGTTGGATGCGTGCTCTCCTGTTGCGGAGTGCAGCAAAGGTAATGTCAGAGGCACTAAATGGTTACCTTTGTAAGCCTCTCTGGAGTGAAGCAGGTGGAGAAAAGTGGAGTGATTAAGCACCCACAGAAATGACACACTTCTTATCTTTCTTAGGTGTCTTGCCAGCAGCAGCAGCAGCAGTAAAAGCAGAAAAGGAAGATGATTATTCCTCCTGGGATTCTGAGGTACGTTCTCTGAGGGAGGCAGTGGGGTCTCTCTGGCCCACCTGCTTCTGAACTTGTTCTGCTTTGATGCTGCCTCTGCCACCCTTTTTACTTGGACCTTAACCAGCTGCTGCTTCAGATAATCTGTTCAGTTAGGATTGGGACAAAGTGAGGTCCAGCTCAAGTCTGGGGCCTCCTTGTGGCTGATGCCCAAGCTGGATTTCTAGGACATAGAAGTAACACTTCCTTCTGGTTACAGTTCTCTGAAGTCTTAGAAGGCTGGCATTGTGAGAATTGCTTTTTTCCACTTCTCAGATATCTTCTGTGGATCCAGCCAATGTTAAATGGCTGTGTATGACCCACAGTTTAGATATTTATTTTTCTGCCTAGGTTCTCTCTAGCTTGTGCAGGTGGACTTGATCCTGTTTTGAAAAATCTGTTCAAGAGACATGCCAAACACACTGGCTGTGTTTACTCTTTTTGTTCTTTCCTTTACCTGATACCTCTCTTATTAGGCCTCTTGGCTGAAGCAGAAGCTTTGTGTGTGGAAGTGTGTACTCAAGGAGCCTGTGCCAGTTCTCACATGTGTCTTTTAAATTACATAGCACCTCAGTGATCTTGTAGACAAAGCGATTAACCGCTTGCAGCATCGCGCTGGAAAACGCAGTAGAGTGGGCGTGCGCTCTCTTGCTGAGAACCGTGGCAAAGGTAATTTCAGAGGCACTAAACGGTTACGTTTGTATGTTTCTCTGGAGTGAAAAAGATTTGGATAAGGAGGGTGAAGCACTCAGATCTATGATGAGCTTCTTATGTGTTCATAGGGGTCTTGCAACCAGCAGGAGGAGCAGCGAAAAAGGATGACACTGATTCTCCCTGGGATTCTGAGGTACCTTTTCTGAGGGAGACAGTGAGGTCCCTCTGACTCACTGGCTTCTGGGATTCTTTTCCTTTGCTGCGGCCTCTGCCACACACTTGTAACTGGGACCTTAACCAGGCACGGCTTCAGATAATCTGTTCAGTTACGACTGGAACAAAGTGAGGTCCAGCTAATGTCCTGAGCCTCCTTGTGGCTGACCTCAAGGCTAGATTTCTAGAACAGCACAGAGCAGTAGAGCTCCTCTGAAACCAGTGAAAGGCTGGCATTGTGAGAACTGCTGTTTTTCCATCACTCAGATTACCTCTTGTCCCATCCTACTGTAAAAGGGGAGTTAGGGAGGATTCTTTTTGATAGATTCCTCAGAGGAAGATAAAAGACAAGTGCAGCAATATTATGTCTGAGAACTGTTTATTTATAGAGAAAGGTAAGTGCTCCTACCGAAGGGGGATAGAAAAGAGGGCAAAGAGGGGGAAAGAGAGATGGGGGGAGAAACAGAAGACAGGGACAGATCATTACCCTGTACCCCGGGCGGCTGTCGGCATCAGCTGGGCAGACGGTGTGCGTGTGCGGCAAGCTGCGATGACTCTGCGTGGCTCCCGTGGCGGCTAGGAGCGATTCTCAAGCCACAGCCGGCTGCGTGTTTCTTCCATGGGCGAGCAGGCTGCCGTGGCACAGGCACACTCATGGAGCAGCTGGGGATTCTCGGGGCTGGGGCGCGGCAGCGGCGGCTGCTCCGTCCGTCGGAGTGCTGGGTTGCCGGGGTGTCGAGCTGCCTCGGGAAAACTGCGGAGCAGGGCAAGTGCGGGCAGGGAAACGGGACCGGAGGAAGGAAAAAGCAAGAGCTGGGGGCAGGGAGCGGGGTGACCCTCCGGGCAAGCCCCGCTCCCTCCAAGAAACCCGAAGAAAATGTTATGGTGCAGTTCACTGCTTTTGTGTGCTCAGGCTCATCCCATGGCCCAACTTCCCGGGCATTTTTTCCTGGGCATCCAGGGATCTGCCCCACTGGCTAGAGCCGGGAGTCGCTTGCAACCCAGTCATGGAAGTTTTTTCTCCCGATTGGCTGCCAGGTGAAGGCTCACCAGGGAGAGGGCTCCCAGCAGGTGTACAACTCCTAAAGTTGTTTTTCGCCTCATGTATAATATATACTCAGGCATTAATAAGAATCAGATTGGTTTCTCTCACTTCTCTAGGTGGTCAATGTCAAACTGTTCCCATATGACCAACACTTTAGACAATGATTTCTTTTGCCTAGGTTCTCTCTAGCTCAGAGAGGTGTCCTTAGCCATATTTTAAAAACAGTGCTCAACAGGATGCCGAACATGCTGGCTGTGTTGGCTCCTTTTGTTCTTTTGTCCCCTGATCCCTCTCCTAGGCCTGATGGCAGAAGAAGAAGTTTCGAGCAGGGAAGCGGGTGTAGAAGCAGCCTGTGCCAGTTCTCACATTTGTGTCTCTTAAATTACACAGACTGATTCTGAATGTAAAGGGAAGGTGCAGGCCGGTGCATGGCTTCCTGCTGCAAACAGCACCAGGTTGGATGCGTGCTCTCCTGTTGCGGAGTGCAGCAAAGGTAATGTCAGAGGCACTAAATGGTTACCTTTGTAAGCCTCTCTGGAGTGAAGCAGGTGGAGAAAAGTGGAGTGATTAAGCACCCACAGAAATGACACACTTCTTATCTTTCTTAGGTGTCTTGCCAGCAGCAGCAGCAGCAGTAAAAGCAGAAAAGGAAGATGATTATTCCTCCTGGGATTCTGAGGTATGTTCTCTGAGGGAGGCAGTGGGGTCTCTCTGGCCCACCTGCTTCTGAACTTGTTCTACTTTGATGCTGCCTCTGCCACCCTTTTTACTTGGACCTTAACCAGTTGCTGCTGGGATTGGGACAAAGTGAGGTCGAGCTAAAGTCTCCTCTAAGTCCAGCCTCCTTGTGGCTGATCCCTAAGCTGCGTTTCTAGGACATAGAAGTAACACTTCCTTCTGGTTACAGTTCTCTGAAGTCTTAGAAGGCTGGCATTGTGAGAATTGCTTTTTTTCCTCCTCACAAATCTCTTTTGTTGATTGTCAATGTTTTGTATGACCCACAATTTAGGGATTTATTTCTTCTGCCTAGGTTCTCTCTAGCTTGGGCAGGTGGACTTTGTCTTGTTTTAAAAATGCTGCTCAACAACAATGATGAATGCACTGGCTTTGTTTGCCCTTTTTGTTCTTTTCATCACCTTATCCCTCTCCTTAGGCATGTCGGCTGAAGCAGAAGCTTTGAGCATGGAAGTAAGTGCAAAAGCCTCCTGTGCCAGTTCTTATGTGTGTCTTTTAAATTGTGCAGCCTTTTTCTGAAATTGTGGAAGAAGTGTTTGCCGGCGAGCGGCGTCCTGCATCAGACCGCAGACGAGTGGGTGTGCGCTCTGCTGCAGCAGTGCACAGCAAAGGTAATTTCAAAAGGACTACATGGCTACCTTTGTAAGCCTCAGTGAAGTGAATCAGATTTGGAAAAGGAGAGTGACACAAGTACTCCGAGCTATGACGAGTCTCTTATCTGTTCTCAGGGGTCTTGCAACCCGCAGGAGGATCAGGAGAAAATGATTATTCTTCTTGGGATTCTGAGGTACCTTTTCTGAGGGAGACAGTGAGGTCCCTCTGACTCACTGGCTTTTGGGATTATTTTCCTTTGAAGCTGCTTCTGCCACACACTGATACCTTAGACTTTGATGACACTCTGCTGCTGCAGACATGTTGTTGAGATAGGACTAGGACAAAGTGAGGTCAAGCTAATATCATGGGCCTCCATGCGGCTGATGTCCAAGCTAGATTTACAGTAAGGATAATGTAGTAAAGCTCCGTGTCTGTTACAGTCCTGTGAAAACTGTGCAAGGCTGGCATTGTGAGGATTTGTTTTTCCATCAAACATTTCTCTTCTGTAGATGCCCTTAACATCAGCTGGGTTCCCATATGACCTACGGTCTGCAGATTAATTTCTTTTGCCTACATTCTTGGTGTAGGCAGGTGTACTTGGTCCCATTTTGAAAACCCTGCTCAACAGAGATGCTGAATGTGCTTGCTGTATTTGTCCTTGTTCTTCATTCCATCACCTGATTCCTCTTGTTAAGCCTCTTAGCTGAAGCACAGTTTTTGAGCAGGGAAGTGAGTGTAGAAGCAGCCTGTGCCAGTTCTCATATGTGTCTTCTAAATTACGCAGACTGATTCTGAAGGTGAAGGGAGAGTGTCGGCTGCTGTGTGGCTTCCTGCTGCAAACAGCACCAGGTCAGAGGTGTGCTCTACTGCAGTGGAAGATGGAAAAGGTAGTTTCAGAGGGACTAAGTGGTTACCTTTGTAAGCCTCTCTGGAGTGAAGCAGGTGGAGAAAAGCAGAGTAAAATAAACACTCATACCTATTATGTGCTTATCTTTTTTAGGGGTCTTGAAACAAGCATGGAGAGAAGTGAAAAAGGAAGATGGAGTCTTGCAGCCAGCAGGGGGTGAAGCAAAACAGGAATATAATGATTTTCCTTGGGATTCTGAGGTACCTTCTCGGAAGAAGACAGTGAGGGTCCCTCTGACTCACCTGCTTCTGGGCTCATTTCCCTTTGCTGCTGGTTCTGCCATGTTCATAACTTGGACCTTGACCAGTTGCTGCTTCAGACAAGCTGTTCAGATGGGACTGGGACAAAGTGAGGTCCAGTTAATGTCCTAGACCTCCTTACAGATGACATCCATGTGGGATTTCTAGGGCAAAGAAGTAAAACTTCCTGGTTACAATCCTCTGAAGTCTTAGAAGGCTGGCATTGTGAGAATCCTTTTTTCCCACCTCACAGATCTCTTCTGTGGATCCAGTCAATTGCAAATGGTTGTGGATGACCCACAATTTAGAGACCTATTTCTTCTGCCTATGTTCTCTCAAGTTTGGGCAGAAGGACTTTGTGTTTTGAAAGATCTACTCAGGAGAGAGATGACGAACATGCTGACTGTGTTTGCCCTTATTGTTTTTTCCATCACCTGATCCCTCTCTTGTTAGGCCTCTTGGCTGAAGCAGAAGGTTTGAGGGTAGAAGAGGGTGTGGAAGCAGCCCGTGGCAGGTCTCACACGTGTATTTTAAAATATGCAGACTGATTCTGAAGGTCCAAGGAAAGTGTCGGCCGATGTGCAGCTTCCTGCTGCAGACCGAAACAGAGTGGGTGTGAGCTCTGCTGCAGTGCAGCGTGGCAAAGGTAATTTCAGAGGGACCACATGGTTACCTTTGTAGGCCTCTCTGGATTGGATCAGTTTTGGAAAAGCAAAGTGAAAGAAGCACAGCAGCAACATTCTTACCTTATTTTTTATCTCTATTATCAGCTTCAGGAGCAGAACAAAAGGAACATTTTATCTCCTCTTCTGAGAATAAGGTACTTAGCTCCCTTCCTGAGCTCTTGCACTACCCTTGGCAGAAGTCATGTTTCTTCATGCTCTCTGCTTGAAGGCAGTGTGATGCTGCAGTCCTGCCGTGGATTCGTTTCCCAGCTGTTTATCTTTTTTCTTGTTTGCTTAGCTTCCTACATTACAGGGAGGAGATCTTCAGCTAAAGGTTGATTCTTCAACTCAAACAGATTCTGAGCAGGACAAACAGGTGACTCTTAAAGACAGATGCAAATATCCCTAAATAGAACTGATCAGTATAAGCACATGTATTCTTGCTAAAATATTTTGAAATAGTGCTGAGAGGAAGTAATTAATCTGGATCTGAGCTGTATTTTGGACCTAATTTCTTATGTATTTAAAGCAGAAGGGCTGCAAAAAGAGGCTGCTTGAAGTCCATTCAGTTTCATTTTGAATATGTCTAGGGATGAGCACAACTCCTCTGGACAACCTGGTCCAGTGTTCCATCACAATACTTGGAAAATTTTCCTCCTTATATCTAGTCTAAATCTACTGTCTTTTCATTTTAAACTGTTGCCCCTTGATCTGTCACTATAATCCTTGGTAAAAATATCTCTCTTTCTTATGTTAAGAGGCTGCAAGAAGATCTGCCCAGAGCCTGCTTTTCCCTAAACTGAAAAATCTCAAAAAAAATCTCAAAAATCTCAACCTTTTTCCACCAGAGAGGTGTTCCAGGCCCATGAATGTCTTTGTGTCTCTCCTCTGGCCTCTTTTCATCAGGTCCATGTCTGCCTTGTGCTGGGGGCCTCAGAGGGTGACACAGTACTTTAGGTAGGGTCTCACAAGAGCAGAGTAGAAAGAGAGAATCGCCTCTCCCAACCTGCTGGCCAACCTCTTCCTCAACCTGTAGACCAATCTAATGATGTAATTTCATCAGTAAAAGCATTGCTTTTGTTGTCATGTTCACACTGATTTTGCCATGCTTATGAAACACCATTTCCTTAGCCATTGGCCAGGCTAAAATTCTCAAAAAGGACTCCCTAGAAGGACCTCCACTCGGAACTGTGAAGTGAACTTGTGAAGACCAACAGCAGGAAGGAACAGAAACTGCTGTTGGAGAAACTGGAGAGGTGTTAAACTAGGGTGTGGAAAATGCCTGTTTCTTGGCAGGGTCCCAAGGCTTCTTTGTAGTAAACAGAGCAGGGAACTGATTGTTTTACTTTTTACTTTTATGTAACATGGGATGGTTCAGGGGAAGGAACAGCACTGCTGCCTTTGATGTTTGCCTGTTGACACCACTTGAAGTAACAGGAGTAAGTTGAGTGACACATAACTGACTGCACTTACTTTATAAGTCTGGTGACTACAATTAAAAAAATCACTAGTTTTGATGTCACTTTGTCCTTAATGGGAGAAAGACGTGTATTCCTTTCAAAAAGCTGCTTCCGAAGCTTCGTGGAGCACAAAGTATTTGCTTCTGCTCTCTGGTTTGGTAAAGCGGACTGTGTGTTGACAGAGAAATAATAGGCCTATTGGTTGCACTGATGTTTTGTAGTATTTCTTTCCCCAATCACCATTGTTATGGAGTTGTGAAGCCACTTTAGGAAGAGAAGGAGTTTCTAATCACAGTGGCCAGGAGGGGTCATGGCCAGGGCCCTGAGGTTACTTTATACCACCTCAGGTCATTGATGAGGACAGAGGATGGAGGAAGCGGGGCAGGACAGGGTGCTGGGAGGGGATGTGGTGTATGGGGAAGGGGAAAGGGAAGGGACTCTCTTCCCTTGTGGTTAAATAACTGTGGCAGAGGGAGTGGTTGGGTAACAGCAGTTCTGAGCAAATTGCATATGAATCTCTTACTCCTCCCTTGAACACCTTTCTTATGATTATTGTTGCTGTTACTGTTTTGCTATCTCATTGCTGTTTCCCAGTGAATTGTTCTTAACTGAACCCATGACCTTTACCTTTTGTGTCCCCAGTTCTCCTCTCCTTCCTGTCACAGGGGTGAGGGGGAAGAGAAGGAGGGAGCAAGGGAGTAGCGGTGTGGTTTGGAGAGTCTCAGTGGGAGCACGAATTTGGGGAATACCATTCATAAACCATGACACCAGAACAGGCTACAAAGTGTGTTCAGAGTCCTTGAGAGAGGAGAGGAGAAGAGAAATATTGTGCCAGCTTTTAGGAAACGCTCTAGGAAATCAGTGTAGGAAAGGGCCTGCTCTAAAAGATGAAGAAGTAACACAGGTTTTGAAAGTTAACATCAGAGTCAAAGCACTCTACTTTTTTAATATATAAACGCTTTCTACTGGGGGTTGTTCTTATGGTTTGGCAGCTCGAGGACCTCAGAGAACCTCGTAACAAGAATGATTATTATGCTGAGTCAGGGAAGAAGGCCCTGAAGGAGAAGAAGGTAATAACAATTTTGAGGAACATGCAAAGCCGGCTGGTTGATTCTTTTGATTCTTCGGCTGCAGCTATCCCCCAGCTGGAAGAACGCATTCAACGGTAAGACAGTGGAGCAAGGCTGTACTGTGTGTGATTCTGTGAAAACAGCAGGACTGTTGTCTTGTATCCCAGTGAGATATTAATACATGATTTTCAAAGATGCTTTTGTTCTAGATGAGGTTATTTCATGCTGCTCCTTTGGGATTTGTTCTCTTGTGAACTTCTGTGATAAGGCCTGTACTTTTTTTCAGGCTCCAAATTCAAATGGCAAGGCTGCAAGCCACAATCCAGCAACAAGCCAAGACTATTGAAGTCTTTGAGACAATCCAGCAATCTCTTACCTCAGTAAGCTACTCAGAGCCTTCCCTGTTTGTGACCCATAGAGCCTAATTCCATATTCATGTGTGAAAATTTAAAAATTTTCAGGTTATCCTAGAGAGAGTCTAGGAGAGATTAGAACCATATAACTAGATAACCTGAAAGACCCAATCATATTTTAGAAGAATGGGTGTGGGGGTACATGTTGGAAGGAAGACATGTAGCAGCTGTTTTGGGAAGTTTGTACATTCCTAGTACCTCAGCCAATGGTGAAAGGAGCAGGGCAACATGCGGTTGGAAGTTTAGAATAAAAGGATGCTAGATTCTCTAAAAACTCAATAGACCCCACAGGGGTATGACCCACTAGAGTCTCTCTTTATTCAAATAAAGTTGATTTTTTGCAGGACTCCTCTGTGAACACTGGTCTTTCGCACTGTGTTTTTCCGCATGCTATCGAAAGCTGTTTTGGAGTGAAGTTAGCAAAGTGTGCCAATCCCTGAGGCTGGGTCATGCTGCAGGTGTTTCTGCCATTTTGGGTGTCTCTTTGTTCCCATGAGATTTGTTGAATTTAGCAATTTTGTATCTAGTGATCACTATTTAGTGATTACTTACTGTTATTTTTTCCCTGTTGTTGTTTCACTTGTCAATAAATTGTTGTCTATTTTCTTGTATCTACTTGTATTTGTTCCTTATTCATAGCAAGGGACTGGATGGAACTAAGGGGAGGTAACCCATTTTAGAATGTTCACCTCTTTAAACTGTCTTAAACCAAGACATATTTTTTAGAACTACCTTGGGAAGATGGCTATTAATATTGTTCTCGGTAGATAGCTTTTCTGGATGGCCAGAAGCCTTTGTCTGTCGCACCAACAAAACTCAAGAAGTAACAGAAGTTTTGTTAAAGGAAATTATACCCAGATTTGGGGTACCACTGGGCCTGTCTTCAGACAGAGAATTTCATAGAATTTCATTCTATGGCTGAAACAGTTCAAAGTTTGCGTAAAGTGCTTGGGAGTTACATGGAATCTCCACACTCCTTAGAGACCTCAGTCCAGTGGAAAAGTAGAAAGGATGAGCTGAAACTTGAAATGGAAAATAAGTAAGATTTGTCAAGAAACTTCACTAAGATGGCCTCAGGCTTTTTCTTTAGCCTTATTAAGAATTAGAATACAGCCTAGATCTAAAGAAAGATTAAGCCCTTATGAAATTATTTAAGGCAGGCTGTATCAAACTAACTGTCTCAGGAGAAAGCCATGTAATGGAAATAGTAATTTAAATAGTAATTTAAAAGAGTATGTATTGTCTTTGGGAAAAGAGCTCTCAGATTTGCATAGGTTTGTTGTTTAGCATCCTCAACAACCTTGGACATTCAGGTACATCCTCAGCAACCCAGGGATTAGGTATAGGTCCTCCTATAGGTGGAATGATGAACCACTTAAGGAAAAGTGGAAAGAACCATTCCAGGTTCTCCTGGCTACCCACATGACTGTGAAAACTGTTGGCTGGGACTCCTGGATTCACCACACCTGGACAAAGCCAGCCCCAAACTGGGAAACACTTCACTGGACTGTTCAGCAGACAGCAAACCCTTTACAGATCAGATTGAAACAAAACATTTAATAAATTGTACTTGGGATCAAGTGAATTTTTTTGATGGTTATAGAGTGTATGGTAGTGTTTGTCTGAAATGAAAAGGTTAATGAAGATCATATTTCTATACTTTGTAGGATATTAGCTCGAAGGAATGTAGCTTCTTCTGGAGAAACTGGGAACCTTGTACTAGACTTAGTTCAAGGGCTTGGCAAAATGTGCAGTTTCAGTAATATCACCACCTATATACCTATCACTGAGTCAGTGAGCCAGACAATTCCCTGAGGAATTACAACAGGCTACAGAGACTAATCAACTAAACAAAATTCTGCAGGAAATTGAGAATTAGTCACTGAAGGGTTGGCTACACTACTTGAGGCCTCAAACTGCATTATAATTGTCACAATCATTGGAATTTTTTTAGGATCAATTCAGTGTCCGACATCAATTGAAAGTAGTATATGGAAGTAGAGAGAGAAAATCTCTCTCCCCTTCTCAAAAGAGGGAATTGGCATAAATGCTCAAGAGCCAGGAATATCATCAACTGAAAAAGCAATGCTGGAAAAGGAGATCACTAAAAGTACTTCTTGGTGGGATTGGTTTACCTCATGGCTAACAGATCTTAGATAGCTTAGAAAATTTATTATGACATGTTGGAATTGTTGCAGCTTGAATCAAGCTTTCATCTCAGCTTCAAGAAAAAAAATAAAATAACCAACTAAAAGTACTTAAATATTCTGTGTTTCATAAAAGAATGAGCTGAAAGTGGAAGAAAGTACAATTCTGCCTAGTCAGGAAACTCCTACACATGGACTTTGAAAAAGTTTGTAGTATTAAATAACACTGCAACTACCTAGATGTAGACTACTTAGACTGAAAGCCTTCTGTTGAATTATTTTACTGTAGTTCCAGATTGACACGTGTCATAGCTGCTCTTGGAGATTGTTGTTACAGAAACTGTGTAAAAATATAATGAGGTCAAAGAATCAGAAATTTTTGAAGTGTTCACCACAACTTTAAATGCTCACCTCACTTCTCCTCTCCTCTGCATGCTGCTTTGGCTGCAGGGCTGTGTCCTCCTTTTAGTTCATAGGGGGAATAGATAAAAGCATTGCTATCTTGACTGCTGCATAATGTTTTGGTAAGAGCATTGCCAAGAGACTCCTGAGAGAAGAGTCTCTAGAAGAGACTCATTATGGTTCAGTTGCTGTCTGACTGATGCCTTCTCTGTGTGTGGAGGCCCTTGATGGGTCTCCATTTCCTGTTGTGTAGCAAGTAGTTTTTGCCAAGAGTTAAGAAAACGGAGTATTTTTGGATGTGCTGTTCCAGCAGCAATCCTTAGGTTAGGGATAAACATGTGAAGAGTTGTGACAGGGTGTCAAAAACTCAAGAGCAATATTAGGACAGTTATTCTGAAAGAGAGAAGCCGCTTAAGACACCAAAATTCTCTTCCAAACCTGCCTATCTCCTGCTTCTACTGTCCATTTGAAAATAGCTCCACTCTGAAGTACGCCTAGCTGCACACTATCTGGTTTGAGGCTTAGTCTTCCAAATCTCATCAAACTGTTTCTCCTAATGATAAAGAACAATGACCAAATTCTTACAGAAGGAAATATCAAAAAGTAAAGATTACCCTGATAGCAATTTAATACACAATGTGAATAATTTAAAGCTGTGGTTGAAATTGACTTTATGATAGAACATTTCTAAAAGTTTTAGCTGCAGTATTTCAAACAGAGCTTCAAAACTCCCCTTCCTCCTGTGGTCTCTTTATTCCATGCTGGTTCTTGGGTTTGTCCTTTTTGTGGAAATGCCCCCTCTGCCCCTCTGTTTCTCTTCAAGCCATCAAGCACAGGAGACCTGTTGCTGTAGTGCTGCCATTCTCTTCAAATATGACAAGTTATTTTTTGTTTCCACAGCCAGAATTTGCCCTTGGCCAAGTGATTTTAAACTTAAATGCCTTGCTGGCTAAGCGTTATGATTCAAACAACACAAGAACTGTAATGATTTAATACCCAAATATTTATTTCAAAGTAGTGCTGATTTCTGGTAAGAAAAAGAAGGATACATGGCTTAAAGTGACTGCAGGAGGAAGGCTGCTTTAATGAAGACAACTAACACTAGTGACAGAGTTTTGAGCTTACACACAATTATGCTTTGACTTGGATTCTTATTTTGAGGTTTGGAGGCTGCCCGTTCAAATAGGCCCTGCATTTGTTAATATTCATATATGCAGCACACACATTTCTATGGCCTATATTTAACTAGTAATATTTATGCAAAGCAATTTCACATGTTAAGCCACAAGTTAATTTGGTCTTTAATTGTGGAACTGCTGTAAAACAACTCATTTCACCGCTGCTTGGGTCCGTTGGAGCGAACTGCAACACTTAGAAAGCAAAAGGAGCAGATTAAAAGAGGAAACAAGTTCAGGCTTCTCACGCCTGAGCTGCCAACAGCAGGAACTGCCAGAGCCCAGGTGCCACCAATACGATGTGCAGGTGAGGACCTGGTGCGATAAGGGGCCTTGGGATCTTTTCTTGCTTTCTCTAAGGCTTTGCTTTTTTCCTACTTTTCTATCTTTCCTCCTTACTGTCTTGGTAGTAAATAAAAGTGAGTTGTCATTTTGGTTACCAACATTTCAACCTCGTTTGTGTCTTAATCTTGTTGCGGGTATATTCAAATTCCTTGCACAGCCCATGTTCATGGTTTAGGATGCATTCCTGGATTAAGACGTGAGTCTTTCTCTTGCTAGTATACCCATTTTAATAACTGATATTACCACTGTATGTGGTGTCTTTCACATAATGATCTCAAAACATGTTAAGGTCACTAAATGACATATCTTCTCCAGTGGTAAGTATGTAAGGGAGTAAAATGTGTTCCCATTAGTCATGTGGATTAAGTAAAACACAGAGGGATTAAGCTATTCTATCCATAAAAGCAGCATGAGAACTAGCGATAAAACCTGGCAATCCTGTTTCTCCTCATCCCAGCTGCACATGATGCTCACTTCCAATCACTAAAACATGAACTGATGTATAGATCCCATTCTTCCTCCTACAGTTTCCAATAATGCGTCAAGATAACCTGACTTCGATGCTGTTTCTTAGGCTGGTTGAAAAATTCTATAGGGGAAATAACCTATTAGTGCTTTTAGGCAGAATCACAGAATGGTTTCGTTTGAAAGAGATCTCTGGAGGGTACCTGGTTCAACCTCCCTGCTCAGACAAGACCACCTAGAACCCATTGTCCCAGACCATGTCTAATTTTTTAGTACATCCAAAGATGGAGATTCCACAACCTCCCTGGCTAATCTGTGCCAGCACTCATAGGAAAAAAGTGTTTCCTGATGTTCGAAGGGAACCTTTTGCATTTCAGTTTGCTCCCATTGGCTCTGGACCTGGAACTGAAAAGAGCCTGGGTCCATTTTCTTGTTCCTCTTTAGGTCAAGGACTTTGCATTTCTCCTTGCTGAACTTTGTGAATTTCCTGCCAGTCCATTTCTCCATTCTGTTGAGGTCCAGCATTGAGAAAGCATCTGATCCATATTTCTGTGAACCATTACTGTGAGATGACATTAAATTGAATTGACTCATGGGAGAGCATTTAACAATCTGTCGGCAAAATTAACTACATAACACAAGACCATCTTGGCTGTGTGAAAGCTGGATGTCCATCAGTTGTAGAGAATTAATGGTCTGAGACTCACTAAAAAGAAAAAAAGCATGAAATCAGAGCTAGGTACTGAGTAAGAACGCTACAGGGGAATTGAAAGCTGGAGAAGAGTTTTAGCACAGAAACAGCAACGAGAGCTGGTGTACTCCAGCTCTGCTTCAATGCAGTAGAACAAGGACAAACTTCAAGACTCACACAAACAAATGGCAGCCAAAAATACGCACAACCCAGATGGCAGGGCAGAGGCAAAACTCTTTTTCAGCATTCTCCATGTGTCTTCACTTTGGTTTTGTTTGTTGGGTTTTTTAAGAGAGGAAGAAATGAGGAAATAGCATTTAGAAGGCAAATTTGAGATAGCCATTATTGTTCTGCTGCTAGGATTAACTGCAACACATAAAATCAACTCAAGATGACCAGTGGTCACTTCTCTAGAGCCTTGCAGTCCAGTGGGTTACTCCTCCAAGTGAATCACCCGTTCCACCAGCTCCAAATGGTGTAAGGTACAGGAAATCCATGCAGAAATTTAAGGTGAAGCCATCACTAAAATGTACATGACTATGTGTATATCTGTTAAGGGGAAGAAAGAGTGTATGGTATGATGGAGTACAGAGGAGGGCATGCTTGCATGAGACTGTATTTTGGATTAAGTTAGGGGGTTGGATGACTGTGGTCCTTTAATTTTGGTAACAAGCCAATGCTTGGTAAGATCTGTTTGTGCGGGTGTTTTTATTGGAAGGAGTTTTCCACTAAGAACAACAGTAATAATTTGCTTCAGTACACTGTGAAGTTTAATGAGGAGAGGTGGAGCTTATGTCCTGACCAGCTAGGAACAGCATATGGCAGAATGAGCAAAGGAATAGATTTTGATGTGGTGAACACTAAGCTCTGCTCACTTTAGTGTCCTGATCAATGCCGCTGCTGAAGCTGTTGCTGTGACTTTTTGTAATAGGAGCTCCTGTGGCTCCTATGGAGCCCTTACTGACTTATATTATTTAGTTTGCAGATCTCAGCAGTCCTGAATTCTGATGGTACTGGATGGTCCTTCACTTTTGCCCATTAAGTAATAAGATATAGAGTGGAAAATCCAGGCTGAGTAGTTTTCCTTAGCTATGTTTGGTCACAGAGGTGATTGTTGTGCAGTGGGCTGTGACTCACAGCTGAGAAACCCCTAGGCAGAAAGTGAACGTGATCAGCGTGGTCTTGCAGTGAGTGAGGGAAAATCCTGTAACAAATATTTGCGTTGGCACCAAGTACAGAAAGTAGAGACCAGCCTGTAATGAGGACAGAGTTAGAATCCAGCAGTTTCGGACAGTTTGATTTCTGCTGTTTGTAAATAACACTGATGGCAGTATTTGGGGCTGACAGAAGCTGAGGTGGAAGGTTATTTGAGCATCTCAGCTGTACTGCAGGAGGGAAGACATAATTTTATTGTTTTCTTTGAAGACAGATCATGTGCAAGGCAGTAACTTCACTTATGGATACAGTCAAGTGTGACGAGAGAAGTGAAATGACATTTTTGTTTTGAAGAATCTAGGCTGCTTGTCCTCAGGAAAAAAGAATAATAGGATGATGCTGACTATAATTTCTGGTGGCAGACTTTTAGTCTGCCAGTTCCTGGAGTTGAATCAGATCCAGAGAAACTATGTTTTGGCAGCTGAAGCATAGGTATTCCTTAATAATCTGTTACACAGAATGCTGTTAAGGTCCATGGAAATCATTGTATTGTCTTTTTCTTTTTTTTTTTTATGTGATACTTGACAGCTATTGAAATTTTTTTTTTTAGAAACTCAAAAGCGAAATTGTGTAAATTTTGAGAGCTGAAAGACAGAAGGCTCCTAGCAGAAAAAAAAAAAAGGGCTTACAACTGCAATATTCTGGATTTCATTATTTTTAAAACTATGTGTTTGGGAAATTTCCCCTGTGATTTTTTATATGATGGTTGGTCAGACAGTTCATGCTGCTGACCAGTAGTATCTGAAACCTAGACTAGAAACAAAGAGCTGAATTTTAGGATGAGCTGAGGGAATTAAATGAGTTAGCAGGTATGATAAGAAAAGCATTTCCATCATCAGGTCTGCCTGCCAGGACTTCTCGTGTGGTGGCCAAGCAGCTAAGCTATTCTTTGCTACAAAGGCAATACCTCAGATCTTATTTTTATTTTAAGTTTTTATTCCCTTTTAAATATCATCATTGTAACATGACATCCTCTGTCTTGTTTTGTGGGATGTCTGTTGGGAGATTTTCATGGCAGTAGCTTTAACCTTTTGTCATGGTTTAACCCCAGCTGGTGACTGAGCTCCACACAGCCTTTCTCTCAGTCCCGTACCATGTAGGCATGGGGAAGAGAATTCAAACAGTAAAAGCTAGAAAATCCATGGGTTGAGATAAAGACAGTTTAATAGGTAGAGCAAAGGCTGTGCACACAAGCAAAGCAGAAAAAAAGGAATTAATTCACTGTTTCCCTTGGGCAGGCAGGTGTTCAGCCATCTCCAGGACAGCAGGGCTCCATCACACATAGTGGTGACTTGGAAAGCCAAACGCCATCAATCCAAATGTCCTTCTATCTTTATTCTCTCCTCAGCTTTGTCTGTGAGCATGACACCTTATGGTATGGAATATCCATTGGGTCAGTTGGAATCAACTGTCCCAGCTGCGCCCTCTCTTGACTCCTTGCACACCCCACCTCTTCTCTGGTGGAGTGGATTGAGAAGCAGAAAAGGCCTTGAGCCTGTGTGAGCACTGCTCAGCAGTAACTAAAACAACCTTGTGTTATCAATACTGTTTCCAGCGCATGTCCGAAACACAGCTCCATGTTAATTACTGTGAAGAAAACTAACTCTATCCCAGCCAAAACCAGCACACATATGAAGATTTGCAAATTAAACTGATAAAAGGATACTGAGTATAAAATGAGTCAGATTAATCTGTCTTATCCCTAATACAGAAGAAATACTCTGTCAAAGATGCTGCTCTCTGCAGCTTCTCTCTTTTCTGAGCTGAACAACAGCCATCTAGGATTCCTGTCCTAAATAGGTTTCCACTGTCATCTCTATTTGTCTTTCCAGACAAAGCTACCTACTTCCCTGGGTGCTTGGAAAGATAAGATACTAGCTTTGGCCATATCAGACTAGCAGTCTAGTTTCACAACAAAGTGGGTTGTTAGAATTTAGCCAGGCTGGAAATCTAATCTTAATCTGACATTTAAATGAAAGTTGAGGTCATTGAGGCCATATTAACTGAAACCAAAAGGCAGAAAAATCATCAAGACCTCTGTGATGTGAGGCTGATAAATTTTAATGGCCCTTCAGTGAGTTCAAGCGTCTTTCAGAGGGGGTTTAGCATTTCACAATAATTGCATACTTATGAAATAGAAATTGCAGTGGATGGCTTGCAGGGGAGTGATGACAATTATTTTTCATTTCATGATGTAGAAGAAAATGAACCTTTCGAAAGTGTGCTCTTTCAGTCATAGTCAGAGAGTTTTATATTGTTTTATTGTCAATTGTTGTATTTTTGCTTATTCATAGTGAGTTACTTCTATTATGGAGAGAAAAAAGGGTTGATTTTAAGGTTAAGAAATGTTGAACCGTATTACTTAAAAGAAAAGAAAATTACAATAGTACAGAAGCATGATTTAGAATTTTATTTTTGTGTGACTATGATGGTTTTGGCCGGGGTAGAGTTAATTTTCTTCACAGTGGCTACCACGGTAAAATAACTGGATAAGAACTTTTAGCAGATATATTTGCGTATATTCCCTCTTGCTCACTGTGTTTGCAGTTTAGGACACGTTCCCAGATTGGGACACCAAGATCTTCTTATTTATTTCTGAATCTCCAGTTTGGCTGCAGGGCTCAGCTGCAGCCTGGATCACTTGCCTGGTCCTCCCATGCCTGCAGATGGAACACTGGGTTTCTTGTGACTGGCAGAATCTGTCAGCAGTAGGTCAATGTGCTCACAGCAGTGAGCCCAGTGTTCAGCAGGAGGCCAGGGTAACTACCAGCTGTCTTCTGCCTACAGAAAAGATGTCTTGATTATTTTTACAGTTTTTATCTTAGGGCCTCTGTGCTCTTGACAGGTGTCAGCATGTGCACATGGCTTTCATGTTTTACAAATCTTCCACAATTTGAATATCCTAATGATTTCTAATTTTTTCTTTTATCACAACTTGTTCTAGCAGTTTCAGTCCTGTTTTGCTTGACTGATGCACTAGTCCTGGAGGCACCTGTCCCTATACTTTTCATACATGATGTTAAGCATTTACATGGCTTGATGCCATAGCCTATTTATCTGAACCCCTTTTGACTTCTTTAGACACAGGTGCAGAGCCCCATGGTGTTGAGTGCTCTACAAATATGATACCAAAACAAGTTGTGATTCCCTGCACTGAAATTCTGAGGTTTGACATTCATGCTAGGGAAGAGGACAGCTGAACTTGGACTACACTGTCCAGTTTAGGGGTCTCTGGTGAATAACAGAGATCAACAAACTGGAGAGAACACAATGAAGGACCACTAGCTGGAGATGTGCTCAACTGATGAAAACTGAGCATGTTTAGCTTGGAGCAAAGGAAGCTGAAGGCTTGATTTAGTTGCAGTTGTTCACTCTGATAATGAGAAATGTGGAGAAGATGAAACCATCATTTCCTTGGAGGTGTGCAGTGAAAGGAGAGGAAACAATGCTGCAAAAGTTGTAACAAGGGAAACTGAACCAGCATAAGTTAAAAATCCTCAGCATGAGTCTTGTGTGGCATTAGGATGTCTTCCAAGAGAGATCAAGGGACATCTATCATTGGAAAAATTCAAAACTCCTTTGACAAGGCTATGGGTGACTCCAGATGAGCTCCAGAGGTCTCTTGCAATCTAGATATTTCTAGAATTCTATGACAAATTATGTCTTTTGCAGAAATTACGGGAAAGATCACACTGGTATTGCTGAAAACAATGGAAACAATGCTGTATACTCAAAGTGACCCTGGAAGTGTTACTAACAATGAGATATCTCAGAATTTTGACTGGGTTGAAAAAATAAGGATTGCACCCCAGTGATCAGTGGAAAACACACAGTGCTAAAGGGGAACCAGAACCCTTACACCCAGTAATGTGTTTGGAGGACCATAAAAAAACCCCTATTTTCTTGCTGGATGCTTAAAGGTAAACACTTTTCAGACAAAAAGAGATATGTACTGTACTGCCATGTAAGTACAGTGAGGCCATGAAAACCCTAGTTTTCATAGATACAGGTGGATACCACCAAAATGCCACAAGGGATACACTCACCCTCTGCTATACAGAAGAATAAAACCACAAGTTTTGTGTGACAGGTTATGAACTGCCGTTTCTTCCCTTGCTAATAGGAATATCCCAGAGAAACCATCTCCTGTAACCGTAGTCGTGTCCTGAGCGACCACTATCAATTTGCAGGTCTGTTGTCAGTAATTAAATTGCCTCTTTGGCAAGAATTCAGTGTAGCCAGGAACCACCCATTGGCAAGGCTGCCTGTGGGCTTCTACCATTTATAGCGAGGAGCAAAAAAAAATACATTGCAAATAGGGAGGTTTGTAGCAGCAAGAATAATGTAGCTTTAAATTATGCCTTTACCTCTGATTAATTGCATAGAGATAAAAGTTTTCAAATAATGGAAATGAGACTATTTGGTTTTGTACTGCGGGCAGTCTGGTGCTCTCAATATGTGTTCCTTGATACATTAACCTTACAAAGATGGGTTTTTGACTAACAGAAATGAAGACAGAAAAGAAGCTGACTTTGAAAAATCTCTTTCATTAACACTCTGGCTTCTTGACATACTTGAATTCTTGCCACAATCCACTGAAATTGTCGTGTTACCCACAGAAGTGTAGCACCTTCCTGCAGCACGTTAACTGCATGGGAAAATTGAGCTGGAGTTGTTAATTGGAATTAGTTTTGGCTAGGAATAAAATAAAAAGCAAAGCTAATCTTGTAATGAAGTCATGGTTTTTAGCAGATTACAGTGATAAAGATTTGGTTGATGAAGTAGTTATTGGGTTATTCTATTACAATTTAGTACTCCTGACTTTTAAAATATATTGTTCAATAGGTATAATCTGGAAGAAGGTTGGGAGGTCAAAACATAACATGCATAAAATAAGTTATAAAAGGATATCAAGGAAGAAAATTAGCAAATACTGTGTTTTCTCTTCTTTTTTTCTGAGCAATCTGGTCTAGTGGAATATTCCCTGCCCAACAGGGAGATTGGAACTAGATGATCTTTAAGGTTCCTTCCAACACAATCCCTTCTGTGATTCTTTGTTTTTAGCTTCACTTTCATCTTTCAAAAGTTTCCAAATTTTGCAAATCCTGCTTAATTTTAGTTTTTAGATAGATTTTTTTTTTTCAAAATTGAGACATTTAAAAATAGCATGGTAGTAAAATAAAGAAGAGGAGAAAATACCTATTTATATGTTTATCTGTTCCACTGCACGCTCAGGGACAGCTTGCATGACAGGTTGAAAGTGAGCTCAGTCGGCAGCCCATGCTGCCAAAGGGGCAGAGATCTAGATGAGTGTATGAGTAAATTTCTATAATGACTAAATTTCTCTTCTGTAAAATATCTCTTTTAGTTTCTAAGCCTCTGTCAGAATCAGCAGCTCAGTATTGTGAGGATTATGGGAGAAAAGCTCTGCCCAGACTCCCAGAGACTCCTAGAGAGTACTGGAGAGTACTTGCGAGGTGAAATATTACTGAAAGTTGCTGAGGTACATCCAGACTCTTGGTCAGGGCATAATTCTGCTTTTTCTCCTGAGCCCTGCTAGTGTTCCTACGCTGATCCAAACTGACTGTGAGATAGTGGAAGGAAAATTGAGGGACTGGGGACTTCCATCTGTTCCTCCAGTGAAGGGACAAAGCACATTCACATAAAAATGTATCCAATTTAGCCATGGCTAAGCAGATGGTGCTGTCAGGAGGGCTTTCACTGCTTTATCCAAGGGTATTTCATGAGTCATTCCTTGAGTGATAGCAGAGTTTAGAATATGTGAAAGAGGAAGAGAAACCTTGAAGATTATTTTGTAAATCTGTTGAGGAGAGTTTTAAACCAGGACCAAGAGTAGCGATGGACAGTGCACTACAGATGAGTATAGACTCAAGCTGACTTGCTGGACAAAAGCCAAGAAACTAAAAGACATATTTTCTTTTACAGAATTTAGGAGTATCAAAGGGAGTTATAGAATATCCTACCAAACATTTTATGTTTCTGTATGTGATAAAAACCATGGGGAATACATCTGTAAACCTGAAATTATTCATGCAGAGGATCAGAATGTGATTAATTTACAGAATAGACTTGGAGAAATAATTCACATAATTAGCATATTGATTAAAGATATTAATTTAAAGGGTATAATGTGTTCATGGACAAAAGGAAGGAAGTGTTCCTTGCATATCAAAGATGTAGGCTTGATCTGAGGTCTCCAATGTAGTAGGAAGTGAGTCATGCTGAAAATCTCTGGGTAGGGATGAAAGGTAAAAAAATACATACAGAACAAGTAGGTCACCAAATGAAGAGTGTGGATGAGACTTTGTGAGAAAAAAGCCAATCAACCAAAACATACATCTCATGATGATGGGAAAATCACAGAATAAGCTGAGTTAGAAGGTAGCTAAAAGGATCATCAAGTCCAATTCCTGCCCCTGCCCAGGGCATCCATAAGAATCACACCACGTGCCCAAGAGCACTGTCCGAATGCTTCTTGAACTCTGTCAAACTCGATGCTGTGACCATTTCCCTGAGGAGCTTGTTCCAGTGCCCAAACACCCTTTGGATGAAGAATCTTTTCCTGATAGCCAACCTAAACTTTCCCTGACACAGCTTCAGGCCATTCCCTTGGGTCCTGTCACTCATCACCAAAGGGAAGAGATCAGTGCCTGCCCCTCCTCTTCCCCTCACAAAGAAGTTGCAAACTGCTATGAGGTCTCCCCTCAGTCTCCTCCAAGCTGAACAAGACCAAGTGACCTCATCTTCTTCTTGGCTTCTATGGCTTCCCCTCAAGACCCTTCACTACCTTTGTAGCCCTCTTTTGGACACTCTATAATGGCTTAATGTCTTTCTTACATTGTGGTGCCCTAAACTGCACAGAATATTCAAGATGAGGCCGCCCCAGTGCAGAGCAGAGCAGGACAATCCCCTCCCTTGCCTGGCTGGTCATGCTGTGCCTGATGCCCCCCAGGACATGCTTGGCCCTCCTGGCTGCCAGGGCACTGCTGACTTATACTCAGCTTGCAATTGACCAGAATCCCCAGGTCCCTCTCTGCAGCACTGCTCTGCAGCATCTCATTCCCCAGTCTGTCCATATATCCAGGTTTGGCCCATCCCAGTTGCGGAATCTGGCACTTCCCCCATTGAACTTCATATGTGTAGTGATTGCCCTGTTCTCTGATTTATGAAGGCCCCTCTGCAGGACCTTGCTGCCTCCAAGGGAGTCAACAGCTCTTCACAATAGGAAATAAAGGAGCACAGAAGTTATACCTTTTCTGCTAAACAGGGAGAGACAAGAACCAATCTCTGAGGCACACACAAGCATGCACATGGATTTACTTCCTTACTGCTGAGGACAAACCTTATTTAGAACAGAGGGACACAGACTGCTCTTCACAACACTTGGGTCTGAGTCTACTCTGACCCCTGTGGCCTAAGGCACAACCATGATTTTCTATGATATCTTCCTTTGCCATTCAATGTGTGTGAAATAATGCAAGGGCTGTGTTACAGCTTGCCAGACTGGTGCTTTCATGGCATGGAATGCAATGCACATGCTGCTTACCCTGGGGATAACATGTGAAGGTGGAGTCCTTCAAAACCAGGTTACATAATAATTTTTCAAGTAAGATTTTAGTTAGGTGTTTTATTTTTAATGTACGGTCAAAACACATAGAGAACCAGCAAGGCATTTTTATTATATTTCTGTAAGTCTGAACAAACAAATGAAGAAACTAAATAAAGGAACCAAGAAGACTAGAGGGGAGTTTGGATTTAGCTACTGAGAAAAATTGAGGCATGATCAAAATCCTAGAGACTTGGGAACATTGCCTTATATAATCACATTGCAGAGTACTATTATGCACTGTATATATACACACCTAATTCCAAAGTAAACTGCCAATCACCTTCATTTCAAATAAATGGAAATTGGCTTAGCTCCCACTAAAGCTCCTTGGATCAGGCTTATGCTTCCCCAACACAGGCAATATCCCTTTCTGTAAGGGCATAGCTCCTACTGACCCAGGTCCCCCAGGGCCGTCCCTTGGCCTCTGCATGGCTGTTGTGTGCTAGAAAAGCTCAGGGACCACTGCATGGGTCAGCATCCTTCTCCTGCAGTCTTCAAGTATTGCTCACCCTATACGGCAGATTGTGAGCACACAGTTGTCATCACTGAAGGATTTGGAGTCTGCCTTCATTGTGGCATATAATTTCTTATTGAATGGTTTGATCTTAAAGAAATCCTGAGCTACTTAGGAGACGTCACTCACAGTTCAAGGATCTGCAGGAGTTTCTTAGACAGTCTTATGTCTGTTCAACTCCACAGGATTTCTGAAGCCAACATGACCCAGTCTGACTTTGATTTCAAAAACATGTACAAGTAACTCAGACCATGGCATAACAACTTTCCTCTCTTTACAACTGTGTTGTGATTTAATCCCAAGTGGTACCTAAACCCCACACATCCTCTTGTTCACTCTCCTTACATTGAGATATGGGAGAGAATTGGAAGAGCAAAAGTGAGAAAACTCCTGAGTTGAGATAGAGTTTAATAGGTGAAGCAAAAGCTACATACACAAGCAAGGCAAACTGAGGAATTCATTCACCAATTCCTATGGACAGGCAGGTTTTTGGCCATCTCCAGGACAGCAGAGTTCCATCATGCACAACATTGACTTGGGAAGACAAACACCATCACTCCAAATGCCTCCCCTTCCTTCTTCTCCCCCACCCAGCTTTATATACTGTGTATAATGCCATATGGTCTGGAATATCCCTTTCAGTTGGGATCAGCTGTGTCTTCACCCAGCTCCTTGTGCATTCCCACCCTACCTGCCAGTGGGGTGGGGCAAGAAGCAGAAAAGACTTTAAATCTGTGTAAGCTCTTATGAGCAGTAACTAAAATATCTCTGTGTTGTCAAAACTGTTTCCAGCACAAATGCAAAATTTGCTGCCTGCAAAGTCAAAAAAATTTCATTGTTTGAGGCAAAAAAATGATGCAACAAAGGAACAGAGGAAAGTCTCCAATTCACATTTTCAAATCTTCCAAAAATGTTGTGGAAGTATCTGTTTAGAAGAGATGGATTGGGACAAGCAGTTAACAGTGGGTTCCTGACTTTAGCTTTTTTGCATGCATGAAATAATGTAATATATTGCCTAGAAAATCAAGAGAATTTCTGAACATTCCGGTAAATCCTAACCCTGAATGTACTGAAAAACAAATCTCAAGCACTGGTTAAAAGATTATTCCAGAAGGTGATTTTAAAATTTTTTAGACAAGTGGCCAAGATACTCCTAAATTTATCTTTGCATATTTTACACTCCTTCAGTTATGGTACTGGTTTTGTCTCCTTACTCCACCAGTGGAGCCCTTTTTTCATGCTCTGATTCATCCCCTTCCTTCACACCTTTTTTCACTCTTAATGGTTTATTTGTTCCAAATGATGATTCCAGGGTGTTGGGCTAAATGATTCTAGTGATATAGTTCAATCTGTCAAGCAAAAGGATGCAATAATCAAGTTTTGGTCTAACTTAATAATTCTCATGAGTTGAAGTTAAAGAGGGGATATAGGAAAGAAAATGGAAAATCACACACTGACTGAATTCTTAATCATCTCTGGTGTATAAAAATACGCCAGCAAGAATTACTTTTTATCACATTCTTGGCTAAATGAAGCACATTCTAATATTCTAATTACAATATTAAGCAAAGTTATAATGATGAAAGGTCAAAGTAATCAAGAACTATCTTTACTCACAGTATGTGCTACCCATTCTTACACAAAGAGCTGTCTCTGCCAGCCCTCATCCCTTGCTGCCTGTGATAAGGAAATTAAGCAGTTGTTTTTGAACGGAAGTAAGATTAAGTGACATATGATGACTAATGAAGGTATTAACACTTGCACGGGGAAGGCTAAGCAAAGGTTTTTAATTTTAGCTTTCTTCCTTGGGAAACTTTGAGTTCTCATTCACAGCATATAGACAGTCTCTGCAACCTGAAGCTTGCTGAACTGGGCTGACAGAGTCCCAACCTTAGTTCCTCAGGGACTGGAAGATTTTCGTTCCATTACAGAATAAAGTGTCAGTGAGGTAATGAAATAAATCTACTCTTTGTATTTCAGCTGTGGTTTGCTTGCTGCCCTTGATTACCTGTATGTGCCAACTCCCCTGGGCTGGGAAGTTCGGAGCTGTTACATCTTGCAGCTTTGCAAACTGGTGTCTCAGCAAGAACAGGCCTTCTGATCAATTATACATTCACTCTTAGAACCTGGTTCAAGACCTCAGCTTTGTCTTATAACTTGGTGCCAGAGAGGGAAACAAGAGCTGTGACTCCTTTCTTTTCAATTGCACCACTAACAGCTGAGTCTGAAAGCACATCACTTGATTACATCCTTCTGTCCATAAACCTCCTTTGTATCTGGTGTGCTCATTTGTGTGCCAAGACTTGTTTTACAGTGTTCCAGGAGCTTTATGTACGCTCTGGTCTGAACCAAATCATAACAATCATAATTTATAGCCCAATCTCTCCCATAAAAAGATGGACAGTGAAAAAGAGAAATATTCAATGTAGATGGAAGATGTCAGCCCACACCCTTTTCACTGGTGAATAACTCCAAGTGAGAAGCTGAGTTGAACTAATTTGATTTAATGATAGTGACCTGTTAGTTCCTTACTGAGACCACCTCCAGAGGATTAGGGTAAAATGAGACTTTTTATTCTGGAATATAGTTTGAAAGCCTGACTGATATTTAATATTTAGCATCTAAACAAGGCAGAACAGAAGTACACAAGCAGTGTTCCACCAAACAAGGATTTTGTTGCACCAGAGACATTATGGATTGGTCATTAGTAAAGTCTGGAAACTGAAGCATTAGAGAGAATTTCCATGAGTTTCAGTGGTGTATTAAAATTTGCTGTATTTTATTATTATTTTATTATGTGCTATACCAAAAGTTTTTTGACTGAAAACCAACAGAAAATTAGGAGGGACACATTTAATGATCACCTATGGCTTGGGTTGTACTCTGAGTTATTCTTGCATTAAAAACTTTTTTTCTTTCTTTTCCTCAAATTATTTAATTAAAATTTAAATTTTACTTGTACCTTTACCCAAGTCTGAGTCCAAGACATTTGGAAACTGTTAAGATGTTCCAACAACATATAATTATATTTACCTGCTTTTGCACTTCCTATCATCAAGCAGAAGTTCCCGGTTGGAGGACAAGTTGCCACAAACCCAAAGCATTCCAGTCTATCTGGAAGGCACCTGGAAGGGTTTTATTCTTCTTGCTATGAATCCAAGCTCAAATTATCCTTTTTCAAGTTCTTACCCTTGAAGAAGGAGACTAAAAGCAGATTGTTCTGTGTAATCTCATACCACATCAGTTACCTGTGTGTGTCCAGAACTTTGCAGAGATTTGCTGGTATCATTCTTCATTGAGCTACTGATGCTGGCTCTGAACCTTTATTTTCTAGCAGAAGTGCTTGTGGAACTGCTGTCTAATCTAATTGATTAGCCATGATCTACCTTCTCTTAGGTAGTACATCTCTTTTAGTCTTAGTTGTGTTGAATTAATTCTGCCAAGGAGCAATTACATAGGCAGTTATGCCATTGGATGTGAAGAGCAATGAGCAGCCTTTGGGCATAGGCTAGGGACAGAAAAATTTTCATCTGAGTCAGCCACAACTAAAGACACGATATGTGACACCCATCTTGTGGTATTTTGAATACAAGTCATGAATCTAGGCCTTTGTGGAAAAGAGCCTACTACTGAGTGCACAGCAAGGTTTCAAATTAACTTTGAGCTATAAATACTGAAAAGTCAGGAATGAGTGGTTGTCAGGATTTGATCTAGCCTAACATGTAGTTGAAAGGGAGATGAATGATAAAAGCCTCATGCTCAACTTTAAGATAGTTCCCTTCTCGGTAAGAGTGGAGATATTTCCCTTAGTTATTTTGGGAACCATTCTTTTTTCTTCTTTAAAGAGCTGACATTGTATTAAATTATGTGTCAAATCCTCCACAGATCAGCTCTGCCTATCACTGACAATCAAGTTGAATTTATTAAGCTTTTAGCCTGTGTTGTGTTTCTCAGCCTTGGGAATTGTTTCTTTTGGATGTGAGTTTTCAACCGGACATCTCTGCATCACTAGATACTAAATACTTCTAAATGGTCAAAAAAAATCAAGTCAGCTCTCACTTAGCTGAGTCAAGTCTGTAATTTTGTTGGAAAATGTTTTAGAGGTTTGAGATTCTATAGTAGGAAAAAGAAAAACTACTGACATGCTTTAAGTTACACTAGACACTTACTATTGTAAATAAATGTAATTAATGTCTTTATGCGCTTTAAGTCATTTTCTTATTAAATGAAGTTCCTGGACTGCTAGGTGTTTGTATTAAAGATGTTTGTGTAAAATAAAGCTGACAAAGCACTCATTATCTGAGCTGATTTTTGCAAGAAAAGTGGTGTTTTGGGAATATGGAAAAAGTTGAAAATCATGTCAAACAAATCCTTTGTTTTGAGGTATGTAGAGACCACACTCAAAACTAACTCTGATGTGGCACGTGGAATTGCCCTTTGATTTCCAAATCTCCAGGAACCACTACAACACAGCAGTGTAAATGACAGGCTTCGCTCTTTAGTGTCAGTTTTTCCTAAATGATATTGCAAAGATACATTAATGTTGCCAATTAATGAAAGTCTTTCATTATTAATGTTGCAAAGATTTAAAATCCTAAGTACTTTTCTCGATTTTTGCATGCCAAATGCCTACCTGACTTAGTTTGATTCCTGGCTAGATTCCTCACAGAAAATGCTCCTTATTCTGTGGTAGAGCAGCCCCTCTGAGTCAGTAGGGAGAGGCAACGGGGAGAGTTGCTCACAGCTCCACACATAGTATGATTCAGATCTTTGTGGGGGTGTCTCTAAATGCTGTGTAAAAGGCTCTTGCCTCCATCATGATGACATAATACAGGGTTTTAACTTACCAACTGTGGATGTGCTCTATTTGTTTCCAAACAAATGGTGAACAGACTGCAGATACTATAAATATTCTATGTAGTTACTCAATAAACCCAAATGGCTGTAAATAAAAAGGACCTTTCTGAATTACTGAGTAAATAGTAATCTCTCAAAGCCCTTTTACCCCAGCAGACCTCAATTAGAACTGCAGAGTACGTCAGAAAACATTTAATTACTTTCCAGAGGATTCTGGGATTCTGCTTATATTGACTACACCTCCCTATTATTCCTGTGCAAAACCTACTCTTTTGATGAGTTTTCATCTTGGTTTTGTTTCTGGTTTTGATAAAAAGAAACAGACAACGCTAGACAGAGTCTTGCTGCCTGTCCACCAGCCCTTCTTGCTGACCATAAAATTTGCTGTTCTTTAACTCCTTGTTTTCAGGGTATGCTGCTTTCACTGCAGTGGGATCAGATCTGACATCAGCTGAAGTCACTAGCAATAGGTTTAAGTCACAAATTAAGACATCAAAATGAAAATGAACATTTATGAGCCAACTTTCTAAGCTCTCATTTATGACAGATCCACTCACAGAACCCATGTGGCACTGAAAGCAAATTGTCTGACCAGACTCAACAGGTCCAACTGAGCAGGCTATGCAAAGACATTTTAAAGCATCAGAAATGCCCTAGAGTTTCTTGAAATCTGTACATTTCCCACAGGTTCTTGGTTATACATGCCTTAAAATATAGCCTCAGATATATCTATGATCCCACTACTGTTTGTATGTTATGGATTTATAGGAACATGATTCTAGATTTATCTATTTGCCTGAAGATTCCACTCATCTCTGGAGGAAAACTGAACCTCATATTCCATATCCAGTACACTGTGAGCCTGTTTAAATGAAGGACTACAGAGGAACCAAAATTAAGCTAAAATTAGTGAAACTACTCTTTGCATCTTGAAGACCTGAGTCCAGAAACTCATCATGCAGCTTAAAAATGTGGCCCTGTAGCAATTAGGAGGTGCCCCCAGGAAATCTGTAGGACCCTGCACTCCCATGTGTGACTGCCAATATGCCTGATATGTAGCTTAATCCACTAGCAAAAAGACATTGACATGACAGTCTTATGCACAGAAGTCAAGTAAATCTAAACCCACATTGTGTTCTTGGATGTTCCAGAACCCAGACAGTTAGATGAAGAACATGTAATATGTGTAACAATTGTGCCCTTGTAGTTGATCCCTGAATACAGGGAGACAGGGAGAAATGCAGAGTACATTTAGGTATTCTATACTTCTCTTGCTTGTTTCTTCCCACTCCAGGTAATGAGGGTTAAAATCTTGTGGCTGCACTGATAGAAGGAAACAGCAAATAATGTACAGAATTGGCAGCTACTTTTTTGTGGGGTTTTTTTGTTTGGTTTTTGGTTTTGTTTTGGTTTTTTTGTTTAGCTGTTTGTTTGGTTGGTTGGTTTGGTTTGGGCTTTTGTTTTGTTTTGTTTTAATGCTTTCGTTGGTCTTGGAGATTTTTTTTGACTTCACTCTGGTCAAGAGAATTCCTTCTCCTTTCACCAAGACATAAAATCTCAGGATGTTTTTACTTACCTCTTATTTACTTAAAATATAAACTTGTTGCAGATTAGGTGCCATATAGTAGCCACCTATGATGAAAAATGAAATTTGTAATGTGAAGACTCCCTCCTACACCAAAAGGCAGCATCCCTATTTTCATCGGCAGTTTGAACCTAACTGGGAGCGTACATGTACATAGGTCTGGCATAAATGCATCAATTGTACAGAGAGATGGCTACTAAAGCATAGGATGAGACTTCTATCTTTTTTTGTGGCTGTATGGGAGATTTAAATGGTCTTTTCCAAGTGTCTTTAAATGCTATGCAGCCCGAGAATGACTGTCCTCTATTTCAATGCAGCTATTCAGTTAACAACTCAGGTATGTTTCCTTCTGCCGGAAACTTTGCCTTGCTCTATTCTCTCTGTAATTATGGAGACTTGTATCTGTGTAATCTAGAGGAAATGTCATTCCAGCATGAAAACCTTCATTGTGGAGTCTGGAAATAATGCAGTAGTTTAGCAGTTTGAAGTTTAGAAAATAGCACATTAACATTTAAATGAAGTGTTAAAATAATAGGCTGCTGCTGAAGTTCAAAGCTGAGAGTGTGAATTTTTTACAAAGGGCACTTTGCATCTTCAAAGAAGGTATCAAGGGCTTTTGAAAACCCTAAGTTAAATCTTGCAGCCAGTGCCAATCCAACAAACAAATGAAAAGGGCTAAGAGAAGAATCACAGAGGCTCCATAGCAAGCAATGCAATGTTGCCTGGGACGAGAGCATCTGAAAAAAAAAAGTCTCTTAGGCTTAGTTTACTCATCCTTTCAAAATCAGCTAATTTAACACTTGGGTGACCAGGGAAGCCTCAGTTAAATTTGAAGCATTTTTCTCTACATGAAGAGAGAGCCAGTATCCTTCCATCAGCTCCTGTCTCTGAAGACCCATAGGAAATGATTCAGCCCTTATTGCTGCCACATCTCATATAGCAGAGAAGAAATATGGATGCTACGAGCAATATTTTATCAAGTTTTCCTAAAGAGCACTTGAGTGCCTGCTTCTTCTTTTCCTGGTGCTTCACACTGTAGATAAAGAGGTCTATCAATATGCCTAAAGGCAAAAGAAACCAGACACAAAGTATGAGGTGGTAAAAAACCTGCCCGCCAAATATTTTCTTCTAAGAGATTCTCAAAAATAAATTTTCTTAAATTTTAAATACTTTGTGTTGCAATTTATCCAATTAAAACTGTGAAGACACTGCTTAAAGGTAACAGACAAGTGAACTGTGAGCCGCTTGGAAAATATAAATGTGTTAACTACTTGTGGCCTAATGAGAGATTGTGCTTACTACTTATCCTGCAAAAGCACACACACATTTTACAATACAGAAATTCTAATGAAATAATGAGTCTTTAAATACAAAAAAGGCCTTTAAACTTAAAGGAATATATTTTTAATACATAAACTGGTTTTTAAAATATAAATAGGCAGTGATGTTTGGGGAAGAATAAAATAAATTTCTTTCCATGTACTTCTGATGAGAGATAAAATAGTTTAAAATGTCATTTACGTCACAGAACTGTTCACCCCTCTATCTCATTTCTCCCAATTTAAGTGCACATTTTATAATAAATTTAAGAAAATAGGATTATAGGATGGAGTAGGAAATTTCAAGTAAATTTTCCCACTTTGCGGAACAAACTGAAGATTGGTATGTCTTGATTTCTTAAATATCCCTCATAAAGGCTCACAGTGGGTTTGCAACTTTAATAAGTAACAGCTTAATCCCATCCTGCTTGTGCAGTCTTTTATGGCATAACAGCTCCAGAGGGTTTGTATGTGTATGTGTGGTATTACATGCTCACACAAATCTGTAGCTGATACTTTTTACCTCTTTTTAAAAACATGCTGCCACCATACCAAAGTCTCCCAGCAGCTGGGCAGGCTGGGTCTTCCTTCACCCACATGTATGGGCAGTACAGAACTGGTAAGGAGGACAGATTCCAAAAGGATTCAGGTTCCTTAAAATCATAAGGAATTAGGAACCACACATGGTGGAGCCACCATCCTCTCTTCAGCTGCTTCAGCATGGCCCATAAATGCTGAGGCTATGGAATGTCCCTAGAGTTTGGGTGAGAACAAAGCCCAGGACCACAGTGGAGCAAATCCACGAAGCCAGGACTGAAAGCTGACAGAAGTGCTGGCTTCTTATCCTTACCTTGAGGTCATGAGGTGGTATGTTCTAAACCTGGAACATTAATACCTGCAAGACATCAGATCGAACCTCTCTACTTTGAGTCTTCCATAGAGCCATGAAAAATACTGCACGTTTTAGTTTTGTATCATTAAACTATAAGGCATCTCATTCAAACTACTTACAAGAAATATCATCTAGGAAAAAAAGAAAAAAAGAAACAACATAGAATTATGGAACAGTCTGTGAAGAAAAAGTGACCTTAAACATAATTTCATTCCAAAATACTCCCATTTTATTCTGATTGTGTCTAACCCCTCTGGTTTTATCACTAGTCTCATGGTAATTAGGTGTTTTCTTTAGCATCTAGTCTTACGATACAAGTGCTAGTGGCAGCATTAGAGCAGGAGGGGAGCAAATATTGCTGATAGAGTCATCGAGGAATCCTGAGCCTACTGAACCATTTTCAGAGAACCTGGTTTTGCAGACAGCTGCCTGTGTCCCAGAGGAGGGTGTGAGAAGTTCATCAGTGCCTGTATTTGCATATGTGTTGGGAACTGAGGTCCTTTCCAGAGGTCTTTACTCTGAGTAGCAGGAATACTTCCTTTTTTGGACCATTTACATCACAGCAGTAGACAGCAAATTCATCCTCACAACCAGTATAGTCTGGCTTTCTAGTTGAATCTCTATTTTTAAAGGCAATATGGTTTGTAGGGTCAGCAAATCTGCTGGATGAAGGGGAAAAAGCCGAGGTAGAAAATATGCTTACCTGGGTTTCATTTTCAGGAAGCCATGTAGGACATGTTATGCTACAGGGATTCCTACTGCTCTGGAGAGTGTTCAGTGTAGGCAAGTAATCACATGCATAGTATGTGACATCTAGGAGGTTCTCATACCATGGATTGAATTTTATATCTGTCCAGATGCCTTTTATGATTTTTATTCATATTCATTCCATGAATAAAAAAAGTATGAGATGTTTAAAATCTCTTCTCATTAGAGACAGCTTTTTTGGAATGAATTTGAGTAACAAAGACATATTATTCAAGAAGATTGACAACAAAAAAAGCCATGGTGTCTGCATATTGTCCCACTTGCTGCATACTGGCCTAAGGACAGACAGAATGGATCATGATTTGCATGCATATTCTTTGGTGATTCCTGCAACTTCAGGTTCCATTCATTAACAAACTATGAAAAAGACCTCACTGTTTCTGATATCTTTTTTTAATAGTTATACGTAGTTGAGAGAGCCACTTTCAAATTTACTGTAAAATTCCTTCCTAGTACCAACAAAATGAGCATGTAAGGGAGAATCTATCAGGATAAAAGGGACGTGGGATCATAGCCTTGTTGTAACAAAGCCCTCTGAGCTGACATAGGGGTGGGGCACAGAAATGCATCAGTAGGACATCAAATTCTTCCAAACAGCACCATTTTTCACTCAAAAGTTTCAGTTCAATTAATGTACTTTTTTGAAAGGGAAAAGTTAAGATGACGGCAGAAGTCACTCAAGAAGCAAGTGGATCTCTTGGAAGGTCAGCCGGAGAACAAGACAGAGCATAAAACTCTAGAATCTATATGCTTTTCCCCCAAAAAATTGATACTTGAGGCCACCTAGTTCCTTGCATGCAATCCATTTGAGAGGAGGTCACTGTATACAGGACATGATCATGCGGTTTGAGGATTTTTTGCAGTTTTATTTTTAAATTATTCTCCACACAAACTCTATATGCATAAAGCGCTTTAATGCAGGTGACTTGATGGCCCTACCAATTCATGATCTATACCAGAACGGGCTGTTAGGGCCATTTTATTCACTTTTTTAATGTCCAACCCAAGAGTATCCAGATCAATCCCTGAAGTAACTTTTTTGATAGTTTGTATCAGCTAATTGTATAAAATACTCTAAAACACTGAATATCTCTTTGAAATTTAGCAGCAGAACGGCTTTCATGGTGTTGCAGTGACACCCAATTTAAGAACAGTGGTACTTCAGGGCAAAGGGAAAAATCTTTGATGCACTGTGTTTAATGATGTAATCTTGCTTGAAATTCCAATTTCCTGCTGTGCTATTGTGTAAAGTGCTTAGACTAAAACTAATTAACCCTTGCAGGAACCTAGTTCTATGAATATAAAATTTGCTTTAATTTCCGGTGACACAGTAATTGAAGCATGACAAAAAGGCTGCAGTTGATTAAATACTGAATTCGGGTTTACTATTTGGAAAGCACTGAGATCACTAGCTCTTGACTTTATAGATTACAATTCATAAATTGAGGCACGTAGGATTGGTGAATACATTAAGGTGTGAAAATCTAGGTTAAATTTCAAAAATAATGCATATGACATACACATCTTTTAAATATTTCTGGTTCATTGCCTTTTAAACAAAGTGAATTATAAGGGAAACAGGGAATAGGTTTGCAGTATTTACTCTGGCTAACAAGCTTTTGAAAAGGATGTTATAACACTAAGAGACATAACTGCTTGAACTAGACTGATCAAATGGACTTTCAGTGAAATTCTGCTTGAGAGTAGTGAAAAAGCGCAGAATATGATAATAACATTTTTCATGTCAAAAACATCCTTTAGAAGTCCCTAGGTAACTAATGAAATATAGGAGGAAAAAAATCCCAAAGCTGTTCTATCTTTTTGATTGATTGATTGATTGATTTCTTCACAAAAATATGTCCTTCTCAACTTGCTCTAGCATTTGACCAAAATGTCATTGCTGAGGAATGTTAAATGACTTGCCAGCACAGTCTCTCTCATCCTGAGCTGTGCATCATCAAGATTAGCTTGTGCCAGCTCACCTTAAGTCACACAAAATAGCACCTCCTTCTCCCAGCCACAATCTCAGGCTGCTGCAAATGGAATGGAAAGGGAAAGGCTTCTTCAGGCCCTGTAGCACAGAGATTGAAAATGAATTTGTGCAGTAATCACCTTCACATAGCACATAAAGACCTACAGTGACCAAGGTGAAGGGCAACTAGAGCAGTATCTATGAACACATTGGTGTTAAAGGAAGGGTAAGAATGCTGGGTGCCCACTTATCAGTGAGGTAGGGAACTTAGTGAGAAGCTACAAGGAAAAGACTGGTGCACTCATTGAAGTTTTCATCTCAGTTTTGTTACTGGAAGGCTTGTCCTCTGGGCTCCCAGGTCCCTGAGCCTTCTAGCAAGATCCATGAGAGCAAACCAGTACCCACGGCAGAGGAAGAAAGTTACGCATCATTTAGGCCTCTTGTGCATACATGAGTCCATAGAACTGGATGGGATGCATCTAAGCTTGCTAATGACATTGTGATGCCCCACTGCATCATTTGTGACATGTCATGGCAACTATGGATGCTCCTCAAAAACTGGGAAACTGTGAACTCAGAACTGGCAGATGTCACATCATTTTTAAGACGGGCAAGAAGATGGATTCAGGGGACTACAGACTAGCCATTCTCACCTCAGCCTCTAGGAAGATGATGGGGCAAATAGACTCATAATTAATTTCTAAACTCAAAAATAGATGAGAAGGAGATTAAGAGCAGCCAGCACAGGTTTATCATGGAATCACAGAACCACAGGGTGTCCTGGGTCAGAAGGGACCCTAAAGATCATCTAGTTTCACCCCACTGGGACAACTTTCACTGGATCAATTTGCTCAAAGTCCTTTCCAACCTGGCCTTGAACACCTCCAGGCATGGGACATCCACAGGTTCTCTGGACAACCTGTTCCAGTGCCTCACCACTCTCATAGTAATTTTTTTTTTTTCCCCTAAAATCTAATCTAAACCTAATCTCTTTCAATTTGAACCCATTCCCCTCATATTGTCACTACATGCCCTTGTAAATAGTCTTGCCCCATCTTTTCTCTAAGTTCCCTTAACATACAGGAAGGTCACACTGAGGTCATCCTGAAGCCTTCTCTTTTCCAGACTTTACCTGTTTTTCCTGGTTTAGCAAGTGGAAATCATACCTGACCTTCCTCACTGCCTTCTGCGAAGAAGTGATGGGTGCTGTTGCCCAGAGAAAGCAGGTGGATGTTGTACACATTGATTTTAATGAGGTCTTTGACACAATCTCCCATAGTCTCCTTATTACTGAATTTGGAAAATGAGGGCTGTATAAGCAGGCAAAATAGGGGTGGGGAACTGGCTCAACTGGTGGACCCAAAGAGCTGCAATTAGTAGTGCAAAGTCCAGTCTGTAACTAATGGGGTCCTTCAGTGGTCCCATTCCCACTTAAAGTCTCCACTAACAACCCAGGTAATGGCACAGAGTGCATCCTTAGAAAGTTTGTAGACGACAAGCTGGAGAAAGCAGTCAATGTCCTTGAGGGCAGGGCTGTCACTCAGAGGGACCTGGACAAGTTATAGGTTACAAGGAACACCATGAAGCTCCATAAGAGCAAGATACTGTGTGTAGGATGGAATAGCACCATGTGACACTACAGGCTGGGGCTCAACCATCTTGGAAGGAACCCTGAAGAAAGGGATGTGGGGCTCCTTTGTGGACAAGAATTCACCATAAGCCAGCAGCATGTGTTTGCAGCAGGAGGCTGCATTAGGAAAAGCGTCACCAGCAGCGCAAGGAAAGTGATCCATGTTGCTCAGCGATTTTTAGACCACATCTAGGACAGTGTGTCCTCTTTTGGACTTTAAAGTACAAAATTGGTATTGATATACTGGAGTGAGGCTGGCAGAGACCACAAAGCTGATAAAGGGCATGGAGCACAGGCCATATGAGAAAAGGCTGAGAAAGATGGATTTGTTCAGCTTGGAGAAGAGAAGCTGAAGGGCAGACAGTGCTGCTGTCCACAACTAGCTGATCAGAGAATGATAGAGTCTTCTTGAGGACATACAGTGATAGGATGGGAGGCAATGGGAGTAAGTTGCAAGGTGGGAGATTCCAAATAGATATTAGGGGGAAAAAAATCCCATGAGGATGATCAAACACTGATGTAGAATGTCCAGAGATGTTGTGTAGTCTCCATCCTTGGAGACTACAAAATTGACTGGACATGGATATGAACAACCGGATCAGTTTAGATCTGTTTTGATCAGGGCATAGGACAATTTGAATTCTGGAGATCCCTCCCAGCCTAAGACATGACTCTGGAATTCTGGCAATATTCTTGAGATTGTGAGGGAAAATTTCTATCTGTTCATATACCAATTGCCACAGAGATATGGATATTTCAAACTGGAGGTAGTATTTATTTTAAAGTCCCTTAATAGTTTTGAGGTGCGTTTCCTGAATAGTCAGGTAGGCTCTGTTTTGTGGGCACTGTAAAAAGCATTTAAATTTGCAATTGTGCAATCTTCCACGTTTTGTCCTCACACCATCCTCTGTGTATCTTCAGTGTCCTATGGAGACTTCTGAACATTAGGAATTGGGAAGTGCATGTTTCTAGAGTAGAGCATCTTTTGCCTTGTAACAGGACTGTATAATTTAGTTTTTGCAAATACTTTTGGATTTTTGTTCCCAGGAAGTAATGATTACACTTACGTTAAATACAGGCAAACTGGTTATTTGCCACAAGCAATTTAAAACTATAGTCACATTAATTGCTTTCACAGACTTTTTTTTTTCCTCCTTTTTTTTTTCCTTCTTCCTTGAACAAAACCTTGTTGCACATTAGTTTGTAAATAAAACACATCTGGCATCAACAGACCTCATTTATGATTGCCTGTACTATCAGCTCACATGCACTTAGTTGATTTTCTCACATGACTCTAGGTAAAGGGAACCTCAGTAGGTTTACAGAAGAGTAGAATTTGTTGCTATGTATTTCAGACATAAAACATTATTTGTTAAAATGCTGTTATTGTAGCCAGCTCTACTTCGTTCTCCCAAAGAGGAATCCTCCCTTTATACAGCAATTTCAAAGCTTCATTCTGCAGCCGCTGAACTATTTGGAGTTTTGCCTGTGCAATGCCATGAGATTAACTTATTCTGTGAGTGAATCACATGGACATTCCATAGGACCTTCCCAGCTATCCACAAGGAGTAAAATCCCCAGGGCTGAACACGAGTCTCAACAGTTAGTGAATGGGACAGTTCCACCTCTGTGACTGAGTCCAGGGGGTCACAGAGTGCGTCACCTCCAGGTTGAACCTCCAACTCCACTTGTTAAATTAGGAGCACCCAATTTTTCACAGCTCCTTCATGTTCTTAACCTAGAGTAATTTTATGCCACAGAAGTATTTATAAATATAGACTGAAAAAAATAAACTTATTAGTCTGATGAAGGTGTTACTAACAAGACAATGAACAGAAATCTGTTCTGTCCTGCAGCTGTCATTCATAGTAGTCTCACTGCATGCTCACTGCATTGTAACTTGAGATAAAATATTGATTTATTATAGATAATAATGATGTGCAAGATCCAAATAAACTAGCAACATTTCAATAGGTGACTGAAAATAAATTGTCTTCCTCATTTTCCATTAAATCTGTAAACATCTTGAAGTGCAACAAATTGTTCAGATGACCAAAACTGTTTTATATACATATTAAGAAATATATACAATTTTCCATATATATTTATTCATTGGCAAATTCCCAGACTGATGCAATTCATTAAAATACAATTGGAAATGAAAGCGATAATTCTTATCTAAGTATGTTCTTGAAGGAAGAAGTGGAGAGACAGAAATGTGTTTCTGCTCCTGAGAATGAGCCAGGAAGTATTATTCCATTCAGTCAATAATTTAGTGAGAAATCTCATCAAAGTCAACAGTAATAGGGCTGCGCCTTTAGTTTTAATTCTTCCTTGAGAGTGACATTTTCACTTGCACAGAGATATAGGATAAGATTAATGCATTTTTCAGTCTCATTTAGACTTTACCAGACCTCCACTTCTCTCTTTACTTAAACAGAATTTACAACTGGTCTTCACCCATTTATGCAAGAGTAAGCTTTTTTCTAATCTGAAATCTACTGTAAGAACTATTCTAGAATACATTCACTTCTTTTAATTAACAGAAAATACAACACTTTTTAATCAAGGTAACACAAAAAGTTTGAAAACGCTCCACATTTTCTGGAAACAGACTTTTTCCCTGAGGCCCTAGTTTTTCCTTCACTAGTTACCTTGTGCAGGACACAGGGTCTACCTGACTTTTTTCCTCTTTTTTCTTAAAGTGCCTATATCAGATATGCTGGTGTAAATACTTTTATATAACAAAAGTAATAATTTCCTCAAAGATGCATAAATCTGTTCAGAGCTGATACGTTCTTCCTGACTATACTTTCAAATCATGCTATAACCATATCAACTCTCTTGATAGTGCATTTACAAAGTTTTCCTTCAAACTTAACTTTGGGGAAATAGATTTTGAATTAAAGTAAGAAAAGGGAGAAAATTAATTTAAGGCTTCTGATGTAGGCAGAAATATACATTACTACACAAAGACTTTTCACCATTGAGAGCTGCATTTAATCATCTAAATATAATTTTTATGCATTTGATTGACTTACGGGAAAATTTAAATTTTATGGATTTGATTGATTTCCAGGTCAATTCAAATGCAACACTTTGTAGTAATACATGGTATAAAACTTACTTTAACAGGCATTAGTTATTTTCCATACATCAGGACTTATCAAGCAGCAGTACCTGGCACAATAATAGCAAAGTTGGCTTTGCAACCACCATGCAGTGCAAGGCCCCTTCCAGGTAATGCTATGGTGGTAAAATCCACATCTAATAATTTAGCACTGTTCCAAAAATTTTCCATCACTTGTGAGGAAAGATCCAGTTTTGGAACACTTCTCTCTGTGACAGCGGTGAAACACTGACATGAGTTGCCTGGAGAAGTTGTGGATCCTCTGTCCCTGGAAGTGTTCAAGGCCAGGCTGGATGGGGCCTTGAGCACCTTGGTCTAGTGGAAGGTGTCCCGGACCAGGTGAGAGTGGCTGAAACTAAATAATCTTTCTAGTCCCTTCCAACCCAGGCCATTCCATGGCTCAGTGATTCTATTCAATTACTTGTGTGAGCTTCATTTAGGATAGTTGGGAGCATATCAGAACAAGGATTCTGAAAGTGATATTTAATTTTTAAAGAGCAGATATAATTTGTAAAATTACTTTATACAAATTTCAGGTCTGCTCCTCATGAGTATTGTGGGTGATAGCAGCTCATTTTTATGGCCGAAGAAATGGTTCCAACATTTAAATTTATTTTATGGAAATAAACCAATAATTTTTGGACTCTATTCTGACTCATTCCAGTGAGAGATAAACCAAGGTCTATCCATTTACTTCCAATAATAGTTCCCCTACAAGTCAGACAACCAATTTTGACTTTCAAGTCACAATTTTGAGTACTCAGAGAAGTCAGAAAAAGCAGGATTGCCAGGAATCGAATTTTATATCCTTTCCTAAAAGTTTCAGAGATTCTTGAAACTCCTTATTTACTCTGAGGGAAATTTTACCTGTAGATATACATGTATATTGATTTTGTGTTCCGTATCTTGCTGTGGAAGTCATGGAAAAAGACAATACATACCAAAATTGTTTCAGACTTACAAAATTATGTTTCAGGTAAGACCTACTTATTAATTGCTACTTTTAGCCACAATATTCTTATTTTCTGCCACGAAGTTTTATTTGCCCCATCTCTTTATCACCCCTATGCACAAAGTTTTCACCTTCTTATCAGCCCACCGCTGTACGAGTCTGAGAGTACTGAACTTCTGAGATTATCAGAAATGATGTGAAGAACATGAAAACAGCTTAAATAATAATCACATTTGTTACTTTGCTGTACTTTACATAGGCTTTTGGCAAGCAGATAGAACATTTAAAACAACACAGGGATGATGTTTAATACATCTTTATGGCTTCAGAAGGAGTATATTTGCTGTACAAATTAATATTACTACAGAAATATTTTTTATAACAGCCAGGTCAGGAAACCAAAACTGGAATGTAATACCAATCTGAATTCCTCATTGTCCCATTTCAATACCTGGTGATTTACCGTGAACGTAGAGACCTCTACCCTGAACAGCACTGCTAAGAAATGCTAAGAGTAATGTGCATTTCAAGCCTAATGATATAATAAGCTCATTGACTGTGTGCTTGTGCACAGATCCCTAGTCTGATTTAGAGATAGTATAACCACATTGTGTAAATTATGATGATGCTCTGGAGTATAACCCAAATCGTAATCTGATCTGCACAGTTACTGTTACAATTTGTTACCTGGAAAAGCAGAAATCCAATTGGAATTTGAGCTGAGTTTAAAATAAGTGGAAACTAATATTTTTATTTTATGAATTGCAAATATGAAATGTAGGTGAACTGTTTATGGAATTAAGATGACCAGTCTTTGCCTGAAATGTGTGTATGTGAGCTACCTGATCTTTTTAGAGTCAGTGAAGGTACAGTTACTGAGTTCTGCTGATCACCTCCCCTGCTCAATAAAGATATCTCTTTCAAAAAAAAAGGAATAATTTCCTAGGACTCTAAGAACTACTGTAAGTATTTAGAAAATGGATTGTGTGCAAACATCTACACTGGGTTCATCCCAAATTAAGCAAGATAAATCCCTCTCTAGCTATCCAAAATTAGATGTTTGAACTGTTAATTAAAGCTGCTTTTAAAGTCAGTTAAAGGAGACCAGCACCTCCACAAAGCAATTAATCTTATCCTTGAGTATGTGTTTATCATCATAGATGCAAGGAAATGTATCTCCACTATAGGGAACCTTGAAGGCTGTCGTAGGTTAGACACCAGCATTGGGTTTTGTTCGAGATTAGATGTAGACATGTGAGTCAAGTGTATCAGCTACCATTATAGTCAAAAGGGCTTCTTCTTTTGGTCTTAGCATCATTTGAGATGATCTAGGATATCCTGTTTAGTGTCCAGTTGCCACTCCAGATGATCAAAGGTCATATGCTATAATTTCCAGTCTGTTGCAAATGTGTAAGGTGCGCTAAAGTGCATCAAATGACATTTTATATCGATATTTTGGTAAATAAATGAAGTTCAATGAAAATTCAATCTTTTCTAAAGGAAGAACATTGTGCAAGGTAAATCTGTGAGAAATCAACCAATTACATTATGTACCATAAAATTAACCATGAAGGATGAAGTGAGTAGACACACCATATTCCCATCATCAATGTATGTAAGTATGAAAAACCTGTGAGGAAAGTTTCTAATGTTAATATTTGCTTTTACACAAATATTCTTCTCTCCAGTTTACAAACTGGATTCAAAGACACTATTACTGTCACCAATACATGCACAGAAATGCAATGTTTGGCTTATGTATGAAAAATAGAGTGTCTGTCTCACCCTCTGTTCAGATATAGAAGGGAGGAAAATACCACTCCGGAGACTTGATGAGCTGCTGTACACATAGACTCACTACATCTTCAAAGAAATGAATCCTGATCTTGTATAAAGAATGCAAAACTCCAGCTGAAATAAAAAAATACCTCATTCATATGTCTGGAAGCAGGATTCAGCTCTCAGAACTAAAACAGCTTGCACCCACCTGCTGCTTTAATTCTGAAACACATTTTCAATTAATATCTTGTATAAATCATGAATCTGGAGCAATGTGCTTTACTATGAAGACAGTATTCCAGTCATAAAGTGTGATCCAAGTGGAAACTCCCCAGAATTAAGCAGGAATGACCAGAACATTACAACTATGATCTTGGTTTTCTCCATTATAAAACTATTACACATTTACAGGGTTTCGGTTTTCATTTGGTTATTGTTGTTTAAAGCAGGAGAAGGCTTGCTCTTCTGGCCATCGGTTCCTCCTTTGGATGTGTCCTGGAAGAAAAGCCTTGGCATCCACAGTGACATTAAAATGCGTTTATATTCATTCCGAAAGTTCTGGTTAAGAAGACCATATATTATTGCATTAAGGCAGCTGTTGAAATAGGCCATTAAGTAACTTATAATGAATAGCCATTCAGGAACTTTTGGTGCCATTTCCATAGGATCAATGGCTACAGCCAGTCCAATGAAGTTTAGAGGTGCCCAGCAAAAGGCAAAAATCACAAAAACAACAAACATGGTAAGAAAGTTTCTGAAGTCACTGGGCTTCAATCTTGGCTTTGTTTCTGACTTGACTCGTCTTCGAACTTGAAGCACTAAAACCCAAATTCGAAGGTAGCAGAAGCTGACAATGGTGATGGGGACGATGAAGTGAATGACCACAACAGCTATTGTATAGTAGGAGCTTGCAGTTTGGACAAACGTGCATGAATAGATGCGCGGATCATACTTCAAAGAGCCAACAAAAAAATTTGGCACGGTTGCAATTACTGTTAATATCCAGACTAAGGAAACATACAACATTGTATTCCAACAGCTGTACAGTTTGTCATAGGCAAAACTATGACATATGTAGCAATATCTGTTTATAGCAATTGCAGTGATGTTGAAGATAGAGCCTATTACACTTAGTCCCATCACAAAGCCACTCGCTTTACAGTGCATTTCACCCATTGTCCATCCATTGTGGAAAATAGCTAAGAGCACCAGTGGGTATGGATACAAGGCCACCACCAGATCAGCCAAAGCTAGGCTCACCACAAATGCATTACCTGGAAGAAAAGAAAAACACAGAGGCATAAGTCTGAAAGCAAGCATAGCTATGAAGAAGAAAAGTGCTACATTATTTTGGTTGTCTGCAATGCTAAATTATTGGTGATGTTAGCAAGCAGTTGGTATACAAGACCAATGGGGAAATGATTTTTACAAGGTAACTTGGAACACCACAGAAATATCTGCAGGAACAGCATGTTTCAAATCTGATGGTGGCTGGATTATATTCTCCTTGCTTTTTTTATCTTTAATAAACATAGCCATCAGTGAGCCATTACATAAGCACATGTTGAATTGTTTAAGCATAGCTAACTGCACGACTGGATTGATAAAATGAAAAAGAAAAATAGTCTAAATTGTGCCAGGTAAGTAAGCCATTATGTCATTCTAACCTATCAGTGGAATGCTAACAGGCTTCACAAGCATAAAGGAGAAGGATATACAAAGACTAGGTCTATGGGTATTGGAAGGATGTGTTGTTTTATCTATACTATAAATTGCTACACAATATTCAGTAGAATAGATATTTTCTGCATGAATGGCCTACCCATACTGCCGTTATTTTCTCATTGGAGTGTCTAAGGAAGAGTGAATTGTCTTCACCACCCTCTTCAGAAAGGCATATTTAATTATACAAAGAAAAGTTCCATGCATGCAAGAGGAAGTATTCATATTTTCTGCTGATGATATTAAGGGAATATAGATTATATGGTTGAGCCCTATTGTCTCTCTTTTCATCCATCTTTAACCAGTGTTCTTTTTATCAGTTTGAAATTCCTGACATTGTATCTAAGGGTATTTTTATATAATACCGACATACTAAACTATATTCCTGAAAAATGTTCTTTAGGAACTTCACTCTAGAAGATAGAGGTACTAACTTTGAATTCTTGGCATTTAGGTAACATAGAATGTATATGGTTTGTATGGTTTTGTATATGGCTTGCACACTCTTTTTTCTTTCCTGGAAGTCCTTCACAGCATGAACTGATATGGAAAAAATCCAAGCAATTTTTAAAATTTTGCATGGAACATAATCATTTTCTGAAAAGAGCAGTTACATGCTCCATTCTACAAATTCTGAGCTTACCAGTCCTCAACTAACAAAGCAGTTCTCTCTGTCATATTAAGAATAATATTAACTAGAAGTCGTAAAAGTAACAACCATGTAGAAATATGCTCATCAAAAATGACAATTTCACATCTACTTTGTTTTCTCCACCTGCTTTACATCTGTAGCTTCCAGAATTAAGGAACGGGGAGCTATCTTTCTCCTATACGCTTCAGCGGACCACTATCAGAATTTGCACAACAGCAAGTAAACTTAATGGAAAGCAGGATTATCCATCTGTACCCTCAGAAACATAGCCCATCTCAAAAGTGCTGTGCAACTTATTTTAGATAGTTCCTTGTTATATATTTAGTAGCCTGTTTTATGTATTTTTAAAAGCTACACAAGTCTTTCCATAGCTCCAGCTTGATGATCTGTGAGGAAAGATTGAACAAATTAGGGAGACAATTGAGTGGGGCATGATAACTTCAAACAAGCAAAGCAGGAAGGCTATAACCCATACCTATGATTGTTGTGAATCCAAGCAAGCTTCAGTCACAACAAGGAAGTTTCAAAGCAGACACAGAGAAAAAAAAATTTTAATGGCAAGAAGAAGGAAGTGTGGGAACACCTTGCTTCGAGTTTGCCACTGAAGATTGTAAGAAAATATAAAACAAGTATTTGTCAGTACTGGCCTAGATAAAGCTGATCCATTTGTGCAGGATGGACAAGATGATTGTGAAGGCCTCTTGTGGCCATGTGGTAAACAGGACAAAAAACAAATCTAACAAAATAACAGGGGCATCTTTATCAGAATGTATTTACATCACGGCAACAAGAATTTCTCTTATGTTTTGTCATCGCTGTATCTGACACTAGAAGACAGAGGAGTCAGAAGTTGGAAGTCAGAAGATACGAAGGAAGGAAAGAAGGAAGGAAAAAACGATGGATAGAAGGAAAGAAAAAGTACTCTTTTTTCTGTTTTAGAATGCCTTTTGGAGAAAGAGAGAATTTAGTCTAGTGTGTGCACTAAGATTAATCTAAACTCTAAGGTCTTCCAGCATCAGCTCCTACCCAAAATGTAATTGTTCAGTTGAAATAGGGTGGGCATTCAGCTCTTTCAATCACATTTGGAAATAAACTGTAAAGTACATTTAGCAAGATATTTTCAAAGTTTTGAGTGCAATTTAGGACTTCTTGAAAATTCCAGGTGTGATGAATAAATAGAGTGAGCAAGGAACTTGTCAAAAACTTAATTTACTAGTTTACAACTCAGAAGAAAAATGGTCCAATATCTATAAAGCCCTCAGGTGATTTGTCACTTCTATGGCTTTTTACAGGGTTGAATGTTCCCACTGTGCACTGCAAAGTAAGGTCCAATGGTATTTTTCTGTCTTTGTGGATGACTGCAGAATTAAGTTTAATGTTTATTACTGCAATGAATAATCTACAGAAGTAGAGAGAAACTTTTCTAATTCATAAAAATAAATAATAAACATTTTGAGAAATCAAAGGTCTTAGACATCTTTTATGTGCTTGGAGAAAGTAAATGTTCCTTGACACACCTAACCCAGGGCTTTTAGTGTGGCCTAAATTACATTCATAAAATAACAAAAAAGGTGACTTTTTGCTGCTTGTAACAAAATAGAATGCACAGAATTTTCATCCAGCTGGAATTATTATCATTGCTTCTGGAATTTACTTGATGAACTTTGTTCTTAGATTTCAGTTTCATAAGAGAGGGAGGTATATTCACTTTTTCACTGGAATGGAAAGACCCCTTAATTACAAGCAGCAACTAATTTGGCTTACTAAAAGCCAAATGTCTTGCCAGGTATTCAAAAAGATGCACATTTGTGCTGTTTTAAACACTGATAGTTGCATGCATAAAAAAGAAAGTAAGTTCTGATATTGACCTTGGGTACAACAGAACTAGATAGGTATTTCATGGAGCATTCCTGCATATTGGTTTACTTACTACAGCTAACGGAAGAAAGAGAACTGTCACACCCTCTTGTAATCTTGATATGACTTGATGTTGTAGGAATTTACTTATGGAACAAATTTTTTTGGTAAGGCCAAAACTTTTAAGGGCTAAGCATCTGCCTTCTGAAAAGACAACTGACTCTTAATTTCTCTACTGAAACCAGAAGCAATTGCAATGAGCAATTTTTTTTAAGGTTTTTCTTCTGTCTTTGGTTTTAAACCGGTGAAAATGCTTAATTATATATCATAGTGTTATTTGGGGTTTTTTTAGGTAGTGTTTTGGTTGTTATACATTTGTTTAACAAGTTTTTATGCATTGCATACAGATATCACCCTCTTCAATCTATGGCATTGGCAGCAGGTGGAGCAGAGAATTAATTCTTTCACACACTGACATTTGAATTCCCTGTGACAGTACAAGCCAAGACCTAGGGTAAGCTTTGATTTATTGAGACATATTAATTTGGTATAATGTTCAACAGTGTGTTGCTAACAGAAGGTGTAACACAATGCTCCAAACAAATGCCAGATGGGTGTTTGTTTTCTTTGAATATGACAGTTTAAAGGCAGTGATAGGCTCTTTTGTAGTTATGTTTCATTATTTCAGATATTAGTGAGGTATACTGCTGACTTTGATATAAGGGAAAGGGGAAGGCAATAGATTTCCACTAGAGCAACACATTTGAGAGCCTTCCTGCCCTCCAGCAGATCAACACTCACTTCCAATTTGGTGTTGTCTGCAAACAGACTGAAGGGGCACTCAATCCCCTTCTCCAGATCACTGATAAAGATATTAAACAGGACTGGCCTGAAGAAGAATGCCAGGCTCACGAGAACAAAAGCTTAGCATGTAAAAAGGACTTTGTGATTGTGGCTAAGTGACTTGCAGACTCCTGGACTGGAACAGAACTGTGTTCTTGGCCCTACATCTGCAGCTATGAGTTAGTGCTGGAAGCTACATCTGCAGGAGGTGAATTTTAGGTTTATTAGGCAGATCTCTCAGCTGTCGACACAGATTTACTGAAAAGAGGTATCTAAATTGCACTGTTGATTTTGAGATCATGATTTTGGCATGCTTGGCGACTAGGCATGAATGTAACCCAAAACAAAACCTCCACTTTTTCTGCATGCTCACTCTTCTTCTGCCTCTGGTTAAATATGGGAACACTAGTCCTTGCTGCGAGTTTGCTGCCTTGAGTTTGCCAATAGACCACAGGTGCAAAAGTGCTGTGCTGTTAAAAGCTGAGTAAAAAGGCCTAATCCCTGGGAATACAGTTTTTCACGCCTGTGGCTTCCTCTGATGCTGGTGGGGACGGTGGTGACTCTCTGTTGCCACCTAGTGCGAGAGCCACAGCAGAAACAACACAGTCCACCACCTAGCAGGGCAAGAGGAAAATGCCAGGGGCTGGTTCTTCCAAAGCAAAGCGCTGATCGTTAATCAGATCCTACGCTTACGGGGTGATAAATACTTTTCTGGGCTTCTGATACTTTCTGAGACTGCAGGAACTTTTCCAGTACTAGGTATTTTCAGAGAGAAAAGGGGAAGCAGAAGAGGCAAGACAGGCTCTACTACTAGAAATTTCACTGTTGCCTAGTGGTTAGGACACTTCCATGATAGAAGAACCCTTTAGAAAAGACTTGAGTTTATGGCTCCCGTAGTCCCCAGAGAGTGCCCTACTCACCAGCCCTGCTGCTCTTCTGGGGTTAGCGTGCTTGTCTCTTTCTAGGTTATGTTCAAGAATTTCAGCCTAGAATCAGAATACAGAGGTTACCACTTGTAGAGTGCTCTTTATCAGTATGCTCATCCAAAAAAAAAAAAAGGTTAAAAAAAGGTCTCATGATTTAACAGCTGGGAAACTGAGATAGGTGCAGGAACTCTCCAAGACACTGATTAGGAAGAACACGCCAGGTTCATGAACCTTGCTCTTACTTTTCTCTGTTAGATAATACTACCTCTGTTAGGCATCCTCTGGGAAAAGTGGCAGCACTGGTCCAGCTTTCTTCTCCCAAACGACATCACAATGGCATACTGATGCTGAGGGATGGAGCAAATAGAAGAACTAGAACTATTAAAGGCCAGTTGTATTAAAAGCAAACAAAAGGGAGTGGCTGCTGCACTAGGTAGTAAATCTTTAACAGATTTTGCAGATGTAAAAATTTTACTTGTGTTCAAGGGAAGACTGGAAAAGTACTTGTAAGAGTACTTATTTGAAGTACTACATTTGAAGGTTACTTAACAGACATACCATACTAGAGATTTAGGAACTCCTCTGAGATGGAAGGAATCACAAGTTGTAATAACACAGAAGTATCATGTAGGGTTGCTCTGTTCTCTTTTTCTCCTCAGTGCCTGCTTCCATCTACTGTTAAAGACAGAGTATGAGTCTAGCTATGCTCTGTTCTGTGTGTTCAGCCATCCGAAACTGAGCTGCATTTTGCAGCAAGCTCAGGGGAGAAGATCCCTATATCCATGCCCTAACAGTGAAGTCAGGCTCTTGCCTTGAGGATAATCGAGGATGGAAAAGGCCCATGTTGTTGCTGAAAGAATCATAGACTTGTAAATCATAGAATGGTTTGAGTTGGAAGGGACCTAAAGTATCATCTTGTTGCAACCCCCCTGCCATGGGCAGGGACACCTTCCACTGGATCAGATTGCTCAGCGCTCCATTCAGCCTGGCCCTGAATACTTCCAGAGTCTGGGCATCCACATTTTCTCTGCGCAACCTGTGCCAGTGTCTCACCACCCCACAGTAAAGAATCTCTTACTAATGGCTAATCTAAGTCTCTTTAGTTTAAAATCTCCCCTTTTTCAGTTTAGATGTCACACGGGGAGCGAAGCCAAGATGTTCACTCTGAGGGCCTAGCGCTATGGCACCAGTGGCAGCCCAGCCTCAGAACCTCCAGTTCCTGAGCACAATCACTAAATAACAACAAAACCAGACCGGTTTTTCACTGGTTCATGAAATAAGTCCTGTTTTCTGTATCTGCCAGCACATAGCAGCCTAATTTTCTTCTCTTGAAGTAATCACAGCTGTTGATTGCTTCAACCAAGAAAGAATAGGAAACCTACTTGTACAACTGCAAGTATGAAAACTCATTTACTGCTGACAAAGGGGCTAATACGAAAAGCTGTAAAATACGACAGGTGCAATCTAGTTAGATCTAGTTAGATCCTATAAGGAGCCAGGCAACCTATAATTTTTAATAATTTTTTTCAGTGTCTCAGCGTTATATTGCATGTCATAGAAAAAAAGGTGAAATATGTAGCATTTTATAGGATGCTGTTTTGTTAAAGAAACAAAAAAAACCCTACCCCAAAACTTGTTCCAGGTCAACTATAAAAGACTGAAGTGTGGAACCAAACAAAGGAAGGATATTTCACTTCTAAAAACTCTGGAAAAAAACTTCATTACGCACTGACAGATTTTAATTTATATTGTGTGAAATGATAGTTCATTCCATCACCTTTATTATTACTTTCATCTTTACTACTGTCTCTAAACTATATTTGTGTCAAAGGAAATTATGTTGTTTTTTTTCTTTATTACTGCAACAAAACATTGCACAAGTCCTTAGAATAACTTAACTTCCACCTTCTTTTATAAAAAAAGACAGGAAATTGAAAAATGAAAATAATTTTGTTCAAAATAAAGTCATGTTTTGTTTTGTTAACCTGTTTTGTCTGTGTTTTTTTCTATTTTAATATTTACTAGCCGATTAGTTGAATTAAAAAAAACAAACAAACAAACCAACAAATCTCGGACATTAAATAGGTCTATTTTAAAATATAAGGCTTAAGATATTACTGAAGATACTCAGGCTATCAGGCTGGTATATGAAGTGAATAAAATTGGGGACTATTGGAGACTATGGGACACACCCAGGACCAATTTGCCAAGATATTTGATAAGGCATGATAGCCATGATAAGGTGCATCTTGTAGTTTAGCCCTGCAGACCAATTTGAACAGCCCAGAAATCTCTGACCAGTGTAAATGTTGGGATCTCCACTTACAGAACCAAAGTCATGCAAGTGGCAATCTCGTCAGTGGTTTGCTCAACTGTTCCGTAGGGCTGCAGGTGAAGGACTCGCAGCCTGCCACAGCTACTGAGACAAATATGTGCAAAGCATGTACATGTCAACTGGTTCCATCTGCTGAAAGAAACCAAATCTAAGCCCATTATTCCTGCTATGTACTTTTGGGTGTTCCTGTGTTCAACAACCAGACACAGTGGAGGATCCTGGATTTTTATAAAATAGGATCTGATACACTGCAGTAAATAGAGTACCCAGGAACATCTAATTGGAAAACACTTATTTTGACAAGTTGACAGTGCTTCTAAACAATCTATGGAGTCTCTTCATTATAATCTTATTTTCTTCACTTGTTTCCTGTTTCACCAAGGAAGAAAATAGATGATACTTGATGAAAATGTCCATTATAACCTTTCAGTAAGGAAAAGTCTTACCCTTTCTGAGGGTTCTGAGCTTTTGGAAGGCCTCATTACTGTACAGGCATAGGGAGATGAATGTCTTCAGAAGCTGTTGTCAGTCTCTGCCATCTGCTTCTTTTGGAAACAAGGTCTTAAAGCAAAGTACAGTGACATGATTCATCTTATAATGATACTCATAGGTTTGTAAATAGCATGTGAACAGATGAATAAATAAAATGCTTTTACAGAAGATGATTGTGTATTCTCTTCTGAAGTATTAGCTGGTTTGTGTTCCAACTCAATACAGACGAAGTGTGTAATGATGATTTGCTGAATCAAGGTCTTTTCTGAGAGCCAGTAGAAGCCTTGAAAAGACAACAACTCTGCTGTGGCTGGGCCTGCAAGTAATGATATTGTTGAGTAGGTAAATGAGGGGTGATAGGCATACAAGCAATATAGCCATAGAATAAATGAAAGTTGGGATTGATCTCTGGAATTCATCTAGTCCAACCCTCTCATTCAGAGGGATAAACTATAGTGGGTTGTTCAGGGCAATGTCCAGTCAGCCTTTCACTGTCTACAGCCACAGAGACTCAACAACCTCTCAGGGTGACCTGTTCCAGTAAGGAATCCTTGTACAGGACATTTACTGTTTTCACTAGGGAAGAGAGGCAAGATGCTGTCAATTTTGTGACACATGAGGGCTCTACTTGATCTACTAATAGCAGAGAGTACTTAAGATCATAGCTGTTACTCTGCATGCAGAGACCAGACAAGGTCATTAACAGTGAGCTAGATTTGCTTGGTCAGAAGAAGAGGCCCCAGTGCAGATTAGAATAGATGGGGCTTTGTTTTTCTTATACTTCTGCCCTCAGATTCTTTGTGATAGCTGAACTTTTTGAACAGTCTTTGACTGGGTGAAATAGTCTGAGCCAAACAAAGAATCTGGACCAAGATACATTTCCAAGCCGGTAAAGGTACAGAACTCTGGCGGGGTTGGAGCGTGGAGTGTGGTAAGGGCTGCACAGAATGAGGCAGGAGGCACCAGCTCCTAGCAAAATCATTAACAGAAAGCAACTCCCACTGGCTTTACTAAGGCTGGAATGCTCCTCCTTATCTAGATACTCACCTACTAGGTTCAGCTTACCCTGGCTGCAGAATCCTGTTCCACATGCTACTTTAATGACCGCAGCCAGCCCTTCAGACTAGCCCCTTGTGGCAGTTCTAGCTAGTTCACCCCAGTGAGTGACCTGGTGGCCTGTGATCCAGAAAGAGAGCTCTGGGTGACTTCTATCTGCCGAACCTACTGAGCCACACCTCTTTTACTCCGTGAATACACTCACAAACTGGACTGAACCAATATAGTTAGTACTAAGTCAGGCTCAAATGGAAATCACTATATTTATTCTTTAATTTATATATTCTCATATAGTAAATACATACATATATATATATACTACATGAGAATGTTTGAGGGTGTTTGAAGGTCACCTACATCACTATTGTGTTTGCTCTCCATAAGCAGAGCAGATATTCTTGCTTCATCGTTAACCAGGAAGCTGACTGTACAGCAGGTTTTACAGTCTTTATTGTCCTAACCTACCAGGTGTTTCTTAAGAGTGACTAAAGAGGATTGTATTGTTTGTAGATTATCCAAGCAAAGGCATAATTACAGGACCTCAAATTAGATAACTTTTCTTCTACTTTGAAACAAGAGATGTCCAGTGCTGCAATTGGACTCTAGATTGTGTAGTTGAGGTTTCATACCCAGAACCATAATCATAGGTAAAATCTTATAAACTCTTTAGACCCACTTACCAGTAGATAAATTTTCTAGGCAAATCAGTATGGTTACACCATCCTTTTACCAGGCCTGCCTCATTATCTGATTAATATTTTATACATTTCTATTGACTGCAAAGGGAAGAATAAAAAAAGAAAGTCTTGCTTAATATGAGAACTGATTCAGAAAGTGATCTTTGGTCCATGGGCTCTAACCCCACCTATGAATCTAATAACAAGTACTTTTGAAGTCACTTTAAAAATATCACAGGGAGACTTCTTGTCCTTGAGTGGGAGTGCTCTAAATTTCCACAACACAACACTCACTTTTTGACACTATATTTTATGCCAGTAAAACACCTGGAGTATAATGGTGTGCTATCTGACTCATGGCAGGGAAGTTTGGATTTTAAGTATTCTTTCTGTCATGACTTCTAACATAACAAGACAAAGGCATACAAAGATACCAGTTCCTTATTAATAAAATTTTTTTTCCTCTCCAACAATCCAAAAATTACACCCCGTGCATTCCAGTGAGTAACAACTGATTTCAAGCAAGCTGGTTGGAATGTTTAGTCTCTTGAATATATTCCCAAGACTATTAGGAACATTAAGTGGCAGTTCACAGAAAGGAGGGATGGACAACTCCCAGCTGGCACGTAGTGACCATGCCACTGGTATATCTTTACTTGTCTTGAAGAAAAGCAGCATGTTTAATATAACAGCCTTTTATTTGTCAGTAGAAAATCTGATTAGAATTGACTACTTCTAAGAACATATTTTAAAAGTTCTAAGGATCACAACTCAAATGAATTTCACCATGGACGGGATCTGCACAGAATGGGCACCTTGAATAGACACTTTTTTCATTAAACTGTGTGGATACTATTCAAAAAGTAAGTTATTGTTACTTGAATAAAAAGTAGGACATAAAAGTACCTAGATTGATTATTTTTACATATATTCATAGGTGACAGCCATCTCACAAAAGGTTCTTTTCCCTATTTGCACTCAAATGAAATGCTGTATATACTTGAATTACTTGGAAAAATGGAAACTGGCTTTAGAATGAGAGGACAGTGAGAATTTCAGGCAGTATTGGAGCAAATCATAGAGAAATGAGGATGCCACTTATTGGTTCCTGTCTTCTTTGCAATGATATATTTTACAATTTGCTGCTAGTTCTAAACTTAACATAATTATATTTACAAGGGCTGGGATACCAAGTGGATATTTTTCCTGTTAGTCAGACTGTTAGTTCCAGGAGCTGCATGTGCTATCTTCTGACAACATTTATTGCCTACATTGGGCAAATATGGCAATATAAACCAACAGGTAAGCAGATGTTGTTGTATAGCAAAAAGATGACAATATTTATGAAACTATCATATAAATTATTATCACCTTCATAAGGTATTTAAACATTGAAACTGATCCAAGTCCATAAAAAACAGCTGAAAAAAATTAGTAAGTCTGTCAGAAGGGTTATGTTTTTTCTGCAGACATAATTGAAGCAGCATTTATTAAAAAGTATAATCAAATGCCTCTACAATTAATAAATAATTAAAAAAAGAATCCCAACAATCAAGTTTCTAGACATTTGATGAACGTGTTTAAGGTGTTTCTATCTGTTTTCACGTCAAGACATAACTGTCCCATATGCAGCTGAAACATCAGGAAAATGCTGACTCTGATGCAGTTCAGTCATTATCAGTATGGAGATCAAAAGTAAAACAGAAGATTCTAAAGCAGCTACTGTTGTTAGGGAGGACGGACCATAGTGTTTCGCCCACAGTGATTCAGACTTGTTTCTGTGGGATTTTGCTGTCAGGAAGTCTGTTTTATGCCCATAAACCCTCTACAGGGTAGAAGGTTAAAAAGCAGAACAACAGCTCGGATTCATTTTTAGGAAGATAAAAATTGCCATAGCATTAACATTCCTTTCTGCAAATGAAAAAATGGTTTTATCAGCTCAGGATAACATGGCTGTTTTCATATGTATTCTTGGGAACAAGGCAATGTACTTGCCAGTCTGTGTCAAGGTACCAATATGCACTTGTAAAGGATAATTCCTAAGAAGCTGAAATCTGAAGCATATCTGAAGGTAGTGGTACTCATAATAGATCTGAATTGGAGTAGGAGTAGAATTTACTCCTAGAGGCAGAGAATAGGTTGTCGCCGATTTAATGGAATGAGAGTAGTCTCCTATAACATCCTCAACACAATGATAAAAGTAATCTGGTGAATATATATCTGCTAAGAATAGATGAAAAAATTAGTCTTTTAAAATGAGTTGTCCTAGCGCTCTGTGGGGAGGTTTGGTCTCTTAGCTCTGGCTGATTGCGCCAAAGAGTGCCACGAATCCTGGAATTGCTTCTGCTGGTCCATCCAAGAATAGAGCTTTACTGCAGAGAGGTCATTCCTCATACAGTCAGTGGATCCTGCAAAAGGAATGTCAGTCCAGAGTCCAGGAGAGGGCTAGCAGGAAAGGGAGTGCTCCTAAGACACATTGGAACTGCTGTAATACAGCTGCTAAGAGCTCCTTCTAATTTCCTGTATCTGAGAGTATGTTTGCGTTGGATATTTCAAGGAGATGAAGGAAACTTATTCATACTCTAAGCTGAAAAAGAAAAAAGCAAAAGCTGTGTGACTCTGTTAGACTAGGCCTTATGGGGAACCTGAATATAGTGTTGCAGGAAAAGCATCGTACTAACAGTATCCTTTGGTTTTCCTTCCCTTGAAACATGAGTAGAGTGGACTTGTGCCAAATTAAATACACAGCATAAATACACCCTTAGATTCTTCTTTACAAGACCAAGAAAACATAGTTCTGCAGCTCAAATAAATCCTTATCATTCTATTTCCTCTAAAGATAAGCATACCTATAGCTCCACTTATTAAGTGGAATAGGACTTAATATTACATTCTAATATAAAAGTGTCTTGGACCTGATCTTGGCAATAAACTTCCTATTTGCTTATCAGTAAATGGACTACTTACTGTACAGGATAAAAGTAAATGATAATTCAGAACAATGATAACTTGGCAATAATGTATTGCCAAGTGTTTAAAAGAAATACCCTATACTCAATACAAAATACCCTATGGCTGCAGAATAACCTGCCCTAAATTACAATTTTACCCTGAACAGCATTCCCTGTGATGCAGATTGATAGAGAAGTTATTTTTCTACTTTATGATGTTTCTGTACTCCTAAATACTTCTTTCAATCCCTCTAAGATCATAATTACCTTACGAACTTTCTATTTCTGAAATAATTTAAAATTCTGTATCCTTCAGATTTTTTCCTCTTCTAGAACAATCTTAGGCTTCCACTTTTCACTTTTTTCTAAATTTACCTGTAAGATTTACCGCATTTGTTAAAGAAATTTTCTTATTTTGCAAATTAATAATACTGCCTTTTCACTTTTCTACTTTTGGGATTATCTACAGGTTAACAAAGTTTAGAGTTATTATTTTATAATAAGAAGACTTATTTTCTCATTTGGTTACTGTTTGAACCAAGTCTCGCAGAAAAGAGGATGGAATTGGTCATGAACTTATTCTGTTTCCTCTCCAAGAAGAGAATAGAAGCATAATTAGAATAATGAGATGAATCATGGGCACATGGCTGAATAGTTCTAGAAGTTATATAGAAAGATTTGGAGTATTGATGATTTGGAGGTATTTTCTGGGAAGAGGTTTCATATCTTCATGGACAGACTTCACCTAAGCATATGGGATACCAGCTTGCAATCCAAGCTGGCAGAATGAATAAAAAGAACTTGAAGATGAGAGATGGGAAGAGAGCTTGAGAAGAAACCATTTAGTTTCTTCATTTAACACCCAGGGCAAGGGAATTTTGGCTTCAGGAAGGTGGTGGCAAAAAATATAGAAAACAGGAGCTCAAACGTTGCTGAGTTCAACTGGAGTGGTAACATGAAAAGCAGTAGAGTCAGTTAAAGGGTGCCAGGAACCTATGCAATAAAATAGGGGATCCAAACCCAGTGAGAAACAAAAATAAAACTTTATGGAAACAATTTTGTTAGAACGGAATTGCACCAGTGATCAGAAAGAGAAGTACCAACCAAAAGCTCTATTGTCTTCATAAAAGAAGGAGAATGAAGAGAGAGATTGAGAGACAGCGAGAGAGAGAGAAAGAATATCCTGGTAAAAGCCAAAATTACATTGGGGAAGAGTTGTAAAGACAACGTGCAGTAAAGAATGCAGAAACTTGAAACTGGATGAGAACGCCTTCCTTTTAGTAGGAAAACACTAATGGAGCCAATTTAACATCAGGACAATGCAGGTCCTCATATGTACAGGGAAAAATAAGCTCAGAAACGGCAGCTGAGTTCTGGATATACACCCAGCAGATTTCTTTAATTCAGAGTCTATTTGCCAATATACCCCAGTCTTTGTTTTCATAAAGAACGAAGACATCCCTGAAGAGCCTGCCATAGAAAATAAGGTTGTATTGAAAGCAGATGAGATTATTTTGGTTAAATTAAATAGAAGAATAAACAAAGCAGACATAACTAAGAAGGGGGCTTGCACATTTTGATAAATAAAAGAAGCTAATTAGGAAAGTGAAATCGGCTGTATTGAGGAGCTTAGGGACTTGAATGTGGAGGAAGATTGGCATTTCTTCATTTTAAAGGTACAAAAATATTCTCTGTAACTTGTATCCAAAAGAGGGAAAAATATAAGAAAAAGTTCCAGATCTAGATGGAGACGAAGTTGTCTCAGTAAGGATACTGGGGGCAAGGAATGAGGCTAGAGGTAAAAGATATGTCCACCAAAGAAAACTGCTAGAGAGAGCAAAAATTGATATAATGGAAACTGACAAACCCCCTAAACTTCTTTGACTTTGCAAAGACTTCTAAAATTACTAAAATGCTCTTTCAGCACAGTAAAAAAGAGGAAAGGAAAGACAAGTTACTGGGGGAAGGGGATCCTGAAAATCGAGTTAAAATGACTCCTGGTTTGAAGAAAGATTTTGCTAGACCTTTTAATAAGGACAAAAATTATGGTCTTGGGGACAAGGCAGGCTGACAGGTAAGGAATTAACATATCTACTATAAAGCAAAAATATTAGAAAGATTGAATATACTTGATGGCAGGAATTTTTTAACATCTGTTATCTCAGAGACAGTGTTGTGTTCTGAAAGTATTGAGAGCTACATGTGGGACCTGTAAAAAGGGGCTGAAATGTTCTCTACTCCTCACTGCCAGTAGGAAAGTGCAGATTTCTCTCAGGCTTGAGTGATTTGATTTCTTGCAGAGCTTGGCTCCCACATGCATCCCCTGCAAAGAGCAGTGTTGCCATGACTCACTTGCAGCTGTGGTGCTCTCACACTTTACTACCTATTTCCTCCTCCTTTGCTGTGGTGCTGCACAAATGCTTTTCTTTTTGCATGAATGGTGCTTGCAGTAAGTCAGAAAAGCAATTAGTCAGGGAGTAATAAGAACAGTAAAACAGTGTTGCCACCTCTGGAAGCTTCATTTGTCTACCGTAGTGTATGTGCTAACATGGCACCTGTATTCAAGGTGGGAAATTGTTGAAAAGGAAGAATGAATCGAGAAATCTTTGGGCTCTTAATCTCAATTGTAGCCAAGACTGGAGAGACAAACTTGGAGGGATAGGAAAATTAAAGATGCATATACAGACAAATGGAATAAAAGTCAATGTGAGCTTATACAAAGTGGCTGTACCAACTAATCTGATCATCTTTATTTAATAAAAGCTGGACTTGGACTTTCTGGATCTGGGAGGTTGCTTTAAACAGATCTAGCCTTGGAATCACCAGGGTACCACTTACAATCTGTTGCTACCACTGCCTGGACAATGATGAAAGAAAATTTTTGAACCGGAGGGAGATAACCTACATTGAACTAATTTTGTCTGTTTCAGAAGTATTACATCACAAAACACAAAGAGATCTAATGAAATTTTGTGATAATACTAAGTTGAGAGCCTACTGATACATGGACATGTCAAGATCTTTTTTTTTGCTTGAGGACTAAAAGGCCAGAAAGTAGATAGAGTATAATAACATGAGATATGAGGTCAGGCACTGAAGGAATAATTGTGTAACAAAAGAAAAAGAAGAGCGGCATCAGCAAATGACTGCACCAAGAACAGTCACCTATATTATGCTACCACATTAAAGGAAAATGTGGTTTCAAGGCATACCACGTCCATTTTGTCCATCCAGGAAAGGACAGAACAGACTAGAATGTTAATATTTTCTTGAGAGTATTGGTGGTACTTCATCTGCATTACTGTGAACAGGTCAGTTTTCTGTTTAAGACAGATTAATTTTGTTTGGCTAAGTGATCTGAAAGGCCTAAAAAACTCAGGGAAATGAAGAACGCAGCTAATGAGAGGAAACTAAAAGTATTTGACTTGTCTACTGTGGGGAAAAAAAAAGAAAAAACGGTTGAAGGGTAAACATGTGTTTACTCCCCATTAATATTGCACAAAAGTTCTCAACAAGTGGAGAAACGATCCATTCAAATTAAATTACAATTGTAATTCTACAAAGATATCCACTCTAAGTAAGCAACTAATAATCACAAAGTTAAAATAAAGTAAAAATGAGTTTGAATAGCAGTAAGAGCTAGAAGAGCTTTATTCTAAGTTTGGGTTCAATGAACTTTTGTGAATGTTGAAGATATGTTCCCATCAATTTCTTAGCATTGAGCACCTTCAAGCTGAATGTGAGAGAGAATATGAAAGCCAAACACACACAGTCTCGGAGCTAAGAATTCTGTAGATCCAGGGTTGAAGAAGGAGTACAAAAGCTGAAACCATCAGAGTGGGATCTCACAATCTGCTCATCAAAATATGTTCTTTTCAGCGTCACTGTTGGTATTAAAAGACAATTTTTCCAAGAGGTTTCAGAAACAGGTTTCTCACTGCTGTTTTGTAGGAGATGGATTCCATCGCAGGAAACAACTATGCTATATTCCAGTAAACAGGAAAAATAGGGGAGGAATAAAGGAGGGAAAGAGAACCGGTGTGGCCGAAGAGATGAAGAATAACTGAAAACAGCATTTAACAATGGGGATAACTTATCTTCAGCTGTATCACAGAGATGTGGAGTGAAGGCTATGGAAAGGAAAAGAACACAGAAAAATACTACAAGACTTGCTTATATTGCTGAACATGCTTATTTAGTAGACAGATAAGTACCAATATTATAATTCTGCATTCAAGATTGTTTATTTTGTACAGATGTATGTATGAGAAGCGTTGTCCATCTCTAGACCCACATACACATTAGACAGAACTAAACATGCAAATACACTGATGCTCTTACAGGTAAAAGAAACATGAATTTTGATTTAATTTGTGTTGCAACAGCACCTTGCTATTCAAATGGAAATCACAGTCTCACTGTACTGTGTTAGCTGATATATATAGAAAGGAAAATAGTGGAGAGGGTGAGGAGGGCTGACAAAACGCACTAAAAATACCACTTTCCACTAATGCATTCTTTGGCAATGCACCAAGGTTAATATTAATATTCTGCCAAAAGTCAAAGGGTCTCAAATCCTCATTACTATTTGAAATGATATTGAGTTAATGTGCCTAATTTTCACTTCTCACTGACTTTATGCTGGCTTTAGGGCCAATAAGGTATAAATGTTTTGCTTTACCTCTGTCCTTTGGAGCTGCCTTGCTGGATCCCACCTTCTAGAGTGCTTCCTGCCAGGTTCTTACCCCAGCCCATAATGTTACGTTCATAGCTATGGCTATAGAAAAATGTCTTTAAAGTTCTTGAAAGCCTCTAGTGGCTTTGTTTTACTTGATGCACACTCAGGATACCTGATCATTCAGCAGTGGTTGTTGAGCTCATGTAAACTTTAATACTTCAAAAATTCAGCAATGTAAAATCTGCCTTCAACTGAGCATGGCCATTAATTGAAGACACACAAAATCAATAATTGTTTTTGAAAGTTCAGAACACATTTGATATTTCAAAGAGAAAGGCAAGCTGATTTAATTTTATTATTTCCACATACAAAGTTTTATTTAATTTTGTAGTGTGTTAGATGAAATTGCTCTCTTCCCAAATTAGAACAGATAAAAGCATTAATTTCTGTAAATTAAATCACTTTGAGAGATCAGAAGTTGCTCAGCCCCTCACAGAAAGACTGGGTGCAGTTATGTAAGACAAGCATGTTGATTCATACCAATTATGCTATGCATTACTTGGAAGAGTCTTCACAGATTTTCCCCAAAACCAAATTTAAATGTGAGAAAGAGGCTTCTGTATGATCTGAAACAATCATTCTTTTGTAAGGCTGGCAAAATTCCCATGTTTGAGGAGTGAATGACTGATGTCCAGAAACACCAATCTTGTCCATTCTTTATTTCTCTCCAGCTGAACATAATAGGGTACAAGCCCAAAGGCTAATAGGTCATTTTATTTCACTCCATTCTTGCACCTCCCCTTATATAAGAGCATTAGACTAGATTTACTTTTTGTCATGTTTTAATTTTAAGGAGAGTGATGCATAATTACATTATTTCCAGTTATCAGATCTCTCTGTGAAGTCTAGAACAGAAAAGTGTTGATAAATCCTGGAAAAACTGCTAAAGTCCTGTATTGCTTTCTGAAGGTATGATTACTTCTTGTGCCACAGGAGTAGGCAGAGCTGGTTAATGTATTCCTTATACACCTGTGACTTATTTGAAGTCCCAAACTCTCATCCAAGAAAAATCTCTCACCAGCTTCTTCAAAGGGAACTGAGTGCTCATGATGTATAACTCTTCCTTCGATCATCTAGGTATCTTCCTGTCGTAACCATTCCCCTAACTTCATCTTTTTCTTCTGTGACAAGGTCTAACTCCTTTCATGCTATTTTTCCTCCTCATTTCACTTTCTACTGCATGCACTCCCCTTGCAAGTACAAACGTGTCATTTCTCGTTTGCTCAGAAAGGAAACCTGCAAGTCCACCTGCTTTTCCATCTTCTTTCCTTGTCAGAGGCTAAGGGCTCTCAAGTACTGCCTTAGGTCTCTGCCACTTTCCCATCCCCTCTATCACTCCACACGCATCAGTTTCCAGTCCTCTTCCACTCTGCTTCCTCCCTAAGAAATTTTACCTGAGAAGACTTCTGTAGGCATTTACCAAACTATGCCTTTTCAGTTTCACCTCCAAGAGTCATGTCTCCCTGATGTAAAACTAAGAACTGGCAATTCAAAAGGTATTCTTTCTGCATAATCTTCATAAGGTTAAATAATTCTCTGCTGTTCTTCACAGTACTTATCAAAGATAAAGAGATCTTTGGGACAGGGTCATCACATTAAGGATGATCCTAGAAGGAGATAAATTAGCAGGTATTTGAACTAGGTAAGACGACTACGCTTCGAGTGTTTTTGTTTTGTTTTGTGGTGGTTCTTTTTGTTTGTTTGTTTTTTTTTTTTTCGGGGGGGTTTGTCTTTATTTTTTTATTTGTTTGGGTTTTTTTTCCCAGGCTGCCACAGAGTACTCTGATCAGTACCTTGAAACTTACTCTTCCAGACATCACTCTCTTCCAGTCCAAACCCTCCTCTTTGCTGTTGTTTGGGTGAAGGGAACGTTTCAGAAGAGAGTCCCTCTCTTCCTCCCCCTGGACGGGATTTGATGCCTCGGGCCGGCCGCCCCTCCAGCGAAAGCCTGTTCCCTGGGCGCTTCCTCCCCCCGGAGTCCAGGCGCGAATCACTCGGGAACTCGCCTTTCCCCGGCGCCGAGGGGGCCAGGAGGGTGCCGGTGAGTCACGGCGGGTCCCGCGGGACTCCCTGCCCCGCCGGAGCGCTTCGCCCAGCCCAGCCCAGCCCAGCCCCGCTCCGCTCGCCCGGGGCAGCGCCCGGCGCTGCTCGGCAGCCGCGACCCCCCCCCGGGACGTGCCGGCGCTACTGGCCTCGGGACGGCTCTGCTTCTCTCGGCTTGGTCCCCTGGGACAGACAGCCCAAGCACAAGCGCATGGATCAGCAGCTGCCTCCCCAAGTCTTCCCTCGCTCAGCCAAACCACCCTTCCAGACGTTCTCAGTCCGCTGCTGCTCGGAGAGGTGTGAGCTCTCAGCCCCATGTAAACGGGATTTGCCGGCATCCCCCGCCTACAGCCAGACGTGCAGCGATTGGGGAGCGCAAGACTTACCCCTCCATAAACTGCTTCTGCTCCTAAATACGATTTAACTTGAGGCAAGGGCGAACGAGCGCCTACTCCCCGTTAGCAGGAGCTCTAGTCACCGCACGTGAGACACGACAGCGCTTGGGAAGCGACACAGGTTAAAAAGACCCCAAACGAACACCTCCACCACCCTCAGGAGAAACAAGCCAGCAGCTCTCCCTCCTTCCCCGTGGCAAGGGGGCACCCTCTGGCACAGAGGCCCGGTGGCAGAACCCTCTGGCTCCGAGTGAGGGGAACGTAGTGCTTCTGACTTCTGCCAGCTCCCAGCAAAGTTTGGTTACCTCGACCTGCGTGCGCATGGCAAAACGAGGGAACTCGAGTCTCGAAGGAATGAGGAGCTCTCGCCCAGGCTAAGTACTGTAAGAACTATAGTAGATACACCACAATTTCGGGGGTAGCCAGCCGAGTGCAGGTGTGCCCAGCTCTGTGCATCAGGGAACAATCGGCTCTATCGACGGGGAGAGCCGGAGGGGCTGTAGGATCCGCACGCAGCGGAACGTGTGCGAATCAGGGCCAGGAGGCAAATCAGAGAAGTTGGTGAGTAACAACAGAGTTTTGTAGATTGAAACACGTTGTAAACCAGCCCGGTAGAGATGAGGAGATAAAGTCAGTAAGTTTAGCAAGTAAAAACCGCAGAGCAACATTCTAGCTCACACAAGGAGAAACTATAGACGCGGTTCAAAGACAATACCCCCCACTTTATTTGTTGCGTTCTGGCTGAAGGATATGCAATGAGAAGACAAGAAGGCGATTTCGTGAGGACTACCGTGAACTCCGATGCAGGCTCCAGAGAGCGGGCTGAGCCGCTTCCCCACGCATGCACAGCACGGTATCTTTAGGTCTCCTGAGCAAGTTTTAGAAGCTCCTCCTTCATTCCTCCGACCGCTTTGGGCACGCTTTTTGTAGCCGGACGGCACCGACTCCCCTCCTCGGGAGCTCCATAGAGACCACATAATGCCTCATTAGGAACCACCGAACGACCTGCGTTCCCGAACGAGGGCAGGACGGAGCCCAAGGGGAGCGCAGAGGCGGTGCGCTGGGAAGGGTGGCTGAGCGCCTGGGGGTCCCTGCACACACTACAGGGCAAGAACCGATGGATGGGGGCTCTGGTCCCCCGGCTTTACCAGGCAGCCCGCAAGGACTCGACAAGCGGGCTGGACTCCTCAGGACAGCTGTAAGCGAGGACCAGGATAGCGGCGGGACTCCGGGCAGGGTGCGGGGTCAAGTCCTTACCTGAGTTCCGAAGCTTGCGGTTCTTGAAGACAGAGAGGATGACCAAGAGGTTGCCCAGGATGTCCACCACGGTGGTGAAGATCAGCACGCTGGACAGCACCGGCACCACCCAGGCGGGCCGCGGGGCGCCCGCCGCCACCTCCCGTTCCGTCAAGCCGAGGCGGCCGCGCCCGCCCGGGTCACAGCAGTTCCTCAGAGAGCCGTTCTCCAGCATCGCGGCCACCCCGTCCCGGCGCCTCCCCGCGGTGACCGGCGGCGGCCCCGCAGACTGACCGCGCGGGCGGGCGGGAACGGCTTTAAGGGGCGCGCCGGGCGCTGCTCCGCCGGGAGGGGCGGGGATGGGGCGGTGCAGGAGCCCCCTCCCCTTTCGCGGGCGGTGGGGGAAGCCCGGGGGCGGGCCGAGCCCCGCCCGCTGAGGGAGGGACGGGGCGGCTGTCGGTAGCGGCGGAGCGCGGAGCGGCGGGAGCTGCCTGGGCGGGAGCGGCATCCGTGGGTAGCGGGGGCGGCCGCGCTCGGCCATCCCCGGTGACAGCTTGCATGGCCGGAGAGCCGCGGGGACAGGCGAGGACGGCGGAGAAGCCCCTGTCTCAAAGCGCTGCTCCTGCCCCAGGGCTCAGCCGCGAACATCCGCCATCCGCCGCCGGGAGAGCGCTTGTTTGGGGGTTGTTTGTGTTTCGGTTCTGGGGAGTTGGTTTGATTGTTATTTTCCTGCCCCGCGGCTCAGACCGCGGTGTTCCCGGCAGCGCAAGGCCAGCGCTCCCCCCGCCTCTCTCGCCGCCAGGCACACGGTGCGCCCAGACGGGTGTTCCTGGCACATTTCTCCTGTCGGCCTGGCAGCAGATCTGAAAGGGCCGTACACTGCCTGCGCCGTGGCCTTGTGCCTCGCGTTTGAACACAGCGGTCAGGTCCAGACTAAGGGCAGCAGCGCCCGTGGGGCGATAACTGCGAGCGCCACGTACGGGACATGTCCGCGCCGATGTCGGCTTCGGAAGTCGGGCGCGTTTCGCGGGATTTTCTTTCAAGCTGCAGGGCAGACAGAAAGGCACCGACGGGCTCCACTGTGCAATTACGCTCGAAACATATCGTTTCCTTTGGGCCCCTCAAAGTGACAGCTGCCATATGCTCATTTGCATTAAATAAATAAGCGAGACGCGTGCGACAGAGGAGGGACAGCGCGCGTGTCGCCGTGCCTGGCTGGCGGCGCCGCACAGCCGCCACGTGCCGCTGGCGGTGTGACACCGGGCTCGCACAGCGGGGGCCGGCAATTAGGGCTGCTCTCAGCAGACGTAACTCGAGAGGGTTTTGTGTCCTACTTCATATTGTTTCCAGGCCATCCAGGTCACACCGTATCGTTGTCCTGCTTTCAGAGGAAGGTATGCCCCTCAGTTTTCCAAGAATTAGATCCTGAGGGTAACCTGCCTTGTGGAGCTAGTTTGGAAAAACAGGACAAGTGTCTGTTAAATAACTTATTGTGGCTCATTGCTTCTTTGAGACTTAACATGCACTGGTGTAATCAAAATGCTAAAAATTACTTTGTGGGCTTTTTTTTTTGTCAAATTAGAAATAGAGGTTTTTTTGTCAAATTAGAAAGTTTAAAATCCCAGTCAATTTCAGATAAACCGAAGTAGTCCATTGGAATGAACATAGAATCGTGCATGTGGATTTTTGTGCTGGTCTTATTTACACTGATGTAAAAACAAAGAAAACAACCCTCCTTCAGATGTTTCTGTTTGATGTAGGAAATATGTAAGGCATCATGATACGTTTTAAACTACAACTGGAGTTATCACAGCTTCATGGCCTGGACCAAAGAAGAATCTTCTGCTGAGAATTATCACTCCTAAATAGTTATTTTTGCAGTTTTGACACAAGAAAGTAATAATTGCACACTTGACAGGACAGGGTTATTCTTGATAGAAAGAAAAAGTTCACTTGATTTTCCTTTTTCTCTCTCCAGAAGTTGAAAAGGATCCAAGGAAATGTCTATTTTCTGTATTCTTCAGTGCAATGGAGGATTTTTCACTAATGAATAATGATCACTAAGAATAATTTAAGAATAACTTGTGTTACAGTGTTTCCCTTTATCTGCCTCTGTTCCAATTTCCCCTTTCAGAAAGTTGTTATTCTCACTGCCCATTATCTATGTACTACTCTAGACTTATGGGCTTGTTATGGAAAACTTACACATATTATCATTTATTTTCATGCCTGAGGCTCTTTCTGGGCATCTTTCCAGAATCTAAGTGCCTTCAGGAGAACTGTACCATTTTGTTGTCTGTCATTACTACAGGATTTATCTTTAACTGTTTGTCAAAAGCTTAAACTGCCCCTGAGCATAAATGTGGCTTTTCAAGGTAGGCTTTGCTCCTGGCATTATCCAGGTTTGCAGTTTGTCCCCACAAGAGGAACAATGTATTTCTCCCTGTCACACACAATTGTTATATATCATCGCTCACTTCATTTAATAACTCCCAAAAGTGTACCAAGTGATTTAGAGAAAAATTAGAAAGCTATGGTCTGAGCTTGGCCTGAAGTATGAGCCTGCTACAAAATATGAAACAGAGTGAGCATTCTGGCTTTGGAACAAGAGTCTGACTTTTGTGGATGCACTGGCATTTGACGGTAGAAAAACAAGCAGGTAGGAATAAAACTGGTACCTTTCCTGCCTCAGCAACCTATAAAGAGCATGTTCTTTATCTGCTCTGAATTTCCACTCTGTTCTTTAGTATCAGTAACATAGATTGGAATTATTATTTAGTGTTGTCTGTAAAAGGATAAATTATAAATGTTAATCTTATTTGCTTTGTAAAATGATTAAGATGCATTAAACAATCTGTGGATGATCTTACTCAGCTTTTTAGTAGCCTTATTTCAAATTAACCAAATTCTCTTTGAAAGTGAAATAGGTATTTAAGCCTATTGATTGTTGCAGTTAATATTAAATAACTCATTGTTGCAGAAAGGTCTCCATCTCAAAGAAAGAGATACATTCTTCACAGTTGGATTGTTAATACCTTTATATTTTTAAGTTTGCAGAAATTTTCTTCTATGGCTGGGAAAATCAACTGTGTCTTGTGTTTCTTTTTGAAAGCAATCTAAAGTTTTCTAAAGGCAAACTCTATTTGTGTTGCGGGGTAGGACCAGGAATTGCCTGAATGGTGGAGCAATCAAATATTCCATGCATTGCTCCACTACCTGAGGCTAAACTCTCTTGTTTGTCTTTTTTCTTTTTTTTTCCTTTTCATTCTGAAGACAAATGACTGCTTCTTGGAGATATGTTCAAACACGTTGTTCTCTGTGATTTCTTGATTTGACTTTCTGAATTTCTAAATGGTCACAGAAGTCAAAACTTTTCATGAGCACAAATGAAATGTCAGGACAGAGGATCCTTTTAGCAAAATCTCTTGAATTTCAGGTATTCTACAGAAGAAGAAATTATATCTCCTCTATGTTTGTTATTTCAGAACACATTTCTACAAAACCAAGGGGCACTTAGAGCTAAAATGCGCAGTTTCCAAATAGTGTTCCTACTTTTAGCTATCCCAGTTTGAGCTGACTGTTCTCACAGTGTACACGATGGCAGGGGCTAGAGGGCTTATCCCTTTTATATGTCTTCCATTTCTATACAATTTGGTTTAGTTGGGTTTTTTTTATAATATAGGTCTATATTTTTAAGTGAACCTGAGCCCACTGTTTAAATGAAAGTCTGTTTTCTTGTCCACTGCTGTCATGAGCCTGTACAAAAAAGGTGTATCTTCTCTGATCAAGAAGGGTCTTTATTTTCTGCAGGAACAGAAGATTCACTTATTAACATTTTCTGGTCTAGCTTTCATCTTTTCCATGCAATGTTAATACTTTTAATGTAGAAATCAAAGCCTTAGTCAGAGGAAGGTTATTTTGTTGTCCATAATTTTCCAACCCCTTTTAACCTGCTGGGAATTGCCCATAAAATGAGATCTGCCATTCCAGTCTCAATAATTTATTGATATTTTAGTTGTGCTGAATTTCCATGGCATATAAGAGGATCCTTTTGCAGTCAATTTTCAGTGAAAAGAGTCACCCAATTTTGAAGCTTTAATCAATAGATTGGACAAAACAGAGATATGGAGTGGGAAGGGATTTAAGTTGAGTACATCTCAGCCTAAGGGAGAGAGAGAAATTGAGATCAGCTTCTGAAGGATTGTGCACATTTATTGCCCTGTGATCATTGGATAGGTGTGGGAGGCAGGTGGAATAGATAACCTGTGCATGTCTTTCTTCTGAAACTGGAGAGGAGCTTTGAGGACTAGCTTAGACTGCGTATTGCAGTGTGAGGTGATTAAAGGGGAAGATTGCTTGGGGAAGATTACTCCAAGGGTCATTGCAGGACTAAAACTGCGCATCAGATCTCTTGATTCGGACTCAATGTCAAATTTCAAAACATTTCAAAGCCATCCTATCTCTAATCATGCTCTCCTATTCCACCTTCCCCATTCTTTAGTGTAAGTGGATATATGTACATATGTACTTTGTATACAACATGTGTACACACACACACACACTGTGTATACCACAAGCTGCTGTTGCTATTCCTCTCCTGGGACTGTTCTGCCAATTTGTGTGGTGTTTTCCTAATATGTAACCACAAACTGGAGTGGAAGAAACTGATTTTCATTCATGACCTCAACTAATATTTGAACTTACGTTTTTCAAAGGTGAAAGGCTAATTCCCTTACTCTGCATAACCCTATGACTAATCCTTTTTAAGATGGAAACCAGAGCCAGAAGAACATAATTGGTTTATATTATTAGAGAGAGCTACCACAATCCCGATGTTTATGTAGCATTCAGGTGCTGTTATCTCTGTCCTTCAGCTTGTTTTTCGCAAGCAGCTGCTAGTTTTGTCACAGCTAAAAGGCCTAGATGGGCTGGGGAAGGAGAGATGCACTGGCAATCATGAGGCTCTGAAGTCCTGGTGGTGACTGTCCCATGAATCTACCATGGGACTGGGGCTAACTAACTAATTTTGTTTCTTTGTCTCTTTTGTTGCATTAAAATGAGGCTAAAGAAAGTCTCTTATGTACTTCTTGGAAGGGAATTGAGGGTGAATTTGTTAATGTTTTAAAATAAATTTAATTTTGCAATGCAGCTTATTGTCTTTTTTTAAGTTAATGCAAAGCTGTCACAAATGGTCTAAGCTGCATAAAAACAAGCCTGCAGCTCTCTGCCAATACCAGCAGTAACGGATGGTCTGCTTCACAGGGTTGACCATGCATGAGCTGAAATTTGGAACCAAGGAATAATTTGATTTGGTGAATCAAATGAGTCCAAAACTTAAATACAACTTTTTTATAAAGATAGAGGTCATGTTTCATTCTTCACCACCAGTTTCCGCCAGTGTTGTCCCTACGACAATATGAACTGTGCTGTCTTGGGCTTTCTCATGGTGCGCAAGCTGAGATGTGAGGTATCACCAGAGATCAGTCAGGTGGCTGATACAATATACACAAAACACCGTTAAAACTGCCTTTTTTCCCAAAGGAGTGGAAATCTAGCTCATCTACCCAGCTTTCGATTTTCACAAAATGTCGGAAAGTATAACAATCTCAAAGCTTGAGGCCAGGACTCAAATCCGGTTCAATTTAGCGAAAGTTTAAAAGTTACAGGAAGGGGATAAGAATAGGCCAGATATGTTAATAAAAGGCCTGATTATCTTAAGTCCAATTTTCATGGGAAGTTTAGGTTACAGTGGTTGTGTAATGGGAAACGTCCATCAAGACTACCAAGAGCTGTATCAACTTGTTCCTCTCACATGTGTTCTTCTGTGCCAGGGAAATAAGAATTGGGATTGGAGCTGGAACATTGATGGACCCCTGGAAATAAAATATGAGTCAGACTTGGTGATTGCTTGATTAGAATACATAATTTTCTGATAACCACCATCACGCCAACCAAATTACATCCTGAGCTGAATTTGTTTTCCCACTGTTACCTATGATTCATAGGTAGTGGGTTGACCCTGGCTGGATGCCAGACACCCACCAAAGCTTTTCTATCACTCCCCTCCACAGCTGGACAGGGTAGAGAAAATACAATGAAGGGTTCATGAGATGAGGTAAGAACCAAGAGAGATCACTCACCATCACAGGAAAGACAGACTCAAATTTGGGATATTTTCTGAATTTATTGCCAACAAAATCAGAGCAGAATAATGAGAAGTAAAAAGAGACCTTAAAACATCTTCCCCCCATCCCTCCCTCCTTCCCAGCTCTACCTGCTGCACCCCAGCATCTCAGGGAGACAGGGAATGGGGGTTATGGTCACTTCATCACACATTATTCTTGTCTCTGCTCAAGGAGAGGAGACCTTCTCCTGCTCCAGCAGGGGGTGTCTCCCACAGGAGACAGTTCTCCATGAACTTCTCCACTGTGAGTCCACCCAACAGGCAACACTTCTCCACAAACTGTTGCAATGTGGGTCACTCTTCCATGGGGTGCAGTCCTTCAAGGACAGGTTGCTCCAGTGTTGGTCCCCCACAGGGTACAAGTCCTACCAGGAAACCTGCTCCAGCATGGGCTCCTCTCTCCATGGATCTATAGGCCAGGACCCTGCTCTACCACAGGTCTTCCATGAGTTTACAGCCTTGTCTCAGGCATCCACTGCTCCAGTGTGGGGTCCAGCTCCTCCAGGGGCTGCAGGTGGATCTCTCCATCCCTTTGGACCTCCATGGGCTGCAGGGGCACAGCTGCCCCACCATGGCCTGCACTATGGTCTGTGGAAGAATCTCACCTCTGATGCTTGGAGCACATCCTGCCCTTCTTCTCCACTGACCTTGATGTCTGCAGGGCTGCTCCTCTCACATATTCTTGCCCCACTCTTCTCTGGCCACAATTATACCTGTACAAAAACTTTTTTCTTAAATATATTATCATAGAGGCGCTACCATTATTTCTAATTGGCCAAGCCCTGGCCAGTGGCACATCTGTCTTGGAGTTGGCTGGCATTTGCTCTGTTGGATATGGAGGAAACTTAGGCTTCTCACAGAAGCCACCCCTGTCACCCCCTGTTACCAAAATGTGGCCATTTTGGTATCCAATGCAGCAAGAGTCTGGCAAGAGTCTGGCAAGTCAGCAGTAGGGATTTAGTGGTGTCATTCAGTAGCAATGTAAGATGGATCATGTTTCTCAGGGTTGGGAGACCACAATAGATCATGGTGTAAATTGAAACTTACTGTTTGGATTCATTGCTTTGCCTGAATAACAAAAGCTGACCCACTGAATAATCTGCCACCGAGGTATAGCTGCTATTTAGGGGCAATGCTATGTGTCTGTCTTCAGTGGCAAACAACATAAAGACTAGACTGCACTTCAGTTACTCTAGTAGTGTTTAAGAGGGAAACATTATTATAATAGATTAAGAGATACAGTGCTCTTGTGATGGCCTTCATTCCCGGTCAGTTTCATTTATTCAAGTTATTGAGGTGGTTTTATGTGTATTAGATCATTCGCTGCACTAGAGTATTCTTCTTCTTAATGTTAAAAATATACATGTACTTTAGGATTTTATTGTGTCAAGTTCAAAAGACTCTCCAACTACTTTTTTCATCTGTGTGCAGTAATAATCATGCTTTTCTTCTGTCACTCTCCTAGCACAAAGGACAAAATCACTTAGGACAAAGCTATATTTATAGTAAATGTTAATTATTCTGCATTGACTGGAATTCATCAGCTGTACAAAATGCCTGAAGGTATGTTTGTGCAAGTAGCTCAGAATTGTTTTTTAACTCAGTATGATTATTAGCTCAAACAATAAGAAAGTAAATACTGTCAGGGTTGGTATGGCTGGCATGCAGGATATGACTGAAAGCAGAACAACAAAGGAAGAATTCAGGAAGCAATTTGGAACATGCTGTGGCAGCATTATGTTTAAAACTAGCATAAAGGAAAGGAGCATATCTGCTTTATGAAGAGAAACTTGGCTGACAGTAGATGAGGGCTGCATGGGTTATGGAGAAATGGTATGGGTTATGGATGAAAATTTGGAAAGGAGGACATAACAAAAATATCCTTTTTCTACTTTTGAATATTAATCAGTACATTACTGAAAACAGGATACTTGAAAAATGCACTGTATCATAAGGGGTTAGTCAATTCAAGCTGTCATACTTTTAAGCTTTCACAGAAGGGAAGAAAAACCAAAACCAGTTCCAATTTTTAAAGGTCTCTAAAGTAGGACATGAAGAACAATAGAATATAAAGTATTTTCCACTCAGAATTTCAGAGGCGCCACATTAAAAAACCCACCAGTACACCACTGAGATATGCAAATTGACAACACGCCATTCTTTTGTCAGGAGAAACCTAATAATCATTTTGTCACCCACTGGTGTGGGCAAAACTTGATCCACTTATGGGATATATCTGTCCATTAGAGATAGAAAGTGGTCATCCACACTGTGACATAGGGTGACACAAAAAGTGTTGAATTTGGATTGTACCAACATTGATTTTACTATTTGTCTGACACGCCTTGGCAATCTTAAACTGTAGTTTCCTGGAATTCTTTTTTTGTCATGTCATAGATTTTTTGGGGGGAAAAGACCCAGAAATCAAATACTCTGTCATCCAGAATTACTTCACTATGGGCTGTCACTGATAGTGAACCTTATGCATTTAAACCTTCTCTACAGCTCTCTTCAACTTGATGACATCACGATTTGTTGTCATTCTCTTTTTTTCATCAGCATTAAGTTAATCTGAAGCTATTGACTTTCATGGCCACTTGATTTCAGCAGAAGATAGAAGAAGCTCAGGAATCTGGGTTTCATTCTAGTCTAGAGCATGAAAAAGGTGTGTTTTTAGGGTTCTAACCTTTCAAGCTGATTCTCCCATATATGTTCCCTTCTGCTTTATCCTATCGAGTTCCTCCACGTCTTCTCCCTTTGGGTGTATCACACCTTGTTCATACTTTAATCTCTTTTTCTACCCCCTCATTGCTTCACTCCTGTCTGCTTTCTCAGACAGTCCTTGTATCCCCTTTGGCAGCTTCTTTGATATCCCAGGACCTCCCTTTCCTGATGTGCAGGCAGTCTCCTTGCCTAAGAAAGACCAGCTCTCCTTTCAAAACCATGAAAGTTTTGTTTCACCTTTCCCCTGCTCCTATGTCTTCTCAATCTCACCATCCTTTTCCTGCTTTAATATCAATCTGTCCTGTATTTTCTTTCTCCCTTTTTCTCTCCCCAGGAATTTGTCTGTACCTCATGTTATCTTATCTTACTTCTTTATTCACTTTTCATTTCTGAAAGTCTAGCCTAGGCTTTTTGAACAGACTGGGCCCTCTACCAGCTTTGCCAAAACAAATTGTCCTAACTGACTGGCTCCTCCTGCTTTTGACTTGCATTGGATTGATTTTTGTCCTCTCCAGACTAAGTGAAGGAAAATTTCTTTGTGTGTTGTAAGGGTGTTCACACAGTTTAAGGGAAATGAGAACTTAGGGGCCTTTTTTCCTCATTTCCAGTCACAAACCCAGTCCAGTCACTCTCAGGACAGAGGACTTTGGGAAGCAGCTTTCAACTGAACCATAGAAAGTCAGGTCAGTGTGAGCAGTATGGAGGGGATGAAATACATTCAACCACTCTGCTAAGGTTATATTCACAATAGTCACAAGGTGGAGAGAGAAAAATCTCTGCAGTTTTGGGGGATTCCCTCAGGATTCCCCCATTTTAGTCAGCATTAGAACTTGACAAAAGCACATACATCTTAAAGGAGAATAGAAGCTACAAACAGGATTGCCCTGTAACTTTGGAGACAACATGACATCAGCCTGGGTCCAAGCAGCTCAGTTCCATAGGATGCATCAGCAGCAGGGGGCATGGTGGTGTTTGGGTATCTTCTTGAGGGTCTGTAGCACAAGGGTTGATGAGCTTTGAGATTACATACTGCATCTTCTGGGAAAAGGAAGATGAAGAGAATAGCAGCTCCAGATGATTCGCTCCCAAGTGTCTGCCTAACCACGTCTGTGATCTTCAGTCTTAGATCCATATATGCGTATATCTTTCTGCTTTGTAATTTTAAACTTTTTTTTTTTTACTTTTTTGGTCACCCTTTGGGACAAACTGGACTTTTTCTTTCAGTCAGTTTTTTAATAGGCATGATTACCATTTCTTGGCATCACAGTCCTTCTGCCTCTATATTTATAGTAGAGTTTCTTCATTCCCAAATTTGTGTCTCAATGTTTGAAGAAGTTTTCATAATTTTACAGGAATTTACTTTATTAAAAACTTTCCAATCTTTTTTTTTCTTATTCCACGCTAACATAATTTTAGAAAGCTCTTTTGAAGACTTCCTCAGAGACCCTTGAAATGACAAACATTTTCCTGTCTTTTCCCCTGTGTTTGAAACATGATGGCTCACACTGTTATATAAGTTCCCTGCTTCAGTCTTGCCTTTATGATTGTGGAGGTTGCATTTTTTCAGAGACCATGGGACCAAGTAGGTGAAGCTGGAGGAGGATAGTCTAGTGGGTCTGGTAGGAATGGCAGCATTTATACTACTTAGTGCAGTCCTAACTAAATCTGTGTCACTGAAACATGAACAAGCAATGAAAAGAAACACTAATTGGAAAGGTTAAGGTGCAACATTGATTTGGATGGTGGTAAACTTCCCAGTCTGGCCATTCATGAGACTCTCTGGCAGTAACACTTAACGCCAGAGGTTGGGACTGAAGCCCCTTCAGAGCAGGCAGAATCAGTGACTCAGCGGGACCCCAGACACACCCCACACTCACACACAGGCAGACCAGGTTTCCTTACTGCAGATTTCAACCTGATTTGACTCCAGGTTTCCCATAACAGAGTCCCACAAATTTCTTTATTCCATAAAGCAATTTATTCATGGTGCAGCAACACAGAAACAACCCGAGCTGGTGCCTTCAAGAAGGGACTCTGAACAAAGGGGCTGTTATACCCTCACAGTCCAAGTCTCAGCTCTTCCTCCAGATCCTTCGGATCCCGATGTGTTTCTAAGTGCCTGGTCACCAAGATGGGCCACAGGTCCCCATGTCTTTTGTTAATGCAGTTGTCAGGAGTTCATGGCTCGGGCTTAAAACATCTGTCTCCACCTTCCTTGTAGGACCGTTTTAAGTATTGAAAGACCACAGTAAGGTCTCCCTGGAGCCTTTTCTTTTGGCAAAACCATTTCATCTCTCTCAGCTTGTCTTCATAACAGATGTGCTCCAGGCCACTGATCATCTTTGTGGATCTCCAGCACATCCTTCTTGTGTTGGGACCCCAGACTCCAGGTGGGGTCTCATGAAGGCAGAACAGAGGGGCAGAATCCCCTCCCTCACCCTGCTGCCCACGCTGTTTTGGATGCAGCCCAGGATATGATTGTCTCTCTGTGTTGCCAGCTCATGTCCAGCTTACCATCCACCAACACCCCTAGGTCTAAGATATGCTCTTATTTGCTGATATAAAATCTTCTTGCCTTCCTGGACAAGAGACTGAAAGGCTTCAAAAGAAAGGAAAAATTAGCCAAACACTGCTGTGTTATAGGAGTCTCCTGGTTTTGTAACTCCTACATAAATACTGACATTTGTAATGCCTGCAGGAGTATACCAATACTTCTATGTTGTGATGAGGTTTTGGCACTTGAGTAATAGTGCCTATAAGCCTTAATCTGCACTTTGCGAGTTCTGAATACTTGTACTTCTGGTACTGCTACCTCATGTCAGATAGCAAGTTTAAAGCAGAATTGTTAAGAACTTCAGTTAGTTGGGGGAAAAAAATCAAATGTTAGACTGAAATAAAGGATGTGCCTCTAAAACTTATGTTTGTGTCAGCAAAGCTCTTCTGAAATTCATGTTTATATAAAGCAAACGTTTTACTGGGACAAAGTTCCCACTAATAGTTTTTAATATTGAGACTCTAAATCACTGTACTTGAGGTCAGAATGAGGACTGGGCAATGGATCTTCTTCAAGGCTTTCACTTTTTTCTATTGGTTTTCTGGTGTGAGAACTTGCAAAAGTCTAAGGGCAGACCATTGATATATTCTAGTACTGGTTATATACCAGCCTGCTAAGCTTTGAATTGCTGTAGTCCACACAATTTGCACAGTCACCAAAATCACCCTGATCATTCTTCAGGCATCAAGTCCAACTCAGCTCACCTTCCAAACATCCTTAGCATTTGTAGCAATCGATTAAAATTCACCCCAAAAATTTACTGGCCTATAATAACACACATTTGCAATAATTTTATTCATAAGTGTTATTTTAAAATGTATGTAGTAAGAAATAATATCCTTCCATAGAGTTTATAGTAAATATTCACATACATACTACAAATTAGTTTATGGTAGTTTAGGCACAAAACACACGCAAAGACCATTCTAGCCTGCATAGGCAATTATAGATTGATTGGATATGGATGGGACAATTCCAGAGTCACTCTTGACCACTTTTGGAACAGAAAGCTGTTATCTTCCTAAAACTAAGTGTAATGCCTGCCTTGCCCTGATGTTTGCTGTCTTCCTTTTGTAGAGACTACCCAGAAAATTCCATCTTTTGTTCTACCCCAGGTCCATGATTTTATTCATAGTTGTTTTAAAAAGTCTTGACTGTAGCACTACGTAAACATGCAGTCTTTTAAAGTACAACTCTTACATTTGTGTATCTGACTGATTCACCTTTGCTGTTCAACACTCGGAATAATAAGTCCTATAAAGAGACAAAATCATATCCATGTGCATTTTTATGTTACATACACATCTTTGTGAGTTGGTGATTTTTAATCATATTCATATTAATAGAATAAGATATATCCTTCATGAGAACACCAGACAAGCCAACTGACCTATAAAAGTATTACATCTATCCCATTTCAAATATGATAATAAAATGAAATGTAAATCAAGTGAAATGGAGTCAAGCAACTTAGAATTAAATATACTTGTAGTGTTTGAATATATTCCTTTTCTGTTCTACCCCGGCAGATAAAGCAGAAAGGATTGTTATAAATAGTTATCCGTGTTACTCCAGCTTAAGGGTTGTTATTAATAGTTATCCGAGTTACTCCAGTTTAAGTATCTCTCTCCATAGGATTTTCTAGTGATCTTAAAGGCCTGATTAACTGCATGTTTGCTTTTTTATTTTACACAATTCATCACCTAAGATGGCTATACTATTGTTTATGTACTCAATAATTTTTATTATCCATTTCTTATGTATTATTTATAAATGATAGGTATGTTTTATCTTAAATTAGCAGTTCTTATATATGCATAGGCTTCTACAACCTTTCCTTTCCTTTTGTTTAATTGTTTTTTGGGCACATTTTTTTTTATTTTGTTTTTTTCATTTCCTTATCTGTACTCTGAAAAAAATACTGGTCTTCACATGTCACTTAAAGTCAGATATTATAGTGTTAACTTCAGTATTCAAGAGGTAGATCTCTCCAAGTTCTATGAAATAGCTAATACCTCTCTCCCTCCCACTGAAGGGTCACACCTCACCTAATCCACCGTCTTTTCAACTGTTAATTACTTACATGCGATATGTAGCACTTTGTTGGTGTTTGTCCTTTTTATTTTTCTGCTGAGTTTGTAGACAATGGATCGCTCCCCCCCTCCCGCCCCCTTCCAGGTTTCTTTCATGCACCTCTTCACATGCCTCACTGAATTTCACAATACTCTCTGTGAATTTGAATGGCTCATTTTCATTCTAATTTGATTGCATTTCCTTGTCTGGTTCTGCAGTTTCAAACATTTTAGCTACTCTAGCAGTTAGATATTCTTTAGTATGTGGTTCTCTTTTCCTTCCAAAACTTTTCGGAATGAGTGTTGGAGGTGTCTCGGAGCTGATGCTGCCTTTTCTTCTGTTGTTTTCTGCTTCTGGGATTTGTACCATATTTGGCTCTCCTATTTATACAATGCTTCACTCTTATCCCTCTTTCTTAAGTCCAATTGCTGCAGGTCATCGTTAGCAAATGTTAAAGCCCTGACTCATTCCTGTGTTTATTATCTCTTTGAGCCTTTTGTTCATCTCTCAAAATTTTCCTTGCTTATTGAAACCTCCATGTTAATTCAGCCAAAGAAGTGGTTCCCAGTCTGATTCAGTGCTTGCTGCTGCTCTAGCTGGGTTCCCCTGCTGCTACCCTAATGATTTTCCCCCATTTAACCCGCAATTCCACAAAGGTATACCTGTTAAGAGCACTGTCATTTTTCTAACTGGTTTAATTGGCTTGGAATTTCAGTTCCTTGTGATAGCAATTTGCTTTCCCATCTCCGTCCCTTCCCATTTACTACAGTATTGTTGCTTAAAAGAGCTACTGGTTACCTCTGCATGTCTGTCAGAGCTGGGTTTGGAATAATGCACAGCGTGGTGAATAACAATGCAGCTGTGTTGAGTTCCTCTCCAGTTTTCCCATCACAGTTATTATTATCAGTCCCTACCCTGGACTGGTCTGGATTGCTATGTCCCTCTTCATCCCGGTGTTTCAGGTGTCCCAAAGAGCTGTAGCAAACCTTTTCTGACTTTGAAACTGTGCTTACAGGGCTGCTGTGTGTTTCACTCATCCTTTAAGGTCAGCCCAGGCAGAAGAAAAGTGGAGGTCTAATTTAATTCTGATTCCAGAATTAAAACCTGTACTTCTGGTACTGTCTTCTGGTTTTCTCTCATTCTGCTACCTCTCACTGAACATTCCAGGAGATTTACTTAGCCACCTTACACCATTTGAGTTTGCATGTTAAAGAAATAGCCTTCTGCTTTTCACGGCAACGTTTGTTCTTCCTGTCTACTAAATCTGACACTTCTTTGGCAAATTCTTCCAAATTTAAGCCTGTTGTTCTAAAATGGCTCCTCAGACCAGGGTCATTTGAGTGCACTTGAGCAATTGCCACCAAGCATCTGGGAAGTGGTGGCATCCTTACAATGAGGCTCATCCTGTTCAGTCCAACAGCATTACAGGGGTGCTCTCAAACCTAGATGCACATGCAACACTGAGTTGTGCAGGCAGATGTTCGGTCCTGCTTGAACACTGTCTCACAGCCAGCACTGGCAAATGCTGCTGTTCTCCACTGATGCCTTCTCAGTCACTTTTTGCCTTGAAAAATACATCCCAACAGAAACAGGCTGAGTGGCAGAAGGTCTGCAGAGAGGACCTAGAGTCTGATCTCAGAGAAGGGACGCAAATATGAGCAAAGTGCTGTTTCTGCCTTCAGCTAGTTGCTGACCTGCTCCTATTCCATCAGTGTGGTCAGCAGTAGGCTGTCAGAAGGGATGTGGGCTGGGGGAGAGATCCCCAGGTTTTGGGAGTGTACCTGATTGGTTATAAATGGAGTGCTTTTACACATTAATATTTATGCAGCATGTCCACAATCAGCAAAGGAAGGTTAATTTTAGATTAAGTTGTATTTTGGTGCAATACAAATATGAAGAGGTGCTGTGAGACTTCAGTGGCACAACCAATATGAAAAAGTGATTTTTTTTGTTGTTTGATCAGTACACAAGGGAGTATCAACATATAAAATCTGTAAGTTTTCATGAATGGCTGAAGGTACATTAATTCCTTCATCAGTTTCATAGACTATTGCAGACAGATTTTAGTGAAACTGGTTACTGTGCTATTAATTATTAAAAGAGATCTTATTACCCCTAATGGGCTTGAACCATCACTAAGAATGTTTTAGCTTTGATTTTGACCATGCTAATAATAGTCTCACCTGTCTCGTTGCATGGTACAATTGCTCTCATGTGCTACTTTCTGACTGCTCTAGAAGCAAAACTTACTTTGGTAACATAATGGTAGGATGTATACAGATTGCAACACAGTTTTCATCTATGCTCCCTTTCCAAGTGCCATTATATCAAATCCATTAAGTGCTTACAATGCATGAGCTGAAAAAATGATGATGAGAAAAAAACAAAGAGGTGCCATGTTTCTATGTCTCAGTGACTCAGCAGCAAATCTACTGAGTTCACAAACAAAAATCTAATTTTTAGTCCTGCAAACTAGATTTCATCTCTGATAGTCAATGGGGCTCTTGACTTTACAATTATCAGCACTGCTAATAAAGAAAGCTCTTTGAAATTATCATTTCCATGCTGTGTTCTTTTCACTATATCTAAAATTGCTCTGACAGCCCCCTGTCTCCCCATAAAGGCATTTCTGAAATTATTTCAGGCTGTGATTAGCTGGGATGAACCTCACTTTGATTTCCACAACCCCTGCTGAATAATAGGATTTGCAGTTAAAAAATCCCATCGTTTTTAAAGTCCGGAACTAAGTAATAATTGAAAGAGAAAATGCAAAACTTCCATCACCTTGCAGATTTCTTTTGATACTTAATTTAGCTACAGTTCTAATCCAGAAAAGATGCATTTATGTTTGAATGTGGTTTACTTTGACTGTGACTGAATACCTTGACAAGAAGTAAACAGCCTTCTTTCTAGCGACCTTAATCCCTCAGAGCAGAGACATGATGTTCAAATTACATATTTGGACATCAAATGCCCTGGCTTGCTCTTTCATATATGCTTTAATAAGCTAAAACTATTTTTTAAAAAATAAACTAATTACCTTTAGACAACAGATCAGTATTTTCATCAGCAGAATTCATGCAATTCATCTATTTAATCACAACCATTTTCACAAACTGATGCACCTACATGTAGTAGGAGCATAGGGAGTACACTCCCTATATATTAGCTGGAGAGTTTAGGCAGCAGGTGGGTCAGAAGAAAAAAATTTGAATTCCTGTTTCTTCAGAAGCATCTCTTCCTTTCCACAAAATGGCTATTAGGATGGATCTTGAAATGCAATTTTTTTTTTTTAATTTAAAAACCTGTTTTTAATGGATACTTCTGAGTGGGAGTTTGTTACTGCTTGTGGACTCTTCTCCAGCTTTAATTTTTTGAGCATACAATAAAAAGATCACAAGGGTATTGTAGGGCTTACTGTGTTAAATTCTCTCTGTGAACAGGCAAATAACTCCCCATGCTCAGAATTCTGAGTTTTGTTATTCTGATCTGCTCCCAGCATTGCTGCACACAGCAGTCTGAAACCTCCACCATTTCATACGGCTTTGCAGTTTTCCTTAGTGTACACAATACAGCTTCAAGGTTTTCCAAAAACTGCATGAAACCAAATAGATAAAAATTTCCCCTCTGTAAGACTGCTGATTGGCACAAAAGTGCTCCCAAGGTCTTCTGAAAATTGATAGACCATAGATGTGCTTTCATTGCAAAGGGTTCAAGCAGCTGTTAACTCTGCTTTATCACCATGTGATAGATCATGCTGCTCTGGGCATTTATTTTTTCTGTCTCCACCACACGCAATGTGCCTGTGACTTTTTCTTGTCAGGCAGAATTAAGTTCGGGATGCTGCTGAAGCTAGTGAGTTTTTTACATGCCAGAAAATTAGAGTCTAATAAATTGGTGTAATTTACATGAGAAAGCAAGAGTGATGAGAGGTGTCAGAAAAAGTAGCCAAGAGGGAAGTACAGGAAAATAATTCAAGACTGCAACAAGACCAAAAAGTTGGCTTTACGAATGTTCCTTGTAACACCCACGATAGGGGTTTTTTTGGGCCAGTTTTGTTTTCCTCTGGCAGCAAGCCAGCAATTTATACTGTATGGGCTTTTCAGTGCTTTGGAAAACTGAGCTGTAGTCTCATTGTCCTCATCAGTCAGTAAGGAAACGATGGGATTTTAATTATTGAATCTTCAGTGCTGATAAAATGAGAAGAGGAATAGAGAGCAAGGGTGATATCTGGATTCCAGGTCTGTGGTTATTGGTAGTTACACAAGTCATGTTCTAACTTTTAAAATAGCACTGCCTTGTTATCTGCAAAATCGTGTTTTATCTTTGTTTCCTTTTATTACATGAAGTTTGTAATTCTTCTTACACCTTTAGGATTTTGCATCATGTTGTCACTTCTGTAAATTTCATTTCCCCAGTTGTTAAGTTTTGCCTTTTCTAGTTGCATAGCGGAGCTGTTTGGAAAGTTTTACCTCTACTGCCCTAGGAATGCTCTTCTGAGCTTACCTACCAGTATACACACATCTTTTCATTCAAGTACTTCCCTAAAAGTTACTGCTATTCTTACAAGAAGTCAAACACTCACCATTGAGTAGGAGACACTAGACAGTCGCTCCACATAATAAAAATATTTGAATATGCAAAAACAAAATTTAGTAATTTTTCTCCTTGCATATATGTCGCCCTTTCCTTACTGCCCAACATTTTATCTCTTTAGAGGAATAGTTAAGATTGCTTCTCAGAGATTTATTTCTTTTCATGGAATTTTCCAGAGATTGTTGGAAAATTTAAAATTCTAATAAACAATAATACCGGGAATGTGATAATACTGAAAATGGAAGTAGGAAAAAACCCAAAGTCAGACAAAAATAATCTCATTTTTATATCACTGTAGTAACATTTCAATACCTCATGTCACACACAACACCCACTTTTAAGAGACCTCGTATTTCCTCCCCATCCTAGCTTTTCATTACAGACTTTCAAATTCAAATTAATATTTGGACATGAATAGTGAGTGTATACAGCATTCTGGGTGAGTCGCGTCTTACGCCGTGTTTTGTGCTTCATATGGGAAACTCCTGGACTGATTTACTGCAGGATACCCTTTTTCACTTCGGTGGTTTATGCTTATCCTGAAGAACAATCAGTTTCATCTCTTTAATTTGCTTCCAGTAGATGACTTCTCAGCTTTCAGACAAAATTCTCATTAGATGATTGGTACCCAGAGTTCCATTTTTCACCATTCGACGTATTTTGGTCACCAAATCAGCCAGTTCTTCATCTGTACCTTGGTATCTTCTACACTGCTAATGCCAGCTCAATTTGTAATCATGTCAGTGTCTTTGTCTTCTCTAATCTCCTTCCAGTTTGTCTTCCTCAAAGAGTCTTTGTTGCCACTCATTCCTTTGCCAACATGCAATTTTTACACCTCACTTGCAATACAACTTCTAGGCCACTAGTTGGAAAGGCATGAGGTTATGAAAGTCTCCACTTTCAAATCCAGCAGCTGGCAGAAGTTCAACATGACTGCAGGAAAGATTGGATGGCTTGACACAAGTGCGGTTAAGAAAATGTGGCAAAGAGCTGGAGACTCCTTGCACAGAGTCTGAACCAGTGCTGTCATGTGCATAGGCTCATCACAGGAGTGACTCATCAGAAGCCAAAGGAGTTTACAGTAAACCTTACATAGTAAAGTCAAGGGAGAATTCAAATGCAACGCTGTTCCACAGACAGAAGATTGCAGTGAACAACTGAATACCCCAACCATCCACAAGAAAACCTCAGGAGCTGTGACTGTTAACCTGATAGTGTCTTACGATGGGAGAAGTCGCTGGAGGAGAAACATCAGGAGAAGGTGCAAAACTATGGCTTTGTTGAAGAAAGGCTTTCAATACTCCCTCCTGTAACATTCTGACAGAGAGGGGATAGATCAGCAGATAAATACAGTAGATTGAAAACTGACTGAAAAGCTGAATTCAGAGTATTGTGATCATGGCAGGAAATCTAGTTGAAGGCCAATAATTAAAGATGCACCCCAGGGGTCAACACTGGTCCGGTTTTATCCAACAATTTTATTAATTAACTGAATGCTGGGACAGAATGTACTCTTAAAATTTTGCTGATGACACGAAACTGGGAGAAGTTGCTGATATGCCAGAGGGTTGTGCTGCCACCCAGAGGCATCTGGATGGTCTGGAGAAACGGACTGACAGGAACCACCTGAAGCTCAAAAAAAGGAAGCGCAAAGTCTGGCACCTGAAGAGGAACATTCCCAGGCACCAGTATATACTGGAGGCCACCCATTCAGGGAGAAACTAGGCAGAAAGGTTGAACACCAGGTTGAATGTGGGCCAGCAAGGGCCCTTGCTGCAAAAATGCCAACTGCAGCCTGGGCTGCATTAGGAAATGTATTCCCTTAGGGAGAGAAAGGTGATCCTTTCCCTCAGTGCTGGTCAGTCCAGATCTGGAGTGCTGTGTTGGGTGCTGGGCTGCTCAGTACAGGAGAAACACGGACACACTGGAGAGAGTCCAATCAAGGGATGAGGAAGGAATGAGCATCTCTTCAGAAGAAGAGACAGTTTAGAGGGATCTCATCAATATCAATAAATAGCTGAAAGGAGATGATGCTTTGGAGGATGCAGCCAGGCTCTTTTCAGTAGTGCCTAGTGCCAGGACCAGAGGCAATGCACACAAACAGAAACACAGGAGGTTCCTTCTGAACACCAGGAAACACTTCTTCCCTGTGATGATGACTGAGTACTGGAACAGGCTGTCCAGTTAAATTGTGGAGTCCAAGCACGTGGTTTGTTGAAAGTTTTCAAGAGTCAGTGGCATAAAGGTCTGAATAACCTGGTCAGATCTTTCTGTGGGCAGGAGGTTGGGCTGGAGGTCCTCCTGAGATCCCTTTCAACCTGAATTATTTTATAAATCCATGAGACTCTCATGTATTTTTCTTCTACAATAAGTACTATCTTGGAGATAGTACTCTGGTTTGTTGCTCTAGCTCACAGCTACTTTCCTGGTAATGTAAATTTTTCAAGTACAAAAATGCACCCGTGATTCATTGCAGAATCAGGACAGCAAACGGGCATAAGTGCCCGTACATATAATATAGTTGTTTGCTGTTTCATGCGTCTATGTTTTTCAGATTTGAAATGATGCATCTGATTGCCAGCAACAAACTCAAAATCTGCAAAAAAGAAAAGTGAGATTGCCTTCTTATTGTTTCATTATTTGCAATTAAAAAAAAAAAAAAAGGTTTCATTAGAATTCTGTTTTCAGTCAAGGAGAGCTGAATGTGTCTCTCTCTTCCTTGGTACACCAGAACTAATGCAGCTTAGTTAGAAAAAGAAGATATTTTCCCAAGTTAGTATCCTGTCATCTCAATGGGGGGAATAAATTTGCTAAGTAAGAAAGTGCCATTATTATATATCTTCTTGTCTGACCTTGCTTACGTTTTAAGCGTACTAGAGTCGAGAAATGTTTCAGCTTGCTCATGTCTCATTGTGATAACAGGGCTAGATTTCATTTTGAAAGGGAAGGATAATCTGTTTGCTTTCTACCTTTATTGTGTATTTTCACCATGGTTGCAGTGAAAAAAGAGGGAACATTGAAGAGGTGTATATGAGTGATACAGTAAAAATGATGGAGGTATGCAGTGATTCATTTGAGCCAATGCAAAAAAGGCAATGTCAGCCATCACCAGGTACTTAAATTAATTTTAATGACAATATAGAGGTGCAGAGCCAGATAGAGCAGAGAAACATTAAAGGCATTTAGATAAGTTAGATGGATTCAATTTGTTCAGACCTACTGAAATTCACTCTAAAGTCATTAAGGAACTTAACCATTAAAATTGCCAGCAAGGATTTCTGTAACTGAAGGGATCCCAGCAGACTGCAGAGAGCAAAATTTAAAATCAACAAGATTAAATTCAATACAGGTAATCATGGAAAATGACTCTTAGGAAGAGGAAATCAAATGCATAAACCTAAAAATGATGAGTAACCTAGCTGAAGAGAAGCAGAAAAGGGATTTTGGGATGCAATGAATCAGAAACCAACCCAACGAGTTACCATGTCAAAGAAATTGAGGCACGGTGCAAAGTTTTTTTCCAGAAAGTTGTGTTGTGCATCAATTTAAGAGGAAATGATAAAATAGAATTGGGTTTTTTTCCCATCTACTAAGCATTTAGCTAGGCTAAGCCTTACTAAAATGCTGCATACAGTTTGAGCATTGTGTTTAAGTAAATTGTAGACGAATTCTGATTGCTCTCAGAACTCTTTCCAAGAATAATTTAACAAATAGATAACATGACTTAAGAAGAAGATCTAAAGAAATTGGATATGTTTAATCCAGAAAAAGAAAACATGAGACAAAGTATAAAGACAGCATTCTGGTTGTAACAAGTTGCTATAAAATAGACAATGAGCAATTGTTCTCCACATGCACTGTGATTGGAGGAGACAGAGAGAAGTAACCCGATTTATTACAGTAAAGAAAAATGGGTTATTATTTTAAGAAAATAAAATTGGGGCTTGGAGACAGCTTTCTCTGTGGAAATAATGAAAAATCTAGATTAAGGGAAGTAAACCAAGCTCAGACTGGAGGCTTAAGGTTTGCTGCCAGAGAGCTAGGTCCTAGCAACGAGGTGAATTTGTACTCTAAAATCAGAATTTTTGGAGACTCTTGACTGTAAATCAAAGAAGGTCATAACTCATTCATGCCCTCCCACAGACATGCCTGTAAAATGTGCAGTTACTTATTCATGCGCCTGGCAATGCTGATGTTGAAGAGAGTTACTGAATAAGGAACAACAAGCTGTGTGAAATGTGAAGTCTGAAATTGAACAGAATTGGACAGTGAATGGACAGCAAATGGAAATGTAGACTGCAGGATGGCATATCCCTTCCAACATAAAATAGAAATATATTAACATCACTAGTGCTTTTTTCTGCCTTATAATTATGTTCTCATTTTGTTCAATTGGCCGTTTGCATGAGACCTATGCCTGCCTATGAAAGCCAGCAAGGAAGAAATGTAACTGTCAAGAAGGTTTATCTGACAAAAGATGTCTGGGTTTATGGGGGAAAGAAGGGATGTAGGAGCAGAGGAGCAAGAAACAGGCTTTCTATCTACCCAAGTTAACTGGGTTTGGTACTAACAGAACAGCAGGTGTTGGAGAAGATAACTAAGGCATGAAGTCTACAGTATTGTGAAATATTCCATAAGGATGGATAATGGTATTAGAAAAACACCTCGGATGCTCAATGGGGAGCAGCTCCCTGCCTAAAGAGTCTTTAGAAGTGTGAAATACAATGTATAAGTACATCTAATAAATAATAAATACAAATCAGCTCAAACACTGATTTGCCTGAGGAAGACTGACATTCCTGTGAGTCAGGTATGCAGATCTCGTGCAGAATGGATTGAGTTACTGCTTGAAGAATTGGCAAAGTTTATGGAATCTTGCCTATGTGTACAAAAGGAAATTTCCTTCAGAATTGACTGAGGTTTATGTGTCTATAAATATCCAATGGTTTATGCAAACAAGTACATTTTCTTTGATAAATAGACTGCATTAAAAACTATTGCAAAGAGCAGGGAATAAGACTGTGTCATTTAACATCTCTTTACATTAAAAAAAGTAATTAAACATCCAAGTTACTCATCTAAACAAAAGTACTTTGCCATTTATCTTCATGCATTGCAGAACATAGCTGCTTCATGAACCAAGTAATTTTATCAGTGAATTAATGAAATAATTTATGCTGCTAAAGGAAATAATGTGTTTAAAACAAAGTGGTTTTTTTCTTCCTTCTTTTGCTCTTATAAGAGTTGTATTGACACATTTCTTCAGAGGAAAAATGTTCAAAGATTATTTCTTAATGAATAAGATGAGAAAAGCTGAGGAGAGTTTTCAACAGGTCAGTGCGTCTGTATGTCCCAAAGCCTATCTATCAACATCAACATGCTTGAAGGCCCATGCAAACAGAAAAGAAGACCAGTAAATCTAAGGTCAGCATGAGTAATCTCTTTCCTGAGCAATTAGTTTCTGGACTCACAACTAAGCTGAAGAGCAGAATGATTCTTCATTTTCATGATGTTCTTTTCCATCTGCTATAACCTAAATGCAGGTAACTGGTTGCAGGCTGTACATAAACACAGGGAATAAGCCAGAAGGCATTTGTGTTAATTCAGCTCTCTTTCTCATTCTAATTCTTTGATGCCTCAAGTGGCGGTTCTTTTAGAATATCTGCAAGGCGATGTGCAGTATTTATGAATATTTGAAGAGGGTTTCATGCTCATTGTAATTATGCTGATGCTAAATAGCTGAGAGAAGCAGATCAGTTTGCTGTATCATCACTGTGCTGTCCCAATGTCTTGTAAAGGCCGCCATGGTCTGTTGAACACTGGCAGCATTTAGGGTAGTTTAAGACATGAAACATAGTTCTTCTTGTCAGAAATTAAAATTCTAGAGGAAACAGGTATGCAAGATGCAATCTCACTGTGAAACTCCAAAACAAAAAAAATCCACAATTTTAATTTATTCATTTTTATAGTTTTTGCTGACCCTTTACTTGAGGGTAGTATGGATCAATATAATGAAACTAAGATAAAGCTTAAGAGAACTGCATAATTCTATTTATCTATATTTTTAGAATTCATTCTTTAGCGTAGCAGGTGTCTTCTGCAAGGTGCCAGAGAAACTTAGGGCTGATTCATCTGACTGTGATATTTTCAACTACTGTTGAACTATTTGTTCACAATCCCAGTAATGGTAAATTAGTGAAGCAGGTGAGATGGTTTTTGTGATGACATTGCGGTGGTGGTTTTCTTCTGAAATAGATATTTAATAAAATTCAAGTGAACCACATCTCAAGAGTGCTTACATGCCAAAGACATGTATAGCAGCGTTGCATTAGATCCTTGATGCCAAAATGCTTGTTTTGGCCAGGTGCAAGAATTGTCCTGGCCACAGCACAGACCTTTAAAGAAGCACATAAGGAAAGTAGGTTGGCTTTCTAATAATAGCTACATAGCAGAAATTAATGATATGCCTTGAAGATATGCTGTTTTGAAATTGTTTGAACAGGTACTAGATATGAAATCCAGAATAACTAGTCTCTAATAGAGCAGGATGCAGAGTAGAGAACATTTCACATAGATTGACATCTACACTTGCAAAATTGGTTTTCCTCTTGAAAGGAAACCTATTCTCACTATCTCTAAATGCCTAATGCAAGGTGACTCTGGCTCAGAGAGTGCTAAGACATTATTGCTAATTTGTAAGAACTGTTGCACTACAAATACTAAATTCAAGTTAGCTAAGACAGACATGTAAAGGTGAGACAGAAAAGGTGAGAAAGGCAGCATTTGGCCAGGCTGAGGAGGAGTGCAAATAACCAGTGTGGGAAAAGGATGCATCTACTTTTGCTAGCTCAGATCAGTGCTCCAGGTGCAGTACTCCATGATCTGATGACACAACAGCCACCACCAAGGAGGCTTTTTTGTACTTCTTTCTGGAGATAAAACATATTTGTTTCACAATGCGGCACGTGACAAATACAGTCTCCATATTTCTTTTTTCCCATAAAAGAAAACGGCAACACAGCTCTGCATAGTTCAGCTCTTTCCCATTTCAGAGACCACAGCCACAGTCTCAAACTTAGAGTATCTTAGGCAGACTGATAGCATGTGCTCTTACACTCAGGCGCAAGTGCCTGCTCACACAAAGTTTGTTTATTTTTCTCAAGTCTCTCCAGGGGCTATTGGGGTTTTTGCTGATATATGTTGTAGACTAGAAAAGAAGTTTAAAAAAGATTATGACCAGTGCTCAAATGCTGATCAATACACATACATGGGCTGTACTGTTTTACAGAAACACAGAACTGGGGTCATCAAATCAAATAATCTCATATCATGTCCTTTGTAACTGATGTCAACTGTGTAACTTGTGTTAAACACACAAGATCCCAGATCCCACAACACCCCTTTGGTCCACAGTATATCTCTGCCACGCTGCAAATATCCTTTAGTAGACTAACTGCCCAGAAAAAAAATGCAATATGTCCAGGATGATTCACCAGAGCAGGAACAGTTTGCAAGTGTATACCTGACAAAAATCAGTAAGCATTTTTACCATGGTCCATGGGATTTGGAGCTAGAGCCCCAGTAACATTTATGCCTTCAAATGATGAAGAGAAAAATCTCATGCACAACATAGCCTGGTTTATCACAAATATGACTAAACTGAAGTCCATCCTGTCAAATTATAGTTATAACTGAAGCTGTATGGAAGGTGAAAAGTTATTTTCTTTGATGACTTGCTAATTAACCAAGCTGACAGATATGTATCACAGGGAAGAGGGTGTCTGACTGGCAATTTTTCCTCGACAAACAGAAATGTTTCTCACTCTTGTTTTTCTTTTTTATTTTTCCTTTCATAGCTTCTGATAGAAATGAGTTTTTTAGTCAGAACAACAGCTAAACAATGCAGTTTGCAGCAGATAGTGAATAAAAGTTTATGTAATGTCTTCACTGTGTTCTAATGACTCATATAGGTGTTAATGATGAGCAAGACACGACTCAGGATCACTGGGTCTCTGGGTTCATGTATTTCATGTTCTATTTCCCTGACTGTCAATGAGAGTGTGATCATGCACTGCAGTAACCACTGCTCATTACACTGAGTGTCATTGCTTCTCATTATACTGTGTAATGGGTACTAGTTTAATCTCATTGTGTCCCCCACACAGATACTCGTTGCTTTCTCTTGCTTGAAGCATCATTGACTGTTTCAGGTCATCCCACAGTTTCCTGAAATTGGCTGATCTCATGTGTGACACCTGAGTACACAAAGCTTGATGAAGTGTGCACCAGAGTTAAGACAAAACTGTGAGGGATTCAGTTTGAAATTTGTTTCTTTAAAGTAGGGTGTGGTCATGTGGATGTCTATATGTGTCTCTGTGTCTAGGCTAGAATTAATTATAGCTTTTAGCTGACTGCAGTTCAGTACATCAGTGTTATGTGACATCCTTAAGGCTGCCCAAAACCTCTGCTCAGGGCTGGCAGATGTGACAATGGTCATACACCAAACCTGTGCCCTTTTGGGGTTGCACCTCCAAGTAGCAACCCTACACCACCTCAAATAGTACTAGAAACGTCTGCCTAGGCAGATGAGTCCTGCTCATTAAAGTCAAGGGATAGGACAATTCACTTCATCTTAAAGCAGGCATGTAGATGTTGGTCATTCAGGAAGCTCTACTGACAGCGTTGACTAGGACTTCAGCTCAATGTTTGGAAGACAGTTCACTGCACTTGAGCATCTAAGGTATGCTGGCTTGATACCAACTACAAGTCTAGAACAGCACAGATTTTACACGGATTCCGTGTTGCATTTGCAAATCCCACACAGATGCCTTGAATACCACAAGGTATCCGCAACAGCACTAGAGCTTCATGTTTATATGAAAAACATTAGCCATGGAAGCCCAAATACTATAAAGTACTTTGCGTGCAGAGATGCACTGAAATGTCTAAGAGTACAAGTCAGCCTGTAACAGCTTTTACCTAAATGCGGGTTGGCCCTGGCTGAACACCAGGTGCCTACCAAAGCCACTCCATCACTGCCCTCCTCAGCTGGGCAGGGGAGAGAAAATAGAGTGGAAGGCTCCTGGGTTGAGATAAGGGCAAGGAGAGAGAATTCACACATAATTGGCATAGACAATACAGACCTGAAGTGGGGAAATTAGTTTAATTTATTGCCAATCAAATCAGAGCAGGATAATGAGAAATAAAACCAATTCATAAAATCATTTTCCCCTCACACCTCCCTCCTTCCTGGTCTCAACTTCTCTCCCAATTTTCTGCTTCCTCCCTGACAGTGGTGCAGGAGGATGGGGAATATGATTGCAGTCAGTTAATTGTCTCTGCTGCTCCTTCCTCCTCAGGGGAAGGACTCAGCACTCATCCCCTTCTCCAGCATGTGATTCCCTCCCAGGGGAGACAGTCATTCACTAATGTGAGTCCTTCCCATGGGCTGCAGTTCTTCATGAACTGCTCCAGTTTGGGTCCTCAATGGGATGCAGTCCTTCAGGAACAGGTGCTCCAAGCAGGGTCACAAGTTCTACCAGCAAACCTGCTGCAGTGTGAGTTCCTCTCTCCATGGGCCCAGGGGACTGCTTCCTTAGAGTCTTTGGCATCTTCAAAATCGACACAGTTGCAGAGGTTTTAAAGGCGTTTAGCACTTAGAATTCAAAACAGCAGAACCTGCTGTGAACTCATAATAAGACTCAGAGCTATGAGATGATCCCACTTGTTTAATTTATGCTAGCCTCTTTTGCTGGCATAAATTGTTGCAGCTTAATTGACTAATATATAGCTGGTGGTTTTTGGTTTGCAGTGTTTAGGATTAGAAGACACATGTCTCAGTTCTAGATAGCTTGAATAAACAGAAACTAAGTAATAGCCTTACATGTCTACTGATTTTTTGTACGAGCTGGAGCAAGGACTTAACTCTTGGACTTGGCAAGATCAGTTCTGAAATGAAATTAAGGTGAAACGGAAATAAAATGTCTATATTGAAGCCCTTTTCTACTAGGTGTCAATCCTATGCTAAATCGTGCAAAAATCTTTCATTTAAGTAATGAATTTGTTGAGGAAACTGAACATGTGAATGTACTTGGGCAATCCCTCGCTGAGATCACTATCATAACTAGGCACCAAAAGGTAATGAGGTGTTGTGTGCTCCAGACTCCATTAAGGGGAGCTGCAGATGCTTCTCAGTGCCAGCATTTAATTCGTTGTGAGGTCATTAAATGGATGTAACTCATAGAAATGTTCTATGTTGAATCATGCACGATCATGCACACAGAGTGATATGTTCTTAGGCCTCACAGGAGAAAATTAGCAAGTTATTAATGCTAAAGTTTAAAATAGAGGTTGATCTGAACTTTGGAAAAAAAGTACCTGGTGCAGAACTTTTTTAAACTTGAGGTACACTAAGGCACAGATGTTTCTTAACAGCTCATTAAACTGAAGTATATCTGTTTCCTCTTTTTGAACTTGCAGATCTACAGAAGATTGTATTAATCATCTTTCATAATTGACAAGTGAACATCTTTTTCATAAGCTGTCTTTGAAATTAAATATGAAAGGAATTGGCCTGGCTTTAAAAAAACCTGAATTCAGCAAGAGTTTTTTTCCCATAGGTTACTTTTAATCAGGCCTCAAGTTATGAGTAATACTGGATGGCTAATTCTTCACTTCTATACTTCCATCAAAGTTAGACACTGTCAACTAGAGCTGACAAAGTTAGACAGTGTCAACATCAAAGTTAGACACTGCAGCTCTGACAGCAGTCAGATGTTTCAAAAATTATTTCTAAATGGTGGGTCTTTTATTCATGTCCTTTTCCTTTTTATGACATCAGTACTGGGTTTGTTCCTCTTCATTTTTAGGGAAAATGGGATGAGGAAAGACAGGCTCTGCGTAACTTCTAGTGTGAAATCCACCAGGCCTTGCCAACTCAAATCCATTATTTAGTGTGTCCTTTCTGCATTCTAGCCAAATTCTTATCTTGTTGAAATTCACATGGATTGTTACCAAGCTTTTTCTTTCCAATTGAAAATTTAAGAAACTACTGAATACTTCAGCCTTCTCTGCATCATCTGCTATATGATCTGCAAATAATGAGTCTTACTAGACCTATGCTCTCCTTTGTTTTTGCATTTCAAACACATTTGTAGAAAACTTTTAAAAATTGTTTTTATATGATATACTAAGTGAAACTATTTTTTCCAGCTTGTTTTTCATTCAGATAAGGTTGTGTCATTCCTAATCCCTTGTCATCGTCATGCTCTGTAGATCCAATTGGTATGAATCTCTACTGAATTTCAAGATTTTAAAGACCTCAGTGATAACAATCTCTGTGTTTTCCTTCTTCAATAAGATGATGTGCCATGGTACCTCTATCTCAGTAACTCTTGCCTTTCATGCCTCTTGGATGATCCTAGAGAATTGTACGTCATGGCTCCCAGAGTTTGACACACACTGAAATTTTTGTTGATTGCATGAAAACATGACAGCAGCAGAAGAATCACAAAATCATTCTGGTTGGGAGTCATGCAGACATCACTAGTCCAGCCCCTCCCTAAAGAAGGGTCAGCTGGGAGGTCAGAGCAAATTATTTCAGTTACTCTGGGTTTTTTCCAGCTGGACTCTGAAAAACTTTCAAGGATTCAAATTCCACAGCTTTTATGGACCAGCTTTTCCAGTACCTGTCTGTCTAGATGTTGAAAAAGTTCTTATATCCAAGTAGAACCTTTCTTCTTACAGTTTGTGACCATTGTTACGTGTCCTCAGGCCACATGAGCCGTCAAGCTGTCAACTGTCAAGAGCTTGGCTCCATCTTCTTGAAAACCTACCCACAGGTACTGGAAGGCTGCCATAACATCCCTTTGAATCTGTTTTTTCTCTGTTCTGAACAAGTCCAGCTTCCTCAGTGTCTCCTCACAGGCCAAGTGCCTCATCTACTCTGCTCTCATGAGACCCCACCTGGATGCTGCATCCAGCTCTGGGGTCCTGTCCTAGGGTGACTTTATGATGCTTGTGTCCCCAGTCGTCTGTTCTGTGTATGCTGGATGTTATATTCTGTGCCTTCAAGATGGATTCCGAGAGCAAAGGCAGGGAGAAGAAGAAGCACAGAGTTTGTTATCAGAGACTGCAGTGACTCCTCCACACTCTGCCCTGGACTGTGTTGTCTGGGCACGGACGGAGCAGAACAGAGCTCTCCTTTGCTTTTTAGTTAGTGTTAGCTAGCTGAAGCAGCGAAGCCTTCCCTGGATTGTTTTCCTCTCCCTCTCCTTGGAACTGTTGGAACCTGCTCCGGATGGGGACCCAGGGAAGCGCTGAGAGCTCGCTCTTTGCGGCCCACACCCACCGGGCCTGCTCTGGGCAGCGGCCTTGCCAGTGCCGGAGGGACTGACAACGGAGCGACCCCCACAGGAGAGACTTTCTGAATTTGTCATCTCGTCAGAGTGGTGAATGGGTTTTGTAATCCGGTATTGCTCTTTTTTTGTGCAGGGGGAGTGCTTTGCCTGTTAAATAAACAGGTTTTTTCCACCTCTCTCTGAAGAATTTTTTCCCAAACCGGTTGGGAGGAGGGGCCGTGTGGTTTGTTTTCTGGGGAAACCCCCTTTTGGAGGTTTTTTCTCCCAAATTTGCCCTAAACCAGGGCAGGTCCTCATCACAGGAAGGATATTGACCTGTTAGAGCAAGTTCAGAGGAGGGGCACCAAGTTGATTAGAGGCGATGCCTTAGGATTTTTGCTTTTATATTTTTCAAATCCTGTACTGCATTAGTGTATAACTCTAAACTTCATATAGAACGTTAACTGTCTTCACATTTTGATCAGACAAAACAATCTCTCTAAGCCTGAAATTCAAAGACACTCTAATGCCTCAGGCCTCAAAAAGTATAACCAAAAGTGAGTTGGGAGGGGGAGCAAAGTGAGGGTATATGACTTCATTACCTGAAGCTCTAATTGGAGGATGAACCCTGAATATGTAAACAGACCAGGTTTAAATCTATCTGAAAAACTTGTGACCATCATCCATCTCAGGTGTAGCCCCTCTTGGAGGCTTTTGACTTCCCAAGGTGTACCTATTGAAGGCCTTTAATAAAAGCTTACTTTTATTCTCTTAATTTTGTCTAGCCTCTGTTCTAGGTAGCCACTCCAAGGCATCAGAGGGACAGAGCATCTCTCCAGTGAAGATAGGCTGAGAGAATTGGGACTGCTCATCCCAGGGAAGAGAAGGCTTCGGGGTGACCTAACTGTGGCCTTTCAGTGCCTGAAAGAAGCCTACAAGAAAGATTGAGAGAGACGTTTTCACAAGAGCATTTTGTGTCAGGACAAGGCGGAATAGCTTTTACCTGCAAGAGACCAGATTTGGATTAGATATTACGAGGAAGTTCTTTACTGTGTGGGTGGTGAGTCACAATTACAGGTTGTTCAGAGAAGCTGTAGATATCCTATCCCTGAAAGTGTTCAAGGCCAGGTTTGATGTGGCTGTGAGCAACCTTATTTAGTAGAAGGTGTCCCTACCCAAGGCAGGGAAGTTGGAATGAGATGATCTTTAAAGTTCCTTCCAACCCAGGACATTCAAGGGCTCCATGATTCTACGATCTCCTGAACATTTTGGTCCTATGATGGACTTGAATCATTTAATCTATCTCTCTCTGCTCCTTGGTTTTCTCAGTCCTCTCAAGCCCTTGAAGGCCACTATTTCATTGGCACTATAGCCAAGATTGTCACCAGTTCTTCTTTGATAGTGAATAGCAGATTCAGGTGTTTGTCATCTCTTCCAGAGACATGGAATCCTACAGCTATCTTCTGGATTGCTTGAATCTGTTGTATTGCTTTTCCAGCTGGTGTCAAGAAGATTAAAGATACCATTAAAAATCCCCAACGACAGCAACAACAACATCAAAGTCCCCAAAAACCAAAACCCCAACCCCCCCCAAATCCTCTCTGATCCAGAGACATTTTCAGTTGGTTTCATAGTTCTTTCATGGTTGTAATGGTGCTGACACAAATCAGCATCTGATCTGTGTTCTACTTAGTGATAGGCATCACTAAAAGGCCCCAACAATTACAGTTAGGCTTATTGCAGTTTACATGCTCTTTACATGTAAGCATTGTTGGCCTAAGTGTGTAAAAACAATGTTTATAGATTCTAGCTCATCTAAATGTCATATCGTTTTGTTATACCTAAATAAAGAGTGATAGCACAGATTGGAACCTGTGTTATTTAAAGATCTTATTCAGCATTGGGCTCTCTGAACATTCCCCTTGCTATTTCTCTGCTCTGAGTGGATAACAGCAACACCATTTTTGACAGGGTAACATATGGGCATTCTGTGGAGTTCCTGGAAGGAGACAACCAGACAAGATGACTAAGTATGGGCTTTCCCAGCTGCTTGTATTCGAAACTGTAAAAAGGACAGCACCAGACAGAATCACTTGCCTGTGTGAACACACAAGTGCCATGAGCCAATGCAGCTAAATTGGAGTGTTCACACACAGAGACAGTTGTACTTCTCTAGTGACTTGTCCTCTATATTTATCCAAGGTTGAATCCGAAGTTCATCTCACCACAGGCAGCTTGTGCTTGATGACAGTCAAAGTCCTTATGCAATCACAGGATCACAGGATAACTCAGGCTGGAAGGGAGATGAGGAAGACTCTTATATGCAGCCTGTGGTATCAGCATATAATGTATTCTAGAGCAGCACATAAATCCATCATTAGACAATGCAGTCAGGTTTGGGTGAAGGCAGACTGTAAGTGGATGACTCCTTGCCATGTAAACAGGAAAATGCTGACACCGGGAAGACCTAAGGCACATGAATACCTTCTCTTTCACAGTAAAATGTCCCTGGGTTTTTCCTTTCTGTATTCAACAATAAACTTAATTCTACAACCTAAATCTTCAGAGCAATATATGGGATAATTCCTGTGCTTATCAAAATATTCCTTGAAAATCTGAGCTCCAAAGTTTGGTTTGATAGCTGTTTCATATTCTATTCTATTCTATTCTATTCTATTCCAGGGCAGTTAGATATAAGATCTCTACCAGAATTATGCTGTAGTAGAAGAGCAACAATGATCAAATTTAGTGAAGATTTATATTGAAGATTTTGAGTTGTAAGGGAAATTTATTTGTTCCCTTACAGCTGGAGGGAATGTCTAGCACAAGATAGCATCAAGAGTCTGTTTACACCTCCAGATCCCCTTTAAGTGAAACCTTAGTGGGGAGAGGAGTAAAGGCTGTGGTCAGCACTGCGAGGGCACAGGGAAGATTTCCTGGACTAGAGGAAGCGGCTTTGGGAGAACAAGAACCACACAGTTGGATACTGGAGGAGTGCTGGTGTTCCTGCTTGCTCAGTGGTCACTTTAAGTCCTTTGCCATGGGGGATGCTCATGCACCAAGGTGTAGGGCTCTTTGGGGAGTCCTCCAGACTGTGGAGTGATCTTCAATCAGAGCAAATGGCTTTTGGGAACACTGCTGCCTTTTCTGCTGTCACCAAAAGGGGTATTTCTGTGGCCAGGCATTCTCCAACAAAGTGTTCAGCAACACACAGCACTGAACAACACACTCCAAAATAGTGAACTCTGCACACCTTAGCTGTTGGAATTGCCTTGGGTGGGAAAGAACTAAGAAATTAAGCTGGTGAACATAGAGTAAAGATTTGTCAAGAACAGGAAGAACTGAAACAAGATTTGTGTTTCTCCATGTTTTTTCAGCATAGTAATTGTGTAGTCAAAATAAAAGGAAATAAAAAATTATAAATAAAACATAGGAGCTAAAACATAATTAGTATTCATTTAATAATTATTTTAACATAATGCAATAAAAAGTTTTGCTGTTTCATTTCAAAATTCTGGTATATCTGTTACATTACTTGGCATTCTGAACAGAAGTGGTGTGAGGATATACTATTTGGTTCTGTGTTAGCTTTTAACTCTCTCTTTGGGTAATTAAATTGACAACAGCTTAAATGGTGCCGCATTAAATCTTACCTGGTTAAGACAGCCTTGTTACAGGTTGCTACAGACCTTTCCTGTGACCTGTGTCAATTTAATGTTACCACACCTAAAAACTCAGCATTCTATTTAACCTATCTCAACACTGCATTTCAGGACCTGGCTGTCCTGTATACCCTGAGTCCTCAAACCACAAAGTGGGGTCCTCACAGGGATAGTGAACTCCCTGGACTTTTCTCTGGAAGCTAAGAAGAAATACCAGTATGTATGTATGTATATTTATGTAACTTTGTAACTATGTAACTTATGTAACTTTGGGAAAAAAAAAATGATATATGTCTGAAACCTCTTAGAGCTAAGCATTGTTTGATGAACTGAAAAGAAGGTATCCAGATATTTTCACTTTGGCTATTATCTCTGTCCATACTTCTAAATTATTTTCTAGTGATGTCAAACTGCCTATCATTCCTCTAGGCTTTGGTTGTGGCTTTTTTTTTTTAAATGAATAAGTTGTAAAGCATTGCTAGTGTCTTTTTCTGCATCTTAATACCCCTGCCTTTTTACAATGGGAATGATAAAATGTGGACTAAGGCTTCTCCACTGTAGTGAAAACCTTTGTAGAACAGAGACAGTTTATAAGTATCTCCTCCAAGAAAGTGTAGGATTCTCATGAGGCCCAGGGGAGCTAGGGCAGAGACATGGCATACATGGAAAAGTATAGTGTATGTTTCTAAACCTATAGATACAGCTTTACAATGTGCTCATATTATCTCCAGTTCTAAAGAGGATTTTAGTCATGTTTGGCCTTTCTATGATCAAAATAGCTGAAGTCTGAGATGCTTGTATAGTACTAGTAAAACTATTACATGTTCCAGAAGAGTAGCTAAAAACAGTGATTATCTTGTCAGAAATAAAGGTTTCGGAGAAATGAGTGCCAGTATATATTGATTCTGATGGAAAATATCTAAAATCTACCATGCAATTGCTACAACAACAGGCAGTTTGGAAGAAAGGCATCATGAGCTTATGACTCATCTGTGTCCTTTGAGAGGTCAGAGAGTGTGGGACATAACTGTCTGTGGGCTTTGTTTCTTCTTGGCAGCCATGGAGCCACAGGACGTGGTCAGCTGATGCAAAATCACAAATAATCTCACAGACTTTATTAACAATTGCATACTACAAAGAGACAATGCCAGTAGAGATGAAAACCCACTGAAACCTGAAAGAGGCAGATCATCAAAGCTGGCACACAAATGTGATTGTAGCTTTCTGTACCAGCTTGATTTGCTGTATTTCACTAGTATTACAGCATTTCAAAAGGGAACATGCTGATGAATATCTGGACAATGAAGCAGATTTTGTGGCTCTGTTGATATGCTAATGTGGGACAGATATGCCAAGAAGGTAAAAAAGTGATGATGAACATTTACCACTTGTCTAAAAGTATGCATGCAGCCAAAATGTGGTCTGAAGTATCTTAGGTATAGGACATAATTTAGAAATTTCTTTGGTAAGTATTGAGAACATGGTTGATACTGTCAGCTTGACCAAACACCCTGCAAAATTGTTTGGCTTCAAAGAGCAATTTTGTTAATGATCTTTCTCAGTGTCACTTTACTGAGCTCAGTGAGTGTATCTGAAATTCCCCATTAGAACACAACACATTTTGTATTCTCTAACAGCTTTTCACACAATACCACCCTGCAATGGGAAGGCCACAAATCAAGCATCAGTGGCTATTTCCTTTTTCTTCAAATCACTACCTGAAATGCAGGAGACTCACATGAACTACAAGCTCAGGAAATAACTCTGGACAATTAATTTTATGGAATGTTGTTGCAATTAACATCTACCACATCCTAGTGATAAAGCTGCAAGGACTGAGCTGAACATTTGACAGTTTTGCTGATTGTCATATTGGCTTTATCATTAATGGGCAAAAAAAAAAACTCCACGAAGATCTAGTTGAATCACTGTAAAGAAAAGAGCCTTAGAAACATCTTTATGAATTTCTAGTGCATTCTCAGCATGAAGAGTCCTTAAGTGATATACAAATTTTCTGCACAAGTAGAAAATTCCGAAGAAAATAAAGCAACAACTTTTTCAACTTTTGTTTTTTCCTGGATTACTTAATGCACTTAATCATTACATTAGAAAAAAAAGCTTCTGAAAAACTTTGTATGCTTTGTAAGACTTGTGACTAGCCATCAAAGACTTGGTCCTAGTATGAGTTAAGATTGCTGTTACCAAAATTATACTATACTTACCTACTTTTTCCCTAGCTTTTCACTAGGTGTGGTTTTCTTTTTGTTTGATTTAGTTTAGTTTAGTTTAGTTTAGTTTAGTTTTGTTTTGTTTTTGTTTTGGTGGAGTTTGTTGTGGATTTTTTGTTTATTTTGGTTTTGTTCTGGTTTTGTTGTTGTTTTTGTAGGGGGTTGTGGTTTTTTGTTTGTTTTGGTTGTTGTTGTTGTTTTTGGGTTTTGTTGCTGCCATTGTTGGTTTGTTGGTTTTGGTTTTGTTTTTTCTAAAATTCTATTTCCCTTCTGATGATATCTGAAGTCACTGGAGTCCTCATCCAGACTTTTATGAGACTAAATGCTCTGATTTGTTTTTAATACTGCCCAAAACTTGATATGGAGGCTTAGGGCCCCTGAGATCTCTGTGAAATTCTTCCCAGACTGATATAACATGACAAGAAAAAGCATGAGAAAAGGGGAAAGCCTAATAAATCACATCCCTCTAAAGAAGGATGGAGACAATTAAAGATTGACCAATTTTTTATTACACTAGTAGCTATCAAGATGACTAATTGCATTGTAATATTTGTTGTACTCCCTCCTGGCTGTTTTCTAGTCCTGTGGTTATCTTGCCAATGCTCCTGGTCTGTCAAGGCAGGACTCATCTGACCTCCTCCAAGTGTTTGCATTGCAGGTATTCACATCTGAGTTAGTCACCCGGATTCCCCTCTATAGTCATGATTCATCTTATTCTGGTTTGATGTCTGCAACATGGGTCACATGAATGTTCCTGTGGAAACACCTGGAAACACCTCTACATTGCCAACTGAGATATGAGTGTCTCTAGTTGGGTAAGATTTATGCTAAACTGGCTTCTAGATGTTGTACAGGGTCAGAGCCAGAATCAGAGCCCCATAATTCTTAGTTAATAAGAATTAGAAATTAATTATCAGGGTTATACAGTATCCCTAAGAAGTTTAGGCTTATTTTAATGCTTGAAGCACTCAGTCAGCATTCCTCTTCTACACACACAGTATTGAGTCATATCTATGGTCTCTGGGGTTTTTGCTGACCACAGACCACAAAATTCTCTGCTTTTAATTATAAAGGAGGTAAGGACAGATTCCTATTCCTGCACCAGATCATTCTACGTTGGACTGTGTTCTCTTCCTCCTTCCTAACAAGACCCTGTCCCAGTTTAAATTTGCAATTACAGCATCACTACTGCAAGCCAGCAGTCTCCCTTCAAACATAAATCTGAAAATAATGTGCAGTCTGTACAAAGTTATATGACTGCAGCCTGACTAGGTAGTACACAAACACATCTTTGTGTGTGCATGGATTTATGACATGCTCAGCCTTATAATGTGAACCTCGCAGTTTAAGGGGGGGAATTCTGCCCTTTTAATCCATTCTCCAGGTAAGACCCACCTGGAGTACTGGAACCATCAGTACAGAAGAGATATGGACCAGTTGGAGTGAGTCCAGAGGAGGGTCATGAAAATGATCAGAGGGCTGGAGTACCTCTGCGATGAAGACAAGCTGAGAGAGCTGGAGTTGTTCAGCCTGGAGAAGAGAAGGCTTCAGGGAGACCTTACAGAACATTCCAGTACATAAAAGGGGCCATGAGGGCATGTAGTGATAGGGTAAGGTAGAATGGCCTCAAACTGAAAAAGCATAGGTTTAGACAAGATAAAAGAAAAAGAATTACAGTGAGAGTGTTGCAGCCCTGGAACAGGTTGCCCAGAGAAGTTGTGGCTGTTCCATTCCTGAAAGTGTTCAAGGTCATGTTGGATGGGGCTTTGAGCAATGTGATATAGAGGAAGGTGGCCTTGTCTGTGACGTGGAAATTGGAAACTTAATGGTCTTTAAGGTCCCTTCCAACTGAAACTATTATATGAATCTGTGAACATGAAAATTTGTGTCCCCATTGAATGAAAAAGCAATTTTCAGGCTGTACAATTCTTTCTGTAATAATTTTTCTGTCTTTCTCTTTGTTGTCATACCCAGTGAAAAAAAGAACTAAAAAAATCAGAAGATTTCCTGAGAACTGGGGTAACAAAATTGTTATGTTATTTTAATAATAGGAGGAAATAGCAAGAGTTTTTCAGCAAAAGTTGATAGAAGTGCAATTAGGAAGGAAAGTGCTTAATTTCCCCATTATATCAAATTTTATGTTCTGTTTCCTCCTTTAATTTAAAGAACTGAATCATGACATCATGATAAAAGCAGAGAATGTTTCGGCAAAGAATCATATTGAATTTTTTATTCATCACATGTGCTAAATGAAGAATAAAAAAAGAGATTATACTTCACATCTACAAAAATCTGAGAAATTTTTCTCAAGCTGCATGCTGTGGTTACATGGGAAGCATTATCCAGCTGAACACAAGTCATGGTGGTATCCTAAGTTAGGGTACGGTTGTGTGTGACTGTGCATACTTCCTCAATTTACCTGTCCAAGGGCCTGAAGTTTGCAGGAAATTGGAAACTGGAGTTGGAAGACTGTGTAGCTTGGTGGACTGCCTGGTCCATCCCCATCCAAACCCAAGAAAGTTATTCTAGTCACTTCTGTGTGTTACAGATATTTGCAGGTACCTCATCCTATAAAAGCTCAGAGAACTCTTGAACAGTGAAATTACTGAATGCAAGCTGCCTAAATCAGTTGTGTTCTTCAGCTGCTTATGGTGCTGCACTCACAGTACCATGACAGCTCTGCCTCTGATGTGCTAATGAGTGTTCCCCACAGTGGCACCAATAAAGGCCACCCATTAATATCCTCATTTGTATTTGGGGAAATGCAATATAGAAACTCAGTAAGATGCACATCCAGAGGCAGAGATCTATATGTAGGTGTTTGGAGATGAGACAAGAGCTCCCACAGCAATCACAGATCAGAGAACAGTGAAAACTACCCAACAGCAGGCATCTCTAAAGTGCTCAGTAGCTTACATTCACTGCACTATTCATTCACTGATTAATAGTAATATTATTAGTAGTAGTTCATCCATTGGTTAAAATGGGAACTTAGACACAGAAAACAATTCAGTTATTTCAACATGGGTGTCTAAGGTAGTCTAAGAACATATTTGACATTCACATGCTTTGCCAGAGGTTTACGTGCCCTACGGGTCAGTTCTGTGCACGTGTGTCAGGTCCCCCACAGCCTTTCAGCTGGTCAAGACTCCTGTCTGGGGACAAAAGGGTCAGGGCTAAGAGAAGTACACTGGACATGTCATTTGGATGTTGGAAATAAAATCACTGCAAACTGATATATTTGTTTGTAGAAGAAGACTCCACTGCATTAGGAATCAGTTTGACTCCCTAAACAATCAACTCGTGGCACTTGAGACTCTGTAAAGGCTGCCTAACTGCTGGTTATGAGCCTTTTCTAAGTTCTGTGACAGCCTTGGGAGTCTATACCAGGCACCATGGGCACATCTTAAATGACATTAGATGTCTTTGTGTGGGCAATTGAATCAAGCCTTTCTTTTTGACCAAGACACTGGTTTGTCCTTTTTGTTGATAACACACTGGCAATCACATATTGTATGGGCTTACCCCAGATCCCTGAGGTCCCTCTGCACTCTTCACACTCATTAAATATAATTTTATTCTTCTAGTCTGGATATTAAATAATAACACATTTTAATTGGTAATGGTTTTAAGCAGAAGCATTTCAATCAGAAGCACATTCTTTTTTCTTTTTTCTCTGGCTGGTGCATTTATACAGAACTGAGCTGGCTGAGCAGAAGAGAAGTAACTTCTTTGTGTTTGTGAAATGTCAGTGTAACATCTTGAGCATGGGCTACTGGAGTCTCAGAAGAAGCTGAGTGCAGTGAGTAACTTCATTTTGTCCACAAGTGGAGCTGCAGCCATTGGTGGGATGTGTATGACGCACTACTGATATGCCTTACTTGCGTGCTTTCATGTGTGATGGGGCAAAAATGACTCACTACTGTGTGGGCTGGCTATCTGCTCAGCTGAGCTTTCTAACTTCAATGCGACTTCGTAATCAACTCTGACAAGTCCCTATCTATCTTTTATATAATATTTTATAACACTGCACCCTAAGGTCAAAATAAAGTTCTGCCCCTCTTGCTTAACCTTCTTTCACAGAACATTAAAAAAAAAGACTGGACTAAACCAGCTGGAACTAAGTATTATTTAGTTGAATATACAGTAAAGTAACATTTTTCTTCTTTGTTGACAAATAAACTCTGTAACAAATGAAATAATAAACTCTGTAAATATCAGAAGACCCTTGCTTGTTAGGGAATATAAAGCTGGTCAAATGTTATTCCTGAAGTGGGTGGCAGGTGCTTTTATTGTTAGCTAGAGGAGTCACTGTAATTTGATTGTGAAACAACTGAAGGCAAACTTCACTGTCCTGTAGTGCAGGGTTGCACTAATATTATGGACCACAGCTACAAAGAATGCTAATGTTTAGAGTCAGGGATCAAACAAAGGAATAATGACTTTGAAATAAAATCTTTATTCACAGAATGACAGAACGCTTTAAGTTGGAAAAGACCTCAAAGATCATCCAATTACAACCCCACTGCCATGGGCAGGGACACCTTCCAATATACCACATTGCTCAAAGTCCCATGCAAGCTGCCTGGGACAGGGCATCCAAAACTTCTCTGGGCAACCTGAGGCAGTGGCTACCACCCTCACAGCAAAGAATTTCCTCCTTATATCTGATCTAAACCTACCCTCTTTCAGTTTAAAGTCATTCTCCTTTGACCTATCATTATACGCCCCTCTAAAAGCTCCCTCCCCAGCTCTCCAGTAGCCCATCTTTAGGTGCAAGAAGGTCCTATAAGGTCTCAGAACCTTCTCTTCTCCAGGCTTAACAACCCCAACACTCTCAGCCTGTCTCCACTCTCAGTCATCTCCAGAAGAGGTATTCCAGCCTCCTGATCATTTTCATGACCCTCTTCTTGGTGTCACTCCAACAGGTCCCTATCTTTCCTGTACTGAAATTCTTCAGAGCTGGACAAAGCACTCTAGGGACGAGTCTAAACAGAGCAGAGCAGAGGAGCAGAATCACCTCTCTTGCCTGCTGCCCACATTGCTTTTGGTGCAGACCAGGATACATGTGGCTGTCTGGGATGCAAGCGCACATAGATATGGGAATGTGTGGCCATGTCACTTGAGGACATGGATTAGTGGTGAACATGATTGTGGTGTTAGGTTGATGGTTGGACCTGATGATGTTAGAGGTCTTTTCCTACCTTAACTACTTTATGATTCTGTGGTTGTCAAGTTGTGATGAGCTGCTCATCAATCAACACCCCCAGGTCCTGGTCCTTAGGGCTGCTCTCAATCCATTCTCTGCTCAGCCTGTATTTGTGCTTGGGATTGTTCCAACCCAGCTACAGAACTTTGTACTTGTTGAACTTCATGAGGTTTGCACAGTCCCACCTCTCAAGCCTGTCCAGATCCTTCTGGACAGAATCATTTCCCTCCAGCACATCAAGTACACCACACAGCTTGGTGTCTTCTGCAAAGTTGCTGAGGGGACCCTCAATCCACCTTCCATGTTGGTGACAAAGACGTTAAACAGCACCAGTCTCAGTACAAAACCCTGAGGAATGTCTCTCATCACTGGTCTCTCCTTGTGGACATTGAGTCATTGACCACAAAATTTTTGATTGTGACCAATTCCTTAATCCACTAAGTTGTCCACCTGTCAAATCCATGTCTTCTCAGTTTAGAGACAAGGATGTTACATGGGGCACATTAAAATGCCAATGCTGTAACCTCATTGTTGAAGATCACCAGGTTTGTCAGGCATCATTTGCCCTTAGTAAAACTGTATCGTCTCTGGGACAATTCTTCCCAGGCTACCTGTCCTGCCATCCATCCATCCATCCATCCATCCATCCATCCATCCATCCATCCATCCATCCATCTATCTGTCCTCTGTGGGCTTCCTTTTTGGTTTGAGTTTGTCCAGGGGCTCTTTTTTCATCCACACAGATCTCCTGGCATTTTTGCCTGATTTCCTCTTTATTGGGACGCATCATTCTTGACCTTAGAGGAGGTGCTCCTTGAATATTTCTTGGACCCCTCCTCTCTTGAGGGCTTCGACCCTGCAGATGCATAAGTCTGCTCTTCTGAAGGCCAGGGCAATGAGGTGGCTGTGCACCCTCCTCTCTGCCCTAAGGATCTTGAAGTCCACCATTTCAGAGTCCCTGCAGCCAAGGCTGCCCTTGAGTTTCACATTGCCTACCAGCCCCTCCTTGTTGGTGAGAACAAGGTTCAACACAGCATCAGGGAAAAAGGCCCAGTATAATGCCTCTCTTTGTTGGTTCCTGTATTAATTGGAGAAGGAAGCTATCATCAGCACATTCCAGAAATCTCTTAGATGGCTTTTGCCCTGTTGTGCTCAGGATGTCAGATGCCCAGACTCTTGAGACAGTCTTCATCCATTTAACATTACTCATCTTGGTATTGAGTGTGTCATTCAGGACAGCCCTCTAATGATCTATTATCCTTTGGTAAGGAGACTGACTGGTATCTTGCCTCACAGTTGATTCATCTCTAATTTAGACATCTCTTTCAGAATAGGATGAGCTCTCCTCTGGAGATGCTGGTTTCTCTTTTACTGCCTTAGTTTGGGACTTAGCTTTTAGAATGAGTAAAGTTAGAGGAAATAAATCCCACATTAGGTGCTATTTTGAGGAAGCAGGTAGGTACTAGGGTTTTTTTGGGATATTTGTGCAGTATTTAGCCTCTATATTTCACAAGAAGACCATGGTTTATGATAGAAATTCTCCAGTGCTACTGCAACATCTTCCAGTTTTTAAAACACCTTACTAATGTCATTGGGTATTATCATAGTTCACTTCCTTGGGCTGATATTAAGTACTGTTTAGCCCAAAAGGAGGATGTGGATAGATCAGAAAGATAAAAATCAGACTGAAATAATGAAGATGCATATATGTTATTTGCTGCAACACAGATAGTTAGACAGATAGATAGAGAATGGAGAATAAAAGAGGCAATTTTTTGGTTTATCTGTGCATATTACTCAATGTCTTGGTGGCTGCAACTCAAGAAAAGAATACATTTATGTTAAAAGTGATGTGGTAACACTTGAAAATTGTGTCTAAGAAAGTAAAGACAATTAGATGCAGTGAGACTAGAGTGACTTATAAGTTTGAATGAGGAGAAGGAAACAGATCTGCTTCTAGGAGTATCCCAGTGGCTTAGTTGAAGACTAACGATGTCATGCGGGCACCAAAATCATAAAGGTTGTTTATTATGACTGTGCAGCTAAAGTAATAGAAAGCTTGAGACTGTGACTGATAAATAGCTGGGTAATGAAAGAGTTGCCTGCAGCCCATTAAACAAATGATGAAAGACTGAAGTCTGCCACAGGGTTTCTGCAGCCTGACATAGATGAGGTGGTGAAGACTGGGAGATATCCTGATCAGACTAACAGATAACTGGTAGAAACTGAACACATGGATCTTGCATGCATATGTAGCCTGGGGCTAAAGATACTCACCAATTAAAAATGGTGTGATGAAAGAGGGTATGGGAAGATGGAAAATGCCTGAGATAAGTACAGGGAGTAATGTAAGTGGCTGGGAATGTGCCAAAGATCATGAAAAATTATTGCACCAGCATTAGTGGGAGGTGAGAAGAGGACCACAGGAGCTGGAATAAAGGCATCAGACCAGTAAAACAGTGAAAACACAGGCGCAGGGCAGGAAAGAGCCCTGGGAGTATGACTTTTAGCTCAGCAGAAGGGAACTGCAATGCAAGGAAAGTGAGCAGCTGTATGTGCTGGAGAATTTATCAGCCTTGGGGCTTACTGTACCTCCCATCTGTACATCACCGTCTGTGCAGATTAGGTGGTCTAATTCTGCTAAGAGTCAGGATGATCTAACAGGATGGGAAGGAGCATGGAAAAGGACATTGGAGGGCTGGTGATACTAGTGATTCAGTGGGAGAAGCTACAAGTTTCAGCTGCAGGATGAAAAAAAGACAGGGCGGTTTTGATCAAGAACTTTGAATTATGATGAGAGTGGAGGAGGGAGAATGATGTAGTGCAGTCCACAGGCTCAACAATAGAACACATGGTAGGGAGCATGAAGAATCTTATGTTCACATGAACACAAGCTGCTTGCCCTCTCCCCTTCCGTCTGCACCCCTTTCATCCCATCCCCTCTCCTTTTCACCTAGTCTCCAAACACAAATCTCCAGCCACTGCATCCCACCTATTTGCATTGTCTGAACACACAGATGGTATTTATTCTTAACTGTGTGGGAAGACTGCTCTAACTATACAACTCTTTTCTCAGGGGTTACTAGGTTCACCCAACCCAACTTGGAGTGATAATTAGCCTGCCACAGCTTTTCAGAGCTTCTCCCGTGGGAAATGGGGATTGTTGGTTAGTTCTTAGACCCTTTAAGTGGTTTCCTCAGGTCTCCGAACATCCCTGCAGGTCTGTGAGATGCTGTGCTGACACCAGTGAGGAGTATGAGACAAACTTGAGGATCTTCCCTCTTGAACAGATCTTGAACAGATCTTCAGGATCTTGAACTGAACACATAGAACTATAATTCCATATATGGTACATATGAAAATTACATCATTCCTTGGCCAAAGTATTCTAGCATTTTGTTGATTTTTATAACTATATCAAAAGGCTGTGAAGACAAATTTGTGATAAATGAGGTCTTCTGCTAAAGTAGCTCCTCTAATATAAAGCTGACTACCCCTGACCTACTGCTCCTTCTTAGGTTAAAAACTTTACTCTTGGTTAAAACATACAATTTCCTCTAGTTAATTTCACAAATATCTAATTACAGACAGATTTTACAGTCTTTTAAGAAACCTTATTTTATGGACTGCTTCATAACATAAGCTGTCTCTCCACAGTGATAGACACACAAAGTCTGTAATTTGAATATCTGATGTATTAATACTCTCTTTGGAAGAATTTTAAATCTCAAGTTGATTACTGTCATCCTTCCTATAGGGCAATAAAAGCACTGTTCCACTTTTTAATACAGCTGCTAATCAAACACTAAATATTCCCTCCAAACAAATCAGTGAGGTTCAGGGGAACATGAGAGTAGGTAGTCCAAGGGGTATTTAAAATGTCAGATGACTGCATGAGATAAGGAGGCTTGTGTGGGCTGACAAGTTTAATAAGCACTGCAATATTTAGTAAGTCTCCTCGCTTAATAGCAGTTTCTCTAATGGAATAAGGTATCCAGGAAAGTCTGTCATTACTTTGAAGTACACATTTATTTCAATCGATTCCACCCAGTTGCATGTTCTACTCAGCATGATCTGAAAATCTACTCTTTCACAAGATGCCTCTTCCTGAACAACTCTGATCATTGCATCTTCAGCATTTTCATTGTGCCAGTTTATGGTCTACTACAATACCAAAGCTCTTTCCAAACCTGAGAGGAATTTGATTTTTTTCATACATATGAATAAATATGCCTACATAGATTTCACTATAATTAAAATGTCCAACAAATGTCTTTGCACTTTTCTATTGATTTTAAATGTACATCAATATAATGGCTGTCCAGCAAAATCTAAGACAAGTTTTCACCCTGACTTTGTCTGAAGTCTAACTTCAGTATGACTAAAGCAGAAAAGAGGAAAAGTAATGACTCTTGTAGTCTTTTCCTTACCTTTCATGCAGTATGTAAATCTACATATATTTTCCACCTTGAAAGAATCGAAACGTCCAGGAGTAATTTGCAGTATGTACATAGTTTGCAGAATAAATACTTGGAAAGAGGAACTTCTGTGATCACCCTAAAATCTGACACAAATAATTTAAGTTTTTGTTGGCCATGTGTCTTGAGCTGTTTAGCCACTTCTCAGAGAAGAATGATGAAGAAAGTAAATACTGATAATGCTGACAGGGATTTCAAAAAAATCTATTTCTAATGAATTTCAGTGAAAAGTAAGTTCAGCATTGATGCATTATGAGCACAAGCCTGTACTTTGTAATTGCAGAATGAAAATGAATGTTAGATACTTTTATTAGGACACCAAAGTGATCACCCTAAGCAGTCTCTGCACATTATTGTCCAAGAATGGTTAGTGACACAAATATCTATATCACTTGTTCATTCATTCTTTCATTCATTCTTTCTTTCTCTCTCTCTTTCTCTCTTTCCTGTAATTGAGATGAAATGCTTGGTTTCTTTATCTTCTTCTCTTCTGCACAATAGTGTACTTCAGACTTCAGTGAGTTACTGAGGCTTTTCTGACTGACATGACAGTGAAAGAAACATCAGGAACTACGTAAAGGGTTTGAAAAATGTCCACAGGCAGGACTATCCTTCATCATGTACCAGATGGTAAATTATCCTTCGTCAGTGTCTTGGTGGTGCTCACTGTCCCAACTCACTCAGTGCTGGCCATTGTCAGGGACAGGATGATGGACATCTCAGCATGTTCATTTCCATTAGCCCAATTTACTAGACAACTCAGGTCATTGTTTCCAGTCTCCTTCCTCACTTTGATTCCTCAGGGCTGGGATGAAGCTAACAGTAGTGAAGAAAAAGGAAAAAATTGAGCTATTTTGTATCCTAATTGGCTTCAGAATACAGAGCAAAATCAGTTGGTTTGCAAGGATAGAAGTAAAGGTAAGATCAGGGATTTCATAAATCACAGAATTTTCTTAGTTGGAAGTGACCCACAAGGATGATTGAGTCCAGCTCTGAAGTGAAGGGCCCATACAGGGATCAAACCCACAATCATTTGTAGCTTTTTCTACTTTTTTTGCCACTATGAGCACCCAAAATCTCACTTATGAGTGAAAAGGATGTGCTCATCTTTTATCAATATTTGTATATCCAATAATTTAATTTTAGTACACTCAAAATCTTACCATTCTAATAATTGTTAGTCCAGATAGAATCCACGCATGGTAGCTTTCCATCACTTGACATCTTTAAGTCAAAGTTGCATAATCTTCTATAAATATTATACAGGAAGGAAGGAAAAGGAAGGAGGTAAGACCTAATGCCAGAATGACATGGTAAAATCATAGGAGTTTCAGTTCTTCAGGAAGGTAGACAAAATTGTCAGTCGAAACTGTGCTCCCTCCCTAAAAGCAGAAGCGGCTGTTAGGCATTTGTAGTGAGGTAGAAGGTGTCCTCAGTAGCAGTCTAAGGAGGGTTCCTGCACATCCCCTCTCCTCAGAGACTAATTGGGACGGGCATACAGAGCCTTACAGACAGCTTTCATCTCCTTGTGCCTCCGTTAAAATGCCAGTGTGGCCGAGCACCCGTCTCCTGTCCTGACCACTTCTCCTCTCCTCCAGCCTGAACTCTATCTTCATCACTGTCTGCTTTGCTAGTCTCACCTTTCAAGCAAGGATCCTGTATTACTGTCCTAAGCCTTATTCCCCCTCTACCCAAACAGCTGTGATCTCTGTCCCAGCTGGAGCAAAAACCGCTACCCACCAGCATCCCCACAGTAGCTCTCCACGTGAAAACCTCCCTACCATCTTTCCAGGGGTAGGACTTCCTTCCTGCCATCAGAAAAGCAATTCTCTGCGTCACCTGAAGCTTGGATGTGGCCCTGGATATCCCATTTATCCACTACTACAGATATTTAGAGATTCTGTATGTGTCTACCTGCTCTGTCACCACTTCCTAGGTACTCTTTAATACCTCTGTGGGACAGTTGGCTTTAAGAGGAGATCATGAGGCCATGTGATGTTCTGGTTCAGCTGTAACTTGCTTATACAGATTCCCTGGTACTCCAGCAGTTTGTCAGATTTAATTTTTAGAAATGCAGTGCATTTCAAATAAATACAAATTTTAAACCTAGCAGCACAGAGCAAAATTTCCAGTGCATGAGAATATCTGTGGGATGCAATAACTGAAATTAGATTTTAAAAATTATTATTATTATTTTAAATTGCTCTGACATGTGGAGAGAAAGGAGTTTAGAGGATAGCAGTTCTATAAAGGAAAAATTTACAAAATTTTGCGCTGAAGAAAAGAGAAAGAAATTCTTTTCCCTCTAGAAATAATGTAATTGACACAGAGTGTACACTTTTCACTGTTGTTTAAGCAATGAATTTTTTATTCCTTTGATTATTCCTCCACCATATTTCTGATGCATCCAGCATGTTTGATAGGTCCCTGTAAGTAGAAACCACACATTAATTCTATGGACTTTCTTAGTCAATCAGGCATGAGTCCTGGAATTCCTGAGCAATACATTTCCCCAGATTAGATAGCATTTGCTCTGTTCTCTTCCAATTTAGACCCATTTGCTCTCCCACTGCTAAGAATCTCACTTGAGTGAGATTTGACACTTCAGTCCTCAGTGTTTCAGAGATGAACTCACAGCTGGTATAAATCTAGAAGCTTGTTCTGTTTATGAACAAGTTTCTCTGCAACAAATGTCTGCAATAGCAGCAAACTAAACCAGGGACTAAATGTCTCTGCTGCTGCAGAAACATTCACACTGGTATGGATGGAGCACAACAAATGAAACATTTACCTCACCCTAACCAGTTAATATCTGTCAGCTCATTTCAACTATCAACATGGTACAAACCAAATTCAAAGAGATCAGGTTAAACTGCAACAAAAGTTGCTTTTTAGCTACCCTGTTATCCATCTACACTGTGGAATTCAAACTACTTGAACACAGATACACCAGCTGATTATGTTGAACCTTCCCTTGATGGTCATGGGTTCTGTTCTTTTATTTAAAATCCTAGGCCTTGGAGTCAAATAAATGCCATAGAATCTTAGTTTCTTCATCAGAAGTCTCATAGGTGAAAAAACCAAGAAAGCTAACAAAAGCCCCTAATATATAACCCAATTATTTTCAAAAGTACGAAATCAAGTAAAAAAAAATTGAATACATTGTTTTTAAATGTAAATATTTTCATCCATTTTCAAGATTTCGGGATACTTTAATTAGGTGTCACCCAGATGTCCTATCTCCATGGATTTTTGTAGTTTGAAAAACTGTAAAATCAAAACAGCAAAGTTATGTGACAGATATTAATCCCATCACTCAGGTACATTGGATGTGCTCATGCTTCTCTATTCATGCAAGCTGATCATGCCCAAAAGCAAACACTAAAGTGATCATAGTATCAGTGATATAAAGCAGTTTGGGTTGGAAGGAACCTTAAAGATCATCTCATTCCAACTTCCCTGCTGTGGGCATGGACACCTTCCACTAGATCAGGTTGCTCAGAGCCCCACACAACCTGGTCTTGAACACTTCCAGGGATGGGGCACCCACAACTTCTCTGGGCAACCTGTGCCAGTGCCTCACTAGTGCTTTTGTCCTAGGAAAAACCTGCTGTCCTCCAAAACAAAGACTTGTCAGAGGAAAGGAGATGAACTAAGCCTGGCAGAAACATGCTAGATGCAATAGCTCCACTCAGAGCTTTTCAGTGTGCAGTGGATAGAACTGAGATTGCTCATTTCATGCATATTTTCCTGCAAAATCTTTCTTTTCATCAGAACTGCACAGGAAGTTCGACACACAGTCTAAGAGATTCCCTGTTGAGGGATAATCTTCTCCACAAAGTCTAAGATCACAATGTACTTTATGGTCTCTGCCCATTCTTACTCTTTCCCTGCCAACAATTCCTTCAGCACAGCTATAAATGCCATTAGGTGAGGTCACCAGCTCAAATGAAGTAAAACATGTCCTTATGTACATTTCCCAGTGTCACCCCAGGCATGTATTTTTATGGCAGGCATTTAGTTGATCCCCAGGAACAGAAGCCATGTCAGTTATAAATACGTTGGCAAAAAACCCCAAACCTATCAGGCCATTACAGGCCATAGAGTTGTACTCCACTGTTACAGCAGAGCTATCAGGTGTGATGATGGCAGCCATTAGTTGCTGTTGCTAAAATTCAACCTAATGGTCATTTTGCTGATAATTTTTGGAGCCAGAAGCAGGTCTTGCTTCAGGTGCCACATAAAGAAAGGTAAAACATTGATGTTAACGTTATTATTTTCTGGAAGGAATGTACCTGGCAAATGATGGCCAAACAAATAATTTTCACTGAAAGAAATGACACTTTTTTTCTTTAAAAATATCAGAGAGAGAGACTTTACTTAAAAGTGTCCTTTTACAATGTAATGCCACTTATCCTACTTTCACCTTCTTCTGATGAAACCTGTGAAACAGAACCTATCTGAATAGTCGCTCTTTGAAAAATGACACATCTTTAACTTTGTTGCATTGTTGCTATTTGCAGTATCCAGCTTCAGTTTGTTCCTATCTTTTGAAAACAACATACAGCTGGAAACCCCCTCCCAATACATACCCATTTAGTAGTGGGGCCAGCTTTTGGTTTGAATAATAATTATTGACAAGATTTAAGAGTTTGCTCTGCACAAATGTTTTTGGATTTCTTTCATTGCTTCTGTAGAAAGTTGTCTAAGGCAACAAATGCTCATTACATTGAAATATCCGTGTGTTCTCTAAGCCCTTATGATACTTTTCTTCTGTATTTTTTATGCATTTTAAGGCTGCCAACAGTGCATTTAATACATAGCAGTTTCTTGCTCCTTTTTTCTTGGAAATTGTTCATTACATGCTTGTGTTACTTTCCTTCTTTGATGGAGTTCCACAAGGAACTTTCCTAGAACCAGAAGACAGAAGCAGAGGAACTCTCTAAAGTGCCACAATAGCAGGAACTTTCCAGGAAAAATTAGCAGTCAAATAGGAAGATTACATTCTCTTTGATTCCAGTCATGTTTGTTTGCTAATCCATTTCTTTTCTGATATTCCAGTCTTCCAGGCAGAATAAAAACCAACCTTTTAAAAAGTCTTCCTTTTAAAAAAAGGTGTTCTATTTGTTCTTGTGAATAAACAAGTTCTTCCTACTGTGAATTATTCTTTTGATTAGCTTTGCTGCAAGTTGATTACCACTCATTTTTGGGCCAGTAATATTTTTCCTGTATACCAGTTTCAAGGTCTGAATCCTCATCGTCCTGTAAGGCTGGAGAGTGTTCTGCATGCTGAATCAGACACCCTGAGTTGCTGAAGGGGACATATTTGTTAGAAGATGAAGATACCAGGCTATCGTCCTGGAAAGTCATATTTTTAATATAGAAACACCACTTTTGAGGAGGATTTCTGCATCCTTTTTAAGCTTAATTTCTTGGGTTAATTGAAAACTGAGGCATCTAGCTACATGTCTGAAAGGGCACAAAGTCTGAATATTTTAAGCATGAAAAATATCTGTAAAACATTTAAAATACTTTTTCTGTAACCTATGTATCATATGTGTAACAGCTAAATTTATTTGGCACACAGATTTGCTTCGTAGGCTTCAAAACTTTGTTTCCAAAACATTTGAATTTAACATTTCTCAGTGTGTGCTTATTTGGCAAAATTTCTGAAAACTTCAGCTATCATCTGCCATGACAAAATTCTAACCTTTCCTAACATAAATGGAGTTCTTCATGCAAAGAAGACAAGAAGACTCACAACAATGAGAAGCAAACACACTGGACAGATATTTTCAAATGTGATTTATGTATGGTATTCACTTAATTGTGATTGTTTTAGGTAAAAACCGGCAATTGTCCACACAATTACAAGAAGGTAATGTAGAGAACATCTGATAATAAGAGTGAAACTGTCATGTAAGTAATTTGTTTTCAAAATCATTCACTAAGCTTTTTTTTTTTTTTAATCAGGACAACTCTGAAATTCAGTTGGTTATTATTTTAATATTTTGCTATTTTTAATTCTAGTTAAAACTTTTGGTCATGTTTATATTTACTTTATGTATTCAATACATGAGTGACTCAAGCCCCAGGGACAGTACTAACCACATCACATTGTGGGGAAAGTAGATATTGTAGGAGCTTAAACGGAGATTTATGCCATTATAAACACAGGGTTTACATCCTACATAAAATTAGATATACTTTGGACATTCTTATTATAAAAAAATCTGCAAAGCAATCCTGGCTATCTGTGTGCAGGACAACCTTGTTAATGACATCCCATGGAAAAGAAGTGCTGTAACTGAAAGGATGTCACTTCAAATTAATTTTCCCAGCAGAAGCTACTGCTGAATAATCTTATTTCCTGTATATTGAAGCAAATTGAGAGCAAGGACCTTCCCAGTTACAACATATTACTGGAAATTCAGTATTGGAAGTTATCCTGTGCTTTAAAAGTGCAAGTACTGAAAGATGCCTTAACTGAAGATACTGCATGTGCTGCTCCCTTTTCAGGTGAGATATACAGGAAGGCAAGAAAGCATTCAGATAAATACAGTCTTTTGGAACTCAAGTGCATTAAAATGCACAGAGTCTGGAAGAGCATTTTGAGATATACCTTTAAGTAACCTAAGGAGGGAACTGGAAGTTTGCTGAATTAAACACTTGAAAAGAAACCAAAGTTGTAAAGCCAGCTCTGCTATCCTCATTATGTGTGGGATGTGTGGGATCTTGGATCATAACTGGCTTTCAGCAAGCTGCAGTGCAGCTCTCTCCAAGTGCTGTGCTGGGAAGCTGTCCAAGGGATATTGACTTCTGGTTTTCTGGATCCAGGAAATAGTACTGTCAAGTCCCGAGGGTAAAACTAATCCTTATTTAACTAAGACTTTTGATTAACTGAGTTTGGGTAAACAGGATGGTAAAGTAACCAAAATATTTTGGAAACAAATATAGGAACTGAGAGGCACGGTGTCGTCCAGCTACTTGTCAGTTAAGATCTACTCTTAGTCTTTCTGCTCCTGCAGCTTCTGAGGATAAAAATGCAGACTCCTGGCTGCAAAGGGATCAGTGTGAGCAGACATGGGAGAACACTTTGGTAGAATTTGCGTAAGGCACCTATCAGTAGTGTTTTATAGCATTAGCTGTGCTACCAACTGTGTTAGAAGAAAAAAAATGAACCTTTGTAGTAGGTCTGCTTGAGATGAAGTTAATTTTCATAGCAGCCTGGAGAACACAGTTTTGGATCTGTGACCAGATAATTGATGACAACACATTTTAGCTATTGCTGAAAAGTGTTTTTCCAGTGTCAAAGCCTTTTCTTTTTCCTACTCTCCCTTCCCCACTAGGCTGGCAGTAGATGAGAAGGTGGGAGGAGATACAACCAGGACAGCTGAGCCAAGCCAGCCGAAGGGCTGTTCCAACCCTATGTTGACATGCTCAGCTATGAAAGCTCAGAGAAAGACAAAGAAAGTGTCTTTCTCCCAAATAAGGTGTTTGTCTTCCCAAATAACCATTGCATGCAATGAAGCTCTGCCTTCTGAAAATTGCTGAAGATTCCCCTGCTGATGGGAAGTAGTGAATGAATGCTTTGTTTTGCTTTGCTTGCATGTGCTGCCTTGCCTTTTACTTACAAAACTGTCTTTATCTCAATCCCTAAAGTTTTTTTGCTGACACCTCTCCCATCCCTCTTGGGAGGGAACTGGGTGGAGCTTACCTGCTAGCTTGGGTCAACTCACCACAATCTTGCAACAAGGCCCTAAAAAGTTCTTGTCTCTGTCTCTCCCTCCAAACCTTCACGTTTAAACATTTTTCCCTTTCAACTTATACAAAACATGTTCAAGAGATACTCAGTAATGGACCATAATAAGAAACATGTATGTTGCATACTTAACTCAGGTGCACAGCTGTGAGGACACATGCAAAGGAGGCACTCAGAAATTAAGACTGGCATTTTTTGAGTGAGCTGCTCCTTTGATTCTGAATTGTCCAAATGTTATTTAATACACGTGATGTAACTGCTCTGGTTGTGTGACTGACTGCCTTGGAAGGCTGTGCTAAAGGCTATCCTCAGTGGTAGCCATGCAACCACGTTGATTTCTGTGCGATTGCACAGGCGTGTTTGCAGACAGAAGATCACCTCAGTGGCGTGCCCTCCTCCACTGCAGAATCACCCACTGTTTAGGTCTTTTATTTGTCATCAGAGCTGGTTGCTGCTTGCATAACTAATGTGTCAGTGTATGAGTGATTCTGTTCTCCAGTCTGTACAAAGGCATGCTGTCCTTAGTCCACGCCAGGTCATCCCAGGAGACCTTCCTCCCAAATCACTTCCTTTGCCCCCTCACTCATTAGCTTATCAGAATACTCTTTCTGATTCATCAAATACAATTTGATTATTTAACTTTACAACAAAATAGAATTAATTTGAAATGGAAATGACGGAGAAATGTTTTGAGGTACTACCAAAGTTCTTTGACAAACATTTTGGAAGAGCTTAGTGTTCAGATCACTCTGAACTGTCATGCTTCACAGATAGAAAGGCCCTATGTGCAAATATGGGGTAAATAGACTCCTGATCCAAGAAACATGTTGATTCTTAAGGAGGATAATAAAGGTCCCTGCTCCAGGAAAAAAACCCCATGCATTTATTCCCACAGAGTACAGAACAGAACCCCACTCCACAGACAGCAAGGTGCTATGTACTAACGCACACTGAATAGGTGCCTGTCCTAAGGAATGGCACATAATGCATCCAGCTCTGGAGTCCTCAGCACGGGAAAGACTTGGATCTGTTACAGAAGGTCCAGATGAGGTTCACAAAGATCATGAAAGAGCCAGCCCACCTCTCCTGTGAAGAAAGGCTGAAAGAGTTGGGTTGTTCAGCCTGGAGAAGAGAAGGCTCCAAGGATACCTTTTAACACCATTCTGGTCCCTAAAAAGGGCCTATAGGAAAGACAGGGACAGACTTTTTAACAGGGTGATATGATGAGAGGTAATGGTTTTAATCTGAAAGAGGGTAGATTTAGACAAGAAGCAAGGAAAAAATGTGGATGGTGAAAGACTAGAACAGGTTTCTAAGAGAGGTGGCAGATGCCCCATCCCTGGAAACATTCAAAGTCAGGCTGGATGGGACTCTGAGCAACCTGGTCTAGTGAAAGGTGCCTTTGCCCATGGCAGGGAACTTGGACTAGATGACTTTTAATGGTCCCTCCTAACCCAAAAAATTCTTTGATTCTTTCCATTCCTAGGAGTGGCTAAACAGGCCTGTGCTCCCAGGACTGACACATATCGATTTTTCAGAAGGGTTAGAGAGGTCCTCACCACCAGTTATTGTTATCACATATGTCGCCATGCTCAGACTGTGTCTCTTCCTCTGTCTAGAATTCCCTGCTCCTTGGCAAGTAATTTGTGCCATTAATATACCCAGCCTGCTCCTCAATATGTCTTTTCAAAATACACCTGAATGTTTTATGCTCAGTCTGAAAATGAAGGAAAATTTTATAAATGCCTTGATTTCTTCAGCAATTATCTGTCACACTGTATGTCCTCAGCAGCTTTAGTGACCTGTTGGAAGAAGAAGGATAAAAAACAGCAGCAAGGAGAAAAGTTTAATAAATATCCATTAGCATCTAGCATCCACCTTATAACCCATGAGACACAATTTAAATGGTGGATGCTTCTACCTTGGTCCTCATGGCCAGACTTCTTACTCACCCAGCTATGCAGAGCAGCAGGGATCAGTGTTGCCAAGGGGCCATTTAACAGTCTTGGCACAGTCAGAGCCTGGGACATAGAGTGCAGCAGGCTGCAGGCTGCTTTAATAAACTCACAGCACATTGTACCTGCACAAAATCAGCTGCTTCAGCCCCTTGTCAGCCCTGCCAGTTTACTCCAGTAGGTATCAGGATCAGGAGAATATTGGCACTGGCAGTGCTCACTGTATGCATCAGAGCAAGCAGCACCAGCAGTGCTCATGGGCTTTTGCCTGAGAGGAGGTATGGGATCCTCTAGATAATGAGATGTTAAAGATGATATATAATTTTGTCACTGTGTCATCAAATCACTTTAATGGGATTTTAATGGGTTTTTTTACTGGCCTTCTGCCTGCAGGATTCCTCAAGGGCATTCTCTTCCATTCTTTGCCCCTATATGGGCAAGCTGGGTTTTCCACATCCTAGCTTGAGTCCCAAAGAAATTAGATACTGACTTTCAGAGGAAGTTGCTGTTGTCTAGGCCCAAGACACTTGTTCTCAGAGAACATAGTGAACTGAGACCATATGAGGGTGTTGGAATATGGGAAATAAGCAGAAGACAAAAAGAATAATTCCATTAGGTTCATTTTTCAAAAAGGCTTGATGTTTTAAATCAATTCAATCAACATCAACTCTTTGAAGTATGGATATATACTCCTAGAAAAACATACATGTTAGATACCAAATTAGGTGTAGAATTCACTTTTGGAAGTAGTAGACAGAAAGAAATCTATTCTTGGAGGACAAGAACTCTGGAATAAGTTTAGAGAACCTGGTCTAGGCTGGGTTAGGAAGACAAATCTCAAAAGGTAAAGGTCAGTTAGCAGATATTGTCTTTGTTTCCCTCAGACTATGCTTAGCGTCTGTGGATAATAGGCAACAAAAGTCCAAACAGCTCCAAGCTAATTTATGTCAATAAATGAAGTATAGGCATCCAGCACATGACCCAGATGAAGCAGCTCTCCAAGCACAGTGCTCAGAGCTGGTTACTGGCTACTGCCCTCAGCATTCTCCAACTAAGGAATGAACTGCTGTCCTTTGTCTCTCCCTCTCCATCATCAGAGATGACAATTTGCTCCTTTCTATGAATTTACATGGTAATAAAGTTGCCTCCACTTGGAAGTGTTAAATAATACTGATCATAAATTCTGAGAGATACCTTAAAACCATGATAATTTGCCAGAAATGGGAATGAATGGGTGGAGATGAGTTGAGGGTGGGAACCGCCTGAACCAGGTGCAATAAATAGAATAGGCTTTCTTCTGTGCTCTAGTCTTGTTCCTTGAACTGAGACCTTGCCAGAGTGAGCGGCTGGGTTTCTGTAAGAGCACAGTCCTGTTGAAGATACCGAGGTGGGGTATTTTCCTAGGATAAATAAAAAAGAAAAAGGTCTTGACTTTATTTGCGATCCATATTATGTGGCTGGGTATATAAGAATAGCAAAAAGAAAGGCTCCTGTCCCTGAACAGGAATTTGCAAGACCAAGATCAAAGTAATCTTGGGAGGAACATTTCACATGGCTGTCATTCTGCTGCCTGAATAGCTGTTCAGGGACTTATCAGTCCCAATGGGCTATTCTGCTTGTCTTCCAATTGCTCAATTAGAAGAGCATGGGTCTTATGTAAGGCTTATGCTATACTTGCTCTGTTGGTACAGATATGCTGTAGCTCTGATATCCTATTTGCAACTTATTAGTAAGGTGAAAATAAAATACGAGTCATCAATGTGCACTTGCAGCCCAGAAAGCCAATTTTCTACTGGACTGCATAAAAAGGATTGTGACCAGCAATCGAGGGAAGGAATTCTATCCCTCTACTTTTCTCTTGTGAGACCCCACCTGGGTGCTGTGTCCAGTTCTGGGGCCCCCAGCATAAGAAGGACATGGGCCTATTAGAGCAGTTCCAGAGAGGAGCCACAAAAATGGAAGAGACAGAAAAAGGTGGGATTGTTCAGTCTGGGATTATTCAGTCTGGAAAAGAGAATGGAGCTTACCAAAAAAGAGCAAGAGAGACTTTTCACAAGGATATATAGTGACAGGACAAGAGGCTTTTAACCTGAAGGAGGATAAATATGCATTGGACATGAGAAATTTTTTATGAGGGTAGTGAAATACTGGCACAGGTTGTCCACAGAGGTTTTGGATGCCCCATCCCTAGAAATATTCCAATCCAAGTTGGATGGGGCTTGGAGCAACCTGCTCTAGTGGAAAATGTCGCTAGCCATGGCACTGGATTTGGACAGGATGACCTTCAATGCTACCTTCCAATACAAACCATTCTATGATTCTACAATTCTAGTTCACTTCTCTTTAGGCAACTAATCCTGTCTCCAGTCTAGCTCTTCATTTTTCTTGATGGGGGAAATGACTTAACCATAATTTGAGTCTTGGTAGAGGTAGGAACACGGTAAAGGTAAGAGAAAAATACAGATTTGAGGACATATGAAATGACAAGAATATCTATGAATGATGTTTTCTGTGACTGAATAGGATGTGGTTTCAATCTCACACAAAGCAGATTCTGTCCTACATATGGCAGTTCAGCTGCCCCTCCATTCAATGCAACCCCTTGTGGAACTGCCCAAGTTTACTCCAGAGGAACACCAGCATGCAGTTGCATCAGCCGACTGCATGGGGCAGTAAGTTGTGACTCAGAGGCAAGCAAAAATGACTAGAGAAGAAATTTCATATTATCCTTGGAGAAAAATCTGTGCTAGATTTCTTTAGATATGCTCAGAAACTGGAAATCTTTTATCCTGAAGATGGACTTACATGAAGGCTGCCACTGCATTTAAGAAAAAGGCTTATCAATGATCTTATGGAAAGGGGAAATCAACTTGCATTTTACAATAGGAAAAAGCTCTTCATTTGCTGTCTCAAGAAGGCCAGTGGAGCAGTTCTTAGAGCAAACCCTTATACCTCTCAAGCTCTATCACACAGGCATTTTAGTGCTATTCATTACATGTAAATGTCTCTTTGTCCCAACACAAACCTGCAGCTGTCAACACAGCCAACACTAACTACCAGGAAATGAATCTGTCTGAGAAGGAAGCGTTGTGAGCTATCAAGTCCCCACAATGTGCTAAAACATCCGTAGAGGCAGGCTGCCAGGAGTTTATTATAAACTATGGACCATATGTTCTTTTTGGCTTCCATAGTTTAGAACAAGGAAATGTGTCATCAAATAATCCCGAAGGGAAGGGAGAATGAACTGTGCAGGGGAAGAAGCATAATGATACTTCACTGGGATGGCACCCCAACGTCTGCTTTCCTGAGGAGTGTGAAGGCTGAAAAGACCAATAGAGATATAAAAAAGGGGTTGTTACTAGAGTGTGGATAGGAATAAACTTGGCAGGAACTCCACCATATGGCAGCCTCAGGAGGTGTGATGGGTGTCTGAGGAAAAGCTGCTATCATTCATGCTGGTTCAAGAAACAATAACTTTCTAATGCAGGCATCACTCCTGGCTCTAGTCAAGAGAACTATGTCCAGACATCTATGTGTCACAAAACTTAAGATGAAGCAGACAGGTGGCCCCACTATCCAGGTTTGCTGACCATGCTGTTGAACAAGCTCCACATACAAGCAGTGTAGATACAATTGGTGTTGAAAAAGAAATGAGTCTTGTAAAATAGATCCACATAAAAAGGAAACTGAACTGAATCTACATCAATCTTCACCATCTCAAGCTGGTAACATTTCTTTACAGGCTAATGTTTTCTATGCTGATACTGGACAGTGCAGGTATCGCTGCCTCTTCCACCCCAACTCCTGCTGTTGCAGAACACTGAACACCATGGGTTGTGGCATATTTTTCTTCATTTACCTGACAGCTGATGTCACCGCTACCCAGAATTACTCTCACAGTTCAGTGCAGTGCCCTTCAGAGCTTGAAAACATGTTGACAAGCAAACACTAAGGGTGAATCAGCAGTGCCTCAGGTGAGGAGACCAATGAAAAGAGTTTCTGGGACATGGTAGGAAGCTTCAAGCATATGCTTCAAGCATAGGCAAGGTTAGGGCAGAAGCTGAGTGTGTTCTTGCAAAGTTGGCCAATTGATGAAAAAACAGCAGCACAGTTATGAAAGACAAATAAACCAAAACATAATTCACTGAAGCATGACCTAACTAACAGGAAGTAGATTTACACTAGATATAAAGAAGAAACTGTTTACAATAAGGGTGGTGAAACATTGTAACAGATTGCTCAGAGATGCCCGGTCCCTGGAAACATTCAAGGTCAACCTAGATGGGGTTTTGAGCAACTTGATCTAGTTGAAGATGTTCTTACTCACTGTAGGTAGTTTTGACTAGAGGGTTTTCAATGGTCCTTTCTAACTCCAATTATTTAATGACTCAATGATTCTGTCTGAATTGCATCTTTTTTCTTAGCTGCTCCATAGGATTTTGCTCTAGGAGGAGTCTTGGCTGAGAGAGCAGAGGGAACAGATTCCACAGCACCTCCTCCTCTGGGGTTAATTAATTTAATTTTCCCCAAATTGAATGTGTTTAGTTCACAGCAATACTTAATAAGCAATTCTGTCTTGTCTTTATCTTGATCCACAGGCTTTTTTTACTTGTGTTCTTCCCGTTTTTTACCCTTTTCCACTTCTGTCCTAGAGAGGTGGGAAATGAGCAGGCAGCTGAGGGGAGAGTTAAGCTGCTAGCCATGGCCAACCCACCACAGTTTAGCATCCCTGCATGGCATACACATGAAAGACTTAACTGATTGTGTATTTTTTCTACCTTATTTCACTGTCCCAGTTTTCAACATTTTTGGATTATCTTCTGACTTTTAGACTTCTAAAATTATGTCAAACTTAAGACCTGGTCTGAAACCTGCAGTTCTATGTGTTCATCTCTGACATTTTGGAATAAATATCAGCAGTCCTAATAAAAAAAAAATCTGTTTTAGTATAAATACTGTTAAAAATTCATTCATTAAGATCATCCAGCAAGTCTGTGCTCTGTGTCTGTACCTATAATTTAGTTGGTGGTCTCACAACAAAGTTGTGGTGTTTGAAATGTCTCTAAATACCTCTTCAACTTTGACCAGTTAAAACAGCATAGGAGCTTCAATTTTTGTGTGTGCTGTAGAGACCAGGATAAGGGATTGTTGTTCATTTCTTCCATATGCGCATGGTGCGTGATCAGTCTCTGTGATGCCACCAAGACTTCCCTTGTCCTTTGGAGCACACACAGAGGGCACAGATAGAGCCTTATGCCAAGGCCTTGAAGGGGCATGTACACTTTGTATTGTTCAACCTTATAATGTTCCTCTTTCCTACATGTGAAAATCATATATAAATGCTGCATGGGGACAGTTCAACATGATGCTTTTATTTCAAACTTAAATGCCACAAGTATCTTCTAACTAAGCATGACTGTGCTAGGAAATTCCTTTCTGTATCTTGACTCCCATATACTCTGCTTCAGAAATGTGCTACTTAATTGTTTTTCTGTATTGGAGCTAATAGAATCAACACAGTGCAGCTGTGAGAGTGACTCAGCAGAATAGCTGTGAATCTTCATGCACATGACATCCTGTGACAAGAAGAATCTCACATTTTGAAGATTTAAAATGTCTAAGTTTCATTAATTTTTTCCTCAAGGGGAGCTAATGTTATTTTGAATAGGAAACATTAAAACTGAAATTCTACTACACCAATCTGTCAAGACGGCAAACATGAAAATTACATCAATAATAAGTTACACTTCAAATTTTAATGAATTCATAATTATTTTCATACTTCCCAGGCAAGATTTAGGAGTTTCCAAAGCAAGGCTTAAATGCAAAACATATGGCAGATGAAGTGATGCTAATAACAATGGGGACTAATGAGAAGAGAAATATTTTGCTAACAAGCATATTTTACTTTGTAGGTTTTTCCTGAGGATTAAGGAAGAAACTTGGAATTTGAGATTTGGTGGAGATGTACAACCTCCACTCAATTCTGTTGCACCAAAGTTTCCAATTTCCAGATATTTAACTTCCTTACTAATTGTGAGCAGAGCAGAGCAGAGCAAAAAGACAGCCTGCAAACAAGCTCTGATACAAATTCATTCTGACTTTGAGTTAGCTAACAGTCTGTGCTGAAAGAGAGACACTAGCAAGAAGCGGTGTTTTCTCAGACCTTTCATGTTAGGTTATTGTGTCTGGTGGGGATTTGGCATTGCACTAGGCTAAGGATGGAATATATCAACAGATTGGGAAGGGGCCAGCTGAGAATTCAGCTTGAGAGGCAGAACACAGTGGATAGCTGCCATGTGCAAAACCTGAGGATTTTCAGCTGCTATATGTACCCTAATCTTCTCTATCTATGATGTTTCCAGGACTATTTTCTGGGATGAAGGCTGATGGGCAAAATCATTGCCTGTCATTCAAAACATTTGGGATGATCCTGAGCCCTTGCTGAGGCCAGTATCACCCCGATTGGTTATTGGTTAAGAGAGTGCTCATTGGTCTTGGCCAGAGCTTTCACAGTCCAAAGGTCCAGGGCCCCTTCACATTCCTACCTATTGTTTAAATCACTATAAGTAGACTTAACCAATGAGTTCACTTGGGGAGTGCCCGTGCCTCTGACCACTTAGGAGGGTAACTCTGTGCCCTTGATAATTTCTCAGCGCCTGTTCACACTCTTACTTCTTAGGCTTCATGGGAAAACTGCATCAAACTCCAGGATAAAGACAAACACCATCCAATACCCATGTGATCTCCTTATAAAAGTGTACCTCCTAATAGTCCAAGCAAAGCCACCATCGTCCCTATTCTATTCCATCATGGACTTAAATTTTATCCTCACTAAGTGCAAAGTCCTGCACCTGGGGAAAACTCCATGTACCAGTATATGCTGGAAAGCATCTTGGCAGGAAAGAACCTTAGGGTCCTGGTGGACACCAAGTTGAGCATGAGCCAGCAATATGTCATTGGTGCAAAGAAGGCAGATGGAATCCTGGTTTGCATTAGGCCAAGCATTGCCAGCCTGTTGGTCTCCTCTACTCAGCCCCACCTGCAGTATTGTGTCCAGTTCTGAGCTCCTCAGTACTAGAGAGTCATGGGCACGCTGGAGAAAGTTGAACAAGGGGCCACAAGGATGATTAAGGGGCTGGGGGCACCTCACATATGGAACTGGAGAGCTGGAACTGTCAGGCTTGGAGAAGGCTCGAGGGGTACCTTAAAGGAAGACGCAAGGAGTGCAGAGACAGGGTCTTTTCAGTGCTGTCCACTGATCAGAGGCGATTGACACAAACAGAAACACAGAAGGTTCTCTCTGAATATCAGGAAACTTTTTTTACTGTGATGATAACCGAGCACCAAGAGATTGCCCAGTGAGGTTGTGGAATCTCCATCCCTGGAATTTTTCAGAAGCTCACTGTATATGAGTGACTTGGGAAACTAGCTGTAGTTAGTCCCACTGTAGTGTGGGGGTTGAACCAGATAACCTCCAGAGATCTCTTCCAGTCCAACTATTCTGCGATTCTGTGAACATCTGGAAGCCTTTCCTTCAAAATGCTACCATATAAAGGCCCCACAGAATTGCTGCCTATGGACATATGTGGCTAATTCCATGACTACTTGCAGCAAATTCTCATCATGTCATAGTGATTTTTTCCAGACGCAAAGGCTTTGTCCACAATGAAAAAAAACCTGTTTCTGAAAGGCTGTATTTTAGATGCCCAGAGGAGACTTAATCAGAGTGTTAGACTTACCTTGTAGTGAAAAATCCACTTTCCATCTCCTAGTGACATTCAGTTGAGGTTTAGACACTGAAAACTAGTTATAGGGTAGGCATTTAAAATACTGCATTACACACTCAACATAGTGTGTAATGTCATTGGAATTTCCTTGGAAAGACACCTGCATAGGGCTGGTTACCATGATAAAGAGCCAATAGGAAACCCATATCTTTTAAAGAGGTGGTTGGAGGTTCAAATGGGTCTGCAGGTGCCAGGGTATATGAATCCCTACACTAATCAGTACAATCAAGAGTAGAGTAGGAGGCAGTTTGGTAGAGATCAGCCACTAGGAGGGCAGTCCAGATATTCACATCTAGACTTGAGTGCCTGTAGCTAGTCCCAGCTGCACTGTATTCACAATGTATTCACAGCTCTGTCATGGTACCTATAGCATACCTATATATTCCTGAAAGGCTACCTAAAGACCAGGAAGAATATCTTGGCTTGTTTATCTTGATTGATTGGCATCTGTCAAAGTAGTCAGGGCAGTTAGATTTCTGACTGTAAGTAATGGCATTGCAATGGAATGCAGTTTGGGAGATGGTCCACCAACCTTAATGAGGCCTCTGTTAATAAGCATATATCCTTGTTTGGGGAACAACAGTTTTCAGGAGTCAGGGGTGGCAGAGCTTGTTATACCTGCTCATTGCAAATGTGTGCATAGGAGCATTCTTGAATTACAAATACATCTTCCAAAAGCTGAAGAACTGACTCTGTGTATCCTCACAGTGAAAGCTGGGCACAGGCTAAAGCAAAAGCATTTGCCTTGTGTGGGAGGAAACCTAGGCCAGTGATACAGAATTACCTCCCACACTTTGGCTGGTATGTGTCACACTTTGAAAAGGGTACTAAACATTAGATGAGACAACAGAGAAACTTTCAGTCAACTGGCATTTTGTTCTGCTCCGTCTGCACCCCCTACACTTTTCTGAATGCCATTCCAGTATTTCCCTTTTGGCAAAATTCTATGTTTGTTAAATCTTCCATTGATCCTGAAGTTCCTGCAGGTCTCCTTGTTCTGCAGGTGATGCGTAGATCTCTCTGTCAGGGTCGTGTGAGACCACTGCTCTCCCCATTCCACCAGCTTCCTCCTAATGCCTGGCCTTCCCCTTACCATGAGCAATCTCGCTGGTGTCCCACATCTATGTCGAGATCCTGTGATTGCAAACTTTGGTTAAGAATGCAGGAGAGCTCAGCCTTGAAAGTGTGATCTGTAAGATGTAGAGGGTAAGAACATGTTCCACCTTGTCCTGTTGTCCATCTGACCTAATCCTGTATCTCAAGACAGAATGTGAGCCTGGCCTGTGCAGTCAGTGGTTCAAAGGTATTGGTGATAAATCCCCGTGTTGTCCTTTTACTATCTCCTTATGTTCTTGCTTTCCAAGAACTTACCTATTAGCCTTTTGGACCTGCCATATTTCTACCTGCAGGGTAGAGGCATACGCATGAAGTCTAAGGGCGGAATAATTTTCAGGTTAGCTAGTCCATAAAAAATCGATCTGATTCCTTCACCTCCATGTTAAGTTCAAATCTGTATATTACAACAAGCTATTTCATTGCTCAGAAAAAGAAAAAAAATTATATCCCATCCCACAGGGAGAAAACGGACACACCCTTCTTCCTTGCAACAAATTCTGTAAACTCACATCAGAATACTGACCATACTATAAGGTTTTCCTTTCCTGGCTTTGGCTGGTCCTTGGTTATTAAGAGAAAAGCAATAAAAAAAAATTTAGGCCTTCCAAAGGCAAGTACTTCCGGGGTAAAAATCATTTATGCTAGTGCAACTGCAAACAAAATTTGTCCCATTCTTATCTGTTTTCTCCCATCAGCCTCCCATTTCTGTGTTTCATTTATTCTGTCCCTCCTGCTGCAAGGTTTTCCTTAAATCATATCTTCCCTCGAGGCTTTGCTATGTGTCTTTTCCAAAAACATTTTGTGTTTGAATTCCTCTGATGCATTATAATTGCCTGAATGAGGTAGCATATTTATCATGACCCAGACCCTGTCTTTTAACTTGGCGTGGAGAAGTGGGAAAATTTATAATACTATAGAATTATGTACAAGCTCTGTGCCTTTTTTTTTGTCTTCTGATAAATATGATTTTTGTTCTCATTAATGACCATGGCAGCATGTCACAGTTATAAACAGTTATTTTACCTTCTGATTACAGAAGCATCTCTTAGCCATGGATCTCAAAAAGGTTTGCAGTCTTGTAGAACTCCATTTAAGAGACAGGTAGTTTATTATTGCTTTCTTAAAGACACTGAACTTCAATGTTTTACTGAAGATTTGTCAACAACCAGACTAAAACCTAGCCCAAACATCTCTTGTTTCTTTATCAGCAACTTTTAGTGAGATTCTGCTCAGAAGTAATTTCATGACTGGGATGTGCTACTGAGTGCAGAGAGGTACTGATTTAGACCAAAGCCTTGTATTTATATAATAGAAGTCAGGTCAAATGAATCACAGTGTTGGTTGCCATGTCATTACTGAAACTTGGGAAGTTTCTTAAGGCGGAAAGAAGACTAAAAAGGGTTTGGTTATGCTTCTCTTGCCAAAGTGTTCCAAGTCAGAGGACTGGTGCTGCATTGCTAGTGTGCCCACAGGCTGGGCTGGTACTATGTGCTACACAGGAGCAGCACAGGGCCTGACTGCCTCCTGTTTGACCAGCTGAGCACGACTGCTTCAGATTTGCTGCCCTCTGCCCTGCACAGACCTCCAGCTGTGCCCTAAACTCCCCTCTCAGGGTGTGTCTCAGGCTGTGCAACACAAACCCTGAGCTTCCCACTGAGGAAACAGCTTCCTACTGGGCTGAGACTCACAGCTGCACATCTACTATGGATCCAAACAGGGAAAAACCCCAGGTGAACTAAGCAAGAATGATGGTTTTAGGTCTTCAAGGGACTCATCGCGTTGAACTTGGAAGAGACCCAGGGCCTAGGGTTGTGTAGCCTTTCTACCTGGCTTCATGGCAAGATACTCTCTCAGCTCAGATGGCTTCCTCAGTTTTAGACAGCAAGGCAGATGTGTTCTATGGTGCAGATGTAGTCAGACAAGAGTATATAAGCAAAGCACAGAATTTTGTGTATTGATGTACATATCCTGAGCATCGCAACTCTTTAGAGAAAGGCCACATGAAGGTTACTCGACCCAGCTCTGCTCTGCTCCAAAGCTGCTGAAGATGACCAATATTTAATCAACCCAGAGAGTAAAACCAGTGGGATGAGAAGAAAAATATTATCACATTTTTAGATTAATAAGAATGTGCTATTTAACTGAGATACTGTACTTTCATGCTTTCTGAGCTTTTCTTGCAATTTAAAAGACATTTTCAGCCTGTGCAAATGTGATGTGGGTATTTAACCAAGAGTAGAACCCTCAACAGTTTGAACTGAGATAGTACTAGCTAAGTCAGTTGCCTTAAGCAACTAAATTTAGTATGAATCTAGTCCAATAAACACAAAAATATAATCAAATTCTGACTGAAATTGTGGGGACTGATAACTCACTAAACAGTATTTCATATTGTTAGGTCAGCATCAGCTGCAAGGCAAGTGAAATTGCAGGGTTCTTTTGAAATCATATTAATGAATAAATGAAGGATATTCTTATCTTACACATGAATGATAATTTCATGGTGAGGGAAAATTGTACATCCTATCCCTCTGCTTCACTCTGCTGGCTAATCAGTCCTGATGACACTGGGGACTCCCATGCACTGGAGTGCACCCAGCAGCAGATGAACTTAAATGGAAGGACAAGATCTGGGTTATTTAAGGAGGATTTCCCTTTTCAGCTAAATGCCAGTGTTACTGAAATTCAGACAGGTCGAATCTTGTTTTCTGATGAGCCAAATGCAGATTGCTGCAGTTGTCACAGGAGCACAGAACTGTCTAGGCCCATCCTTTTCTCCACATGGGATCTGAGTGAAAGACAGCCTCAATAAACTGTTAATGTATTCACTCTCCAGACAGGTCAAATCACAACTAATCTCATGCTTGCTGCTGTTACTTTGAGAGCTAACTCAGTGTGTGCCATGCAGCTATAATTTGATCTGATAACTGCCATACAGAGGAGGTGATAAAGGCCTGCAGAGAGTCAAAAGGGCTGTGAAAGAAAGGGGTCAGGCTGAACATTGTCTGCACTCCTGGGAGCCCGGTTTTGCCAGCCCTCTGGATGTGTGGGTTCAACCTTGCCTAATGGATGAGGCGTTCAGAGGCAGCTCTGCTGATGGATGTAAAACACAAAGTAAAACACTTATTTGTCAGGAAAAGTTTAATTACACCCACGTTAGCACTTCCACTGCAGTTTTTAGTTTGGAGATCTTTTCTACAAAGGCTGGAGTTGCCAGTATGTTTTCTGCAGGATTTCTTCTCTCTGGTAGAGACATAAATATCTTCAGGAAGTACTTTTATTTGTTCCCAGTGGTGAATACCCTTTTGTGCATAAAACATCTTCTCTTTTATGTAATTTTGTTATTGACACAGCAGTGTAATTGTTCTTTTAGTAAATTGTTATTTCAACTCATAATCCCTCATTTATTATCCCTTCCTTATTGAAAGGGATGGGGGGATGGGAGTGGTTTATTTGGAGTTCAATTTCCCTGCTGGGGCTGAACCCAGCATATTTAATTGATGCCCAATGTAGGGCTCGAGGGAGAAGTTGAAATAACATTTTGATTGAAGCATTTGTGTATTGGGTACAGAACCCCCTGGTTACAGTGCTTGATCTGTTTGTGTGGATGTGGTACCTAGCCCAGTATATATTCCTGTATGTGCTCCTCCTGATAGTGTTTGTCAAGGTAAGGAGAGGGATTAGCATTGCTTGGTGATGTACTGTGTGACCTCACTTTATGACATGATAACCTCAAGGACAATAAGTGTCATTTGGGATGTGAATTCAGTGTTGTTTGCCTGTCCTGATCTTGGCGGCTACCTTTATTAATAATAGTACACAGCTGGTGGGGAGAACAGGAGAGAATGACTTTACCCAGTCTTTCACCCTCTTAATCCTCGTTCAGGTCTGCTACAACAGCTTTTGAGAATTTTGATTTCCCTTTGGATGTTAAGAACAGCATAACCTTGCTGCTAAATCTGCAATGTCTCTCTGTATGGTCTACACTGTCTTTAGAGTCAGGACAGACGTTTCTAGGGAAGATGTTCAGCATGAAAGGTGAGAGAAAAATGGGCCAGTTTTTGAAGAAGTATTCTGCTCCAATGCTTTGGAAGTTCACCCCTGAACAAATACAGGACCCTGATAAAATGGCAGAATATTTGAAAGAAAATTGCTGTGGCAGTTCCAGACAGGCATGAAGCTGTGCTGGGCCCTGGCTACTGCCACTGTTTGTTACTGTACAGCTCCTTCAGGGGAGGGGAAGGAAAGCAGACCAACAAGCACCATGGCCAGTGGCACTGCAGCTGAACCACAGCAACAACCCATGCCAGTAGCAGTGACTCCTGTTAAGAGGAAGAAATCCAAGACCAAATCAATTCTTGCAGGCAATGATGAAGAGGAAGCAGGATCTTCAAAACCAGTGGAAGAAACAAGACCAGAGATAATCACCTGATCCCTATCCCTGGGGGAGCCCCTATTGACCTGGCTTTTCCAGTGCTGGGATATCACGGCCAATGGTGTGGCACCCGATGGCAGCGAAGCCAAACAACTGGGATCCCTCTTCCAGGATGCTGGTATTGACGAGCGAATCAGGAGAAGACCAGAAACTTTCTGTCTCTGTAGACAGCTCTTGTCAGGTGTGAGGGAAAGATACCCATACAAAGATGAGCTTTTAGTGCACCACGAAGGGTGGAACAACGTGGAACAAGGTATCTGGTACCTTAGAGAATTAACTGTGCCAGAGATAATATTTTCAGATAACGAACAATTCCCTAATAATCCAGATAGCGTCCAGTGCACAGAAAACATGAGACAGAAATTCGTATGGAATGCACCAGCATCATATGCCCACTCATTGGGAGTGATTTCATTGAAGGAGGGAGAACAAAAAGTGTGAACTTTGGCTGGCACACTCCAGATATATGAAGAAACTATCTCTGCCCCATTAAGGGCCTACATCTCTTCTGTGGAAAGACTGATCAAGAATTTCCAGAATTTAAAAAAGGAAATTAAAGACTACCACAAGAAACTTAGAGGGATGATTAAAGAGGAAATTTTCCATGCTCCGCTAGTACAGACCAGAGACTCTGCTATTAAAAGCAGGTGCCCCCCATTCAAGAGAAAGGTACACCACCTGAGGTAATCTGTGCCTTTACCTATATGAACATGGAGAACACATAAGGAAGTGAGGTGGAAAATGTACCTCTTCCCTAGCAGCCTGGGCTGAGAGGAAGAATTACTATCATTGTAGTGCACAAGGCTTCTCTTTTGTTTTCCAAGAAGTTAACAATGAAAAAAATTGAACAATAGATGCAGTAATAGACTTTCATTCTCCCTCCTCTTGATACAATCTGGCAGTCTGGAAGGGGACTGATGAAACAGGTTGGGTTATTGCAGACGGACTTCCACCGTATATTGGGTCTGGATTCCAAGATCAGGGAGTCTCCTGAAACACAAGCATTCAGGGCCAGGATTAGATACTGATGATACAAATTGTACTCGAGGGGACTAAACCTTGACCAAGGCTGCAAACTGACTCTCATGACACTGGAGCCCACAGGTTTGATCTGGATTCTTTATGCCTATGGAACTTCCCTACAGAAGGCAAGACAAATAATGAAGTAGCTCATGGTGGCCTAATGAGCCCTCATCTCCCAAATCACCAGATGTAGCCATTCACTGGATATTTGAAACACAAGGCATGTGAGTAGAGAATATTTCATAGTAAAGCAGCAAGTGGATTTTCCAGTCTTTCTTCACTACCACAGGTAGGTAATATATCCAGTATGCCACATCAAACAATGAGAATTGCTTATCTCCTCCTTTTCTCTGTTCAACACTTGTTTGTCCTATAACTTCTCAGACATGATAGTGGTCAGAATGGGTTTAAAACAGCAAAGCCTAGTTAGATCTCAGAAGTTTTCATTCGGGTTTAACACGTGGCCTCGTTCTAGGAGAAAGCCACAGCGCTGGGCTGCAGGACACATCTCAGTATGTTTCCTGCAAATAGGGAAGGAGCTGTACCGAGCCACTGAGGATCAGCGGGGCTCTGCCCTCGCTTTGCTGCTGTTCCCGGGAAGAGCCATGATAATGTTCTGAGGCCACCTACTGTTTGCTTTCAACACCTACATGTTAATGTGTAGGATGCTGTCCGAGAGAGCAGGCTTATCCTAATGACCGGAAAGTATTTCCCAATAGCCCTTAAGGATGTCAGGATACATCAGAAACAGAACTAGCTCTACTTTAATTTAAGAAACTTTATAAGTATAATCATACCCAGCTTGTTAAGATGATTTTTCAAGGAAAGTAAATATTACTATCTTAATAATTTTTTTGCTTCATTAATATCCTCTGAAATCTCTCTCTGTAAGAATACCCTTAAAAGTGTCAAACGCTCCCAGAGCTTCCACTTTCAAGTACTCAGGAGGAGTCTGGATGCACAGAATGAAATCCTAGCTTCACTGACTCACAAGCAATTATTCCCCTTTGCATGAATAGAGTTAAGTTAGGGTTTTTCACTCTCTCAGTTCATCATAATAGGAATTTGCTGATCCCATGCTGTTAAATCCATCTGCTGCCTCAAGCTTTGACTTGAAGCACAATGAATAAAAGAAGGAGAGAAAAAGGGAGGAGGAGAATCAGAAACTGTTATCCACAAAATCCCCTAGACTGAAAGCCTCAAGCTGAGCCTGTGGAGGCCAGCTACTGCTGTACAAATGGAAAGAAAGTTGAAACTCCAGGCATTACAATCTTCTGCCTATTATTAATAGCAGGATTCAGTTGACTCTAATACACAGGGACTCCCTTCCATTTGCACATTCATTACACATTCTCAGTTGCTGTTTAGGCATTGGCTCCCAGGTCATGTTGTAACATAGGTCCATCTTCCTTTTAAACGGGGTCAATTGAATGCTGAATCCTCTTCTTTCAGTCTCATCTAGAGTGCAATGAGACATTCCGGCCTGTTCACACCAGTCCCTCTCACCACTATCTGGCTTGTAAAGGCTCCAATGCTTCAATCAATCCATCAATCAATCATCAATCAAAGCATCAATGGTTTATTCTTTTCTGTCAATTCTTCTCCACTAAAGCTGCCTTCTATTTAAACCACATTAACCAGAGACCTTTAGGAATCCATTTTCCCAAAGTTCTCTCTCTTCTGCTTGCTGTACTTTGGCTGGATAGCAGATCCAGTTGTGCAGAAGCACTGCTGCTGGGGGCAGCCTCCAGATCCTAAGAGAAGTTACTGAGCTCTGATAACCCATTTCCAAGGAAAATGAAACAACTCAGAGCATGTATAAACTCATATTCTTTTTAACACATTTAAAATATTAGAGATAGGGAAAAATATGGAAAATTATTATTTTAAACCTCATTGTAATGAATGACCATGAAGTGCAAAAAAGTCACTCTCAGGGACTGAAAATCATAAGTTCTTTCTTCTAATAAATTCTTTATTGGTTTCTTCACTCATTGTTAAAGAATAACTTAAGAGTTGGTGGTGCATGAGTGGCTGGGAAATTTGATGTATGCACTGCCTTTCCTCAGCATCAATGCAAGAAAATTTGAAGTAGCTTGTCTTGAATTATTTTTTTTCCTTTTACTTGCAAAATGTTATAACTTTCTTCCCTAAATTAACCTTTGAGATTTACAGGACCATACTGAATTTAGAAAATGAAATAATTTCTGAAGTTGAAGCTAAATGCTACCTGGATACCTGCAACCATAACCTGATTATTCTGAACTTGTCAAGACAGAGATGGTACCAGCTGTAAGACATATATTTTCTGTTTTGTAGGGCACATAGTTTTCATTCTAAGGAAAATTATCAGGAGAACAGTGTAGCCATGAGAAAGCAGATGAAATGGAAGAAGAGTATTAGGTTACAGTTACACTGCAGGATGAGGCAGGGCTCAGAGGTGGCATAGAACATGACAGCTTGGCGGCTTAGGCAGTGTGCTGCTCTTCAGTGGTGGGCACCAAACTGAATACGCCTTAGTGGCTGTGTAGAAAAATTGTCAACATTAACCTTGCACTAACCAGTGCTGCCGTGTGCAGCAGACAGGAGCCCTTAAGCAATCAGGATAGTAAAATCCCACAGTGTTTGGCTCAAGTCCCTTCTTCAGCAGAGGAAGGAGGTCAGCCAGTGGACATGAATGATGAAAAATAAAAATGTGAAAATAGAATAGAACAATGTAAAATGTAAACTATCCATAAAACTAAAGACAGGAAAGGGGGGAAATATAAGAGTGCTAGCAGTAATGAAACCCTAGCAATGGCAAAGTCCTATTATTAGGTGATACAATGTCAAGCTGATATATTGAAGGTTACATATATGGAAGGAAATGTTAAGAATACTTCCATTCTAATCCAGGTGTCTGTTCTACTGCTAAAGAGAGTAAGATGTCTCCTACTTGAACTCTTTAGAGCATTTAACTTGCTTTGGCAGTCCTGTTAAAAGTCACTATGTGCTGCAGAACATGAACTGAATGGATAAAGCCTTTGATAAGTGAGGTTATATATGTGCTGTCTTTTCACAGTCAACACACTTAAAACTACTGGAGAACATTTCACTCACTTATCCACTTCTGTGCAGCTACTGTGAAGACACAAAGCCTGTAAAATGGAGCATGTGAGCCAGGTGTCCAGTGTCCATACTGCTTCAAGGCAGTCTCAGAGGACTACCCAATTCATGCATCTTGGCAGCAAAGAATGTGGGACCTCTCCAGGAAGGACTTGCAAAATGCCCCAAGATTTATTTATGATTGTCCTTGATATGGATCCAAGCAGGAAGGAAGATTACAGTTCAGAATCAGAGATGAAGGTGTCCCATACTCTGTGTAAAACTGTTAAATATAACATGAGTCACACCTGAAACGTGAATGACTGATTCTATCAAGTATAAGCTCATTAGAAGTTTAAGCCATTTAATTGCTTCATTCAGTCTCTCAATTTATTTCAGATCAAACTACAGGCTGATACAGTCACCACAACAAACAGTAATGTGCAGACAGAATGATTGATCAGGGCTGCTTGGTATTCTTAGTCCATCCAAGCTGTGTTTTAACAAAGCCAACAACAAAGGTACACATGTAAGCACCAGTACAAAGTGAGAACAGCATATAGAGAATACACAGAATGGCAGAGTAAATCCTAAGCAGCAGTGGTTGTGAAAGCAATTTCCAGTCTCTGTTGAGCAAACAGATGTGGTGGTAAAAAGAACGAGTATTACTGAATCTGTAATCAGGGCAATAATTGGTAAACATAATCAGACTGCTCTTTCCATTGTGTATTTTGGATATTTAATAAACCCAGAACTGGAGTAATGCATCCTTTCAGGAGTGCTTAAAAATATCTGTAGATGATCAATAGAGAGCCATAGAAATATCTGAGGGCTGAAGGAAGTTCTTCTTCGGGATCAAATTAATGAGCTTAGTGTTTTTAGTTTGTTAGAACAAAACCTTCCAAATTACTTCAGTCTGTAAGATCATTACAGACTGTGCTCTCATGACACAGAGGAATGATGAAATGTAAAGAATTAGAGAGAAAGGAGTAAGAATCAATAACAGAAGATGGAAGCAACCATTTGCAAATAAGAAATTAGGCAGAAGTTTTTCTATTGGAAGCCAGTGACAAAAGGAACAAGCCAGCAAGGGAAGGATTGGGACTTCTGTTCCATTGATATCTTCCATTTTGGACTACAAGTCAGTCTGGAAGGTTTCCTTTAGTTTAGCACAAGGCCTGTCTGTGCATAGCTGGGTGAAATGCAGTGGCCTGTGTATCACTGCAGGGCTCAGTGTAGCACTGAGTATTTTGCCTTAAACACCTACAGTTGTGTCTAGTCTTGCCTCTGTCTCTAGCTTGCCTGCATAAACACTGAACACAGGAAACCTGGGCAGAGTCTTCACTGTTTATCTTGTCCACAGGCCCTCTCCTTGGGTGCAGGCTGCAGTGATCCATTCAATCACTAGCACACAGCTGACAGATAAGCTCTCTCTTGCCTTATGCTGATCTGACATGCTACTTTCACATGTTACCAAGGTACTGTGCAGGCATTGCTGCAGACCTAAAGAGAAACAAAACTGTCAATGCACATTTATTTGGAATAGAATAGACAATTTTAGTTGAAAGGACCTACAACAATCTTCTAGTCCCTGTGCCTGACTAATTTAGTTGAAGAACTATGTCCAAATGGTCTTAAACATGACATGCTTGGGGAATGGATCACCTTTCTAGAAAGCCTGTTCCAGTGTGTTTGTCTCATAAAGAAATGCTTCCTCCTGTCCAGCCTAAATCTCCCCTGGAGCAGTTTTGAACCATTCCTATGCATCTAATTACTGGATACCAGAGGGAAGAGAGAAGCACTTCTCCCTCTGCTTCCCCTCCTCCAGAAGCTATAGAGAGCAATAACGTTGCCCCTCAGCCTCTTTTCCTCTAAACTGGACAAGCTCAAGGTTCTTAGCAGTCCCTTGTAGTTCCTGCCATCCTCTGGATGCGTTTAAGGACCTTCACATCCTTCTGAGCTGTGAGTTCAGTACTCAAGGTAAGAGGACACCAGTGCTGAATGCAGCAGGACAATTCTGGCCAGCTGGTGATGCTGTGTCTTACAGACCCCAGGATTGGATGTGCCCTCTTGGCTGTCACGGCTCCCTGCTGGCTCACACTGAGCTGTGCCAGATTCCTGTCTGCAGGACTGTCCTCCCCAGGCAGGTCTTCTGCACTGCTTACTTGACTTAGGACACACTGGAATTGCCCGGTCCTGAGCTTGTAAAAGATGTTTCTTACAGACTGATCAGCCCTGGAAAGTGAAAATACTTTGCTAAATATCTCCCTGAATAACTCAAAGCTTGCTCCTCTGAAGGCCAGGATAGCAACTTTGCTGTCCTTTATTCTTATTTCACTGAATATGTTAAACTCAACCGTTTTGTCATCCCAGTGGCCAACACAGTCTCCTACATTCTCTAATCCTTGCCCAAAAGCTCAACCACATCACCACTAACTGTAAGGAGTGTGCAATCAAACCTCTCCCTTACATACAGCGTCACCCCTCCTACCTTGCCTGTCCTGCCTATCCTTCCTGTAATCCTCCACCCTAGCACTCCAATTGTGGGACTGGAGAGGACCCTCTCTCTTCTCCAACAAGATGGAAATTTCCCCAGTTTTTTTATCCTGTTAGCCCCAGAAGGAAGGTAAAGAGAAGATTACACCCAGTGTACATATTTAAATACTTATACAAATATAACAAAAAATACGTGTACATACAGCCACACAATTTAAGTGCATCTGTAACAGAAGGTTCAAATAAACTGTAATACTTTATTAACAGTCAAAAATTTTAATTAACACAAGTATAAATCATAAAGTTCTGTAATTTTCAGTTTCATGCCTTGAAGGTCACCTGGTGATTAGTGAATATTGTCAAGTTATGCGATGTTCGCCAGACTTATTGACATGTAGGAACGACTGCTGTTAATGAACAATATTTGGCGTCTCCTCGTAATTAATAATCCCCAGTCACTAGCAGTAGCACAATCACCACTCACATTGACATTTTGTTCTACCCATTTCCAAAATATTTTTACCTATGGTAACTGCATCTACAGAAAAAATCCTGTACAGAAATAACCATGTGCAATATGCATGTATGATTTTCTCGAGACATCACCAAACTAAGGGGAAAAAAAAAATAGTAGTTGCTAATTTACCATGCCCCTGTTCATTTTTTTTCCCAGTATTTTAGTCTCTACTATATGAAGTCTAAAGTTAAAAATAACTGTCAATGCTAGTTCTTCCCTAAGGAGGAATACTGGCTAGGAATCTCACTTGTTTCTTAATAAATTTTCTTCTTTTTCAGAACATTCCCTAGGAAGCATTCAGAAACTCTGTGCTTGCATGTACACACTGTGGCCTTTCAGTATAAAAAGGGGACTTACAAGAAAGATGGAGACTTTTCACCATGGCATGCAGTGATAGGACAAGTGACAACATTTTTAAATTGAAATGGGATAGAGTTAGATTGGACATAAGAAAGAAATGTTTTTATAATGCGGGTGATGCGACACTGGAACAGCTTGTCCAGAGTTGTGAATATCACATCACTGGAAGTGTTCACAAGGAAGTTTGATGGGCTTTAAGCAACCTGGCCTAGTGAAAGGTGCCCTTGCCCATGGCAGGATGGGTGGAACTAGAAGATATTTAAGGTCGTTTTTAACCCAAACCATTTCACAATTCTACGACTCTCGGATTCCAATGCAAAGATGGGAAAGACTAGGAGAACATAACAATCTGCACTTATGAATAAGCTGATAAAGCACTTGCCTTGGGAAGTGGTTGAATCACCATCCTTGGAAGTATTTAAAAGACATGTAGATGTGACACTTATGGACATGGTTTAGTGCTGGACTTGTCAGTGCTAGCTATATGGTCAGATTCAGGGATCTTAAAGGTCTTTTCCAACCTAAATGATTCTATGAGTCACTGAAGACAGTGAGGCATTACTTATCCTCTAAGGAAAGGACAGTGTCTATAAATGTGGGAGTGGTTATGTGTGACTCATTAATTCATCACTCCTTTTAGTTGTCTTGCAGGTTTATGTCAACTTGAAAGTCATCTCCTTATTGTTAGTGTGAAAAAGTTCCCGTTGAGGGAGTTGCTCACTTTGTGTTCTATGGTGATCATTAAAGCAATTTCTTGCCTGCTGCTAGGGTTTTAATGCAGAAGGCTGAAACTGCTAGCAGTCGCATCCTGGGCAACTCCTTTGATTTCACTAAGATTCTATGGACTATTAATTAGTGTAAAAATTGGTCCAACTTCTGTAGTCTTTTGGGAGCATACAACACATGCACCAACACAAGGGAAAAAAGCAGTTATTTTATAGAACAACCATCTGGACTCCTTAATAGCAATATGAACACAACAAACCACTTGAAAAATCAGTGTCCTTGAATTTTACTTCACAATTGAATGTGTCATTTTAAGTGTCATGATTCATAGCTACTCAAATTCTGTACTTTTACAAAGACCATTTATACACCAACTTGTAATACAGGTTGTTAAAAATGAAGAAGTAGTGCTTAGGGTTGTTTTTATTAGGATAGATCACATTAATTAGCCCTGGTATGGGGAGGAGGAGAAGTTTCTCTTGAATGCTCTACTCTGCAGTGCATTATTAATTTTCTCATTCATTCCTTTTTAGCTCATTAGCTTTTAAATGGTATAGTCTAATGCTGAGGTGAAGTTTCAAGTGTCTGTTCCCTCTGCCACCCATTTCAAGCCATCTCACAATCATTGTCATTATGGTTAATTTATATTGCAGTGGTACCCAGTCTAGGGTAGGGATGCTGTCATCACAGCTTGTTGTGATGACAAAATGGAATTCTTAAAGAATTCTTTCTGTATTGTTTTAGGACATTTTAGGGTTAAACTGAATTAAAGAATGAATTAAAACTCAAGTAATTCTCCCTTTGTCAAAGAAAACTTATTTAGCAGGTAGGACTAAGCATTATTCTCTATAGGCAGCAAGCTCAAGAAGGAAGACTATCAATGCAAGAATTGTGAACTGACATCCACACCAGGTAGCCTTTCAGGACCTTTGACCTGCTAGCTTCATTTTGCACAATATCCCTTTAATGAAGGAATTTACTAAGCCCACACTTTTGGAAGAGATCTCCCACATGAGATTGTACAACATTTTGTGGCCTGAGGCTGTAAACAATTTAACTATTTTTTTTTAATGCACCATGTAGTGAATGTCATAGAGCTCTAGTCAACTGACCTACAATATCTTAGGTATAATTGTTCAATGTACCTGTAATTCTCCCTTTGTCAGTGGTGACTCTGTTAGGTACACTGCAGAAAGCAGCTCCTTCGAGCACTGCGCTAAGGAATAAAATTACCAGGAGTTGGTGTTTTTAGGAGGCAACTGAAATATGTGAGTTTTCTGAGAGCACTGTGACCCTGCTTTTATGTGTTTGAGTGTACTACTGAAAGGATTATATGGAATGAGAAGGGATTATTTTCAAGCAGGTATGGTTTCTCCCACACTGTGAAAAACATATGACTCACTTTGTGCTAATCACACAGTATTTCTGTGGCAGTACGTGATAGCAATTTCTTCAGTTCTTGTCAGTAATTTACCTTCCTAATAAGGTGGAGCTGCTGAAAAGGAACCAAGAATCAATAGAAGTTGAAAGTCACTGCAATCTGAAATGTGAACCTAATGATGAATCTCTTCAGCTTTACACCTTCTCTCATGCTTCCCTCATCCTTCAAATTCCTTTTAAAATCTCCAATTGTTTTAGTTTCTCCTTAACACAAGCCTCAGAAGAGCATCTCTGCCACATCTACCTTGCTCAGAAAGCACAAGAGGTCCAACTGTGCAAAACATACAATGCTATACCCCATATAATGTGTGAGAGAAGTTCTGGATAGCCATCACTGTGCTGAGTATCCTGCACAGCATAGAAACCATTTTTCCTGCCAAGACATACCCTTTACATGCACTGCATTGCACTATTAAGGAAGAAAGCTTATTTCAGGTCTTGCCAAAATCCATGCAAAGTCACAAAAAGTTTACTTTTTTGAAAAAGTGTGGGGCAAAGGCCTGATGCTTTTCTGGTCTTTGCCTTTCACTCCTCTTCATGTCTCCGCAATAGCACTGCCATCAGCAAATGTCCTCTTTTCCATGCTCTGGTTTTTGCATAAAAATTAATGTGTTTATAAAATAGCTTATCTCTTGCTTTCCTGATATGAAATATATGTGAAGTCCACTCTACAGGCCATACTGCACAAGTTGACACAAAATCTGCTCTCTGTCCCTTTTAGCCCAAACATCTGAAAGCTTCGCAACCACTCCTCTGGAGAACTGATGATACTGGTTGTGACTCTGACTGCACCTGCTGGAAGCACAGTGGCCTGGAGTGCTAGAACATTGCATTTCAGATCCGTATCCCTGTTGGAAACAAACCTGCAAGTTTGGACTTTGAGTCTGTTGCTGGAGACTTTCCTTACAGTTTTATAAACCATACCTAGTCATTGTTACCCTCTCTTTTAATCTACATTTGCATCATCCTTATGGATGAGTTTTGAACAGAGCTGTTCGCACCAAATATAACAGCTGATTGTTGTCAAAAAGGAAGAGCCCCAGTTCTCTCTCCTTGTAGCACATTTTTCCTCTTCTGCCAGCCTTTTCTGTTGTTCTTTAAGCTTTTAATCACTCAGTTAAAATGGTGGATATTCTTCTGCTATCTTAGCAAGCCAGGTGGATCACAGTATGCTCCAGTGAGCAAACTGACATTGTGCTCATTCACAAGAGTGAGTGCATGGTTTGGAGGAGACTAGGGAGGAGCCCTAGTGCTTTATTTGATGGATGGGATTGAATCAGCTTGGATATCTGCTGGATGCCTTGACACTGGCTTATGGTCTATCACGGGGCCACCTTATCACATGCCTTGGAGTCCACTGCCTGGAGATAAATGGTAGTCAGTCACAATTTCTCTATGGACACGTCCTCAGTAGGACCTGGAATGCACGGCAGAGATACTAACCTAGAGAACACCTGAGGCAGTAAAGCTACATGATGTGAGGCAAGGACTTGTCTGGTAACAGCAAAGCCCTGCTTCCATCATGCTGTGTGCAGGACAGGGTACCTTGTTCCCTTAGGGTGACAGCACATCCGTTTGGAAAGCAACTGGCCCCAAACAACACAGCTGCAGAAGAACCAGCTGCCACGGATGTACCAGGTCTGGACAAATCCTCATGGACAATTAGGTGACACTTGGAGAAGAAAACACTATACCTATTACAATGTTTCAAGTAACAAAGTGTTCATTAATTTAAAAATTACTTTAACACAATTCTTGAATAATAATTATTCTCTTGCATTGAAATGGTTTTGTCTCTTTGTTGTGATAATAATTTCAGTGAATTTTACTCTAGCCTATTAGAAATTAAAAGTTTTCAGACTCCAGAAATTAAAAGTTCAGAAGGTTCATTTGAGAAATGCAGAGTGCTACATTCTAGAAAAAAATATTGACTGTGACTTCATACTGTTACTACTGCTACTCTTTAAATAAATTAAAGAAAATCACCATTTTAATTGTAAGTTTAAGCAGTGGAGGCATTTTTGTATCAGCAGCTAATTTTACAGATTATAAATAAATTATAAAGGTTCTAAGGGAGCTAGACTTGATGATCCCAATGGGTACCTTCTAACTAAGCATATTCTATGATTCTATGATGAAGGATATTGATGCAACAAAGACCTTCAAATTGTATGTCTTTGAGTCCTCTCCCAGATCAGAAATCTTCTTAGTTTTAAATGTTCTATTATTCCCTTCCTGGAAATATCAGATTTGTTTCTGAGTCAACCAACACCACCCAAGCTGATTTAATCCCCAACCCAATGCATCTTACTGACAATTTCCACAGCGCAGAAGGAGGTCAGGCAGGCTCCTTTATTGGGCCAATTGCTGCATCCCCAGGTGCAAGATTTGAAAGGTGAGAGCTTATCTCAAAATCAGCAATCTGGATGGCTGTCTTCATTACACAAAAAATAAACCACATCCATGCAATTCATACAGCCTAGCACTTATTCTATAATTGTTGTGGTTTAAACCAAGCTGGCAACTACATTCTCACATTCAGTTTTCCATTACACTGGCATGAATTCTTCTCTCTTCCCTCTGCCCTCAAATCAGTAATCATTTTGATGTATTTGTTAATTTGTTTGGAGGGTTTTGAGTGTTTATGGTTTGGTTTGGTTTTTTGGTTTTATTTGTCAATGTTTGTTTTTTTGATTGATCTGTTATTTCTTTCCAGAAACAAATTGCTGAATTAAAGCAAGCAAGGAAAAGATAAGCTTCTTGGCTGGAGACTCAAATTTACATAACACATTTCTTCCAGGATTTTCCTTTATTGTGTTTAAAAGTATTTTTTTCTATTTCCCAGCATATTCTATCTGACTCTTATCCAGTAGCAGTAATTCCCAAACATGTCTTTTTTCTCTTGATTTAGGAAAGAGGTAGAAAGTACCCCAAAGAAACACTGCCTTTGTAATAGAGATACGGAAACTTCTGGGTTGTACAGATGACTGGGCATTTAAGAGGTTTGGTTCATCTTACTTGTGAACTGTGGCTTATTAGTCTTAATTGATGAACAATCTGACAAAAAATTAGCATGAAAATTCCTCCTTCTCCTTTTCTTTCAAGCTCTTTCCCACAATTTTTTTCCTTTGTCTTCTGTTATACAGAAGCCTCATCAAAGATACATGCTCTGAGTCAAGATTTATGTTAGTCATCACACCAGCCACTCTACATGGCAGTAGTGGAAGTGGAAAAAGAAAAGTGGAAGAGAAGACTTGATAAAATGGAGCAGAAGGTAGAAACCCCAAGGCACCTCAAACACTCCAGAATTCCTGCCAACTGGAAACATCAAGGCAAGGATTTTGTGTATTCATGAATGAAAATGGACCTTCTGGAAAGGAAGACACACCAAAGGTAGCTATTTTTATTTTAATATTAATGGATTAGACACACTAGGTTTAATAGCTATATTTAAGTGAAGAAGGGTATGACAGCTAGACAGCCACAGATATCTGAAAAGTACTGTGCTCTAAAAAGAATGATGCATTTGAAAGGAATCAGCTTGATAGGAGAAGCCAAAGAAAGGAAAGGACTACTGGATCATTTATAACAGATTTGAAACTGCAGAGCTGAATATGCAGTTTTGGATGGTTTGCATAGTCTGAGTCCAGATGGGATATCAGGGACTCAAAGGAGAAACAGAAATGCTAAAGTGCCTTTTTTTAAGTTGAGGGAAAGCAATCAGAGTTTGTCAGGCTGCAAAAAATAACCCTTCAGAAGGAAAAGAGAATAGCACATAGTGAACTGCAAGATCAGCACGATCCTAGAGACTGTGAAAAGGAAAAAACAAAACCACATATCCTGAGAAAGGATTTTAAAAGTACAAGTTGAGTGTATTTGCATGAGGAAAAAAAGAGAATTTATTTTGAGGAGAGTCACCATGCCTCTGAGAAGCAGTTATTTTGCAAAAGACTTCAGAAAGGGGATGTACGTAGAGAAGAGTATTTCCAGTGAACCTAGAGAATCAGAAATCTTTGTGAGAACTGGTCAAGATACAGGTGCTTCCAGTCCATAGATACTACTTTGAGGTCAAATGCAACTCTCACAAATAGGCAGCTGGGGCTCCAATCCATGGCACAGCCCACATCAGGGTTAGGGATAGTCTTACCTAACCTGAGGTGTCTGCAGTGCACATATCCATGCCTGAGCTGACCCATCAGGTCCCCTTCTGCGAAATGGAGAGGAAGAAAAACTTTTGTAATTCAACCAATTCACTTATTTTATGTGTCTGCACCAGGACACAGTGAATTTTTTTCCTTGAATTCTCCATTCCTCTCTGCCTGTTTGGACATTGAGGGAGGGTGGCTGGCTCAAGGATAAGCACATGAAGTCTAATAAACCTCTCTGAAGGTCTCAACAATTTCTTTAGAAGCACTAAAACCTGTAAGGTTTCAATCACCCTGTCCTCTCTATTATCAGCTTACTGTCCCATAGGAAGATATTTTAAGGGAAATGTTATATTGTGTGTCCAACATTAAATTTGTTTTTATCCACTGTGAGAAAAAAATAGAATATCTATATCAAACAACAATGAAGGGTTAAACAGGCCATTTTCTGTGTGAATATACATTTATTGACAATGGAGACAAGGGATACCATTCCTGTTAATGAGATGATCGTTACAGTCAAATTACTGTCCTTGTATTTCCTGGGAAGGTTAGATTTGCAGTTCAGAAAAACAGCTTTTGTGTTTGGGAGGGCATAGTGGGGCTGCTTCTTACAGGATGCTTTGCATTTTTTCAGGGTAAAGCTGACAAGTAAGGATTTATTGCGTATCATTGGAAAAGGTGAGTTTTCCTCACATCGATGAATTGATAAATCTGTTTCTGGTAACAGAGGATAATGAATTACCACATGAAGAGCAGAATCAGCCATTTTGTAATCTGTCATGTTTTTGAGGAAAAATGGTTATTTTTCTGCCCCAAGTAAGAATCTTGTTATTATCTTTTCTATGACTGACTGTCCCCAGGACTGCATGAATTTGAACATGCTGGGTACAAAACTAGAATTGTCCTATCATGTGCTAATCCTTTCAGCAAAGATATTTTTGTGAATATTACTGCCAGACATACAACAGACACTATCATTCTACAAAGGTCTCCTTCATTTACCATGCATTTTGAAGTGTACCAGTGAGAAGGATGGACATCAGCTCTACTGCTTCATTCTGAAAGGCTTGAAAAAGCTATGCTTGCAAATGGGTCTAAGCCCAGACTGCCAGGTGAAGTTGGCCTAGGAAACAGCTGTGGTGGTGTCAGGACTCACTGGATTCTTTGAGGGTTTCTAACACCTTTTCCCTGTTGGAGTGGGTGGCACTGGCCATGTGCCTCAGTTCTCAGTTCGCAGGCCATGGCTGTGGGGCAGCAGGAGAGTCAGGGGCCTGGGCTGGATTGTTGAGCAAGTACCAGGAGAAAGGTTGAGTAGGCAGCTGGAGACATCAGCAGCTCCACGGTAAAATTCACATGAATTTGTAAAAAAACCCTAGGCCAGTCTGTGTAAGAACCAGGACTAATGTTGGTTAGAGAGACCTCTGCAGCTGTTTCTCCAACCTCCCCCTTGAAGATTACCAGCACTGAAGCAATGTGGCTTTACTAGCTGACTTGAAAATCTTAGAATGGATAATTTTCAGACTTCTTGGACAACCTGTTCGAGTGCTGATAAAAAATTAATGTCCAACCTGAACCTCCCATATCCCAGTCTGTGACTGTTGTTCATTTTTATATATTCTCTTACTGCTGCTGCTGAAGGGAGTTTCTATCTCTGCACTAAGTCCTACAGATTGCAGTTAGGTCTCTGTTTAACCTCCTCTTCATGGTACCAAACAGTCCTAGATCCTTAACACCTCCTTGTTGAAATTCTAGGTACTGACCATCTGTATAACCATCCGTTGGACTTTCCAGTTTCTCCACAAACCTCTTGGCCTGGAATACCCAAAACCAGACAGAGTTTTTCAAGCTGTGCTTTCACCAAGGCCAAGGAGATGAGTATACTTGCATTTTTCCCGTTGGCCTTGCTCCTCCATGCTTAACTCTGCTCTGCAGCTTGTCTTATTTGTGAGGAGAGCACAGTCTAGGTTGATATTGAGCCTTTTGTCTGTCGTAACTCTTGGGTCCTGTTCAACAGTGAGCCAGTCTGTTTCCTGTGTGTATAAATATTTGTAACAGTGGAGTTACTCTGCCTTAGATGGAGCACATTGTATTTCTTGCTGAACGTCTATTGGTCCCATCCTTGAATTTACCAAGGTCTCCTAGAATTAAATCCCTACTGCTTTGCTTACAAAGTGCCTCCAATTTAACTTAATCCACAAATTTGTTGAGGCTTTGTTCTGCTTCATTGCCCGAGTAACTGATGAAGATAATCAACCCCTGACATATTCCATCCATTACTGGTTCACCACTGAGAAATGAGCCACTGATTACTGCCCTCTGATTCTGGCAGTCCAGCCCATTTTTGATACATCTAATAACCTGTCCATCCAGCCTGTGGTTTGGATCAGTCCCAACAAGCACTCTCCCCAGCAATGCCCAGGAAGAGCCTGGCAGACACAGCAGGTTGTGGACCATTCCCAAAAGGCCCTCTAGGCAGGAAACAATTGCATGCTAGTTGGACATAGCATTAGATATTCACATTTTTAGTTTGTTATTCAAAAGGAAAAACTGTCTCATAAAATAATTAAGGTTATAGTCAGGTCTTAATTAGGGGCAATTTTAAAGGAGGAAATTGTGGTTTTACTAAATATTGCATGCAAGCATGGAAGTCAAGAAGGTTCACATGAGATCAAGACTAAAAAATTTCAGGGGTTCCCTGAAAAGAGTTTATTCTTTCCCAAGAGCCTTTCTTGGAACTATTTAGGGCTTATTTCTCTAAAAAACCCCAGAGTAAGGAGACATATCTGTGTTCCTTGATATGACTGTCTATAAATCTATTCTATACAGAAGGGATAATCTAAGTGTTAAGAAGCTGCTGCTTCTGTCTCAAGAAGGTTTCAGCATGTAGCAAACAATAACTAGCTTTAAATTTGAATGATAATTCAAGATACAACATTTTCTTTGGGAGGAGAAATTACAAAGACATTTTGGTTTAAGTCTTCTTTACTAGGGGCTTTTACCCACATTTTAATCCTAACTTAATTTTTATTTATATTTAATTCAAATGAAACCACTAAAGAAATAATAATTTTTTTTCCTGAAGAAAACCAAATCCAAAAACATTGAAATTGGATGCTTAGGCAGATTAATGTTATCTAGATCTTCTTCTACAAGAAAGTTTGGCCTCACTGGAAGTGCACTTACTGAGAAAAATGCAGTAATTTTTCTGGTAATTTATATTTGCTTTCATGAGCAAAGTACTATGTATTTTCTCTAACATTAACCATCTCAGACATGTTGGTAGAGAGAATGGAGTGATGCTAACCAGAGAAGGACCTGGCTAGCCTAACTTCCCATCAGTGTCTTTAGGAATCAGCATCTGGACATTTCGGCTCAATCCCAAAAGGAAAGCAAAGAATGCAAAGATGCAAAATCATTGAAGTTTATGATAAAATTATTACTGTATGTCTGCACAGCATCATGTCCAAAGAAGTTTACTCTCAGCAGAGTCTTGAAGCAGAACTCTGATAATAAAAGATAATAATTCACTGGAAAGGCAGGAAAGCAGAAATGCAAAATTTGAGACTATGGGGTCTTTTTCTTGCTCAGCTACACCAATGGAGGTGTTTACCTGCTGTGTGTATTTTTTCAGGGATAAAACCTAGCAGTTTTCAGATAAAGATATCTAAATGGTAAGTAAGTTTTGTGTTGGGTAACAGCACATTCCAAAATACATGGATGCCTTGGGAGTGTCTAAGGGAGACCTAGTGCATTTTAAATGGAAAGGCTGTAATCCCAAATCTGTCTTTTCAATGACTGAAATGTTCATTAAACATCTGGACTTGCTTTGAAACTGATGTGTTTTTTACAAAGGGGTTCATCAAATGACAGCTTGTACCTGTACATTTTTGTCTCCAGCATAAGAGATTCCATCCACGGCAGTTGCTCCAGTTTGGGTAAACTATCTGAAAGTGAATCAGTGCAAGTGCAGTGCATTCACAACCGCTCCGGGCTAAGCAGTCACATGGGAGTAGCTATTTTGGCATAACGATTCTGGAAAAAACTATCTGCATAAAGATGTTTACTTGGGAGCAAGTATTCAAGCATGAAATAGATGCTGTCCTTTACCTTCATAGCATATATTATTCTGACTTAACTGCTAGATGTAGCTGGATACACTATAAAACAAACTCTCATCCCAAGACTGAATATAGGGTGGAGACACAGTAATGGGGTAAGTGAGAAAAGCAAAACTTTCACTAAAACTGAGCTGCTGCATCAGGTGCATCATGTGGCTTGTCCTTAGCTCATACATATGATGGTGAGTAACCCTTTGCAGTCCTTGCAGAGTCTAACCTCCGTTTTCAGTCACTGCATGATCTTGGCCATTTCTGCTTTGAGCTTTCTAGTGGTCTGGGCAGCAATAGCATCCCCTTTTGAAGTATGTGCTCCAGTCTTAGGGTAGAGTTCCAAAGTGTTTTCCATATCTTCAGAGTGGCCAATAAAAGTGTTTGGGATTTTTTTGGCTTTTTTAATCTTGCCTTTTTTTAATCCCAAACCAAAGCATACCGCAGTCCCTCCTCATTCTTTATAGATCTGCTGGCCAAACAGTGAGGGAAGAGGAATTGTGATGCTCAGAAAACTTCACCATGAGTGAGAGTAGATTTGAAATTAGTAGGAACACTCATTTTAACCCCTATAATATTTTAAATAATTTAGCCTCTTTGTTCAAGGGATATCCATGTTCCATACACTGCAGATTCTACATGGCTCATTGCTTTTTAGCCTGAGAATGAAAACGGCCCCACTAATAGAAAGTTATATTAATTTTATTAGATTGTTATTCAAGAACATAAGAAAATATTAATGTCTTTTTATAGTTCTGTTTTTTAAGACATTTTCTATTTTATGTAAAAAGGATCATTAACACTAAGAGAACAGCTCTGTTTTCTTCTGCATGTTATTAAACATGTCATAATATTTCAGGTGTATTACACAGAACATTGAAATGAAAGATCTCACCTTTAAAAGCTCTTTGTACCCACATCATTATGCATGTCCAAATTTTTATACTCTTACTTACAATAAATATGAATTGAAAAATTATTCTGGAAGCTGCGCAGTTAAGAATAATGGAGTAGTTTACATAGCAATATACTGCTTGCCAGGAATAAAGATACCTGCACTAGTCCCTGTGTGTTAGTGATAAAATAAAATAGGAATACTAATGTAGACTTATGCTAAAATAAAATGTGCCACCAGACATTATGCATCACAGGACATAAGCCTGTTTTCCACTCTTCCAGACTGCTGTTAACCTCATCTTACAGGACTAGCACATTTCTCCTCATCTTTGCTTGCATTTTCCACAGAGGTCACACTCTATTACATTGTTCATTCAAGCAAGGGTGGTAGAAGTCAGAGGGGTATTTAGGGCTAGGAAGGGACCTAAACAGAGGTAAGTGGACATTATTGTCAGAAACATCCTGCTCTAGGCACACATGTACCAGCCCATCACTCCTCAGTGTGAATAAAAGAACCATAATTGACAGCCCTTTATATAATGGACTGTTTTCATCCTGCTTTCAGCTGCAGAGACATTAATTTGCTAAAGCTGCAGTGATTCAACAGAGCTTTGCACTTACATGAGACTGAAGTACTCTAGAGGCTGTGATCCCCAGGAAGCACATTGCCTTTCTCCATTTTCCCTTCTTAGGCATGCAGGAGTCATAGGCATATTATTATCCCTTCATTCTCTCCCCACCACTGTCTGCTTGTCATCCTGCCTTGAAGTTTGTTTCAGTCCTGTGATGCATTCAGCAGGCCTCTGTGCAGGTTCATGTCATCACCAGGAGACCCAATTGTCCTCTGGCTTGGGAGAACTGTGCTTTAGTAAACCCCTAAAAGATGCAGGGGTTTTGAAACTGTGCCCCAGGAACCTGTGAAGAGACCTGTGTGTGACTCTCAAGAAAGAAATGGAGCTGGTGGTTAAAGAGAAAAATGATTTGGGGAGACAACTCTGTAATGGCAAGAACAGTCATAATGGGACTGCAGTGAGAAATGGGAGCTGATACCTGATAGAAAACTGATTGTTAGTCCTTACTGTAGCCAAGGTCAAAACCACAACCTGATTCACAATCAAAGGCAACCAGTAGAAAGGCTTTTTTCCCCTGGTTTGATGTATTTTGAATTCAAGAGTAGAGGCTTAAACCCTGGTTTGTTATGACTCATCCCCATGTTCTCCTTCTCAATGCAATTACCTCCTCCAGTAGTCCCTCCCTGCCCAGCCAGCCTGGAAATGCAGCACCCCATACACCTGTGTAGCATGTGAAGGGGGGGGCAGCCCAAACACCCTATGCAGCAGCAGAGATGTTTTTCCCAGCTCCTTTAACCATGCACAGGATATTCAGCACAGCTGTGTGCATTTGGCTCTTTTCCTCCAGGTGAGTGGGTTTTTGTACATGATCAGGAGGTGACTTGACCTTTGATAAAGAGATCTTTGTGCTGTGTTTGCCAGCAGGACACAGGGTGACACATATGGTATTTTTACTCTGTGCTATGCCTGGTTTCTTTCTGTCCATGTGTACATAAAAGAAGTGGAACTCATGGATTTGACGAATGTGCTTGATAATTCTTTTCAGTCAGAACACACCAATGTAGATATGTATTAAAAACAAACAACAGCCCCCCCTCCACAGCCCCCACTGGTAAACACACCTCCATGTCTGCATTGTTCCCACTGCCAAGCCCCAGTGCTTCCATGGTGCTGGCAGTCTGTGCAGGAGGAGGCATCACACCCCAGCTTTCTTTTGTCACAGGTTCATGGCCTGCAGATACTGCTGGCAGGTTCTCAGGGTTTGGATTGGCTTTCTTTTAGGCACTGGAAACAACAGCAGCTGCTGAATGGTGAGCATTGCTGATAAAATTGTCAAACTTGCTAGCATTTTGGTAAATATTGCTCTTGGTGGAGAAAATGAAACACAGAGAGAGAAACCCAGTTTGCAGATGCCATCCATCCTCTCCAGCAGAAAGCACAGAAGGCAGGCCATGCAGTGGACTGGATACTAGGAGGGCTTTTGGGAAGCCCTTGTCAAGGAATGGACTACAGACTGTAATGAGCCCCAGGGTGGGCCACCAAGTGTCATTTTGGCAGGAGTCAACACACCACTGATGGACATGTCTCAGCCACAACTGTGTCATGAATACCAAAGGAGAACAAAGCAGCCATATCAACTTTTACTTCTATTCCCTTAGTCATATGCCCTGCCTCTTTACCAGCCTTTTCTCCTAATTTTGGCTCTTCTAAGAGCTTTAGCTAGAGTGTCTCCAAACAGGATGAAAGAAACTTATTCAACACCAATTTGATGCGAATAAGCAGACGCTTCTTTTTTGGGAGCTAGGGACATGAGGCATAACTGCTCTGAAACACGTATCACCCAACAAACAAACCAACCCCTCCCCTTTTATGCACTTTTTCTGCTAAAACATTGTTACGTAAGTTCTTATGCATACTATACATACTATGCCTGCTCTTAAATTTAATCTTTATACTGATTGGTTCTAATGGTTAATAAGTTTGTCAATATTAATATCCTAAAACAATCATTGGCTATTTCTATTGAGGTCTACTGATTGGAATCCTTGATATTAAAATCAAGATGGGGAGGGTTGGGTTTCCAAGCAGCATAACTGGTGAACGTGATCGTCTCCACAGTTTCTTTACTGAAACATAAGGGTCCAGTAACATATTGGTGAGATTTCTGTGGTTACACAGCACTCTGGGTATTTTTATACCTTATACTTGACAATTTTCTACTTATAATCATAGCTAACTCTTTAATGTGATTTAATTTTCGATCAAAATATTCATAACAAGGGAATTAGGAAAATCATGGTGAATCCATTAGTGAAAGCTTACAGGGGAAAGTTTTCCCTCTGTGTTTTTCATATGTTTTGATACCAAAAGAAAGCCTTCACCAGAAGATTAGAGTGTTAGTTTAATGACATAAGAAGGGACTCCTGTTGGAAAATAGAATTTGAGAAGGAACTGATGCTCTAACAAGTCTGTTAGCTGCTGACAATAGTATTGCTTAAGGCACTTCCATAAACCATGTGCTGTCCATGACAGACATACTATTAGAAGATAAAATTCTCACTTGCCTCTTGAAGTGGACTAGAAGTCTATCTAAAAAGACAGGCTTCTAAGACTTTACATTAAAAGTTAACTGCAATTTTCCACTCCTCAAGCCCACATGGAAAAAGAAAAAAGAAAATACAAAGTTTAGGATTTATTCCTTGTGCCCAGAGATTGTCCCTAAATGTAATGCTTTCAGAAGTCTACTCAAAAGGGCATATTGTGAAGCTTGACTTGGAGCCATTCATGGAAGCCCTGCACAAGGAGTGAAGTACCACAGCCTTTTTCCATAAAAAATTAATAATGAGGAAGAAGTTTCTACTGGGAGGGACCCACAGGGCCTCTCTCTTGGCCCAAGCGAAGCAGCTTATCTACTCTTTCCTGTTGAGGATTCCTTCATCAAAGAGTCTCGTGGTTAGAAGCTCACCTATGCAGTTCATGGACTGCTTTCCTTAGTTCTTCAAGCATATGCCATGCCAGGCTGTAGCAAAGATTTGTAGTTCTTACACAGGACATGCAGCACAGGCAGAAGTATTTAGCATTTGGCTCTTCACCCTGGGTTAGTTTCTTCTGCTGGCTGAGATGGATCATTCAGTACCTGTGATCTGTCTATATCCTCCTGAGGATGTCTAAGCCTGTGCATACTTGGTAGTTCTCCATGCCTATGTTTCTCTTTTGCTTTTGCAATGAGTCTGGGAAATGCATTTGGGCAACATGCAAAACCAGCTTTGCGTTATGAATGAGGACTTGACTGTTCATTGTATGAAAATTGCATCCACAGCATAAAGTCCAAGCTGTCAGGACAGACCACACTCAATGTGTTTAAAGTAATGTATTTTTCTGTTTCCATATGGAAGGAATGAATTTCTCATTATTTCAAGCTGCCTCAAGAAACAGGAAAGACAAATGTCATTTACAGTAATAACAGGAATTTAATACAGGAGTAAACAAAATGTTTGTTTTTTTCTTCGAGGAGTCATTTCATCCTGGCAGAGGGCCTAAACTGGTATTCTGGGAGATCCTTCCCCTGTCTATCATAAACAGCATTAATCTATGTATGTCTGTGTCTTCTTGTCTGCTGCAAGCACCCCTTGGGTTATGCACTTGAATGGAGGGTTGTATCTTGGACCAACTGCCAGTCTGTTATGGACGCCTCTGGAGAGAAATTTCTCCATTCAGAAGTGCCATTGTAGTACATTTATTTTTCTTTCCACCATGTTATTTAATAGACCTTTAGGAATTGTAACTGCCCAATGCAGATTTACAGTTTGACTGGCCATGATCTGGTTGTGACTAAGTGGTGATAACTGTGTCCATTTCCAAGGAAAATGCACAAATTCCTTCCAAGAAACCTGAGATTGTTGTTCTGAAAATGGCACACATAAAGACACTTATGTTCCTGAAACATTTTGCTCCTTTCTCTGCAATGGGCCCCTAAACACCCTCCAGTAACCTCTCATTCTCACAAGGCTCATTATCAATGTACAAACAGGAGGTGCAGTTTACTATGAAAATAAGGGATAGTTTGCTTTTTCTCTGAGACTTGATAGCTATGGCAGATCAGGGTACCAACAAAATGCTATGGGAATTTTTCATCTCCTTATTAGTATATATGTGATACTGAAATCAATCACAGCATTGTCTTCATTTATTCCACCTCGGATTTACTTCCAGGGTGCTTCCCAGGGGGCAGGGAGGGCCCTGGTGATGAACTGCTATTGCCACCCTCAGGGCAACAGCCTGGAAATGCCATGCACTCAGAGATGCCACAAGTTTTGCTGGAGGGTTTTCTGCAATGTAGTGGTTTGGGTTTGGATCTCAGTGTTTTGCTGCTTCTGTCTCTTTCTTGTTGTCCAAGGCGCATGGTGAGGAAGCTGCTTGGTTTATCTAGAATTACCAGTATTTTTCTCTAACATCCTGCACTAAGAGGTTTTGTTTGTTTTTTTTTCCCTACTGGAGTCATCCTGAATTAGTGGAGGGCATTTAGCCTTAATGTTTTCCAGGTCATGGACTCAGTTTATTTAGTAAAAGTGACTGCTTTCCACATTTGTTGGGTTGCTCTGTGCAGCAGGTGAAACACCTCTGAGTCATTCATAGCTTTTAAGATACAATATATTCAGACAGTATCTTTCAAACAAGTCGTGCCAGTCTCTTAGCAGTTCAGTTGTAGAGGAGCCAAAATTCTCAGTGTGCTTTGATATCTTTTTGTGTTCTATTTGTTCTACACATAACTGTTCCATAGCATAGTTAAGGCAATGATGAGTGATCCATACCTGAAAGAAAAGAATTCCTCTTAAAAGAAAGAATCCCTCTTAGCCTTCTGCCCGAGCCTCTGTGAGGCAAGACTAAATCCAGGTTATTTATTATTCTGCTATGGGTATGTAATTGTGCTCTCCTGTTGTCATACTCAACCTCTGCCTGGCTGATGTTGTCCAAGTACCTTGTGAATGTTTCTGCCTCTTCCTCTTACCTCATAATGAAACAGAGCAACAAATCTTACATTTAGAACTTTCTGGCTGGGGAGTTTCCTCCTTGCTCCCAGTGTTATTTCAAGTTGGTGAAAGTCATCATAATTTTCATTAAATCTAGAATCGAAATTAATTTACTGGCATAGCTATTTTTCTCTCCATGCTTTCCCACTCTTTTCTGCCTTCTTCCCTGTTTGCCATCCCACTCAATACACTTCTGACACTAAGTTGAGACATTCACTATGTATTCAACATTCTTCCATTAAGTCCTTTCTGAAAGTAAAGTTTTTGTTTCCTCTTAGCACTTTCCTTAGAGAGAAATGGGGATGAGATGGATGTGGAAGTACCACCTAAGAGAAGAAGTAAGAATTTTGTCTGATGGTAGTGACAGCATTAGTCTTTGAGGAGTCAAAATGGCATGTAAGTGGTTCAGTTCAGCCATGAGCATATCCTGCTATACTGTAAAACTCCTAGTTTTACACCTATGAGTCAATAATCAGCTGTAAGCCACCTGTTGTGTCTGAATTCTGAATGACATATATCTGCACATTTACTCTTCCATCCCTTCCCTGCTCATGAGTACTGCAGAAGTACAAGCACATATTAACAATGTCAGCTTCAGTTCAGTTTTTCAGCTGTCTCTGTCAAACATTTTGGAATTGGGGTTCACATTCTTTGAAAAAAAATTAACAATTGCTGAAGCTCATCTGTTTCTCATCAAAGAAGGATGGTGAGGTAACTCAAAGGTCTCATTTTATGAACTTCTCATAAACAAACTTGAAAAAGAAATATTCTGGTTTTGTTTTTAAGTAAGCAGAATGCACTGACGCAAAGTCTTTAAGTACCCTTATATTTTACAATATAGCGTACTGCCAGGAGAAAACAACAATGAAGTGCATCCCTGCCTCCAGGTAGTTGTTGCATTTAATGATTCATCTACTTAAATGTCAAAGCAGATGCTTGAAATTAGACTCTACTTGAATGCGGAGGAGTGGCCTTCTTGTACCCATCACCAATAGCACAGTGACTGGATTTGGTAGCTGCAGTGTCTAAAATGTCACTTTTTTCCTTGTCTTTTATTTAATCCTTTTATTTCTCTTAATGCAGAACTTTAGGGGCCTCACAGAGAAATATTCTTATCCTAGAGAACAAAGAAATCAGAAGTTTGTGCTGAATCCACACTTTTAGGAAAAGCTTGAAGTGAGATTACAGACTACTGGCTTCCTTAATAATACTGCACTTTTTAAAAAAGAAATCCTCAGGTTTAAATTTAATTTCTTTTTCTTGTTGAATGACCATAGGCACTTAGCACTTGGCACTCATACATGAGACATAAGACAAAGGTGTGAGATTGCAGTTAATATAGTTCTTATTTATCAAGAACTGTTCTCTATAAATAACATTTATTTCAGGTTTAGCTTTGTACTTCTTGGAAAAAAATTATCTGAAATTCAGCAATAGCTTAAACATCATTATTGGTTTCTGACAGACACTTGCATTCATACAAACACAAGGCAGACTGGTTCCCTCAGGAGTGGATAGGGAGGAAATACACATGCTTTTCTTCTCCCCTTGACCCATCTATTAACAAGAAAAGTGTAAAAGGGAAGCAGGAGCTGTTTCCAGACCTAAATACCTGTAGTACCTAACTTAGCTATTGCACTGTTCAAAAATCCAGAGTGCCAAAGGGACCCACTTAGCTGCCCTGTACACCCACTGAAAACATTCTGGTACTTCTCTAAGAGTGTCAAACCATTCTCTCCACTGACTAAATAAGGTTCTCAGTATTTCATACTTCTACAGACTGGTTCACAACATCTGGACACAGAGCAACAAAGATACCAAGAACCAAGAAAAGCTAACCACAGAGGATGCCGTAAAACAGGACTGAATTGAACATGATATATGGGCATTGCTGACTACAATGGAAGCAATGAGACCTTTCAGAGATTGTTAACAGAAGAGGCAAAGGAAGGTGCAATGATGCAGTTGTCAAAAACTGCACCTCTCCAAGCCCATGAGCACCTGTCCAAGCCAATTTCTCCAGGAGAATGCTGCTAGAGACATTTTCAAAGACTTTATTAAAGTCTAGGTAGACAACATCCACAGCATTTCCCTCATTCCCTAGGCAGGTCTCGCTGTCACAGAAGGAAGGAACTCAGATTAGTTTGCTGCATAGGATGCGTGAAAGTCCCACTCCATGCAGAAATATAATCTGTTCCCAGGGACTGAGATTGCCACTCACAGTGTAAAGGCTAGAAACACAATATTCACTGGTTTGATGTCATACCTATGAATTATGAATATTTCTTAGTCATCGCCTCCAGATTGGAATGCAAGTAAGGAAGTGCAATTTGTCCTATTCATTTACTGTGGGTGTTAATACAGAAAGGCCTTTAAACACATTTTTAGCTATCAATGCAGAGAAGATTTTCATCCATAAGCAGAAATCTTTTAAATCTTACTATGCTTTAAGCAGCTATTATGATGGTTTTAGTTTCTTTAAAAAAAACCAATTACTTTGGCTGCCTGTGTTTAGGATGCCACACTTTAAGTCTGGTTTTCTGAGCCCTCAGCATGGGCTGAAAGCCTTTGTATTATGCCTCAGAGGTAGCTTCAGAAAGTCTGAAAAATAATCTGCACACACATTTTTCTGACCACATGGGTAACTACTGGACAGGAATTCATGGGCTCAGGATATTAAGCAGAAAACCAAGCCCCTGAGCTTGAGAGGAGAGTTGCAGGGGTTGAGGTGTTCTGTTTTTTTTTTTTTCCATTGGCAGTGAAGTTTATTTGCAGGCAGTTTTAACTAGCCTGTTCTGGAAAGGTGCATGTTAATTCTAAATCCTGATGTACATGTATGTTTACATGTAAATATGCACATGTGGATACAGATAACACATGCACATGCTATCTGTAGAGCTTCCAGTAAGCTGTATCTGATCCTTTTTCCCAGAACAGTAAGAGTTTCAGCAGGCCAGGCCTCCTTTGCTGAGTGCCTGGTTCAGACCCACCTTGCTGTGTATCTGTAGTTAAGCAGCCTGATGTACCCTGCAGGTGGCCGCTGATAGCTTCGCTGGGCAGGTGCTGTCAGGGTGCCTGCAGCACCCAAAGCATCTCTGCGCTGGGCAGCTTCCCCCTGAGCCCAGATGTTGTAATTGGAGCCTCACCAGAATGAATGAGAGGACTCTTCGCGTGGAGAATCCAGCTGGGTTTATTGGGGGTAGGTTGGAGGGTCTAGGTAGGGTGGAGGTAGGGCAGGAACAGACAGGAACACAACCACAGCTGAAGGCACCCAGAGGCAAAGAGCCCCACACAGGGGAGGGACTAGGGGTTATAACGGGGGAAAGGAGGGAGGGGTCATGATACAGAGTAACCAATGGGGAGAGGAGTCAGGGGATGAACAAGAGGTGAGGTAACTTGGGGAACACCAATGGGGGGAGTACAGTGGCGGTGGTCTTACAGAGGGAACCAATGGGGGAACAGAAGACATAGAATCTTCCAGAACTGGGGATGAACAACATTTGAGTGACACCAAAACTTTTGCATGGGGAAGCAAAGGGTCATGGGGAATTGTTCCAGTCCCTCACCCTAAGTTAGACAAGGGTAGCATCCCAGCTCTGTCTCCCCCATGGTCATCTCCCACAGTTCCCTTTCTTCCTTCAAAAAGCAATCCGTTCCCTTTGCACAAGCGCATGTAGCTAACATCCAGCCCTCAATACCTGATGTTTCAGCAGCTCTGGCAGCTCTGACAGCTGCACTTGAATCCATTTAGCCAGTGAAAACTGTAATTTATTCTGGCAGCATGCCAGCCAGGTCAGTTGCACCCAGGAACTGTATGTTTGAACTTCAGATGAACCTTTCCCAAGGACATGATGGCAGATGAGGACAGCAATGGAAATTAATGTAAATGAACATCAATACAAACAGTTTTACAGGGTCTAATAGTCAGATCAGATCTGATCACCCAGACAGTTGCTAAACACCTTAAAACACTTAGTTGAACACTGAGCGTATCAGCTTCTAATTCCAAGAGCATGGTTCAAAAATAGGGTTGGGATTTCAACCATAGTAATGTAATTAATCGTGTGCGAGACAAATGTCATCTGACAGAAGGTAACCCGAAGTCAGATCACTTAGCTAAACTAAAAAGCTGGTGCTTCTTGGAGAGAAATTGATACAAATTAAGTGAATACTGCCAACTTACATTGTAAAGGAGTACTGAGATTTGTGTTCCATAGCATAGCAAATTTAGAATGTAAGAACACAGGGCAACACTAACAGCCCATATGTCCTGTCTATGAAGGTGACTAGCACAAGATGCTTAGAGAAAGAACATAAGAAATAGAATAACTTAAAGTATGTAGTGATCCTTACTAGTAAAGATGGCTGGGGAAGTCTCCTAGGAAATATCTGAACCAGAGGTTTCCTTTAAACAATTTCAGTTAAAGAGCCATCAAGGGATCTGTGAAACATTTGCTATATAAACTTCATATGATTCTATTTTAAGCACCATTTATGTTTTGGACTTCTTAACTTTTTTAATCAAATGTTTCCCAAGTTAATTCTATATAAATAAAGAACTGCTTTGCATCTGTTTCAAAATCATTGCTTAAGAATTTCACTGAGTCCCTCTAATTCTGTATTAGGAAAAGCAGTTAATGATTGTTTCCCAGGCATGTTCTCTGTACAAGTGTTCAATGTTTCCAGTACTTCCAGGTCTTTATCATAAAACATTAGGTATTTCTCTCTAAGATGTCATATCTTAATATATGTCTTCCTGTATGGTGGAATACTGCTATTACTGTCCTGTTCTGCCCTTTCTGCAGTTCAGCTATGCCCTATGTAAGACAGAAGACCATAAAAATACACAAAATTGAAGACAAGGGTGCTTTATTGATTTAGAAAGAAGTATATTTTTACCTGTATTTTCAATTACTTTCCTTATAATTCTCAATATAAACTGCTTTTAAACAACATCTAAGCATTAAGCTGATATTTTCAGAAGAAACCTCGTTTTCACAATTAATGCTGATGACTCCTAGATTTCTTTTCTGAATGAAAATGCATAATTTTAACCCACTATACACAATTAGAGCTATTTTTTTGAATGTTGAGTACCTATCATTTATCAACATAAAATTTAATCTAACATTTCTGAAAGTGTTTGTAGTAATCTTAAATTCTGACAATCCTGAATAATTTTATAATGATTTTCACACTTTGGTACAACACTTTTGTGAATAATTTGTGAATATCTTGAATTGCCCAGATTCTATCACAGAGCCTTCTGAAATTATTCTTGTAACTCTGTGATATTAAAACTCATGGCCTCCTAACTTTTATTTCTGATGTTTCAACCAGGTTTTCCCCCCGAGGGATCTCTGATTTTGCACATTAGCCTAATTTCTTTGATGATTTTTTTCTTGTAGGACCATATCAAAAGTTTTTTAAGGACACTATGTACACCGTGTTTACCAGACACCCATTACAACATTCTCATAGACTTCTCCAAAGAATTCAAGTAGATGTGAGACTACCAACTAAATCACTGCTAACTCTCCTCTAATTCTATTCTCTGTCACTGTTTTGAGTTATTTGCTTAGTGCAGTGGTCAATCTTATGGGTCTGTAGTTACCTGGAGCTACCTGTAAAATTTGGCATCATACTTGCTGTCTTCCATTTTCTTGGTGTTTCATTAACTAAAGCAGTAAGTTCATCACTTAGAAGTGAAAATCTGCAGCAAATCTGAAACTGTAGAACTCCTGGGGAAATTCTAGGAAATTCAGATATTAATTCACAATGGGGTAATCCTGGCCCACTAAAAAACATGTATACCTTTACAGGAAACAAACTTTCACTTATTGACCATATCTTGGGCCATGAGAAATCACTTCAGGAAACCTGAGATGTTTAAAGCTCTGATTAAATGTGTAATTTCACCCCATGGTGTGGTTTGCACGCTTTCAATGAAGTGGCACAAACTAGCTTCAGTTTTAATCCATGTTCCTCTTAGTGTTTTGTTCCTAAATTCTTCTTGTAAATAGAATGAGCCAGATATTTGAGAGTTAAGTATTTCCATACTGAGCCACATTGTAATTATCCCTTCTACTGTAAGTACTTCATTTATTTGGGGAGACAATGGTACGTAACTTAGCAAAAGGCCAGCAAAATTGTTGCAATATTAATAAAAATGCTTCACAACAGTTGTGGAATAAACTGTTAGGCTTTAAATCAGAGAAGTAATTACTGGCCTATTATCCAATATGGCTACAGCTGCTCTGTGTATTTATACACACAATTGCTTTCACATATACACCAGGAGGATTAGAATGAAATAAAATCCATGAAAGAAAGTATTTATCCAGGGAGCTGGAGTAAAAGCAAAGATTTCATTTCCATACCAAGAAAAAAGGAACCAAGCAGCTGTTCAGTTATTTTGGATTCTTGTTCTTGCTTGACAACGATTAAAGATATTAAGAGCACCAAAATGACATGTCAAGATAATAAATGAGGTTTTCTTGGTGATCAGCATCTGTCATCAGAACTCCTATTGCTCTCAGCAGTATTTCTCTACTTATCAGAAATTGCTCCTTGCAATAAAGATTACATTTTATTTTCAGTTTCACATACTTTTTTTTTCCCCCTGGATATTGAACTTTTGTATTGCAAAACTCTAGATATCCAAAGAAGAAAATGAGAAAAATTATTGGTAATAAGGGATCTCACAAACTGTCCATTTTGACTGAATGGAAATCCAAAGCCCATGTGTGCAAAATGTTTATAGGTTTTCAGGAAATCACTACCAATACAGTTATGAAGCCCATGTTGGTCTGGCATCCAAGTTCCTGTGTTTCTGTCATGGGCATGCACAAACATTTCTGCCATGGTTCTCTTCTCCAATGCGATATTCAATTGCATTCTAATCTAATTCACAAATTACCTTTTCAAATGCCATGTATTACTGCTCGCACTGCACTTTGGATTGGGGTAGTTTCTGTGGGCACTGGAGGGTGCTTTAGCCACTCTAATCTGCTTTCAGAGAAAGTTAAAACCCCCCAAAGTACAGTAATTTTTTGAGAAATAAAATTTTTATATTACAGCCAGGAACTGGGAGAGGGCAAAAGATGAAAAGCGCCTGTGCACCCAGTGGCAGTTCCATAATCAGCCCCACTGCGGAGTTATCCAGCTTTTGCCTGTGCTGCATTTGTGGGACAGAGGCATTGCCACCCCATGCTTTAGGAAATAATCCAACGTATTCATCCGGAATAACAAGCCACATGATCTCCTCAGGCAAAAAGAGCATAGAGAGGAGGAATGCCTCTGCTTATCACAGTCACCACAGGCATGCTGGCTCCTGATAGCACCATCTTATCATGTCCAGAGCAGCATCTCCCAGGCAATTTGCTCCTCTCTGTGTTCAGACAATCAAAGTAGCTTGGCTTTGAAAATAGTTTATAGGACAAAAGCAGGTGTCCTGGGATCCTGCCCTGGCAGAAAGCCATGCTATAATTGACACCATAAGTCTGAAGACTAGAAGAATCCACTTGGTGTGAGCAACAGAAATGACATTGCAATAGGCGGTGGTGCAGAGGCTGTTCATTAGAGGGACCTGCACAGATGGAAGCATGTGGGAGGGAACCAGGCATCAGGATGCAAAGGAGAGGGCATATACAGTCAATTGGCCGCTGAGACAACTTCTGTTTCAGCATTGGACCCACACCAACGCCAGCATCACTACACTGATTGGTACAGAGCAGCCCCCACTACCATGACTCACCCAGGTCTTGGCCAGAATCTTCAACTAGCCAAAACACTGCAGAGAAAACAGCTGCTTCAACTTGACTGTTTCCTCCTTTAACCTTTTTTTAGTTAGAGCTACCTTTTCATACACAGTCTCAATGTAGTTTCCCTGAGCTACTTTTTCTATGCATCTTGTACTTTGTTTATATATTCTTCTGCCTCTTCATCCAGACATGAAAGCAAAGGTCAGAAAAAGGACAACAATTCAAGTGGGCATTGATGCAAGGACCAGCCTTTCAGGGAAAAAAAAAGGTACAGGAATATTGATACAGCAAGAAAAAAAAGACCTAAGTAAGTATGGAGATGTCTGACTGCTGGACAGAATGGACACCTTCTGCCTTGCTGCTCCCCTGGCTGGTGGAGACTTGCTGTTTGCCTGCCAGGTTGCTCAGTGCTCTAGCTAGGAGGGCAGGAAAATACGAGATTTCAGTGATTTGCACTTTTCCTGACAAATAAGGAAAGAAGGAGTACAATTTGCTCATCTTTGGCCTTTGATATGATTCTGTGACATGGGGAAGAATTCAGAAGGGCCCTAAACAAATAGGGAGAAGGTTAGATACTTTCAATTGCCACTGAAGCAGCTAACCAACAGAACAACATTTAATGGGAAACATTGCCTAGGTAAGTTTGAGGTGATTAAATCAATGTATATTATTTCAGTATTGCCTATCACATACTAGGAACGTGACCACACTTTTGTAAGAGTTTTAAATTACTGCACCTTGCTTCCCAACTAGAATGGAATTTTGACAACATGAAAGACAGCTGAAAGATCAGCTGAGATATGCTGACAGGTTTACAGTCCATTATAGAGCATTAACTTAAAATGCACAGCTTGGATTTTGTTCAGTTTCTCAGGGCCATCATAGAACAAGGATGGGTATCTCTTCATTATCTGCAAACCTTCAAATGCTCATCAAGGCATACATGCTAAAAAGATCTTCTTCCAAATTCTGAAAACTTGTATTAATACTGAGTTCTTTGAGATGCACAACCCTGAAATTTAGTGAAACATATGTCCCTAACTTGCTGCAGCCCCATGCAAAACTCCATCACTGGTTTCTGCTGTTGAGGACCAGGAGGCTGTGAGTGTCTGTAAGCACTCACACAGCAGTTACCACAGTAGTCCTGTGGGATGCAGCAGGAACATCCAACACAGAGATTTTTCCTATAATAAATCTCAAGATGTCATTGCTCTATCACTACAACTAATTCCAATTTCATGACCTAGTTGAAAGCCCTGAAAGCCCCTACAGCTGTTGTCTTGTGTCCTGCCAAAAGTGTATCCATTACCCTTTCTAATACACCTGTGTGGGAACATGGAAGACATCTTTCAGTTTTCTAAAACATTTGTAGTTTGAGTTTCTAGTGAGTGCTTTTGACAATTTGAAGTTTTTCTCTTTTGCTTAGTTTCTCTAAGCAATGAGTAATTCTCCTTCACATGATAAACTCTATTGTCCCCTAAAATTAGTCCCCTGTGAAGAAACCACGTCAAAGCAGTGATCTAATGTCAAAAACACCTCTGGCTCTTGAATTCAGAGCAAACAAGAAAGAAGGAAAAGAAAAATTAAAAACACCTTCATTGGCAATTTGGAAGAGAATTTATTTCTTCCTACAGGGTGTATGATGAGTAATTCCTTTGCAAATGCTAAATTCCCTCAGAAAGTGTTCTGGAGAAATATTGTTGAAGTCTCATGCTTTCAGTATTGCTGTCAATAAAATGAAACTGTCCCTTGATTAAAAATATGATTTAAGAAAGAAAAAAAGCAGGTGGTAAAATAAGAAATAAAAATTGAAAATTATGGTTTAGTGCTTATAAATCACCCACCTCTCCCTCAGTGGTTCCCAGCAAAGTTCAGCTGCAGACCTGGCTGACCAGGGCAGGAGTGCTGCCATGGTGCTCACAAGGCAGACACACTGCAGGAAGTTTCCACACAGGATCTGCTCAACACCAACGGGCATTTTGTACCTCTCAGACTTTTAAATTCTTCTCTACATGATTTTTTTTTTTTAATCATAGAAGGGATTGATTTTGACCACATTGACTGGCTTTTGTTTACTGCAAACCAAACAACTTTCCTGGGTGTACTGTCAGTTCTGTAACTTTGACCTGAATGACAGCTTATTTTTCAGAGATACAGATGGAGTCCTGTTTAAGAACAGGCAGATTTAAGATCAGAGTGATCTAAAGACATCTAGTGATGAGCACTCAATCCAAGCTCTAAGTAATTTCCCAATGTCAGCTCCCTGCCTTGCTACAGAACTAGCCTGAGACAAAGCTTTGTTTTCTCTAGTAATTTTTAACAATCTTTTGATAGCTAAATAAGTAAGAGTCACTGCAAAGTTTGAATCTTAACTCTTATTTCAGTTTTGCAGATTTTCTGAATGCTTTCCAGCTCAACATTCTTTTCTGTGATTTGAATGAGTCTTAGTATAGCTGGAAATATCATCTACCTACTATCAGTCTCATGTAGACAGATTGCTTCTCAGCCATAGATCAAACTCCTACCATCACACTTAAAGCACTTATTCAAAGGATTATCTACCACACTATCTCTGAGTTTAGTTCACCGAGACAAAATACCAACTCACAGGTGCCAAAAAACTCATGCTCAAACCTATCTAAGGAAGGAGCTGCAAGGGTTAAGATACGTGAGAAGAGACAGTAAAGGAAGCATGTGGAAGGAAATGTTGGGAAAATGGCTGGAAATACCTTTGGAAAGAGGTGCTCCATGCCAGAGAAGGTACACCCAAGGGGACTGCAGCTGTGGGTGACCTGTGCTGGGGTACGATCCCCTCTGAGGAATTGTGGCCTTGGGCTACTCACTCAAGGGCAAGGACAACCCAGAGGGACTGCATCTTGTAAGACAGCTTTCCCCGTAGCTTTTTGTGCAATTTATTGTGTTTTTATCTTCTTTCCTTGCCTTGCTATCTGAATCAAGTTATTGTTAAAAAGCAATGAAGTACATTAAATAAAATTCCTTAAATAGAGACTGCTTTGAAGATCATGACCTCTTATATACCACCAGCTGGAGCAATGCAGCTCTCTGGACCCTCATTTGGGGAGTGCTGCTCCCACACCTACCTACGTCCAGCCCAAGGGAACAATGTGACAGGGAGCAGAGGCTGTAGTTTCTTTGAAGAGGGTGACCAAACCACAGCCTCCAACACTCCAACTCACCAGGCCTTTGGGTACTTTTAGAGGGGAATGATGTTGTTCTTCTGAACTTATTTCAGTTTGCTATTACTCATAAATAATTCTTCATTAAATGGCTCAAATTTATCACTGAACATAACAATCAAAGGAATTTGATTACCTCTGGCCTAGGAGAAATGATGCTGTTTTCCAAAACGAGGGGGCTGTTTAGCATAGACAAAGCCAGGCACTCAGCAGTGTTACAGTGCTGTATTTTCCTGCTATCTTAGAGCGCTGCTCTTCTCCTGGCACCTCTTGCTCCCACTCTGCTGTGCGCTGAAGAAATCCCGCATCTCCAGATATGTACTTGGTTCACAACTGTAGACCAGTGGAAAATGCAACAATCCTAAATATTTTCAGGTTCTTGAAGGATGGAAGGAGGCAAAGTGGGTTTCTGGTCAACCTGGCTAATCCTGAACGCTGACTAGGTCTCCCTGCCTCACCAGCTGCACTGATGCACAGCTCAAGTGCTGCTGGTTCCATCAGGCTATGTGTGGGTGCGTTCAAAAACAGATGGTAGGACAACATGCGATAGCAAAACTTTGAAATGGGAAAAGGCCTTGATCAGAGCATTGTCTTCTTGCTTCAGGAGTAAATTTTTCCTTCTCCTGTAGAGTAACATGGTTTTTGAAGTTTGCATTAATTAATTAGTACTGCTAAAAGTTAAAGGTAAACAGCGATAATATAAAGTGATTTTTCCTGAAGACCTACTAAATTAGATTTACACACAATAATTAATGAAAGGAATATAATATTTATACAAAGCAATGGAGAAACTTCAGTAGGTTAGAAAACATTTTATTTCTTAGGAAAGAAAGCACAGAAATAGAATCACAGAAGAAGGAAAGTTGAAACCTTTAAATTCTTCCCATATGTCATATATTCCAGGCCCTAGCTGTCTTAATGTCCTCTTCTACCTCTCTCCAGCTTGCTAATCTGTCTCTTGTAGTAGTAAATTTTAAATATGTAAATATTAAAACATTTAAGTGTTAATTAAATATTAAAGCAATTACATTAAACAACAATAGGAAATTATGCCCTGGAGTCAGAATCCATAGGATCCAAATAGAAGTTCATGGCTGAGATGATTATCATCTGGAATCCTAAACGGTCACTGAAGACAAATAATCTGTTTCCAGAAGGTGTCCGAAAGTCAATACTAACATTAGGTTAGATGACTTTACATCTCAGATCTCTTCATTGAACATAAAGCATCCTAGGATGACTGGCTCAGAGGGAATCACCTCCACTGCAGATATCTGAGGGCAGATGACAGCAATCCTCCCCCTATGGATGTATTTTGGTCTGTGCTGGAATCAAACACAAGGCACAGTTTTGCACCGGAAACTCTGCAGGCAGCAGCCCCACTACTCCAGGTATTAATCTTCGTCCTCAAGATGCACAGAAGCTGTTAACTCTGCTTTGCTTTCAGCAGGATGGAGAATGACAGGAACTTGGTCTCCTTGCAACATATCAATTCACAACTAACATTAAATAGCGTATTTAAGTTTTCCTAGCAAACAATTCCCGGGAGAAATCCTTCCTGTTTGTATTAACAATACAATACTTATCCTGTTTGCATTTCTAATACCCCAACAGGTGGATTGCAAACACCAATCTCAGAGAGACTCCTGAAGTCACTGAAGACAACTGGAGTGACCCCGCAGACTTAACAAAATCAGCACATTACCTTTTACGTGGATTAAGGCTTAAATACTCATGCTGCTTGAATCCTCATGTTGTTCTGTACAGATATGATCACCTTCTAAATTGTATTAACACTTAGTGCATTTAATTTTCTGTTATTTGAAATAAATGACTTAAAGTGACTTAGAAAAATTACATTCATAGTTTCTCTCTCTCTTTTTTTTTTTTTTTTTTTTTTTAGTATTATATTTGCCATATAAATGACCTTACAAACACTGCCATGTAAGCGCTCAGTAGGCTGCAGCAGGCAGCTGCTCTCTCTGCTTGGCCTGAATACAGCAGCATTTTCCCCTGGAGGGCAGTCCGTGACATGTCTGAGCAAGCCAAGAACTAGCCAAGTGGGACAGCTGGAATTGGCTTCTGTGCAGCTGGCTCTTTGTACTTTCTGTCTTCACTGGGCAATAGCTTCAGAGCAGCAGTGTCCACTGAGCTCCGTGGATTTACCCTGGCTTTTAAAGTTCATCTCTTGCAGGAGGTGCCAGTGGCTATCCAATGGCTTCTAGAATCTCAGGTTATGTGTGCTGCAAAAAGTTATTCCAAAGGTAGTGGAAGCTGTAAGTCACATCAAAGCAGCGGCAGAAATACAACTCGCCTGTGGATAAAGACTCCCTTAACTGGCTTGCATTTGATCATCCCTGGCCATACCTTTCTGATAAACACGGAATCAGAATCATAGAATGGCTTGGGTCAGAAGGGACCTTAAATATCATCTAGTTCCAAACCCCTGCCATGGGCAGGGATGCCTCCCACAATCTGCCAGGTTGCCCCAAGCACCATCCAACCTGGCCTTGGACCCTTCCAGGGATGGGGCAGCCACAGCTGCTCTGGGCAATCTATGCCAGTGCCTCACCACCCTCACAGTTAAAGTTTCATCTATGGCAGTGGCCAAAGGGACACTGTAGGGTTTCACTGCCAGGGCTGGTCACCATATCTTTAAATGTCTGTCTCATTAAATCCTATAAGGAGCCCTCCTCCACACCAGAACCAGGGGTATGGTTTCAGGTGCTGGAAGAAATTTATGTATTATCTGGAAGCCTAGAAAAGCAAGTTTAAGTGGGGATGTGAGCTGAATATAGGCACAGAAGACCCTTGGTACCACTGAGGAGAACATAACACCTAAAGAAGTTAAATTAGGGGAGGAAGAACTTGACATTCACCTGCTGTTACAATTTCCTTGCCTGTTCTCCTATGAAACCACATATTTCTCTCCACAGCCAGGAGTCCTTCCTGCAACAGGCTGACGTGCCTTCTGCAAAATGCTTTCTTCTTTGTGGCTATGACTTCTGGCTGAGAAGACATAGGGGGCTTCAAAATTGCTTTCTTTGAATGTTAGAGGAAGTCACAGTCATTGCACTGATGTTTTATCCCCCATTGCATCGTACAGTAGGGGTAGGCAGAACAAAAACTGCAAGTAGGAAAGGTTTTACCAGCACAGAAAAGTCTGTCTTTGATCTGAAAACGAGGATTCTTAGTAAGTGTTCAGATAGGATGGACTGTCTCCTTCTTAATGTCCACCTGACTCATCCCTAGAATACTGCAGAAGCCCTCCAAGCTTTTCTGAAGGGCTGGAAATGCCACAGCCAGACACCTATCTCTCATTTGCATGTTGTTTTGCACTACAGATGCTTCTGTGCAAATAAAGGAAAAAATTCTGTGCAAAAAACTTCAGGTCCATTGAAATGACTAGAGCAGCCATTTTAGTGTCTTCTTTTCATACTTTCTCATGAGGTGTTCCCCCCTTAGTTTTTAGACCACAAAGGCTTCTGGTGTGACTTCATGCACCAGCAGCATTGCAGTGTTAACGAGGGGAGGGTTTCCACCGTGACAGACAGGATACACTGCATATTTACAAAACCTGTTACCAAAACATGTGGAAGGAAGAAATAACTTATTTTTGGTTGATGTGAAGGGGAAAATCAGTGGTGCTGGTTCCATTTTGACAGAACACTTAAGGTGCATTTTGACCTGTTTGCCATCTCAATTCTCATCTTTTCCATCCTAACAGAAATACTGATATCATTTCGTATCTCTAGCTTTGAACATTAAACTGAAGCAAGAATTTTACATCATTTACTCTTGAATGTTCTCTGAACTATACTCACTTTCTCTTATAATGCTCTGCTTCATCTCACTGTAACAGTGAGCCTTGCTGAACTGTCAGGCTACTTCTGCCACCGTAAGTATTTCCCTGAGATTGTGTCAAGATCTACTGGTAATGGAAAAGAAAAAAGAGACCCTCTACACACAGAAACAGAAATAGAAAATTAAATAGGAAACTGACTAAAATAAGGGAGTCATCCATATAAGGAAAAAAAGAAAAGGGTATTCTTGAGGGAAGAGACACTTCTAATATTGACTTGGTATTTTTCCTTTCCACAGCTTAAACTTCTGCTTCAAGATTGCCGAGAAGGGGTACTTGTGTGCAGACTGGTGGTGACTGAAACAGTGCTCTGAGTCCTTGCTCTAATGGGACACACAACGCACACAGCATCCCCCTTCCCCAGTAGCATGAGGGTTCTTGCTGTGTCATGGCAGAGTGTTCAAAGAGCTCAGGAGGGACTGTCTCTCCTTCTTCCTACACTGAGCTTCTGAAGCCATACTTCAGTCCAGTCCAGCTAGGGCAGCTTGGGCTGTGGAGCTGGAAAGGTGTGATGAAGGAGGAATAAATGGGGTACACCTGAATGCAAGGCCCTGGCCAGACTATCATGCCCAGCATAATGACATCTCTTTCCAGGGGCAGTGCTAACACATGAACTTGTCCCAGCTGGTCCCACCTGCCAGTGCCATGATGCTGGAGCACAGGGATGCCCATGGCAGGCACATTGTGAAATGGGATGCTGCTTTACACACCCACTCCTTCTACCCCCACTAAGGAACTAGACAGCTGCACTGTCCCCTGAAATTGTCTCTGTTGATGAAGCTCACTGTCTAGATGGCTACGTGATGCAATGGTGCCTTTTGCATTCTTTGAAGATGTGGTTTTAATGAGGGAACTGCCTTAGCTTACACATGTCACCTAAGCAACTCTTGGCAAGAGTGCTCTGCAGTGCAAGTAGAGGGGCCCCTATGGAGGAATTTCCATGTAATAATGAAATTAATTTAAAGAGTTCAAAAAAGTAACATTTTCTGCAACACAGAGAGGGAATGAAATGCTACATTCCTTGAAGAACTGGTGTATTTTGTCTTGCTCCCTCCTTTGAAAGTAGGAGAAAAATCAAAAAGCAGTCAACACAGCTGGGCTTTTCTTTTTGTTTACTTGGAAAACTTATTTTAACCATCAACTTTAGCAAATTTTGGCAGTTACAAACCTGTACACTTTTTTTGTTTTGTTTTTATAGCAAAAGAACACAAGACAATACTGCCAACAGCAATTATGAAGGAACAATTAGTTTTCAGATGAAGAACTATACCCACTCAAAGTGATAAACCTTCCCTTTTGCATAAGGTTGAATTTGTTGTCATTGGAAAAATGACATTTCTTAATACCTACTTGAAATGGAATAAAAATCATACCTCTAGGTTTTTTGTGCAAAACACATTCATTTAAAAAAGTCAATAAAAAAATCTTCTTAAAATCAGAAAGAAGTTAAACAAAAAGAGCTGAACCAAAAGGAAAGTTACAGTACATTTTGAAATGATTAAAAAGTTTTATATCTAAAACTTTTTTTTCTGTTATCTTAGAAGTTTAAACCAACTTTGATGACTCTTTAGAATTATATCAAACAAACAAACAAATAAAGGAAACTAAAGCAACCTGATTGGCATCAAATATCTACAAAAGCCTGGTGATTTGAAACCATTATATACATTATTTTATAAACTTCTTTTTAAACACCAAAACATACATCTTTTACAAACCAGCCTGCTTGAGACAGGTAAAATTTACAAGACAATCTTTTCCAATACAGTGCTTTAAAGAGAACTGCTTTCTCTCCTAAACATCTTTGTCATCTCCTGAAAAGCGGCAGTATGGGCTCATTGCATTGCTGATTAATAGTGTTTCAGGTACTCCTATGACAAAAGAATGCTACAGTTCTGAGGGCTCCAATCTCTTTCCATAATACAGTTCGAGTGCACTCTTAACACTGGTAAAGATTACTTATGGCCTTTGCGTAATGTGACATATTTGCAGTTATTGCTTTTCATTATTACATAAAGAAATAAATTTAATTTCATTTCCTCCCCATCCGCCCATCCCTTGGATGATGCAGCTAATTTACCAACTGAATGGCCCTTCTGATAATGGAGATGTTAAATGTCAAGTTCATGAAACACAGGCTAAGAACCATGGGTATTGGCAATGGTCTAAATTTCTAAGGCTCAAATCACAGTTTGGTGTATTGAGAGGACCAGACATGCAAACAGGCAAAAAGCATAGTTTTTATCACATGGTCAATGACGGTAAACCATCAGGGAATGAAAGATGTAACTCTCTTAGTGGAAACCGATGAAATGTCTATTATTACTGAGTGAATAGCTCCAAACACTATCTACAAAGCTCAAATGTACTTTCATACTGGTTCTGAAGAGCTGGCTTCCTCCATTATTAAGGATGCTTCCTTTTCCAATGAAGCTTAGCAGAACTGGTCCAGGGCACCTTCAACTCCCTCTCCCATGACTGCAGTTATTGACTGTAAGGATCTACTTACTATAGCATCCATTTAGCTTGATGAGGAGTGTGTTCTTAGCCATTTGTCCTATTCAGCCCATGTTTTTCTTTATGATGGAATTTACAGCAGACAAGAGCAACAACTTTTATGTCATATTCTCAAGAAGTCTCTGTCTGGCTCACAGAGACAATAGGCTGCTGCCTCCCCATTGATCAGCATTTCATGACATGCTTTCATCAACTGTGCTGCAGCCACACTGAATTTCTGACTAGAGAGGGTACTGATACATCAAGGCTCTCACTACTTCAAACTACGCTATAGAATTTAGAGAACAGGAGAAAAAATTCCAAAGACCAAAATGTAAGTTCTTTGTGGGACATGCAGAGGTGGAGACCCTGCTTGACAGATGGAGCACACAACTTTCAGGTTCAGGAAAACAGTGGCAGTGGAAACTTTTGACTCCTTCCATCCTTGCACTGGAATTATATGTTAAAGAAACCCATGGGATAGTTCGGGATCAAAGACATCACTGAGCTTAAGGAAAACAGCTTGACTGACAGGAAATCATGGTTCTGTAGTGATTCTCTGCATTCCAAAGTCCTCCTGGTTGCATTCACATGCTGTATTCTGTAGGAGGGTCCTAGAGGAAGGCAACTTTATGGTGGTCTTCTAATGGTTTTTTTTCCGTTTTCTCCCATGGGAGGGAAGTGATTCTATAGCTCCATGGTGTCACATTTGGCCCTTGATTTTGCTTTAAGATACTGGCCAAGGACAGCAACTACATCCAGTACCTATAGTTTTGTGGGGGGGTTTTGCCCTTTGGGTTTTTTTTTGAATGTTTATAATACAAAGGCAAAGTAATTAACATCCTTAAGAATGGCATATAAGCCTAATTTTTCCATTTGCACAGGGCCATCTAATCGGGTATTGGCAGAATAAATCATGTTGTAGTCACTGTAAGGCTCTTTCCATTGCCAGCATTATTAAAAAGGCCAGCACTGTGCATGACATTCTCAATTTGATCAAAATGCAGAGAACAAGCACCCTTTTACTTAGACTCATACACCCCTGGCAAAGTTCATGATTTTTGATATAAATGTGTATTTGCATTTTAACAAGTTGCTTTTTTCTCTTGCTGCTTCTTTCCAAAAAGCAAAAACTTTCTTGATCCTGAGTTTTAAGCCAGTGATACTCAAAAGTACTTCATTAAGCCTATGAAATGAGATGATTCTGAGAGAAAATATGTAGTGGAGCCACCTACAGGGTTGTAGTTTGAAATACAGACACACAGGATAAGCAGAGATGTGCAGGGCAGCTCTTGCAGAACCAGGGACCTGACAGCAGCAGTGATACAAAAACCGTCATATGGCAGAAAAAGGAAATATATATTGGAAGTGCTAATATGAACAGTAATTCTTACATTATGTTATGAATGTGTTCTTATGTTCCAGATAAGAAGATTTTGACTTGTTTGTGTAGAGTAGTAAATAAAAAGAAAATAAAATGGCTTGGTTTAACAAGAGATATTAATATGAAAATTACTTACTCTCTAAGAGGTATTTCACCTTTAGCTCTGCATTTGGGTCTTACTGTTATCAAAAAGAGCCTAAAAAAAACCAGAAAGGCCACAGAAGTACCAATAGTCACAGAGGGGAATCTGAAGGTGGATTTGGAGGGGAGGAGATACTGAGGTATAGAAATAATGAATAGGACAGAGAAGACTGAATGGGTGATCCTTGGCACCTTCCCAACAGCAGTTTAATAAGTAGGCATTCAGTGAAATGAAATGGCAACAACATCAAACAGAAAAAGTACTATACATTGTATTTATGCATATTTTACTATTAAAACTCACTACCAACAATATATTACTGAGGCAACAAGCTTAGTAAGAAACATTGATTTTTTTTTTTTTTTTTGTATGGCAATCACTAGGCTCCCATCATGCTGTCCCTTGTGACACTTTTGATATGTTCCAGTAAAGGTTTGATATTGGTGTCTCAGGCCTATGCAAGAACTTTCACTACAGAAGACAGGCGACAAGTACACCTAATAACTATCTGGGGGCTTGAACAGAATTACTTGCATAATGGATAAAAATGTCTCAAACCAAAACTGAGTAGGAGCAAACCTCATGTTTAGCAGCCCGATGCTAAGAGAGCATCACATTCTCAGAAGGTCATACAAGCTTTAAAAGTGCAGCTAAATTTACAGAATTGATTTGCCAACTCTGATGCTCCTAACTCTTGAAGAGACATCAATCTAATTGCATTTCCTTTCCTGTAACAGACTTTATGGACAATACAAGTTATCCTCTATCCGTGCCTCTAGGCTTGCCAAACCATTTTATGGCCTTCTGGCAAATCCCTCAGTTCCTTGCAACCACAATACAAATTTCCGTGGTTTTTTTTCTTCTTCAAAACACAGGAATAATATCAGGGGAAAGGGTTTGAAATGCACCATGAGCACATTCAGAATATATCACCGTTACAAAAGCATGTTTACTTTGAGAAGACCAAGTGACATTCACAAATTCAATGGACAGGACCTATTTGCAGACAAGTACTTGATAATACTTGTATGTGCAGTACATTCTTTCTAGAAGTTCACCTATTTTATTCATATACCTGCATAATAAGCTGTTGTCTACTGAAGAATTGCTGCATCATCCCAAAGAAAAATATCCACACCAATCTTTCACAGTTATACAAGCTATTGGAGGGAAGCAGCAACGCACTGTATCTACTCTAAGAATTCCAGAAATCCTGTTTTATTAAAAGTGTTACAAGCTGCAATTATTTAAATTACATTCTACTAGTAATTTCTTTATCTTGGGGAAGATTTCTGAATAAACTCTTTCTGTATGTCAAGAAATGGCTCACAATTTAATTTCGTGTGAAACTCATGTCAGTCAAGAACATGCCCTGGCATACAACTGCTGAAACTATCCAGTTAAGGTGACTGACCAAGGGACAGGACAAGGAAAGCAGCACAGGAAACCTGCTAAAGAATCTGTTCATTTATCAAAATGATTTAAGTATTCAACAGCTTTTCAGAAAGACAGAATTATGCCATGGAAGAAATGGATGAAAACCCAACAGCAATGCAGGCTTGTAGACTCACATTCACTGGTAAGGTACACAGACATGGTTAAATGCAGTGGGCTAAAAACATTTTCAGAGCACCAAGCAACAGGTGTGTATACTCTGCTTTAATACATCGAGTGAAAATCCAGTATTTCCAGATTGCACTTGACTACTCTGACCATGTGAATGACCATTTACTCCAATCAGGCTGAGAGAAACATAAAAGCATACAGATGCTGTGGTTTTCTTGATTCCACAACAATATTCTGAAGTCTGCAAACAACCTTTGGATGTACTCAAATCCTACAAAATCATGTACCCAGTGGAAAATCTAGTGACAGATCTTTGGCCACAGTTCATTTGTGCAGCTCCACCGACTGAGTCAGTCAACAGCAGCTGAGAACTCATTCTGACAACTGTAGGGATGGACATTTGCCAAAAGATGTTAAACTAATGATGTGAGGTTACAGCAGCCTTATACGTAACTTAATTGCAACTAATTTTGCTGCAGTAACTGCAGAATGAGGACTGCTGTTAAAGAGCTGATTTCCCAAGCAAGAAACTTCCAAAAAATTATCCGCTGTGTAGGTCACCTCATATTTTCACATCTTAATGTTGTATACATGTTAAGACAGGCTGTGCATGCACAGCTGGGGCAAAACCAGGCCACTCCTGAGCCAAACTCTGACATTTCGGGAATGCACCTGCACCTGACATCAAGTTTTAAAAATGACAACCAAAGTAAGTCAATTTGGAATAAATATAAACTGTATGTATGTGTGTTACTCTACACAAAGTAGAATGAAATGCTATGTAATAAACAAAAGTATAGATAAATATTTATGGACAAATAACTGGTCGCTTGTTTTTGATAGGTCAATTTGTAAATGTTTTTTTTAGCCATCTGATGTGTTGTATGCAGCAGCCCCAGCAATCAATTGCTTTCCCTCTTTGCTGACATAAAATTTCATGCAACAGTGCATTCTAGAATGATCCATACCCGTTCCTTAATACTGTGGGGAGATCATAATACTGTAACACTTTTAATAACACAATGCCAAAAAACCGCCAAAACAACCCAACTTTGTGAGAGAGAAAGAAATAATTTTGCAGTTGTTTTTCCCCCTGCCTCAAAAGCTGAGTTTTACTCTTGGTAATAAATAGAAGGTACGCTCTCTCCGGATTGTCTGTAACAATTTTGTGATGTGTAATACTTAACACAATTGGTCTCTTCGTGTCTGCACATACAGTATCATTTCTGAACAAGTTAATAATGGGTTATACTGTACTTTTCTTTGCCCAACATATATACAGACACACCTTCAGCAAAATTTCTTCTCAATATTTATACTATTAATTGGACCAAATGACAAAATTAAAAAAAAAGAAGAGGAAGAAGAAGAAGAAAGGAGCTTCCTTTACACTTGTGTCTGCTGCTGGGTCTCCACAAATGGAATGTGAACATTTTCTAGGCTGAGTTCCTCCACGCTTTCAAAGTCACTCATGGCTACTTCGGAGTCATCAAAGCCGCAGCCGGCTGAGACGTCAGAGGAGGAGGCGTTTAGAGAGTTGTGCAAGGATAAGGGCATCTTACCTGCACTAGCATTTTCTGTGCTCTGGCTTGGGCCAACAGCAAAAGTACTAAATTCGTTCCCAGTCTGAGATCCTGCGGTGTCCGTCTCATTGGGGAACGGGTGGGGAGGGAGGTATTGGCTCGGGTGGAAGTGTGGCCGTCTCCTGCACTCAGGGCTGAGAGTACTTGCCATTGAGACTGGCTGCGAGGGTGGGAGGGTTTCATATTGGTCTGGGTAATCCTCTGGAAGAGGAGGTGGTAACTGGTCCTGGCTCAAAAACTCCCCTTCGTGAGGGGGAGGGTAGTCACTGTCGATGTCGTAGCCGCCAAGGTAGTAATCTGTTTCCAGTTCCCTGGTACTGCCGTGATGAGCCGAGCCTCCATCTGTCGTCTCAAAATTGGGCACTTCCTCAATGTCAGACAAGCGAGCACTGGGCATCCAGTCAGAGGTATCCCAATGATATGCTGCAGCAGGGAAGAGAATCACAGTGCTCTGTTAGGATGAGAGCACAGAGGAGAGCAGAGTGTCCTGCATGCACCTGCCCGAGTCCTCACAGCATATTCAAATCTCAGCATGCGCCACAGGCCACGGGCAGAGGTCAGCCATGCTCTGACCAGAGGGGTAGAGGAGGAGAATAAATTGCATTATGATGCTAATGCAAACAAGCAAAGAAACAAAACATGGCCACTCTCAGGCATTTTGCTTTTTAAGCTGCTATGGGGTTGTATTAGAAACTATGAGTCCAAGAAATCAAAATGTCTAGATTACTGCTTTTCACAGTTATTTGAAAAAAAATCTTTAAATGCGTCAGCATGCCTATGGAATCTTATCTTATCTCCTCTTCCACCTCCAATGACTTCAAGAAAGAGTGTGCAAGCAAATGATCTGATTGACTGAAAACTGAATTTTGAAACAAAAGTGGCTGGCCATTCTCATGCATCTTTTGAACCCAACAGAATTCAAACAAAAGAGTACACGTGAAGCAGTTCAAGAAAAAAAACAAATATATCAAGTCAGTGCTCTGCCCACCCTGGCCCACAGGCAGAAGGTGCCCCAGGAAAATCACCTCTGTTGTAGTTCTGTCCTTGATCCATAACAGACACTGTCAGATACAAAGTGAAAAGCAAAAACTGGTAACTCAGAACTTGTCACCAGCATTGTATTACACGTGAAAATACAAAACTCTGCATGCATATTTCTAAAGTACGGCTGCCATGGTGTCATTTTAGTAGGATTTTAAATTATTCTTTATATTAACGTACAAGATAAGCTTGCCTGTCAAATGCAGACAAACATAAAGAAATGTTTATGTTGTGTATTATATTCCTTTTCTATCATATCTCAATTATTTACCCTCACTGAACAGATACAGAATTACATTAGAGTTGTAATTCTTAACATAAAAAAAGGGCTATCCACCATCGACATGGCTTATAATTGCAAAGTACATTTTTCTCTCACTTGTTCACTTTGAAACAGAAAAATAAGAATCTACCATTCTCAGGGCCGGTTCAAACAAATCTGGGCCCACCTGGGCTCAGATACCATGGTGATGGGCACGGTATAAGAACCTGAATAGAATAGAATACAAAGCCATTTAATGGGGCTATCAGCTACAATGCTCCACAACCCCACACCCACCTCCCACCTGCACTGCCATGCTAGCTGGTGGGGAGGGAGGCATTCCGGTATGGAGAGGGTGCAGGGGTGGGGGAGAGAACAAGGAAAGAGGTTTTATGTGAGACAAGAGCGGAGGATAAGCTGCAGCGTTTTCTAGATGAATATGCTCTTGTTCAGCCACATGTTATTTGGTTTCATGCAAGAAGTCATCAGGCAAAGTCTCTGGATGACATTGCTAGAGGAGGTCTGTCATGAGAAACAGACCCTTATGGCATCACAGCTCGTAACCTCTGTGGCTCAGACACAGGTGAGGGCAGAGAAGACTTCTCCAGGCCTTCACCTACTAAGACCACACTTGCCCTTGCTCATCACCACATGGTGCATGTGGTGATGGTGATTTCTCCCTTAGCTTGATAGCCAGGCAGGAGTTCTCCACCTGCTCTGCCATATCCTGGAGTGAGGAGGGCTGGGGCTACTACAGGTTTAGCAGCTGTGTCTGAACCGGCCCTAACCTCTCTTCTGCACCTCTCTCTTCTTTGTACAGTGGATTTTGCTGTATTTGGGTCAGTGTGACGGCACTGCACCTCAGACGTGTCAGGGCCCTCTGAGTTGTGTGGATCAGGATCCAGGAGAACTTCACTAATCTGCTGACTTGCACAACCCCAGGCAGGTCCCTGGGGCAGGAGCCCCATCCTCTCTTGACTCTGTGGCAGTGATTCTGCCCAGAGCTCCAGTGGGGCTAATTATTCACCACTTCCACCAGTTCTGCTGCAGAGCAGACAAGAATCCTAAGTTTCGCATAAGGAACTGGGAAGTGGGCAAAGCATTTTCAGTGACAGTCTCTTGAAACTACTGCCACACTGGCTTTTTCTGACCTGTAAAGGATGATAATGAGCCAGTGTGTTTCCTTAAGCTTTCCCTTAGGAAGGCAAGGTCATTTGCAGTGCCTGTGGTTTCTTTTGAAGATTATTTATTTTTTGAATGGGACTTTCTTTTGAATAAACCTTGGCTAGGTTTTTTTTTGGTTTTTTTTTGATAGTGAGAAGAATGGCACTCTTACACCTCAGGAAATCAATAAATGTACTATGAACAAATACTCAAGTGGCGTCACTAGCTAGGAGTAGAAGTGTTTTTCAAAATTACTGTAATGCTGGCTCAAGAAAAAAATCAGTAGTTTCACAAAAATAATTTACTTAACCATCTTTATGTATTATGCAGACTAGATTATCTGAAGTATGTAAAATCTGTCTTAAATTTGTTAAGGACAGATGAAATCTTTGACTTGTGGATAACCTGAGTTGATGTTGAGTTGACACTTGCCCAAGGTAGGAAAAATGTTGTAAAATAAATAAAAGTAATGTTTATCTATGATAATAAGACATTTCCTCAGTGCTTTATGGAAAAAAAAAATAGCGATATCCCCACATTACAGGTTCACTTAGAACATGATATGCCTGAGGTTACCCAGGAGGTCAGTGGAAGAGGTGAGTGCTGGGTCCTTGGAGCACATTGCCATGCTCGGTTCAATGGGCACACCAATGCCATGGGAGCGCCTTGGAGCTGTGCCCACACATCCACTGTTTGGCAGGGTTTCCTAGGAGAAACCAGCCACCAGCCAACCACCACTGTGCTCCTCTCCGTGTGATACCACTGGAGTACATAACCCAGCTCTGCTGCAGCATGGGATACTTTACAGACTTCCTGTGTCATCTTCTGCTTCCCAGACTCTGCAGCCAGGATCATCTCAATGATATGGCTCCATTATCAGTCTATTATTTTCTCTGAAGGCAATGAGAATAAGCAAGCAGAAACATTGACTTGAACAGAAGAGGATGAAGGCTTGACACCTTTTCTACCACCTCCAGTTACCCACAGATATTTTGTGGTACATTCCTCTCGCATTTTCATGTTTGCTGGTGAACATGCTGATCTGCAAAACCCAATCCCTGCCACAGGATTGCTGGTCAGTGTAGATTAGTGAGGTTCTGCTGGAATGTTTCATAATGAAGATAGGAAGCATTGTTGTATAACAAGAAAGAAAAAAAATTAAATACCTTCATTTTCTATAGTGTCAACTACATTGTTGACAAGCTGTATGACAGTCACTATGGAAGCTTGCAGGGGAGGGAAAGCAGAAAATAAAGGGAGGGGAAGGACAGCTTCAGGTTAGTATTTAAAACACACATCGTAGGTTACCACAATAAATTCTCGCAAAAGACAGAACTGACATTGAAAAAAAATAAAAAGGCTGCTGACCAATGCATGATTTATGCAGTTGGTTGCAGGACATTTCATTTCAAATAATCCCATATATCTTCAGAGTGCTGATAAATTCCAAACCAGCATTTCCAGAAAGGCATATGGGATGATGTGTATCACCTCATAAATTCAAGCAAACTGGTCAGCTGATTCAATTAACCGAAGCAGTATCTTGTCTACCTGACACTAATTTCTAATTCATTCCTGCTTAGAGGTCTCCAGAGATGGTGCCATGTGCTCCAAGGATCATTATCTTTTAGACCATCACATCATCAGAAATGGTGTTAAGCTCAATCTATTTCCTAAGAGGAATGATTTACTTATTTACTGTCTGTGCCGTGCCATGCAATACCTCAGGGAGTTTAAGCAGCACAGCTATAATTAGGAGGAAGCAGCCATGTAGCTGTGGTTCAAATTTTGACCCATGTTTGACAGAACAGTTTCACAAATGCTTTGTGCATTCTCTGCAGGTTTTCCAAAAAACCATCCTTTTCCCTTGAAATCATTAACACAGACTGTGCAGCTGTTTAATGTGGAGGCCTGTAATGTGTGGTCCGGTGGATGATCTGCATTTTGCACCACCCAACACTCCTGCCTCTGAGAACGTGAAATAAACCCCATCAAAACTGAAGGGAAAGCTTTGGATGAGTGGGCACTGGATCCTTCCCTTTTCCTTTGTCTTTAGTTATGAGAAAACCAATTGCTTGGAGTAACGTGGGGCAAAACATACTTTTTTTGTTTCACACAGCCAACAGACTTAGAGATCACAAGAAATGTGTTAACAGTGCAGACATACACTGAATATTTTCACATTTTTGCTAAATTTTGGGATCATCCAATTTCCTCAGTTCTAGTGAAGGCTTAGCAAAAAGAGCCTTGATAAACCAAAGGACCCCTGTTCTGTGTCTATGATCAGCATATTTATGCCATCAACAGTTGGCCAGCACAGTTTTCTTTGCAGCTAAGGGTTGACTCTGGTGAGAGCTGTGCAGAACATATTCACAGAAATGCTGTGAATGCCCCACCCCACACAGCTCAGTAAAACTCAATGCTCAAATACAGCATTGCTCAGATTTTGGACTACAAAAATTGCTGCTAACTACTCACAGAAAGACTAGTGAAGCTGAGCAATTTAAATGCAGGAGAAATAAGGTGAGAGAAAAAAAGTAGCTTCAAAATCTCACCCCATGTTAGTTTTCATGATAAGACAAGCCCTTGAGACAGCAAGAGAAGGCTCCAAGAGCCCTGGAGACGGTGAGTGGAAGCTGTCTGCACCTTCAGTGGAATTCATCCCAGTGCTCCACTGCTGCAAGATAGGTTTCCCCAGTGAGAAGCTACTACCCAGTTTCACAAGTCTGTGTCAGTGCAGCCATTTGTACATCTGTGTGACACGAGCCTGCCCCCTCTGCTAGCCTGAGAACCCAGCAGCATTGCTCTTGGCTTTGGAGGAAAGGGTTTGGAGAAGGAGCCAATGTCCTGTCTCATCAAAGAGTATGGATGCTGAACTGCATTTGTTGTGGTTTCACTGACAACCTTCTAACCTTTGCAGGTATGTGAAGTACAAAGAATTAAAATGACAAGAAGAGCAAGGATGTATGGCTTCAGGAGCATATCCATTAGCCCTTAAGTACGGGCATGTGAGTCTGTATGTGCTTACTCATGCCTGGCTTTGCCCTTTAGGCTCTTTCACTGTAATCCTTCCCTGCTGCTTCAAGCAAACCAGAGTGTGTGGTCTTGCATCGATCTCTGCAAATGACTCAGATGATTTAAGTTTCTTCCCTTGTTCTCCCTGAAGATATGGATTTGTTTGAACCCTGAACTAGAAATGTTATCTCTAAAGGCCATATTTTAAATGCAGCTATCACAAAAAATGAATGGGCACAGAAGGTCCAATCCAGCTGCTGTGGGTACTGTGTCATCAGTGGAGACAGGATCAGGAGTTTGAATTGTCTAATTAGAATTCAGGAGACATAAAAAGTAGCAATGTACAATAAATGACCATTTGAATAATGATTCCAAAGGTAACTATAATGTATAAATATATATCATTAAATAAAACTTATCCTAAAAAAAGGCTAAAGGAGTTTTTTTGGTGCAGAGGCAGAAAAGCATTGAGAAGCCTGACAAAAATAATTGTAATGCTTCAGCCACAGCAGATCAAAAGGAACTGCAACTGTACTTTGTTATCAGTGGTTTTTCCAACATTTCAGAGTTCCTGGAGAACAGCTGCATGACATGACTGAGGAACTGAGTCTACAGACAGTTCATTAACTGGTGGCTGAGGAAACCAAGTACGATTCCTTTGTGCTAGTCTTTTTCTGTGTGTCTGAACAAGGCTTCCCTGACAGCCACCATCCCTCCTCAGCAGAAACATCTTGACTTTTCTTGGACCCACTGCTCAACACACGTGGGTCGCAGGAACAAAGGTTTGCTCTGACTCTGTGGGCCTTTTAGTGGGCTGTGTATGGCTCTGCCCATGTCACCCACTGAGATAATGATGCAGGACATGAGAGGCAGGCACTGAGTATGCACCGAACAAGGATTTAATGGTGCTCTATTGTTTGCTGAGCTGTGATTGCCAGGGAGAAGCCAAGACACTGGGGACTAGCTCATCCGCTCATTGTTGCAGCTGAGCACCAGCAGAGTTTTGTTGGGACCATGAATGAGACCTGGCAAATAGCATAGAAATCCTTTTTATTTGACTGGTGAAACATGGAAGTCATGCTCTTCTGAGAAGGGAAATTATATAAATTCTATAGTTTCACTTGCAATCTGTTAGTCAACTTACATCTTGGCAACGTGACTCTGCTGTATCACACCTCTAATTTGCTGTAAAACTTGGGCCTGATACAACAGCCCCAAGAATCAAGATTTTTATTGTGTTCCTATAATTCCCTAAGTGGAACAGGAAGTGAGGGTGTTAATCCATGACTTTCTTACTTTTGGCATCGTTAAGGGGTTTCAAGATGTCACATAAATGTTTTAATGATATTATAATGAGAGATAAAGAGAGATAATAAAGATGAAATAATTTCTTACCATTATCATCGCCGGAATCAGACTGGAAGGAGCTGAGGGACTGTACTTCAGAGTTGCTGCCTTTGTTACTTCCTGAAAAACAGGTCACTTCTTCAGCGTCATCAACCCCTTTACCTTCATTGACAGCAAAGACAAAGCAAAATGGTACTCGCTAGGTATGCACATTTATCTCTTTATACCATGGACACATTTAAATCCTGTTTTCTATTATTTGAGTCAGAATAAAATTATTTCCTTCGCACAGAGGACATGACCTATTCATCAAGAAGGCAGCTGGTGAAGATACCTAGACTTTTCAAGTATTTGAAGCCCAAGGAGTCTTTCAAGTGTCTGACAACACTGTAATCAAGGAAGAAACATCTGTATTCAATATTGTCTTTTTAGATGACATATGGTCTCAAAAGCAATGAAAATGATGACTTAAGGAATGTGGTATAAACAGCTTATACAAGAGATTATAGTTACATTTAGCTTTACTGTTCATTTCCCAATTTGAGAGCCTCATTAAAGGCTCATTCAGTGCTCAGTAAAGTTACTGTGCATCTTGTTATTCATATCAGTGGCCCTTGGATAAGATTTTAATAGCTCCGTCACTGACATATAATAGATTATGCTTCAATTTACATTGCTTTTCATCAGGGACATTCAGTCTTCACAACTCTACTGTTTAGAAAAGTAACTGCAACCTACGGTATAAATTCTCCTCTAATTAAGCACATATAAATAAACACATTCAACTACACATTATGTGGGCAATAATCAGGAACACAAAAAGCTATCCTCCATTGTAAGCACTAAGAAACCTGAGCCACTTACAAATGAAGAAGGTCAAGTGGTATCAACATGAAAGTACAGCTCTCTACCTGCCAGCTGCAGATATTTCTAAGAGCATGGGACACCTCCACACGGTAAGAGCTGATTTGCTCTTGCTGAGCAGCAGGGCATGGAGCTGATGGAGTGAGTGCTGCAGTAATGAAGCTGCACTCCTTTCCACCTCGTGACAGCTAAGGTCTGTCTCCCTGGTATGGCCCCATGGTGTGCAGAAATTCCTACCAGTACCAGCAGTGCCTGTGGCACAAACGCCCAGGAGAATATAGAACAGAGCATGTGTGGGGGCTGGTGTGATGATGCTTTTAATCAGCATAACTATACTTAAAGGTTTAAAAGGTCAGACACAACACATCCGTGAAATACAGCCCAAATAAATGAAAATTAATTCTATTTTTCACTACATGACCTTAGCCAATGTGCTGTCTTGGATGAAAATGTGCAAATCAGGGCACAGGTATAGAATCGTAAACTCCGTAAGGCTGGAAAAGGCCTCCAAGATCATTGAGCCCAACCTTTGACTGAACATCACTATGCCAACCAAACCACAGCATTAAGTGTCATGCCCAATCATTTCTTGAACTTGCAGGAATGGTGACTTCACCACCTCCCTGGGTAGCCCATTCCAAGGCTTGACCACTCTTTCAGAGCAAATATTCTTCCTGATGTCCATACTGAACCTCCCCTGGCACAACATGATGCTGTCCTGTTGACCTGCTGCCAGATTCCTCTCTCTATTCCTCAGTTCCTATTGCTTTCAATTATAGGACTGGATTGTGCAGTTTTATGTGACAGTTTTGGTTAAGGCTGTGTTGCAATAGGGTTGAAGATCATAGAATAATAGAACAGTTTGAGCCAGAAGGGACTTTAAAGATCATTTGGTTCCAATTTCCCTGCCATGGGCAGGGAACCTTTCACTAGACCAGGTTGCTCAGAGCCCCATCCAATCTGGCCTTGAACACTTCAGGGGATGGGACATCCATCTCTTCTCTCAGCAACCTGTTTCAGTGCCTCACCACCCTCACAGTAAAGAATTTCTCCCTCACAGCAAATCTAAACCTACCCTTCTTCAGCTTAAGGCCCTTCATCACTACAGGTCCGTGTGAAATGTCCCTCTCCAGCCTTCCTGTAAGCCCCCTCCAACAGACACTGGAAGATGCATTAGGAAAAATTCCTAATAAGAGAAAACACCTTTAAAAATCATATATGGTGAAGCATATATGCTATGTCCTTATGACATGTTCTGACTTGCAAGGATAGATGATGTAGGGCTGTAACTCTATCCCAGAAAACTGGTATTTCCTGCCATGACAAAAGATGTGAAGTTTGCTGCATCTCCAGTAACTCGTTGGAGAGAGCACTGTGTTATCAGGTGAGGAATCATCAGAGCACAAATAGAGTAAGTATGGGGATTGAAAATTCTGTGATGACTCTGATACTGAAAGCAGAGGGGAATGCAATGGCCTGAAAAGGTGATCCTATATATCACGCCGTACGTGATTTTCTGCTTCACTTCACAGGTACTGAAAGTAAGGAATATTAATTCATTTCTCCCTGATGTAAAACAGTATTGCTTCTTGCAGAAGGTTTAAATATTTTAAACTCCCTTGGGAAACAAGCAGCCTGAACCCAACAGAATTTATATTTGAGAATTCTGCCCCAAATAATTTTTTTTTCCAATAGAAAGATGATAGCATTGTATCACTTGAAAAATGCTCTGAGCACTTACTCATATATGCTTTTTGAACAAGTGAAATAAATGCTTTTAGTCATACTTCATGCATAGAGGGAGAGGTCTTGTATGTCTGGCTTAATTATAACCTTTCAAAATTAAACCAGATCACTTCTTGGAGAAATGTAACTATTCACATGTATAAGGCTGGAGCACTAAGAGTACATGTGCCACTGTACCTGCTGCACCCTGAAGGCAACCCTTACTGCTGGCAGGGAAGAAGGAGATGGAACGCAGTGCTACTTACTTTCTGTCCCAGCATCCCATGTGCTCTTTCTGATGGAGTCACAGTCGGAGCGACAGGGAGACACAGCAGGCAGGTTTGGAGCTACACTGCACACTACCACCCCCCTCCTGGCTGTCAGTATTCGAGGGGACTCAGGATGAAATGTTGTCATCTCCTGGTGCTCCACACCAAGCCCATCCACTATCTTGTCCAGGTTATTCCGTGAGTCATTCTGGAAGCACGGGGTATAGGCCATTGGCCTCACCGGCACCTGTGGAGGCCCAACCTCTTGGTAGATATTTCTGCTGTCTCCACTGTTCCTGATGTTCTTGAATTGGATGCCATTGCTCTTGTTGAGCAGGGCTGCAGTAGCTGGATCCTGTACGAGCGTGATGTTGTTGCGGGAGTAGTTCTTCCTGAAAACTTTCTTGCGGAAAATGATGAAAAGAACGATTAACACAAATATGACAAACAGGACCACGGCTATTCCTATCAGCTCCTCCTTGCCAACGTAGGAATGCCCAGCTTGTATATTGGGAACCACCATGGGGCGCAGACCACAGTATTGACCCACATAGCCAGGGGTGCAGTTACACAGAAATGAACCAAAGATGTTGACACAGGAGCCACCATTTTCACATTCTTCTCTTTCACACTCATTGATGTCTTCTTCACACCTTAAAAGAAGAAAAGGAGAGTCTGGAATTTCAAGAACATCTAAGAAGCAGTCCAGCTTGTGCATGATGCCTTATCTTGTCGAAGTGGTGCCATTAGTTAATACCTTGTGGTACTTTGGAAATTAATCATACTATTATCATATTATTTAATGGCATTTAATTTTTTCTACAGCTATTCCATGGGTTTTTTAAAGACAATAAAATGGAAATATCAAGAAGGAAATAAGAGTTTAAAGCATCTGATATCAAGAATGAAAAAAAATACATCTGATAGGAAAAGGCTCCTTGAGTCTAATGAGGCTTACTGAATGTAATAGAGAATCTGCTTTTTGATATTGTTTTTGGACTACCCCATGGGTTTCGATACAAAATATTAGAGGGAGATTCAAGGAGAAGATAGTTGAGAAAAAATACAGTAAAAACATCAGAGTACTTATTGAAGAGAGGAGAGGAGAGGAGAGGAGAGAAGAGAGAAGAGAAGAGAAGAGAAGAGAAGAGAAGAGAAGAGAAGAGAAGAGAAGGATATACTGACTATGTAAAATTGTTTAGGTCAGGAGATAAAATAAACAAATATTAGAGGCGGAGGAAAAAAAAGAACAGGAACCATAAAGAGAGAAGAGAATCGGAAAGAACAAGAGGTAGTAAAATACAGAGGAAAAAGTACAAACAGTAGGCAAGCCAGATGAGGGAAAAAGTATGTTGATGGGCAGGTCAGGATTTTCTGTGTCTACACCAAGTTTATGATCAACACAGGGATTTAAGAAAAATGCAATAAATTAGCCTTCTATGTCAGGGCTAAGGTGACTAAATAATTGATCCATTTTCAAAACAAAGATTACACAGCAGCTTCCACAGATTTATGAAACTGTTCAAAAAGGTGGCAACATCTAGATAGGTGTATCTCAGAGAAAACTGTCTCAAGATAACATCCTGAATCAACAGCTTAGGAGGGTAAGTTCAGAAAATCATTTCTGAGCATGCAAGTCTCAGGGATTTCTCAGCTGTCATTAGCTTAGACTTGGAATAAGCGCTAAGGTTGGGGTTATTTTTTGTGAGGTGAATCATAGCTTTTGAGTACAAAATGCCTGATCAAAAAGCCCACCACCACTGAGCCAAAAAGCTCCCACTGCCCACCTAGGGAGGGTCACTTACCTTACTCCCGTCAAGCCATTTTTGCAGCTGCAGATGAAAGCATTGCCGATGGGATCACATGAGCCTCCATTCCGGCAAGGATTTGGGAAGCAGGCTGTGATCTCTGACTCACAATTCCTTCCTGTAAACTGGGAGAGGCAATTGCAATGGTACCCTGGGAGGTGAGGGACAGAGAGAGGGAAATTAGACTCCTGTCACTGAGTCTGTCTAAAAGCTGCTTTACACCGAAAAATAAATTGTACTGTGGGGGGAAAGAGATGTTTACACTCATTCTGGTCTGTCCATGTGGTTGGTCCACACTATTGCTAGTCAGGAGTTTGTCTATCTGAAATGCCCAGACAATCTGAGCTCATGTCTACAACCAGAGGCTGCAGCCCAGACCATCCTAATTTTCATGATTCAGATAAGAATAAATGTCACTTGTGAACACCTTATAAGAAAGGTAACAAGAAACATTCTAGATCAAGGATGTGTTTCCCAACTTTTTCAAAATGTTTGCTGATAGTAGTCTACTTTCCTTTTGGGGCTTCACCGATGAACAAATACATCAGCTGACAGCTTTTCCATCTCTGCCCTTTAAAAGGACAACACAGTGAGGATGCAAAAGTAATAAAACACCAGTTTTATAAAGTGCATCATCAAGGGCAGAAACTATAAACTTCAAAATATCAGCTGACCTGAGCAATACCAGCCCTAATCAGAGCTGATTATGTTTAGCGTGTGCTATCAAATTCTGATTAATCACTCACTGCAATTCATCAGGCATAACAACATTCATGTGGAGGGGGACTCTTCAATCGAGGATTGAAGTCCCATTTCTATGGTTTTTGCCAACACAGGGGCAACATCAAAATGAAAAAAAAAAAAGTTTCAAACACATCAGTTCACTCTTCCAAGTTTTGAATGACAAATCTTTTTTCTTTTACTCTCCTTATGACTTCATATGGCACAGTGCCATTAATAAAAGCTTTATTTAAGCTCACAAAGAAATCCAGTGAGGCAATGCATCTCTTAAAGCTGTGAACTGGATATGAAAATACGACTGCTTTTTCACTTGAAAAAAGCATGGAACACGTAGGCTGTGAAAGCCATGAGATGACTAAGACAGTCCCTGGAAGCGGAAGACTCCTAAGTTAGAGCTGTTAAACCAGCAAAATTTTCCTGGACATTTGTAAAAAAACTTTGGCTGATCTTTTAAAAAGTTCCTTATATAATCCAAATGTCCTAAACAGATGTGTAGGCAAGGTTCAAGCTAGATTTATGGCGTTCACACATTAACTGAATATAGCACATTAAGCAACTAAAACAAGGAACCTTCCTGTCATTAATACAGCTGCAGTTAGAGCTGAAATGGTTGAGTGCAACTCAATTCAGTGTCAAAATTATTGGCAATCAAGCTGATGTAGTGGAAGTATCATCTCACAGTGGTGAGCCTTTCAAATGTATTTTTAAAAACTTTCTATATCTATACATCTGGAAAAATCTCCAAATACTTGTTTAAAAAGTTACTCTTTCTGCAAACATGGCAGGAATTTCAAGCACAGTTACAAGGAAAATAATTTCATGGAAACAATAAGGAATAAGGAAATAGGCATAAGGAAAAAGCAATTCTGCATCAAGACTCCCACATCTTTTATGTCCTATATGGTTCATTTCACCTTGTTCAGTTACTCTAATTGAATTCTTTCATGAGGACAGGCTTTTGAGAATAAACTTGGAACCAGACTTGCTGGCATACTCAGTCAAGAGTCCAATACTATTTAACTGAAGATAAATGAAATAGATACTCAAATATCATGCTGTTTCATTGTCCTGCTACAAGAAGGGAGACAGACACACTGATCTTTCCAAGGTTACAGAGTTAAGAAGATAAATTATTCAACTTCTGGGCTTCCCAGAAAGCATGTTTAGTCAGCATCAGCAAGATGGGATTATTATTTTTTGTGTCTTAAAAATATCTCACTCAGACAATGTGAACAGCTTTCTGGACCTATAGTGATCTGGGTCTGAAGAATTACAAACCTGTGACTGCAGGCAGAATTCACAGCATGAATCAATAAGGCTGTTTCAGTGCTTCCTTTTCATGACTGAACAGTGACATCTATAGTTCAAAAATTTACACTAATGTTTTATATGTTTTTTACAGTCTAAATGAGTTTAAGCAAAAGGAGAATGTTCAATTCAAATATAAACAACTTTATTCACAATCAGTTCTGTTGCCTTATATAACAGCACAATATATGTTTTTCTATTTGTTATGTGATATTTTATAAACCTCCATAACTCTAAAGTGATGTTCAAAGCCAAGTTTCTGGGTTTTTAACCAAGTTCTTAGATGCCAATCATTTGTAAGACAAAGCCTTTTAATCACCTTCTTTTCATGTCTTGTATTTGTTTCAGCTAAGTTCTAAGTTCTGTAACATATCCTGTTTACATCTGTTCATTATAGAAAACATGAGAAGTATTGATTTGATTAAAAAAAAATTTTACCACCAACTATAAAAGAAACATGGATTTATGACTTTTATATTAAGAAGAGATGAAACTGGATGCACCAGATGGGTCAGAGTCCTGTTCAGCAGTGTATGAACAGGCCAAAATAAAAGTCTGCTTCTGAAAGCCTACATTTTTCACACAATTTGATTTAATGATGGTGGAACACACATCAGATGTTAGAAGACTATAGTATTCACTATAGATTCTAAGTCTGAGGATCAAAGTTAGAAATCAATCAATCAATACTAAAACAAGACAGTATTAAATTACCATATTTATCACTGGTGTTTCCTCTCGTTGGATTCACTGCCATACACCTGCCAAGTCCCATCCACTGGCAAAAGACACAGAACTTTTCTGTGACACACATGCTCAGAGGTGCAGAGCATTCACCCAGGAGGTCTCCAACACAGCAAAGCGTATGTCAAAATTCATGGAGTAGGCAAGAGAAGAGCTGATATGATGGCTCAGTAGACAGCATATAGCAGCTCAGCCAGAAGACCTGCCAGACCTTTAATCCTTCTCCAAACCTCCCAGCAGAAGCTGTAATTTTGCTGGCTACTGCATATTTTAGCCACATGGCTGTGGACAAAGGTAAATTGTAAATAAAACCCTTCTGGTTGGAAGTGCATCTTGGATCTAATACAGGATTTTTATTACACTTTTAATTTAATATCCTACTAATGTACCATTCATTTCTTCCCTCCAGTTTAGAACAGGAATAACAAGCAAACTTCTCACATTCAAGGATGAGAAAAGGCTCAGTGTCCTGTCCTCTCAGCAAGGGATGAAAAATCTCTTTTAAACAATGTAGGGCTTGATTCTGTTCACAATGAAAGCACTGAAGTCTTGGAAATCCATCAACATTTAAGATCATACAGTCCATCTGAGCTTCCTCTAACAGGAATGAATATTTCATTCCTAGAAATGTTAATCTGCATTCCCCAAGGCAGCGAATTTTGTGATGTCAACACAGTATTTCTTCAGAGGGAATCAGTAGAAAAAGACAGGAAGCTCTGGAATGCACCTCTGAAATGCTTCTAGGGTGGGACCACAACATTCTCAGCACGTGCCATAGCAGCATGTACCAACAGCTGACCTAAGAGCAACAAGCTATGAACAACAACATAGGCTTTTTAGGCTGTATCTACATTAACAAGTCCTGCAGAGCAGCAGCAGTGGGCCTGTGGAGCCAAACAGCTGGTGCTGAGGACCCTCGCTGTGTGCAGCTCAGGGCTTTGAGACCAGCTGTCTTCCAATTCAGCCTGGTCCTGCACTCTGAGAGCTTGCCTCTCCACAGTGGGAAGTAAAGCCCAGGGAGAGATGACAATCAGAAGATTTGCATCAAATATCATTCATGACCTGAAACATTATGTGGACATAGGTCTACACATTGTCTTGGGCTTACTGGTTATTTTATAAGGCTTCTCTCATGCTCCTTCATCAATCTGAGTCCTCTCTACATAGTTAAATCTCACCTCCTCACTGTGACTCAAACAGCTGCTCTTACTGCTCTCTTGGCATGTCCCTATCCAGAGGAAAAGGTGTTTTTCACCCTAGATCTTACTGAAGAGCCAGATGCAGTAAGACAGGACACTACACAGGCTCCCTGCCTATACCTGAGTTTGCTTGGCACTGAAGAAGCAGAGGCAGCAGCACAAGGAAGGCACAGTGCCATCAGCAGATGGGGTGCTATTATGTAGCAAACATCTCTGTCGGTAGCATTCCCAGCCTGAGCATCTGAATGTCTGTCTATCCCAAGGTTTACTTGGCTTTGTTAAAGAGGATGCGCCAAACTGCTGCCAATTTTTTTTTTAACATGTGTATGCTCCTGTTTCTATCTATCCCATGCAAGACAGGCTGGCTTTTATCTTTTAACATGCTTTGGCTTTTCCATGTGTCTCTCTGTGTTGTTTCTCTCCCTGCTGTGCAGCTAGACCTGACAAACTCAATGTGCAGAAAGAGCCCTGCCCTTGGCATTGACCACACAGCGTTACACACCAAGTTAACTGATGAGAACTACTGAAGAAGGACCTCTCCCAGCATTTGTATTTTGGTAGGTCTATGGTCAAACCAGGCCACCTTCAAGTAGTGTGTGTTCTTCAGCCATACACAGTCCTGCCACTCCAGATTTAACTTATCTGTCTTCAAACAGACCATCGCCTGCTGCCACTTGTTGGTATGAAAATGAACCTCAGTCTTTGCTGAACCAGTGCCTTCTATGAGAGGACTGGCATGTACATGCTTTTAACGTGGGAATTCAAGAACTGATACCCATAATCAAAGCTATTAAAAGATTAAACCCTCTCAAAACTTTTAAAAAAGCTTAAAAAAATAATTGATGTGCATTTGGTATACTCACATCGCAGTGTGCTGGATTGTTTGTGTGAAAAAGCAAGATTAAAAACATTAGCAAGACCAGGTCAGTTCTGTGGTATTATTACACTAATTTTTCCCTTATTTCTTTTTCATGAACTACCTGATCCTCAAAACCAGCTGTAAGTAATGTTGCCAAGAGCATTTAAAACATGTATGAAACCCACCACCCAGGTGCCATGTTGCATTTTCTCCTCCCTTTGGATTTTAACTCAGTTCATGGAAGAAAAAATAAAAGAATAGAAGAAAAGTGAAGAGTGGGGAAAGCAAAATGACTTTATATCCTTGCACTCTGCCCACAGTCCTTGACTCAGTAAATATTTCCGCTCAAATGCTTCATGTTCAAATATGATCGCCTACTCATATACGCCATTTACTTTAATCAAAGCCAGATGTATATAGGACTGATCAAATTAAAGGAAGTAACTATACTTATAATTGCAGGCTTTACAAGCATGAGGTTTCTCTCTGTGGTTGAAAACCTTGTTGCAGTCTTTGCATGTGATTACAGTAAAGCTTTCTCTTGCTGAGATTGCTCATGCTGTTACTCATGCAGATAAAACACACATTTATTATTGGCAGCCCTGGAAGTGCCACACTATTATTAAGGTTGTGTGACATTTCCCATTTTAAGACCTCATATTCAGCAGCTTATAGCTTAACCACACTTTAAACACTTGGTTGAATTTTCTTGGGAAATTTCAGTTCAAAGAGCCAAGCTGTTTCTGAAAGTCATGCTGTTCATCAGGTTTCAAAATGCTAACTTTCTTTAAAAATAGCTTTACTGACCCATACTTATGGATAGGGACTGAAAAGTCTGGAAGAATGTGGCCTATACTTCAGGGCCGTGGTTTCTACTGTCTCCCAAGAAAATTGTCTTGAGTATGTCTCCTTCTGCTATGAGTCTCTTGAGCTGTCAGATCCAGTGAGTGCTCACTCCCCTTTGCTAGCCCCTATTTAAGCATGCACTGGATCTCCCCATGGAGTCTCCGGACACGCAGTCGCCCTTCTTGAACCTCTGACATGACCTGGCCAACACTGCTGCCATGAGAGCAAGCAGAGATTCATGTCATAGTTGCTTTCTGCTGCCTCAGAAACCAGAGTCTGAAAGCAGAGAGGCTTTTCTGTACTCTTGGAGTTTCCATCTGAGCTGTCTGTGCTCTCTCATAGAGGCTGAGATCCCCATTCTGCTCTGTTCCATATGCAGAGAGGTCAGGCAGAAAGAGCCACTGTGGGTCAGCTCAGCCCTGTGCCAGCCCTACTTTGAGGCAACACCTCTGTGGTGAGTCCTGAGTTATGCGCAGACCAGGCACAGCCCTGCCCTGCACCCGGCGCTGTGAAGCTGCTGGGAATGTATCCATCCAAACCCTAACAGCAGCAGCATGGACACACTCCTACAGCACCCAGAGCGCTTCCCCAAACAGGGCTGTGGTATCACCCTATTCCCATAACCACAGGGTGAAGTGCAAGGCAACTGAGGCAGCTTTTTATTAATGCTGAACAGGGCAGTAGGTGTTTCTACTGAAAGGAAGATCTCAGGAACAGAGACAGAATAGAGAATCTTAGATTCTCTATAACAGGAACACTGTTATAGAGGTTTGTGTCATAGATGCTCAATTTATGCAAATTATATGTAAATTAGACATGGCCTCGACTTTTGGTATGTAGCCAGCAACTCTTTCATGTTATAATGTTGGGTAACCTTTGCTTGACTGTTTTCTTCCTAAGTTAGCTATAAATCTCAGCTTTTTCTCTCTCCTAATTTTCTCATAAAGCACAGTAGGTTGTCCATAACAAAAAGGACGCTAACAGTATATGAAATCTGCTTTGTAAAATTTGAACTAGAGGGTGTATTTATTAAAACAAATCTTATGCCAAATACTCTCTGTTTAGGAAAAGGAGCATTATTCTCCAAAAATTGAAAAAGGAGTATGATATCATAATCAAGAGATCCTGATGCTACTGAATGCCCTGTGATTGGGAAAAGGACTTTTGCATGGCATATTTTTGCATTATTCTCACCAAAAGAGAAAAAGGCTGCCATTTTCATTCTTAAGAAAATTCTTAAAAATGAAGTTTTTTTTTTTTTTCTATTTTAAATGTAAGTCAGTTGCTAACATCTATGTCAGCAAGTGCAATGGTTGACGGTTCTTAAAAGCACACTGCAATTTGTGGCTCTGCAACTAGGACTTGCAATGCTGTCAGACTCTTGTGCTCTTAGAATTTAATTATGTGGCCTTTCAGCATACGGAGGACACTAACAACAGAATTGCTTTGCCTCGTGGAAGCAAAAATGCCCATGCCTTCTCCTTAAGGGCTGGGCTGTAGAACCACCTGACATACAGTCAGGGCCCATTGCACTGGAATTATGGCTTTATAACAATCCTTTATTTACACACACTGCTGAGACAGTAAAAACAGCAAACAGATTTTTTGACGGCAGGCAGCCAAAACATCCCTGCAGGGCACATGCCCCTCGCCGAGGCAGGAACACAGGCGAGTTAAATCAGTTCTGTGACTGCTTTCCAGCAGCGAATTTTGTTGACATGAAAATGGTTTTTGCCATTCCAGTAATAAGAAGGGTCCAAACTTCATGGCTGCTTGTCTCTCCCCTACCCCATGCCCATGGTGCTGGGAAAAAAAGAATTACTGTAAGGAGTTATGCTAGAAAGGTTTTAATTTACTCATCATGAGATTGCTGAGCAATACTGTAAATAGACTCAAATAAAATCAATAGAAGGAACTGTTCTCCTGCTTCCTAGGGTCTGAGGCAAATGGTTAACCTCATTTATTAAACAGAGACTCTGAATCAAAGCCATCATAGATACGTTCCCGTACATACTACGGCCATATTTCCTAGGAATTTCAATAATCATACTTAGCAATTCTCCCAATGGCTGCAGCATCCTTCTGTCCCAGAATTATTTTCTTTTGCCCTTGTTGTGCAGCCCTCCTTTTCTCTCCTCCCCTTGGTAAATAAAGACCCTTAAGGACAAACACACATGAAGCAACATTTCTCCTCATGCCCCACAACACATCCTGGATTGCCAGGGCTGTGCTTCATTCCTTCTAACTGTCCTCCCATTTCTTTCCATCAACAGCAAAGCTGATAGCATCCCTGATGCATCATTTGTGATAGCATGGGAGACGAGGTGGCTGAATCAAAGCCAAAGATCCAGAGGGGATGCTAGCTGAGACAACCCAGCATGGACAAATCCACATTTTCAGGACTTACTTTATGAGAGTGGGGCTGTCCAACTGAGAAACTTATCATAGTTTTGCTCAGATCTCACCACATGTCAGCCTTGAACTGATCTGAAGTTTAGGCCTAAAAAATCTGTGTGGTGGACGGGACTCAGAAAGGAAATATGAGAGTCAGGCTTAAACTAATGAAAACCAGAAATAATAACTATGGGTGCAAGGGAATTGCATGGACACATTAAAGTAGAAAGCCCTGAGACAGTGGTTAAATGCTCCATAAAATAAGAGTTTATGCAGGAACTTCCCTAGAGAACCATGACCAAGACTCACTGACAGTAAGTGCATGGAAAGCTCTGAACTTGCAGAAAACCTCTCTGTTGAGCAACCTCCTTTTCAGAGGAAGTTTTATTCTGCCAGAAAAGGTGTGCAATGCTGCATGCTAATACAGTATGGAGAATTGGAATGGAAACTCCTAGAATGAAGAAAGAGAACTGCCTGAGAGGCAATGTTCTACATGTGTGCCATTTCTTTTCTCCTGCTAACATGCTGACTGTTCTGGTAACTTGTGCACTGCAGTAATTCACTGGTATCAAATGACACAAACCACCACATAACCACTGGATAGGAAACTCCAACACAAGCACAGTTTAAATCAATGCCCTATAAAATTTGGATAATATTACTGAGACCTTAGAGCACTCAGTCCTCTGAGAAAACTGTAAAATACAGTTCAGGGGGGGTTTATAACGGACCCGACTTGCTATTTTCCATGCAGACATGTAATCAAATCACTCACTTACAAAGGACGAAGGTGTCTGAGGACAGCTCAGTAATTATCTGTGACAGTTTTGGAAACAGAGTAAGGCAACACTGCTGTTACATCTGTGATGGACATTTCAAATCACCATCTTTGTGTACAGCCCTCAATGCTGTAAGGATGCTGTAAATGGATTCTGAAAAATCCAGCTGAACATTACAGTAATTGTAATTCTATTGGTTTCTATAGAAATAGGATTATACTAACAGCCAATAAATCAATTTCCTCCTGGAACACTAATGCAATAAGAAAGGGCACCATTTCAATGTTATTTATAGAGCAAACAGCTTTTACCCAATTTGCAATACCTTTCAGAGTTTTATAGAGTTCATGAGATTTTTCAAGCATGTTGCTGCATTAAACCATCTCTGGCAATAAATTACAGAGGAAAACGGGGAGGGGGAAGCCCATAAAGTAATGAAAACACTTACCACCAGATGGCACAGCAGTACAGGTGCCGCCATTCTGGCAGGGGTGTCTCTCACAGGCATCGGGATAAAGGACGCAGCCAAGCTTCAATTCCGTCAGGCCAACCACTTCTGCGAAGCTGCTGCGCTTGTTCTGGAGCGGCAGCTCGTTGTTATTTAGGACTACTGAGTCCAGGCAGCCCTGGAAGCCGCTCAGGACCTGCGTTGTCCTCTTGTCAGTCAGGCTGCGGACGTTATCCACTTGGACCTGGGCGCCGAAGTAGATTGAGCTATCTGTGCTGAGCGTCTGGAAGTAGAGGGGGGCTTTGCGGCGCTCCACGTAGCTGTCGTCCAGGGACAAGCTCGTGAAATTGCGGTTCAGCTCCAGGAAGACCGAATGCCAGCTTCCATCATTAACGGCCCTTCCAGAAATTCCCAGGATTCCGGGGCCACTTCCACAATCCAACTGGAACCAGAGTTTGCCATTGACGATCTGCAGGAGGAAAACAAAAACCAAATCGCTTCAGACGCTCAGCTGTCTCATATTACGCTCTCACAGAATCTGGAAGGACAAAGAACTTCTAGACAGTCTCTGCACACTGCTGAAGCTGCTCTTCTACAGGACACTAAAACAGTAAAAAGCTGTGCCTTTATCATGAGCAAAAAAAAAAAAAAAGATGGAAAATATAATCTTACTTTGAATTTGCTCAAAGCCAATTAGTGCGTGAAAACTAAAACTACAGAAAATCATACAGGTGCAAAACATGGGGTGCAAATAGCGATAATATATGTTTTACTGAACAGGATATGGACTGGAGGACCACTGTTCTGCTCTTGGCTCTGCTGTTGAACGGCTGTGTCTCTCTCTGCAAGTCCGAGAGCTGTGATTCTGCTCCCAGTGGTTGATATTATCAAAAGGACAGTCAGGGCACAGGATCACCTCTTAGTGTTTGAGAGGCTTGTGGCAAAGTCAACGGCCACACTTTCAGTTGGTGATGTTAGGTACTCTGCTCATGCAGACATCCTGTGCTTCTGTAACTTTAAGGAGCATTTCAACGAGGTGTGGATCTGTCCCTAAACATCATAAATTCAGTATCACTAATTACAACAGTAAGATAGTAGTTGACCAAAAGTCAGTTATTCCCCAAAGATGCAACACAACCTGCTCTGTGTATACCTCACAGATGATGTAAGATGAGTCTTACTTTTCTTTCTTTCCTAGTATTTATGCTGGACTCATAGATTTAGAGAGTTTGTAGGGGATTTCTCACTCTCCCTTCTGTCCCTCACCTGTCCCAAGTCCTCGTAAAGAGAAAATCTGTGCTACCCTGTTGGGGCAGGCAAAGTGCAGAGTGAGGGAACAGATATGAAGTGCTGCTTTCCTTATTATCAGTTTACCCAAAGATTTTAGGTTTCTCTAACAGATGGCATTTAAAATGGCTGACAAAGTCGGAAATAATTTCTTATGACACATTAATTGGATTCAAGTTCTCTGAAAGCTCTTCCAAGTATTTCACCTTTATGTCATGTTCTAGGAAGTATTTATTTCTGCAAACCCCATTTCAAGATAGTTCTGTCCCATTATTTATCCCCCTGAAAAGTTCAGGTGCTGTGTCATTTTTCATCCTTCCAGGCAGCTCATATTGTCCTCTCACTGGTGTATCTGTTACAGAGACTACTCCCCCCAGCGAGAACAGAGTTTCCACAGCTGTCAATGCAAGAACCCCACAGAGCTTTGGTGGCCTGCTGAATTGGCATGGCAAATGCAGATGTGAGGATGCTGCAGTGTGTTCATTTGCCTTTGGCCATTTTTAGCATGAACAGTCATGTCAGATGAAGACATCCTTTTGGCATGTGACTGTGTGCTCAAACTCTTCTCAGCCAGGCTCCCTGATGTGGCTTGAAGGTAAACAGGAAAGTGTTAATCTAGAGGGGCAGACCATGCTGTTGTCCTATTATCAGCATTTTATGTCCTTGGAGATTGACAAAACTACCTAGAGAAAAGCTAAGGATAAAATCTTGAGATCCTTGGTTTCTTGACTGGCTGACTCTGAACTGGACCTCAAGCCAAAACATACTAGGCAATCAGGGTATAAACCACATTACTCCTCTGCTCAGTGATTGCTCAGCAGCATGAACACAGAGGTGTTAAGCACGGGGCAAGCTCCATATAGATGCCAGCTGCCTACTTACCCTGCATGGTATGAGGGGGTGTAGAGGAATGAATACACATGTAGAAGGAGCCAAGAAGGATCTAGAATTAGCCCCCGCCATGAACAACCGGCTGTTTTGCAGTTCCTGATCTGTAGGATGTAATGAAACTGAGAAGAAATCAGATCTATGACTGTAATAGATGCTTAAGGGATGGATGTTGCTTGATACTCCTACATCTCAATCAAATAAGGCTAATGGATGTATAGAATAAAGAGTCTGGAATATTTTCCATTAAAAAACATTTTCTTACAGGACTCAAAACTCAGCCGTAAACAGTTTTTGTAGATTGAAATTGGGTCTGTTAAAGCATATTCTCAGGAGAAATCTTGGTAAAAAAGATGTCCCGATAAACAGAGAATTTTTTCTCTCCAGAGACAGAGCAAGAGTTTCTTTCCTCCCTGTGCAACAAAACAGTCCATGAACACTGAAGGTGCTGCTCAGAAAGCGTGGTCTGTCCCATCAGGAATACAAATCAAACAGAAAAATGCATACCAACATATTACACTTCGAAAAACAGCCATCACTGGATAAGCAGATAACTTGCTGCTTACTCAAAACGCTTTTTCCTATGGAAACTCTTCTACTGATTGTGTATAATATACATATACCTCCCCTATGACTACTTATGCCCTGAAGGACCTACTGCCTGCATGTCTATTACTCTTACTCACAGAACATGTTTTTCCAATTTTCTTTATAAATACAACACCACATTTGAGCACCTGGGATAAATGTTACACCATTTGTATACAGGAAACTATGATCTAAAAGATTTGCCATTAAAATATGGTTTATAGATCTTTCTCATCCACTTTTTTTTTTTACCTGTAGATGATCTGACATGCACAGTAAATATATATTGTCTGAAGGGGTAAGTTTCCTTCCTGTTATTGAAGAAACATGAGTAACCTCTAACTAGAGTGAAAGATGGAAAGGATAGTCTGATGGGCTTACAGTACTAGCCTAAGACATGACAAATCTGCATGGGAATCCACACTCTGCAACATTCTTCCTCTGAGATTTCAAGCAAGCCGTTAGTTTCAGGTCTCCATCAGTAAAAGAGGGGTAACGTCATTTCCCTGCCTCACACCACTGCTTTACAGATACATACATTGAAGACTGGGTGACATGCCCAGATACCCCTAGCAATGGGACCATAAAACCACTCTCATTAATCAGATATCACGGGCCTTGCTGTAGAGGGGCTGGGAGGAAGTATTTGTCCCCTGATGGACCTCGAGTAGGAGCAGGAAGAACAGGAAGAGCTGCAAGGAGCTGATGCTCTAAAGGGCTCCACTCTTGAGTACTCAGCAGCTGGACTGGCCAGAGAGGGAGGAGAAGGTTCTTCCAACTAACAGGTAAAATTGCTGCCCCCACTCCTAAGCACAGAGAATTCAACCATCACTCAGCAATTAATCCCTGGTGTTCCTGTGATTCCTTGTAACCACTGCGATGTCAGGGTCACTGCTCAGCCCTCAGAGGGGGTTCTTTGATTACAGCCTGGACCTCGGTACCAAGAAAAGCTGAACTTCAAACTAACTGAGGGACATTCAAGCAAGAAATATGGACATCCAATGAATACCCGGGCTCCTGTCCAGGTTCAGCAGTTATCCAATAACCTCAGTGGCATGGTTGGTCTACTTAAGAGCTGGTAGTGTCAGACTGTCAGTCCAGCACTGAATGTGTGGTGTTGCTTTTCTCACCCATCTATGGAGTGCATATAAAGCCGGGTTCTAGGCAGGGCTGCAGAGAGACTCTGAGTGAACGAAGGACACAGCTCTAACTCCGGGAAAACCTGATAAAAACCCAAATACACACCACAACATCGTAACACAGCAGAAAGCCTGAGTTACTCCATCTCACAGCAGAAACACGCAAACTTTGCAACCCCTCACCAGTGCAGCCCATGGCACCAGGAGAGACCTTCTAAACCATGAAAACAGAGAGATACTGCTTCATCCTAGCTGGGCAGAAAATTCCTACAAAGCTTCCACTTCCCAGAGCTTTCTAGGCTCAGGTTTTAGTCTCAGTTATAACAACTATGACAGGGAGGTTAATGTACACTCAAGCAAATATGCCACAAGATTCCTCACCTGTAGAGAAGTTAAAAGAACAGTGAAGACTCCAAAAGCTGATGCAATCTGTTACATTTCAATAATTTCATTCAATGAGCAGAATGGAGCCAAACACATACTGTAAATTATATTAGAATATTAGTCTGGCTAAGATGTTTGGCTAACATCTGTATTTGTGTATCAACATAGGTAATAAAATTATCAAATGGTTCTTCTGAGACCACCTCATCTCACACAGTCCATCTGCAGTCAAACACCATACAGCATGCTGCCTCCTAATCTATCTGGGGAAATATTTTGTTAGCCGAATTGCATTTCAGGTTCGTTTGTGTAAAACGGTGTATTTAATTAAAACATTACTCCTTTCAACTCCAGCCACAACTGGGATCATATCCAAACTTCAGTCCTATCCAGCATAAGCCATGCAGCAGTAATGCATTAAAATGTATAATACACACTTAAACCACGCAAAGTTTCACAAAACAAGATGAATCTCCATTATAATCCTTGGGGAAAAAAATGGAATTCTCTTCTGCAATGGACTTGTAAAGCTTTAAATGGTTAAATCTTACTTTTCTGAGTTAGCTGCCACATAGGTAAAAAGGAAATGGTGGTACTGGTTTTGGGACATGTAATCTTTCCAAAGGAAGAAAAGCCAACATTGATCTGCATCTCATTTTGCTCCAACTGTCTTAAAAGCAAGAGCATGCAACAACAACAACAACAACAAAAGGGCCAACCTCTCAAAGTCAATGGATGAGTTGCTTTGTTTGAAACAGCTGAATAAATAACACTCTTATTTTATTATATCAATAGAGGCTAGCTGGTAGGCTTTCAGCAAAGTAGTAGACAACCAGTTTGCTCTATGGAATTGATTATGCATCCAGGAAGGACACTGTCTTAAGATTATGAAATCCCTGGAGTTATCACAAATGTATGAGCTTCCAAAATTAAGCTGGCCATTTAAACACCAAAAAGCATATTGCAGCATTAATGTTTGAACAGACTGCAACGGCAGAGACTCACTTCAAAACAATCAATGCCACTCTGCCCCAACAGCACAGGTGTTTCTGCCTGTCTTCCCATGGGCTCATATCTTGTGGTCTAAATTTCTTCTACCTCTGCCTTTATTTGAAGCTTAGTGATGGGCCCTCTGGTGCTAATCCAGCACTTAAGTAGACGCCTAAAATCAAGGTATGTGAATAGTTCCAATTGGTTTCAAATACAGGAAGTTAAGCAAGTGATTAAGTGCTTTGCTGGAGTGATGCCAGAGTGCTCAAAAGAACACAGGAATTCGTCCTTTATCCTCTATTTGGAAAGCTTCTCCTCATGTTTAGTTTAATTAAAAGCAATGCTCAAATGATAACAACTTCACATTTACAGACCTCTAATTAATCTGCTTAATGGCCTCAATTCTGAGTGCCTCCCTACCTTCCAACACATGTACAGGGTTAAAAGAAAAAAAGGAAGCCTTACCTCTGGTTTACAAATGAAAAAAATGTGTGTTTAGAAAGTCTAAGCATAACTTTCTGGAAAACACCTGAGTCAGGGATCCCCAAAGTGCAGTCCATGCACCAGTTGCCATCCCTGAAGAGACCTGATGGGGCTGAACCACCTGAACATGATGGCATTTGTCTGCCACAGAGCACTTTTTCGAGAACCTAGCCTGATATTCCTCAGCTAAAAGACCTTCACAAACTAAACTCTGACAATCCCAGATCTTTTAAGTGATACCGTTTCTTAAAAAAAAGCTATGCTGAATGTAATGACTTTGTTTCCTTTAAAATCCATGCATGCAGAAGCCCAGTGCCAGACCTGGGAAAAGTACATACTCACTGCAATAGTAATCAGTAAAAGTGAATCCTGCCCTACTGAAAAGCTGAGCATTGGGTGTTGAGAAGGTAATTCCCTATGTCCGCCCCTGATCAATGCACAGGAGAAAGCAGAGACTTTGCATCCATACACGACCATGGACCTCACTCATCAGCTATGTGAGGTAGCAGCTGCATATGAAGCTGTCTACTTTCTCTTTCTTTGTTTCTTAGACCAAGGAAGCAAAACAGCTTGAAATGGAAGTTGCTGACTGAGATTGGAGCACAATAACCACAGCTCTTGTCGCTGCTCCTTGAAGTATTATTTTTAACTCAGCATCTTTCAAAGCAAAATAATTAGGTGATTATGTGAAGTGGGGACTGAAAACATGATTCCTACCTCACAGCTAAATACTCAATTCAGGTGATGCAAAGGGTGTTTCTCTTAGTGGTTTGGATCTTGTTTTGTTTTGTTTGTTTTTGTGTTCATTTGGTTGTTTTGTGTATGTGTGTGTGTATGTGTGTGTGTGTGTGTGTATGTTTTTATTTTGTAGTAATAGTAGCAGCATCAACTTTTCTATTTCAGTGGCAAAACTTCTCTGCTTTAACTGGATATTTTCACTCAGTTGTCTATGACCTGGATATGCTGTGCTCCTTAAAAATGAGAGCTTTATACACAAAACACTGGCAAAATTAATTCTCCTATCACCATTCTAACTCCAATTCAGGCCATCTCTGTATCATATCCTATTGTTTTCAAGCGGCACCTTCCACCAGGGCCATTTGTTTTTTCCCAGGTATTTTTAGAAATTACCAAACTGCAAACATTACCTACTGACATATGCTAAGAGCAAGCATGATGAAGACTTCAAAGAAGGTTTTCCAACCTGCAGTTTTGCTTGTTTTTTTTTTTTAAACAAAAACATATGCTTGAAAATTCAATCTGCATTTCTGCATGTCTCAAAGCAGAGGTTGCCTTGTGCAAGTCTGAACAACGCTGACAGTTCCTGGTAAACGACAGACAGTACTCTTGCTCATTAAATACTTCAGTCTAACAGCTATAAAATTATTTGCTGCCCATTAATAACTCATCTAGCCACTTTAATATTACCTAAAAATGCAGTCAAAAGTACCCTGAAGATTACAAATACAGACACAAAAGGCTTTATGCCATTTCTTCTGCTGCTGAATTATAGAATGTGGCTGAATTACAAATGTCAGTGTTTTCATTTGGTACCTTAGAGGCTATAAGCAGAAATTCTATATGTGTAGGCTCTTGGATGAGCCTAGCACTCCCTTTCCATCCTGCATTTATTTGCCATTCCACAGAAACAAAACAAAAAAAAAAAAAAAAAGCATGGAAAGCTTATCAATTAAATATTGATTTGGTATCAATCTCCATTGACCCAATGACTCTCTCAACAAAGAATCTTAATCCACAGAGTGCAGATAGCAGATAGGTTCATATTCAGCAGGAGACATGTTCTAAGCAGTTGGTTCCTGAATTAGCTCACTAACAGTGAGGGCACACCCTCTAACCACAGACAGGACAGAAGGGAAGAACAGCAATTTCAGCAGGCTTAGTTTTGACTCCACAGTCATATGAATGGCCAAATCTTACATCTCGTGCAGACTGGCTCCTGCACACAGACACACATAATGTGCTTATAATGAACAGCACCCAGTGGGGAATTTTCCAAGTAAAGTACCACTAACAAGCTGCTTTTCTGATTCTTGTTGCTGCTGCTGTTGTTGAAATTGCTTTTCCCTGTTAGAATCAGACTTCATCTTCTCAATCTACAGCTGAAATGAGAACAGCATTCCCCAAATCAAGAGCCAAGAGAAAATATAGAATCAAGAAAAACAACCGCAGAAAAGATAAGTTATTTTAATTACCTTCAGAATTATACAGGGATTCGCTCTGGTGTACATTATAATCCCATTGCTTTGCAGAGTTCGCAGACGGAGAGCCAACTTGAATTCCTCTTTCTTGCTATTTTCAGAAACACGATATTTAATGTAGCTATTCCCAGCAAAGCTAAGAGAAGTGTGTCCTGAAACAACCATTTTGAAAAGACAGATGTGCTTTTAGTGATACATAAAACAATTCCTCAACTGTTAAGTAATTAAAGAATTTATAAAGTTAACGAGAAAGACCAAGAAGAAATAAGTAAAATCCATTTTTGATGAGAGAAAACAAAGCTGGCATCTACTAATATTTCTGCAATTCCTTTTTTTAAGCTATTTTTCAGGGGATAGAGGAAAGTTCTATTTCTCCATACTTAAAAATAAAAAGAGGTTTCTCCAAGTACTCAGCATTTTTCAGCTTATACACTCCTGGAGGCACCAGTCTTGCCTCACTGATAACAGAGGTAATCAAAGATGACCACACCTGTACATCAGGAAGCTGAGTTAGGGGTGTCAAGTTACATGTGGGCAGATGTCAGCCAAACCCTAGAAATGAGTCCCCTGCAACCAGTGCCCAGGACCACAGTTCAGTATCTGCCATGCTTTCATCAGCCAAACAGCAAAAATCCCCTGTCCTGCAGCCAGGAATTCACTGAAGTCAACAGAAAGCTCAACTTCACTGGCTGTCCACCTGGCTCTTCATATCCCAGGGAACAACACAGATGCAGAGAACTAAGAGATGTCCTCAAACTTTCTTTTTGGGATAGTGTATTGTTTTCATTAATAAAGGTTGGAATTCTGATAATCTAAATAGTAAGCAGAAGAGTTAATTACAGAGCTTTGCCCATGGGCAGGAGAACATCTGGCATAACATTCTCTAGGAAAAATCCTGTTTTCTCAGCAGCCTGTTTTACTGAGCTGGTATTCAAGCAAGCCAGCGGGAATTTCCAAACAGAAACTGGATCACAGTCTACAAACAGCCCCTTTGCTATAAAGACAAGTATTTATAGGGCTTATAAACAGACACCCCAAGTGCCCGTGGTGAGATGTGTTAAGCAGTACATTTTCTGTTTACTTCACTGGCACCTCTGCCTACAAAATGAGAATGGCAGCACTTTATTGTCCAAGTATATTCCACTTTATGGCTGTGACATGCACCTGAACACTCGCCAAGCTTTCCTGGTGGGCACTGGCAGATGAACGGTCTCCGGTTAGCTTCATACCCCACACACTGCATGTCCCCTGGACACGGCTTCTCTAGACAGGGATCGTTGGACCCTGGGCAGAGTCCTCCTGCAATAAGTTAAAATACCGTCAGGGATCCATAGTGTAAAGTATGGTCTGCTGCAATAAAACAGTAATGAAAGACAATTATTGATTGCACACTTCAGTACAAGCAAAAAATGGCTTAATAATAATAACAACAAAAAAGTCCCAAGAAACCTTCATAGAAAGAACAGCTTTTGGACAAGTACACAGCAGAACTGCAATAGTTCTCTTCCAAAGAGTGCCCTAAACCCCATGGAAACATATTATAAAAACAAACTATTATGAGAAGTAACTGGTTTATAAATGTGTGTGATAACTCTCAGGCCATCCATCTTCCCACAAAGCTTCCTGCACAAGAGCTTTAGAGATATGAGGGAAAAAAAATTGCTTGAAGCTATGCACTCCTTTTACCCCAGCACACCCATGAGAAGCAAATTTAAGGAGGTAGAAATGGTCACAGCACCAAGCCTACCAGAGCTCAAGAAGCATTTGGACAATGCTCTCAAGCACATGATGTGATTCTTGGTGGTCCTGTGCAGGGCCAGCAGTCAGACTTCAATGATCCTTGTGGGTCCCTTCCAATATATTCCAGGATATTCTGTGATTATAAGCCACGCTCGGGCTACAGTGACACCTGGATTTTTCATTTTCTTACTACACAGGACATACTGCCAGCTTGATCACACAGCACAGGCAAACTTGCCCTCTCCCTATGTTCCTCCTGACATTTCTGATCTCACATCCTACCCAGCTTGCCCAGGCTACCAAAACCTGCCCTCCTTTTTTCTAATCTGCAGGGACAGAACTATACTGACTTCTACATTTACTTAAAATACTTGAGCAACACAATTATACATACATTTTTCAAAATCCCCTAAATTCTTTACATCTATCAAGCTTAGCATGTCAAGAACTTACTATTTAAAGCCTGTCAATGTCAAAAGAATTTTTTGCATTTCATGGGGTTTGGCTAAAACTTCATTGTAACTTCTAAAAGTGTCTAAATAAATCTGTTTTGATTGCCCCAATCTTAGAAGATTTGCACACACTGTCTACAATAATGCAAAACATAATACAACTATTACTGCTTAATATATGAATTTTCAGAAACATGTGACTTCCACAACAGCTAGCCTCTTCTTGATTGTAATAAGGTACTTGGGAGATGCAGGGTCCATTTCTACATTTGGGCATCTGTATATGGCTGTTAGGAAAGTAGACTTCAAATACAGGAAAAAAAAGGCACTCCTGCCCTTGCTTTTGTTGATTTGCTGCCCCAGCCTGAATGGAGGCAAAGGCAGTTGCTTGGAATAGACAGACACCTCTTTTGTTTATCAAGGTAATTTATTTAAGACATGCAGGTGATGAATTTAATGATAAAAAGCACCTTCCTAGCTATTGCTTTCTGAGTATTGGCAGTTCTTGTATATTGTGGGATCTGTATTGGAGGATCCTTATCATATTCAAAAAATAGTTTACTTTTGAGCACATTGTTTTATTTACAGTTTATAAAGCAAGGAATCAACCTGTTAGGGAGTACATCTCCAAAAGTAATGGAAGAAAGAATCTTACTGCTCTCACACTTTTGTACAAGACAAGCAGGGCTCATAGTAAGCATAGCTGAAATTACCTGACATTGTAAGTATTTTCTGGGAGAAGAAAAATTGCTACTGTAGCTTTCAAAGTGGACATGGGCTGACTACAAATATGGCAATTACTGTAAATGTCCTCCTTGATGTACAACACAGTCAATTTAACATTTAACATCCTCCCCTCCTTTATCAAACATTTGTTTGAGAGGTCTATGGAGTAAAAGATTTACAGTACTACCTGTAGCACTGTTAGAAAATGATGCATGGCAATCTTTATTAATCACATTAGTAGGTAACATTAACAGGAATAACAGCTGCAATACACAGTCACACTTTAGGCCTTATAGAATCAAGAAAAAACTGTCACAGGGTTCTGGACTACAGGTTTATGTTTTATTTAAATGTAAGATCTGTAGAATTTAACAGAGAATATGATGTTTTCTATACTTTGGTTTGTTTGTCCTTTTTTTAGAACAAAACTCTTCATTTCTTAGAATTCAATGGCAAGTAACAATTATTTTTGAAATTATAATGGGTTGTTAAAAATTCTACAGGCTGCTTTGTATTTTTGCCTTGGTTGCTTTAGCTATTTTAACTCATGGGACAAATACACAGCATTCTGGTGTCTGCAGAGTATATCTCTTCTCTGAACAGACTTAAACATTTTCTGAGGCTGCAATTCAAGTGAGCCTCTGTGTAGCTGATAGACATGCCATTTGGACTAAGGCCCCACAGCTTGTCACTGTGCAGCAGAAAGAGGCACTGAGATTTCCAAATCTGGCTCTGCAAATTTTCACATCCCCTAACCAATGACTGTATGCTTGACGTGAAGAAATAAAGAAACTGCTTCCTTTGTTATCCATCTCTGCCAGGCTTTTTTAATCTGATTCAAACTCTGATTTGTACTTTAGATCTAGCCTTTCATATTCAGAAAAGATATGGGAAAGATCTAACGTACTCTGTGCAACGGTGGAGATAACTGTTTATCCTGAACAGCCAAGAATACTCCTTCTGGTAAACTACAAGGAAACCAACGTTTTATTCATCCTGCTGCACCAGGATTTCATAGCTGTCACAAAACTTTAAAATATTCAGACTTGTGAGAACTGCTTTATGCCTGTCTGTATATGTATACTTATAAGTACATAAGCTACAAATCTGCATTATTGCATTGCCCCAGCTAACATGCATTTTCAGGCTGATTTCACAACTATGTGGAACAAAATTGAAAAATTGTTCAAGGTTATGTTGTCCACATCAAAGATTTACAGCCTGAGTTTAAATAAAATTACTGTAATGTTGCAGTTCCACTCCAAAGAGCAGTCTATTTTCCATCCAATAAAAGATTCAAGAAATATAGGTCCAAATTGATCTTTTTTTTTTCCTAGGCAGGTCAAGACAATCTACAGCATTCTTTTGAAACTCACATTAGAATTAATAAAAACTGTTCTTTACAAGGTATCACAGAAACACACGAGCTAGCATCAAGCAGTGCGTGGCAAGAAAAGGTGGAATAGACCCACTTGATTTTGACAGATCATCTTCAGTTTAATTCTCTAAAAGAAGATAAAAGTATTTCAATCTTCTAACCAATATACTGAGGAAGAAAACACTGTTCCATTACAAGATGAGAAATTTATTTAATTCCCATTCCTTCAAAAAAGAAACACTTCTAGGATTGTAAATATATTTTGAAAATTGAGTGCTTCCACAATTTTAACTTCAGCCTTGTGATATTAGGTGGTTTTTTATCAGCCTAGTCTCCTGAATCTATATGAGCATTACAAAGACTCTGTTTTTCTCACTTATAGAAAAAAAAGCTTGAAAGGAGGGTGATTCCTGAAAGCCAGAGTTGCAGGAAGCTTGTAAAGCAAACTCGAAACTGCTAACTCAAATAATAATTAGTTTACTGTGGGGAGAAGACTGGCAACTCATGATCTGCAATCTGTTTTTATTTTTGAAGCACAGTGATCAGGTATTGTAGGCAGTGATTATTCCATACATGTCAGTGCAGACAGCACAGAATTGTTTCTGCACAAGCCAGCAATGGGTTTCAGTTGGCTCAGGTGCCCCTGGAAAACTCTCTGTTCCACAGCATGTCCCAGTGAAACAGATTCTCTCAGAGCTTTGAATAACAAGACATTTTAACTCCTTCAGCCTCTCCTTGATCCCAGATTTCATTAGGACTCCTTAAGTGATACACAGCAATTCCCACTTGCCCTGGTTCTGCAGTCGTGCCCCCACGCTGCAGCTCTCCCACTTTTTATATGAGCTTGTACATTCTCAGCATGGGCTTTACTGCTGGAAATATTCACAGGGAGAAAACCTTCCTTGGACAAAGGTGACATAGACTACAGCTAGATCTAACCAAGTTATCTGCAGTTTTCTGTTCCCAAGCACAGACCTTTTTCCTCAATTTTCCTTGCCAGGAGAATTCCAGGCTCATTAATATGCCTGTGTGTGCTTCCTGAAAATAGGAAAAGCAGTGTTGTACACATAAGAACTGGGTTGCTGATGCCCAGTCCCTCAAGGCATCCAGGACTCTTTTAGAGGCAATGTGTGTTCTGTGGAGCTGAGGCCAAAATCACCTCTGAAGTATAGGTCCTGTATTAACAGCAGATCCTCACAACCTATGATTTCCTTCTGTCAGAGACTTCAGAAAATACTGGAAGTGGCTTCATAAAGTCTGAATTGTCTTGTTTCACGAGAAAGTGGTCCAAGGCTGCTGTTCTCTTGACTAAATAACGTGGATGTGTCTGCACTTTTGCTGAACACTCCTGGGTCTATTAGAAAAATTCTTTCAAACCATTAGGCCAAAACCATATTAAACATTTGAAATGGAATTAATCTCATCTAACTTTAGGGCATGATTCTTCTGACTGATTTAGACATCTAGGGAAAGATGTATCACATTATTAAAAATATGTCATTCTTTCCACTATCTGCAAATGGGGCCTGGAGTGACCGGCACAGATGTAGCTATATGCCCATATTTGTCAAGATTATTTCAATCCATCCCTCTCCTGTGAACACATTAATGTACCATCACTTTTGTAAGATTATAATGCAGAACAACTCTAGAGCAAAGCAGTCCCAACAAAACCTGCTCTACCCCTGCACCTTTGTCTCAACACAGAAGAATTATTTTGTATCATGAAAAAATACGGAATAAATTTTTGCCTCTGAAAAATGAGACTGCCGTGAGAAATGTTTTACAGGAATATATGTATTCCATTCCTCCTACTTTTATTTCTCCCAGCAGTGACAGATGTTTGCATACCTCATGCCATGTGATGGGAGGTTGGTAATTACATAGCCCCTCCGGTCATGCTGACACAAACCCCAGTTTGTGACAATATTTTTCATACAAACACAAACAGATGAGCAAAAAATCTAAGGAGACAGTCTGTTATTGGAAAACTCTTTAGTTCAATGTTATTGATTTAAAAGCTAAGATTGATGCATGTGAACTTTTGAACTTATTCTTCCAGAGCTGAGCTGCTGAACCTCCGAAGTTCACCCACTGCCTACTTGACAGTCTCCCTACATTTTCACATTAGGTAACTCTGTTTGCTCACACAGGTAATCTAGGTAAGTTATGCACAGCTGGCATGCATAAATTGTGCATATCTGTGACATCTGCCAGTGGACAAAAACACTCCAAGTATCATACATATTTCAAGAATGAGTGAATTAGTTCAAACTCAAGCTTTCTGGGCCGTAATTGAATCAGATCTCTGGAAACATATGCAATATTTCAATGGCTTCTTCATAATTCAAGGTATTAATATTTATTGAATGTGGAACTCTTTTAGCAACAAAGGACGTATAATACTTTTATTACACGGCTAATATCTTGCTAATGCTGTCTTGTTAAACAAGCCAAAATAATTTTTTTCTGGAATTGCTGCATTTGTGCATTTATGTATAAGAACTACTGATGGAAGAAGTATTCCGTTTTTCTAACTCTTTTACTCTAGTCTTTAGCTTTCATGAAAGCAAAACTACCCATACATTCTCTAACTATTATACTCTCACAAGTCTTTTATCTCCTACATGAGAAAACACAATGTGTTTACCTAAATACCAAAATATTTTCTGTGGCTCCTTTAATTAAAAACAGTAGAAGAGGATGAAGGATTAACTAACGAGGAGAAGGCTCATGAATTTTTGCTTCCCACCAAGGTGTATTATTTCTGTGCAAGTAATAGACACCAAGGTGTTCACCTCTTTGGCAACTATATCTAACTCAGCAGCTCTGGTTGTATGGCAGGCTGGATGTGCTCAACCCCACCCCAAATAGTGTGGATCCCCCGTGGGAAATCCACACTTCATGGCTCAAATGGGAGCAGTGGGAACCCCTCCAGCTTTTCAGCAGGACCAGGACAAGCTGCCTGTTGCAAGTGTTCCCACACAGCAGTCTTCAAGGCCATGGTAAATAGCCCAGAGGCTGAGGACTACAGTCGCTCTCAGAATCCCACTGCCTTTCCAGCAGCCTGTCATCCATTTTGAGGATTGACTGGTACACGACGGAAGAATTTGGAAATCACTGTCCCAGCTGAATTTCTGTGCTTCCATTGCAAGCTTGCTGTGCCAGGAGAGCTGTTGGGTCAGAACTGCGCTGCACTGCGAAGTCCCTTTTTTGGAGTTAAGCTAAGGGATTATGAGGCAGAGGGAATAATACATCATTATTGACTTTAATAAGTAGTGAAATGAAAGGATAAACTGTGAAAATTTTGGCTGCCAGAAAACCAGTTTCTGACTGTGAAGACTATCACCATTCCCACGGCGATGAGGATTTGTGACTTCTTGATACAAAAGTGAGACTAAGCTATAACTTAGAGAACATAAAAAAGTTTGGCAGACAGTGTTCCTGCACTGGCTCCTGGACCTGACTGGAGGATATTCCAGCATTGTCCTTTTTAAACCTATGAAAATCCTCTACTTCAGAGCCTTTCATGTGTAACAAAATGCTGGCTATTGTTATGATAGATATGTCCATTTGAAACTTATAAGACTCTTACTTAAAAAGTGGACAGATAGTCCACTCTTGAGTGTACCTCAGTTAGAGAATCATGCTATTTTTTTCAGAACTGAACTTCTATGGCATTATTATCGATGTGCCACAGAAAGAAAAATTATTTCTGTTTAAGTTTTATGCAATTTGTGCCTATTTTCATCCCCACAGAGGTCAGTGGCAAAATATGAAGCCCTGCTGACTGCTGCAGAAACAAAGGTTGGTTATTGAGGGATATGGCTGCTGAATTCTTGTATTGCTCTGTGTGTGTGTGGATGTGTGCTTAAGATGAGGGAGACTTAGAGGTATTGATTTTACAGCAGCTTTTTTCTCTGCTCTTAAATGAAGTGGAATGAGGAGCAAATAGCCTGGCAAACAAAAGAAACAGAGCCAGTATTATAATTGCCTGAGGTTTTAAAATCCAAGTGCAGAATCATACAGAAGCTTGGCTTGCGAGTCTATTTGTCATATGCCTATGTGAAATCTCTGCCAAAATGTGGAGCAGCCCGAAACCTACCCTGTCCCCTACTGCAGCATCAAAGGTCAGGAAAAGCACTTGCTAATAAAATACTTCATTGGTTTCTGTGGCTGTCTGCAACAATGGGACTGGGAAAGGCCTTTCCACCTGCCTGGCTTAGGTCAGGGGTGCTTTTCCTTGGGGACTGCTGGTGCACTGCTGGAGACCAGGCTGCTCTGCTGCGGCCACAATCCAGGTTTATTCCAGTGGTGGCACCAACTGATTGGGAAACTACATCCCTCCCTCTCTTCATCCTTCCTCTCCCACTCCCTCCCCTCCCCTGAAAGCTGGCTGATGGCTCTGATTGCGGAGCCTCCAGGAAAGCAGTCTTTGTTGTGAAAGGCCAAAGTTCATAAACTTCCATTTACATCAGTAAACACGAACAATTCTTCCCGACCCTGAGAAATCAATTCCCACAACACATCAGCCAGTCATGCTTTAGTGGACTGAATTGAAATGCCCCTTCTAATCTGCATCAGAGGGATAAAATGGATCCTATGGCATAATGTGCAGCAATGGGAGGGGAAGAGGGAGCAGTACTCACCATTGCACATGCAGCGCACATTCCTGTAAAAGCGAGGACACACAAAACTAATTCGTGCTGTGCTGTAAGTCATCAGGGAATGTGAATCAATAGACAGACTTTGCTCACAGTGCTGTTCCTGACAATCCAGTCCAGAGCAATTCTTCTCCAAGATAGCAGAAATACGAATCACATTTTCCAAGTGTCTCTGTGCATTGGTAAGCTTCTGAATCAAATAGGCAGGCTTATAGAAACCACCACTGTGCATCTGAACTGCAAACAGCATGTCGAGCTGGCTGCTGCCTGCCACTGGCTGAATGCTGATCACGTGCAGGCTATCCTGTTTCTGGGAGAGCACCGCGTTGCGCAGGGTGCGCCTGAACCCGTGCATGTGGAGACCCACGAAGTCTTCCGGGGAAACGTTCTCAAAGCGGATGGTGACCGTGTTCTGCAGCATTTCTTGCAGCAGCTGCTCAACGTGGACCACAACATCGATGGGCACCTGGAACCGGCCATCGCTCACAGAGACATTCAGGACGTACTTGCCGTTATCCAGTCCTCCAAGGGCGATGATCTTCCCATCGTGGCTGTTGACCTGGAACAAACTTTTCTGCTCTGATTTTAGTGTGTATGTGAGGACATCATACACATCTTGATCTGTGGCATGAATTTTCCCAATCACTCCTCCAGGAAAATCATCTTCCATGGTGACAATGAAAATCTCCAGTGGAATGGCGGTTGGTTTGTGAATGCTCTCTTCAATAACCCTCACCTGAACATAGGTATGGGAAACCTGCTGAGGCTTCCCGGAGTCCTTTGCCTAATGTAATTTAGAAAAAATAAAAATCCAGAAAAAAAAAATAAAAACACACATAGAACACAGCCTGCAACCATAATTTCTTGCTATGTATATTCTCACAGCATCAGTAATTCTGAAAAGAAATTCTCAAAAGAACACTCAAATGCATTTGGAAAATATATATGTAAAGAAATGTCTCAGCCATTTCTAGCAGTTGAACTTACAAACTCTTTAGGGAAGCACTGATCTCTAAGTGGATTGCAGAGAGAAATGTGTCAGTAGAATGTCTCATTATTAAAACTGAAATGTTCCCAGGATCCCACAACTATCACTTGTCATCTTCACAATGGAGAATATACCAACAATGTGGTATATTCTGCTCCAAACACAGTTTGGGCTCACTTCTACCCTGGAGAAGAGACTGAATTCCAGTGAAATATCAGCTTTCTGCATTGCTTTGTGTGCTCCAAGGCACTCCAGACCCTGCTTAACTTGTCTGGATGTGAGGGAGCTCAGAATTTTTCTACAGCTTTCTGCACTTCTTTACCTGGAGCAATCAAAAAACATGCTTGACATAAATAAAATTTATCATCCTCCAAAAATGAAATAGATGCTTGTGCTGTTACTAATGATAAAATACGAGAGCAGCACTGCACTTGGATAGATGACTGGATGACCCAGAGCAGGTATTACAGCATCATTTGCAATTTTTGTAGAGAGCAAAAGAGCAAGTATGACAAAAAACCCAAGGCTATCTTGACAGAAAGGTGTGCAAACCTGAATCAGTGTCCTTTCTTACAATAAGAAAAATATTTTATTGCAGTCCCTGTTACGATATACTGCTCCACACATTTATTTGCTTCAGAGAAGAATAGAAGACTAAACTGCCACTAGGAAGAAATGTAGGACATGTTCAAAGATCTTTGTATTTGGACACGGGAGGAAAATTTACAGGCTGAAGGAAAAAATGGCAGGATGATAACACTAATATGGACACTTCTAGGAGTAGATTAGTAACTCTAAGACACTCTAAAATTCATTCATCTTCACTCCTAAAAGAGCTGGGTGGAGTATTTAAAAATATTTTATATATATGTGCAGACAAATACCCATGTACATAGAGAAGAGATTATGTCTCATTCCACTTTCTATTTTAACATTAATTCTTAATAAACCTAATACAGAGGAGAAACCTGATAGTGGAAAAGCAGCACTCTGGCACATATGGATGGAAAGAAACATTTTTATGGTCTATACACAACAGGAAATTATAAAATATGTTCTCACTGCAGAAATCCCTGAAGAAAATAATACTGGGAGGAATCATGCCTCCACAATCCAACAGCATGGTTTTCTGAGCATGTTGGTGCATCTCAGACATGGGGGTCTAATATTTGATTTATACGAAATACATGGATCTCTAAAGCTATAGGATGCTGCTCGAATTCAACTCATGCCAAGTTTTGGCTACATTAGAACTCTGGCTAGCAAACTACCCTGAAAGCAGGATATTTTACTATTAGGCATGGTAAGAAAGAAAGGTGATTATTTTTTATTTCCCTACAAGGCTAAAAAATAGTTTTCAAGGATATTAAATGACAAACTTATAAAACTTTGATTTGAACTGTTAGTTAGCATCAGAGCCTATATTTTGTGAATCGTAACCAACAATTGCATCTAAGGATGCTACTGCTGTGAATCATCATTAAATGTGCTTGTAAAGGAACAGACAGGCTGTGTTTAGAGAGATCAACCCCAGCAAAGCAAGTGAAGGAAACAAGAATTTCAGACACAGCTTGTGGGACCATGACTCATTTCAGTGAAGAGGTTCATTCCCTAGACTTGCATATTTACTGAACCCTAATACATCTTCCCTGGCAGACCTGAGAAATGCAAACAAATTACTTTCGGATTTACAGGTTTTGGCAATCAAAATTACCCTGGTTACAAAGCTTCTCAAAGATTATTCTAAAGCTAAGTTTGAGCTGGACTTCTATTGCAGGTCTTATTTTGACATTCTTTAAAAGCTAAGTTGACCTTGGAAATGTGATTTCATGAATTCTTGGAAGGCTTCCAAAAATTTATGATTAAATTTATGACTTAAAAGCAGAAATTATTTTCGTTCCTAAAGCAGTATTTCACAGTCACTTGTTCTGGGGTGTATTCTTATGTATATAATGCATTTTTTCTCATTTTCCTTCCTTAGCTACAGAAAAAAAAATGATGAAAATCTTAAACCATAATGGTCGCTGCTCAGAAAATTCATTTCATGCCAAGGAAATTGGAAAGGTGGCTGGCTACCTATTTATATTTATATGAAACTAGGTTTAAGAACATCAAAGAAAATATTCTGCATTGTGCATTTGCAAACTGGAATGTGTGGTATTTACTCGTAGAATACAGTCCATTAAAACCAACCCATACAGGCCAAGTACAGGATGCCTACTACTAAGAGATTTTTTGTTTCAGACGTAAAAATCGAGCCTTACCTGCACGCAGAGCACATACTCAGTTGAGACCATGTGCTTGAAGATGACTGCAGACCTCAAAACACCATGAGGGTCCAGTGTAAACTCCTCCTCTTCATTGCCAGTGAGGATGGTGAAGGTAAAAGGGGGGCCATTGTGAAAAGAGTCTTTGTCTGTCACTACCAGCTGCAAAATGCTTGTGCCCACTGGTTTATTTTCCTTTACACATATACACAGCGTATAAAGAAAAGGATTAAAATGATACATATTGCAATCATAAAATACCACATTTTTCTATTGTGAATATTCAACTGAATGCTCTTTGCCCAGGCTGGCATTTCACAAGCTGCGTTCTGCTGACACTGCTTATGCCCCATGGGCCACTGGCAGAGACGAAGGTACTGCCACACCTCCAGGGCCTGCTGGGCTCTCTCTGATATTCTGTCTGATAAGGACTGACTAAAAGTCAAGACTCACACCCAGAGCAAGGTATAAAGAAGTGTGAACTGATCCCAGAGCAGACATTTTGAGGTTGGAGTGCCTGATGCAGCAGGGATAAATGTTAAAATGTGTGACAGATGCTGTGGTTAAGGAGCCTCAGCAAACAGAAAATTACCAAGACTCAAGGAAGATTTGTTTGTATTTTCCTTTAGATAAGATCACTTGATACATGTTTTGCAGATAGATCATCAAAAGGTACTTAACTGAAACCAAATGGCGATGCATTTTAAAAGTCACAGAAGTTTTTGATGTGCAGGATAAACTTACTTGAATTACAGCTGTGTAGTTAGCTGGAGTAAACACAGGGCTGTTATCGTTCACATCAGAAATGTCCACATTGACTGTCACAGATGAAGACAAAGGAGGGGTACCACTGTCTCTTGCTTGGACAACTAATGAATAACCAGATATCTGAAAAAAGGTGAAAACAGTAAATCATTGTGAAAGTGGTCCTGAATTTTAACCCAAGTTCTTTACATTCAATGCACCACCTTCCATATTCTAATGATAGCTGTGTGGCCTCATTACCTTCCTGCCCGTAGTATAACATTACCCTGTTTATCACCGCACTGTGCCCCAACTTCTGTTTTATAAGGCTACCAATAAACATAACAGCATCATTGTCTTAAAATAACTGTATCGGATAAAGCATTCCTGAAACAAAGGGGCAGACAGAAAATAAATGACAGATAATATCTGAAGTCAGGTATTAGTCCTGTAAGCTTACATTTTAATCTCTCCTAGGTGTCAGCTGGGATAAGTGACCTGATTCTATTTATCTTACAGTTGGTTTCCAAGATATTATATAAATTGCTTATTAGAGCCAGAGTCAGTTTGACACATACTGTTTCTAACGCGGTGATGGAGAGCCAAGAAAAAGTTCACAGGCAGTTGGCTTAAACACACTGGAAAACATTTGGGAGTATGAGGGACAACAGTCTCTGTAGCAACAGAATATTATCCACCACTCTGCAGAAGATAAGTGGGCTTTAGTCTGCTTGTTTGCAACAGACACAAACAACTCAGCGCAGTGCAGTGCATCATCCATGGGCCCTCTACACACATATGCCTGTGTGTGAGGTGTGAGCGTATGTGACAACTTGCAAAAGCTCTGTCTATGCACAGTTTATGGATGACAGTTGGATTTTCCAAACTGCATCCTTATGTTGGCTTCTTTAGGTCTTACAACTGCTTTTTACTGTGTGTTGCTCCTTGCTCCGCAGGGAAAGCTGCCAACATGCCTGCCCTTGAATCCTCTCACGGAGGAGCAAGAGAAGGGCGGAACGTGCCAGGTACAACACTTTGCTCCATCCTCTCAGTGCAGGGCTGGAAAGGGGAAAAGCATGCCCTTGCAGGGGACAACAAGATAATGTTAAAGGGGCTTTTTTGGGAAGGGCATGGGAGGGAAGGAAATTCAAATACATTTGAAAAATAACAGCTTTTTTTGTGGTAGAGAGGAGCTCCGACTGAGCACACAAAATAAGGGGGCTCTTCTGGGATGTGGGACCAATGCAAAGCAAAAGGGAACATGTTTTTGGGGAGTTGTATGGAGGAAATAGACTGTGATTTGGTAGGGGCAAAGTGACACAGGAGGAAAGAGGAATCCTGAAATATGGAAAGTCAAGAAACTTGAGTAAGTGAATTAATCTTTTTTTTTTTAACCATAATTTCCACTGCTAGCTAAAGACAGAGAGTTTTGTAGAATCTCTCTCTTTTTTTTGTTCTGTGTTTGCTTTCATTTCAATGTATCTCAGAAAGGTAGATGGCAAAAGTCATAGTCTTTGTGTGATTACAGCTCTGAAAATAAGTCTCCTTAAACCACTCACATCTGGGAGTCAGCACTGTCTTTGGGGATGTACAACAGATGGGGCATCATATATAATTTTCCCTGAAGGGGTCAGAAACACCTGTGTCTAGGAAATGCGCCAAGGAAGCAAAGAAAAAGACAATATCACAGCTTATTTTAACTGAGGGAAACTTTGGAAAATGCAGACCTAACACAGCTGGCATTACACACACACTTGTGAGGGTAAGAGTGTGTGTGTGTGTGTGTGTGTGTGTGTGTGTGTGTGTGTGTGTGTGTGTGTGTCTGAATGCAGCAGCACATGAGTGCACTTCAGAAACTAAGAAAAGTCGTATTAAGACACTCAGCCTGTGCTTTTATTACAGCCAACTTGTAACACGGACAGGCACTGTTACTCCCCTCTTTTAGACAGTCTGTGGTAAAGTCATTCTACCACCAAACATGAACAATTTAATCCTGCCTTTGTGATAACACACAAAGTGGGTTTTGCCACTGTTTTAAGAAGCAGGTCTGCTTCCAGTAAAGAGCTTCTCCAATTGAGCCCATATTCTGAAGGTAGAAATCTGCTACCCCAGTTATGTGGGTGCATTGCTGAGAGGCAGGAGGCATGGATTTCTTGGTGTATTGCAAGATTTCTGAAGCTATGTAGCACTCTCCTGCTCTGCTAGTAGCACATGCAACTGCATTTGTTTGTTTTTTCTTTTTTTCCCAAAAGCTGCTAATTGCTAGCTATGGCAAAACGGTGATAAATAATCCTGAATGAGTAATGGAGTGAGCAAACAAAGCAGCAGAATCTGTTTAATGAAGCACTCTTTCACTTTTGGTACAGCCTGGCCACTTCATAACATCCCCTCCCCAGTGACATGTTTTGCAGAGCGCTAATTAATGGCTGAGGTCTCAGCTCGGCGCTCGGTGCCACAATCTGGAGCATTTTGTAAGCACTCAGTTGCACACACAGCTGCACGTGTGCACTTGCACGCACAGGGGAGAGGAGGCAGCTCATTAACACAGCAGCAGCTCCCACTGGCACCACAGGAGAAATCCAGTGCTGCTCCTCTCCCCTGATGCGACCCCAGCTGCTGTGGGGGTGCAGAGTGGGAGTGGCAGCAGAGCAATTGGTGTGTAGATAGACTGGGGACAGGGCTGGCATGAAAAGAAGTGGGAAAACGTTAGAAAGACCTGTTGGAGCATCTCAGGCTGATTGCTGCAGAGTATAAAAGAAACTCCTTCAACACAAGCTAGCAGCAGAGTGGAGATTGATGCACATCTGTAAGTCATTGCAAGTTAAGAAGTCCCATATGTCTTACCCTTTCTCTATCCAATTTCTTTTTAACCTTCACGAGTCCCAAAACAGGATCAACTGAAAATTCATTGTCTTGATCTCCATTCACTATGGAAAAATGAATCTGACCATTGGGAGGACTGTCCAGATCTTCTGCTATCAACTTTTTTTGAGAAAACAATAAAACATTAGCAAAACAAATATTAAGTGATCTTTATGATACATTAATTGCTCAACACTCCAAAGAGTAAACTTCACATTCCATCAGACTACTTATACCTGAACTGCACACCTCTACAGCAATCATTCCAATAGGTTTTTGTTAGGAGGCTTCACTTGGACCTTTTCAAAATTCTAGTCTGAAAACATGCAGAATATTCCATATAACACTCTCTCTCTGGATCCACGAGCTGCAAGACGAGAATACTGTGAGGTTTGGGGAGGGCACACAGCATGCCAGACTACAGAAATACTATGTATTTGGAGCTCTGAGCAGCCTGGTGCAGTGAAAGGTGTTCCTGTACACAGCAAGGAGGTTGGAACTAGATGATCTTTAAGATCTCATCCAACCCTATGACTCTATGATTGTATTTCACTGAAAAGTAGAATTCTGCCTTTCTATTAAGACATGTTTCTTTCTAGCTGACTCATGAAATAAAACACCTTAAATATGCCATTGCTTTTTGACAGCATAACAGGGTTAAAAAGAAAGGGTCAATACTACTACTACTACTACTTTCTTTTGGGGAGAAACTGACAGAAGCTTGGAGAGCAGCAGCAGACGCAGAGTATTGTCTAGAAAATAGTTTGGGGACTTCAAGATGCAGTAGTTATCATTATTAAGCAGCGCAGCATTTTTTTAGGGGCAGAGGGCTTCACCACACCTAAATGCCACCCACGGCCCCACCCACCATGACCACGGAGTCCCCGACGGCCGCGTCCTCGCTGATGACGGCGCTGTAGACAGCCTGGCTGAACATGGGCGCGTTGTCGTTGACGTCTGTCACGTTCACGTTTACTGTCGTGACCGCGCTCAGCGCTGGAGTTCCTCCGTCCTTTGCTTCCACTACTAAATAGAAGTCCTTGCATGATTCAAAATCCAAAGCTTCAACAATGGAAATCATTCCTTTGAAGCAAAGGAGGGAATGTCAACAGCCAGCAAAAAAAAAACCAAAAAAACAGAGTAAGGGATTTGACTGTAGTAAACAGTACAGCATGCTATTTATCACCATGGCACACATACAACACTAACTGTAAGACTGCCCAATCCAATAAAAATGTTTATTCAGGTTTCTGTCGTTTGATTAAAGAATGATGCCAATTGCACTTTTGTGTTGCCTCTGCAGAAAGGACCTTTACAAGGCATGAGGCAATGAATGGTTCCTCATGAAAATAGCTTTCATTATGTGAGGATCATAGATGAAGAAGTGGGGGCCATATCCACCCATTTACCATCTCATTCACAGAGCCTCTGGGAGAACTGGATGCCGACTCTGGAAATAAGCCCTGACAAGTCAACAGAAATTCACTCCCACACAATTAACTTCTCATGAATTAAATACAAATGAATAGGATATGAATACCTCTGAGAAATCAGTTGTCTATCATTTAAGTGATTAAACAGAGACTTCCCCACTCAACTAGGTTTATAAATTTTGTGTTACTTCATCACACAACCAAAATTAAGATTCTCTGTAACTTGACTCACTCCATGCACCCAGACTCCCTCTAGGATAGAAATGATCTGATTTCTAGTATTCTCACAAACCTCCAACAATATCAGCTTCCTAACCTTTATAGGAAATGTATTTCAGGACTTAATAATCATTACAGCTAAGAATTCCTTCCTATCATTTAACCAAAGTAATCCAAATGTAATTTAAGCCCATTCACGACTTCCTTTCTTATGACTGGGCATGGAGCACAGTTTATTTCCCTCCTCTGCACAGGTACTTTCTACAGACATGAAAACTAACAGCATGTCTTCTCTTTTCTATCTTAAACAGCCTTAATTCCTTCAGTCTTTCCTGGTAAAACACATTTTACAGACCTCAGATTATTCCTCTTAATCTTGTCTGGGATCTCTCCAAACAAATTCCACCTTTCAGCATGACTTGCTGAAAGCAGAAGCCCTGAAGAGAAGCTTTCAAGTGGCTAGCAGAGAGTTCTCACTGATAAATGGTGTGAAGGACAGTATTTTTCAAGCTCTGATCAGGCATGCTACATCATCACTCTGCTGTCTAGAAACTGAGCTTCTGCCTCTAAACAGACAATAATGGAGCTGTCACACATTAATGAATAATATATGTAATTGAAGTTTTGGGTATTTTTTTTTCCTGTGTGATTAAGCTTCATTATGGGTTTTTATTGATTTATTTCCTTGGCTTCATTGTCAAATGTGAAGTTAAGTATCGCTGCCTAGGCATATTTATGTTTAAATTTTGCTAGCACTAATCAACATGATGAAGATGACAGACAACACACAAGCCCCTCACATGAGAGGAAGCAGTCTCCACTGAGTGGAGAGCCATTTTTGCACACACTTATAGAAATAAAATATCGCATAATTTTGAGATTTTTCATGTTACTGGCTGTTACAGTTGCACCCAAAGAAGTGTTATCTTCAGCTTTTAAAATCAAGACTGCTTTGCTCTCAGACTCTAGTGGCAGATTTGTACTGGTCATACTGAATGCTATGAGAAGAAGGAAATCCACTACAGGAAGCATAGATGAAATAGCTGACAGCTGATGGAATAAAAACTCAGTGAGGATAAAGAATATATCCCACTAAGGACATTTAAAAAATGAGCCATTTACACCAAATATGACACTTCTGCTTGGTATTTCTTATAGAGAAGCAGTGGTGGACTTCTTAAATTTGTGATGTAGCACCAAAAAGACCTCAACCCAAGCCATGGCTTAAGTCAAAAAGACAAATCAGAGCAACCTAAGTCAGGGAAGCTGCATATAGCTGCACAAATGGCAACCATGTATTAGGACTGAATTGGTCCTAACAGGTCCTGGTAGCACTGGTTGATGCTTTCTGAGGGGCAGACAGTTGAGGCTGAACTCAGCTGGTAAGCAAGTGAACATTGCAAGTGTTCAGAAGTGTTTTGCACAGTTTGGTTAATAGGTTGTCACATCTATATTAGATTCAACAGACTTACTAATGGAGAAAAGTATTCTCCACTTGAGCTGGGGCAGCCATGTGTAACTGTAATTGACATCACACTCTAACCTAAAATTGCTTTTGAACTGTGTAGTTAATTACACAATGACAAGCTGTGAGTCTCTGGCCTTGGAAATCTTTTGGTCCAAGAGCCTTCCCCAAAGCATTCATGTTTTTCTGATGCTTTAATTTAGCATTGCAAGTAAGAGCCACTTTACAAACCTGTTTTTGAGTTAATCCTGAACTTCCCTTTCTCATTCCCTGATCTGATGAGATAGGCAATCTCAGCATTTGTACCAATGTCTTGGCTTGTAGCAAAAACAGAAAGGACCTCGGTGCCAGGTGAGGTGTCTTCAGGTACTGTAACAAGGTAATCTCTTCTTTCAAACACGGGAGGGTTGTCATTAATGTCTAGCACTGTAATGGTAACAGTGGCAAACGAGGATAAGGTCAGCACAATGCTTTGATCTGAGGCCTTTACAGTGATGTTATAGGAAGACTGAATCTCTCTATCAAGTGGATGCTCCAAAATAATGATTCCTGATGACCGGTCAACTGAGAAGTAACCATCCGCAGAGTCTGACAGGGAATAGGTGACTTTTCTGTTCACGCCTGGAAGAGAAGCAAACGGGAAAATGAAAATGAGAAATAAAGAAAAGAAAAATCTCCCCCCATCTAACAGAAACCCTAAGCAAAATCTGCTATCAAACTGAGCATTTCCAGTGGGTGTAGAGGTAAGAGTGCCTGCGGGTACAATATTGCTGAAAGTTGGGAGATCGGGACATGCTCTTCTCACATGACAAATCCCTGTGGATAAGTTCCTTCCCTCATCATGATACTTTTTTTTTAAGATTACTTTGCAAAAATGCTGTATATTGAAACTTGAAAGCAGAATCCAGATATGGTCCTTGCCCAGAACAGCTTATAATTGAATTAGATGAAACAAGCAGAATGCTGAAATTGGAAGTGTCTCAGAGCACATCTTGAAGGAATAGAAATGTACATAAGGGGAAAATAAATCCTTAGAAATACATCAGGTGGCACAGAATGTACTTGCTACCAGTGCTGCCGCCTTGATTCCACTGTTGACCACAAAAAAGATGATACCTGTTAAACAAAAGCTGCATCAAAAAACTCCTGCCAGAATATGAACATTTTGGAAAGGAAAGCCCCTCTGTTCCCCAGCCTAAGAGCAAAAATTGAGTTGTACAAAAGATATCCTGCATTTTTAAAATGCTGCCCGTATTTCCCAATACAAAGCACCTTGGCTGCTGAATATGCAGATCTATGCTAAGGTTGTTGTCAGTAATAAGGCCTGAGGGGATGGTATTGACTTGGTTTCTGTACTACAGTGGGATAGCCATTTCAAATCTAATTAAAAGTGAACACAGATATAAGCTAATTCAACTCCCTTGATGCTAGTTGATTTTGTGATTTCGTCCTGGGTGCTTCAGTAAGAGATTATAACTAAAACACAAAGATCCACTAAACTGGAGAGTCTCTGTTTTAACATCTCTCACTTGAGCATTTGCTGCTGTTTTTGTGGGAGAACAGACCTTACAAGCCTGACATTAATCAGATGAACAAGAGCTACCAATTCCTTCTAGGCATATTTTGTTAATTTAAAATTTGTGACAGTATTACTCTGCTTTCCAGCAGCAAAGCATTGTAGAAATGTCTGATCAAAAGCAGCACAAATCACAGTTGTTTTCTGCTTGATGTAGCAGGAGTTGAGCATCCACACAAGGGGGAGCTGGGAGACTCTTTGTTCAATCACACGCACATAAAAGCTAGAGCAACTACAAAGTCCCAGATCCTACTTGAAGGGCATTAGGAATTACTATTTGGCTCTTCAGAGAATGAACTTTTTATGCATTGCTTGAGATACCAGAGCATATTTAAAAGGTTTAAATGTCTTTAAAAAACGAAAAAATTAAATGGCAATATTGCAGTGAACCAGGCTGTTAGGTTTTTTATGTGGTTTTGTTTTGGTTTTTTAATCACAGCAAGGCCTCTCTATTCACCACGGCATCACAAATGTGAAAAATAAAATGTCCCACCTCCACTAAAACAGCAAGGCAATCAAGGAAGTGACTCCTGTCCTACAGAGGAGGAACTGAGCTCAGCCCACGAACTCACATGAAATTCCTTCATGTTAAAACACATAGTCTTTGAACAGCACACTCACCCCTTTCCTTAGCCTCTTGACATATACATCCAAATACTCTGCCAGCTGACAGTAAACCAAATTGACAAACATTAAAAAGGAGTAAAACCCTCTAGAAAGTGGAAGATTTTCAGAATCTGAACGGTTGGAAGTATCTACGTTTCCAGCTGGGGAGGATCTCCTTCAGCGAGACATCCTCCATGAACTTCCACTTACAAAAAAAAGGACAGACCTAACCATAACAATTCATGAGTTAGTAGTAACAGCTGATCCTCAGGGATGCTGGAAAATGGGATTTTTTTTTCCCCCTTGATTCAGAGCATGCCACTGAACACCCAACTTATACATGAGTTTTAAGTGCAAAACTATTTAGTATTCTGCACCAGCTACTCTTGGTGCCTGACAGTTTCTACACAGTATCAAACACTCCTCTGAGGCAGGAGCCCTAACACACACCTTCTACACATAACTGCAGGACAGCCTTAGTCTGGCTTGCACTTTTCTCTGGCACGAACTCCCTTTTTGATACGCACTTCAGCACACCTGGGCACAAGACAGAAGATTAATGTACCACAGTCCTTAAGGGCACAAATAGCTAGAAAGGAAATGGCCAAAGGATGCCTTGTGCCTTGAAACACCATGGAGGGCGAGTTTATGTACAGGAGGTAGTAACTCCAGTAAACGCAATCTGACATATAATCCAGCCCCTCTTCTTGTATTCTACTTCCTAGAAGTGATGTCCATGAATTAACAGAATATTAACAATGGTTTTTGCAAGCGATTACTGGTGTTCCTACAATGGAGATGGATCAGATACAGATTATGGTGTTCTGGTTGCTCACTCTAATACATGGGATTTTTAGGCAGAAATGGAGACAGTAAAATCTTGAAGGTAAGTGCTTTTATTTTTCCTTCCTGGAAAATGAGAGAGGAATACAAAAGTTCCAGAGACATAGGTTATCTTGTACCAGTCTAGTATGATGAAGAGAACAGTCCTATTTTTCCCATGGGACATGAAAGAAAAGCTCTTATAGGTAAAAGTGCCATTTTATGCATGGAGAGACACAAGATTAGGTCAGAAGATCTGAGTGGAGATACAAATTCAAACCTTGGTGGCTTTTGGCCCAAATGCCAAAAGGAAAATAAAAGGAGACATATAGAGATCTTACCTGTGTGCTGATCCTCTCACAGAGTGTTTTGAGGGGTGAAATGTAATACCTGCTTCTTAGGGGTAAAATCAGTGAAAAACTGTGGCAGAAACAGCACTTTGAAGAAAGTGGTGTGTTACATCAATAGCTGTTTCTACTGAGCTTTCTGACCCAAGGCTGGGAGAGAAATGGGTATGAGGCAAAGGTGAAGTAGGAAGCTATTTCTACTGAAATTCAAAATGCTTTAGTCCAGGGGCTACCCTCTCTCCCTCGAGAGAAGTGTCCACCAGTGTGTGTCAATGGCATCCTTGCCAGAGAGGTGATTTATGACTATAAAGCAGATGCCTTCTGTGGAAAGGGAACAACTGCTTCAATGCCATGGTAAAGAGAGCACTGGTAAAGAGAGCAATCCTTCCACACTGCTTGCCTACAGCTGTTGGGGGGTTAATGTTTGCAAACTGTTTTGTGTCAACTCACTCAAACTTCTCAGATTTCTATGGTGCCAATCATGAACATGAGCTATTTGAACACGGAAAGCCTTTGCAGGAATCACTATTACAATAAGAAAATTGCAGTACATTTTTTTAAATAAAGGAATAAGGTAGCACATTTTCTATTTAGACTTGCATTAGCATATGATAGAATATTGCCCTTTGCCAAATCTCTGGTGTGAAGAGCTTGTAAAACATACACCTGCCTAGTACCTCAAATGCCATTCTTCAAACAGGCTTTTATTCTTGGTTTCTTCTGTACTAAAACAAAGGGGCACACACTGAATGTCACATTATGACAACTTCTATGTCATTACTACTTTAGACAGCATCGGGAATATATAATAACTTTGCTTCATAATTCAGCAATATCAACATCCTCCTTTATAAAGCACAGAATCACAGAATCATTCAGGCTAGAAATGACCTTTGAGATCATTGATTAGCCCAGCATTGTTGAGGCCACCACTCAACCATGTCCCTGAGTGTCCCATCTACACATCTTTTAAATACTTCCTAAGGTTGTAACTCAACTACTTCCTTGGGCAGCCTGTTCCAGTGCTTGACAATGCTTTCAGAGAAGAAATTTTTCCTTCTCTCCACTCCAAACCTCCGGTGGCTTAACTTGCTGCCATTTCCTATTGTTTTACTGCTTGTTACTTGGGAAAAGAGTCTGAGCCTCAACTCACTACAACTTTCTTTTAAGTTGCTGTAAAGAGAGCGAGGGTCCTCCCTGAGCCTCCTTTTCTCCAGGTTAAACACCCCCAGCTCCCCCAGCTGCTCCTCACAGGGATTGTGCTCCAGACTCTTCCCCAGCTCCGCTGCTCTTCTCTGGACACGCTCCAGCCCCTCAATGTCTTTCTCGCAGTGAGGAGCCCAGAACTGAACACAGGATTTGAGGTGCAACTCAACTGAAAATGGTGGTGTTACAACACATTTTGATCCAGACTGACACCAATTAAAAAGATGAGCATTAACCCAACAGACACAATCCCCATATGACAGTAAGTTTCTACAGTGGGCAATAACTTTATGCATCAAGCATAAAGTAAAAGTAACACATATTAAAAGCCAAACATAGTGTTTCTCCTTTTGGTTTTCATCTGTCACCCTGAACTCATTATTTAATGTGTTTCCCCAAGTACAGCTGGACTACTCATTTTTGTTTACGTCTGAAAAATGACAATTAATTTTTGTCATCTGCTCATTTTCATCTTGAAAACCTAAGAAAAGAAAGGTATTGGCAAGTATTAAAAACAAACAAGATGTAGACCAGAAAGTAAGCTGAAAAAAAAATAAATTTCAGTTTAGCAGTGGTTTGCAAACATACAAAGCAAGGTATCTGATTATCGCGCTTCCTCTTGCCTCTTTTATGGTGTGATGATTAACATAGGTGTGTACCTATGACCTTTTCTGACTACCCAAATGTTAACCACAAGACCAATTACTAGAAGATAAAAGTCCAGAACTTCATTAACAGCAAACAAGACAAAAGATGAATTCTAAACCAGTTTTTATAGTACTCTACTCCATCATTTTGAGATGAAAGAGAAATCTTGCCTGAAGTACCTTGTTGAGCTGTAGAAGAATATATAGCCCTATAGGGAAAATATTTCATGTGATTTTTACAACTTAAGTAGAAAAGCTGGTGGAGTTCAATCCATAACGCCGCTACCAAGATAGACTTTCACTGTTCTTCCCTTTTCTGAGGGAAAAAAATAGCCCTAACCCCAAAGGCCTTTATTCACTGCTCCAATGGAGTCAGGGTACCATGGGATGAGGGCAGGGCAGATCTGAAGATAATCAGCCCCTTACTGAAGGGAAATACTTGACAGAAATGGAAGGCATAAACTGTTAGCAGTATGGGACCATCCATGGGTGTCAAAAACCCCGCTTTCTGTTTCAACTGGGACAGGTGTTGTCTTTTTGGTGGGAAGTCGAGATCTGGACAGTTGGCTCACCCTCCAACTCTTTCCTACTAGGGATTTTCATATTCTTGAGTACTGGTTTACATCACTTGACATATATACATGTTTTCTTCAGTGCTCCTGGGTCAATTTTTTTGAAGTCGGGATTTTGGAGATACCTGATTTATGGTTACACATTGCAGCTGGCAACATAGGAAAACATAACCGGAAGCAGTGGAATGCACACACAGAGAGACATAAAAACATATATACAAACAGATAAGCATGAACAGAACCATTAAGATAGAAAAAGACCTCTAAGATCATTGAGTCCAACTGTCCTCAAGCAGCACATCCATGCACATTTTAAACACTTCCGGGGTAGTAATTCCACCCTGGACAGCCTATTCCAATGCCTGTAAAGAAATTTTTCCTAATATCCTGTCTAAACCTTTCCTGGCACAACTTGAGGCCATTTCCTATTGTCCTTTCATTTGCTGTCTGGGAGATGAGACCAACCTCCACCCCACTACAAGCTCCTTTCAGGTAGTTATTAAGAGCAAGAAGTTCCCCTCGCAGTCTCATTTTCTCCAGGCTAAACAACTCCAGCTCCCTCAGCCTCTCTTCATCAGACACGTGATGGAATAGTTTGTATATTATATTTTACGTATTTGTGTATGTGTATATACATAGAGACAATTCATATACATATATGTTTAAGTGATCCAGTTTAAAGACAGGTTTTATTCACTCAACATAATGCAAGAGATACAATTCTCCTTTGTCTACTTCTTTGCCTCTATGTTGTTAACAATGTCTTGGAAATCTCAAAAATTAAAGAAACTACTAGAAATGAGAAAGTGTAAAGACAGCCGGAATCTTGAGAGGTCATCTAATTTATCCCTGCACAAAGATAAGATGGATGCAATTTATCCCCAAACAGATGCCTATCCTTTGATTAGGAACTTGCATAGCCTCCTTGGATACCCAGTGCCTCATTTTTCTTAAAACTAAAAATCTTGTTCTGACTTTTTGCTGAGATTGAATAAAATTAATAAAAGACAAGGGGAAAAAAAAAAGAACAAGGGTCAACTTCCCTCCTTAGAGCTACTTATCTGATAGCTGAAGACTGTTATATTTTATCATCTCAATTCTTTTTTCCCTGTCAGACCCTCTCAACAGTTTCAATATTTCCTGACTTTTTTTCCAGACTTGTGATCTGTCTTGTCAATCTTATACATCTTCCTGGAAAACGTAGTCCACATCTCCTTGGATGTGCTGTACCCAAAACAACACAGCCTTTCAGGTCAGGATTTGCCAACACCAAATAAAAATAAAGAAGTATTTATTTTTTCCAGCATTATTACCCATCTCATTGAAGTATTCGCCTTTTAATGCCAGTATGAAAGTGTCAATACCTTCAGCCTGTGGGTCACAGTAATACAGCTGCATCTCTGCAGTTCTGCTGCCCACGCAGTCCCCACCCAGACAATACCCATGCACTTGGTTTTCTTGCCCAAACATGAGATTTCACATTTATCTTGATGACTTGCACTGAGTTTTTCCACAACCCTTTTCCTATTTAACTTGTGTTAAATAGCACAACTGCAGCTTTGACACTATGCAGGGTAACCTGCAGCACCACTCTGCTTTCTGACATTCAGCAACACAGTCCTTATGCCTATTTATGTATTCAGGAATCAAAATAGCAATGCTGCACCCAGTACCTTTCTTAACTTACCCCTCCAGTATAACAGTTACTACAAACTCCCCTGATAGCAGTTTGGTGCAGACCATGTTTCCCTGGCTTACACATAAAAACATGGTGCACTACAATGCCATAAAACTCACTAAAGCTAAGCCATAACACCCATAATATTTACTTCAATATGACCTCCTCACATGCTGCAGAAGGAAATGAGACTGGTTTGATGACTTCCAGTTCTTGAACACAGACTAGCTTTCAGTCATCCTGATACACACATCTCACTATTTTAATGCAAGGAGGGTTACTGCATTCCCCTGACTACGCCTGAAGGTTTAAAAATATGGCCCTCTGAAGGATTCAACAGGGTCATGCTGAATGTTTTGATAGAGGTTTTCAAAATCCCAGAATACCCTGTTTATTTACCTCCTAACAATAAGTCAAGTCTAAACTTTTAAGAGCCTGACAATTATTTTTTTATTTGCAATTTTTCAGGGGTCCAGTGTGCTTTATCTGTGCATTTCTATTAGTTGTTTTGCCTTTACTAGGAAGGTAGAATCTAGGTTTTCTCTTGAACAGAGTGAATTTGGACCTTCAAGTGTCCATAGGAATGGCCAGACAACTGGGGAATGTGGGGTATTGCCCTTCCACTCTCCTTATGGAAGACACGACAGAAGTCTAATGGTAAGGACGCCTTTCTAGGGAGAAGGAGTACAAGGGCACATCATCATGGACTATTACTATGCGCTGAATAACCTCTGAGGAACAGAGCCCAGAACCAAATCTAGAGCAATGCTCACTTATGCCTTTTGTTTTGTGTTCTGTTTGTTTGTTTGTTTTTTCCTTTTTTTGTTTTGCCTTTTTTTTGGCTTTTTGTTTGTTTCATTTTGTCTTTTGGTTGATTGGTTGGCTGTTTTTTTTTCCCATGGCTGACTCCTGAATTCTTTCTGAAAACAGCTTCACTGACAGTGAACAGGCCTCCTACTTCAACTATACCTCTTACTTATGCAGTGCTGTTTTGGATTGCTAGAGTAAAAGGAATTAATAATTCATGTCTCTTTCATATCCTGCATTAGAGCCCTAACCCGGGTACTATTTTAAAAGTCTGTGAGGCAACGATGTGGGTGAAGATATAGGAAACACCATGTATATTTTAAAGAGAATGAGTCATCCTCTGTAAAGTATTTTGTAATATTTATTTTACAAAACCTCAGACAATACCCAGAAATGCCATCCAGCTGGCCTCACTGCCAAAGTTAACTACCTATTAGCTGTTGAGTTTTAGTAAATCTTCTGTCCTTTTATCTCTTTTATTATTTTTATTCATGTTTCTATCCCTGCTTTTGTCTTTTTCAGACCCTGAATGCTCCAGAAGTTTCTAGGTCCATTTTAAGGGACATGCCCAACATTGACAAACACACAAAGCAGAGGTTTGCTGTGTACCGGTTTTGCCAGAAAATGCCAAAATCAGTACCTACTTCAGTATTTCTATTATTTTGTTACTCACCATTACATATAATTCAGAGAGCTGCTCTCTGACACTCCTGCAATCTCACCGGGCAACACTTTACACTTCCCCAAGCCCAGATGTGAGGCAGCTGTGACGGCAACAGGCTCAGTTGCCCTAATTCCTTCAAGAGCAAAGCCCACCATTGATGAGGCGGAAGTCTGTACTCTAGTTCCACGCTTGTATTCTTAAAAGTGGTGACCCACTGAATAGCCTGAGTGATTTTTTTTTTCCATGCTGGGCTCACCAGCATCCTGATCCTACACACCAAACTGGACTGGCTGAAACCTGAAGGAGAAATCATATTACCATTCTTTCCCAGTAAAGAAATTTATTATTTCCTGTGCAGGTGCCTTGTGAGCACGCATGGTAAGGGTTTGGGTTTGGGCTTTTTCCAACAAAGCAAGTCTTTATTGAAACATCAAAATCAGTGTGGTAAAACCTTGCAGGAAAAATATAATTTTTTGACACACATTTCTTTGAAATCCAACATAAAATTTTCTATCAGAACCTGAAAGAAAATGGCACTCCTTCCCCCAGTTTACCAGTTTCCCTATCAATTCTTGTTGGAGAAGTTTGAGTTTAGGAAGCAGACGTCTCCTACTAAGAAGGTCAAACAACTTCCTCCAGAAGGGCTGAGTCTCTTCTGCTGCAGCTCTTCCACTTTGTGTGAAAAGGTGAATAATTAGCTGCCCACACCAAGAATCAGACTGATTAGAGACTTGATCGATTTAAACTCTCCAGATTCAACACAAATGCACTAATCAGCTGACAAGAGAATCCTTCTCATAAATCCTGGTCCAAATAATATTTAGCTCTATAAAACTGCTTAAAGAACACAATCAAATTCAACCACAATTAACTCACATAACCTGACTGTATAAACGTATCTGTGGGAGGGTCTCAAATCTTATTTTGGCTTCTTGCATTAGACTTTCAACACCCATGTTTTCTCTCACATACACCTAAGTACCAAAGCTTCAAATATCAGAAACAAAGAACAGAAATCCAGGCTCATCATTCAAATCTACAGACCCCAAAACTAGCTGGATTTTCTTTTTCAGAACTGGTGAATAAACCTTAGACCATTCTGCTCATGAGGCTACAAGCCCTGCAGAAGCTGGGACACATCCGAAACTCTGGGCAACCTATGCGGAAAAGTGAGAAAATGCTCTGAATAAGGTAGCACACTGTTTACTGTCTTTCTAGGTTGCATTACTCAATGCTATTAAATATTCTGTAAGATATGGGAGGGTATTTCCTGAAATCACACTTTTTTCATGTACAACAGATCATGGTGAAGATGTTACACTTTTGTCTGTATCCACAATGCAGGTCTCTGGTTATTCACAGAGGAGGACTTCCAGGGTGCTCGTGCTGCATAGCAGTCAATCCTTGGAGGACAGCACTCTCTGCCCTTGGAGGTAGCCAAAAGCCATCTGGACTGAGTCATAGATAACATGCTGCTGATGTCCCTGCTTGAGCAGGGTGATTGGACAAGATACCTGCTATTCAAGGAAGAAGCAGATCAGTCTCAGACAACTCAGACAACTTTTTATTCTACTCTATTCAACTCTGAGAAGCTCCCAGATTTTCCTTCCCAAACCAAAAAGTGGATACCAGATGCTGCTGCATCCTAGCAGCATGCATGTTACCATATCTCCTGTGTGATGCAGTGGCACGGGCCCTGGGTTGGGGAAGGGCTGTGGGGTTGAGGGGCAGCTCAGCACAGAGCAGGGCAGTCTGCACACTGCATGAACTCTGCAACCAAATAAAGGTCGCTCCGGCCAATCTTTTACCTACATGGCTGTGTTTTCCTGCACGTTGGCTGCATGCAACACAAGGTGCTGGCTCAAAGATGGCCCAGTCCATCTATACTGGCTGGTTGTGCAGGGAACAGGGATGATCCACCACAGCTTTAAACATCGACTAATGGAGAGAGAGGCTGGAAGGCAGCAGTGGCAGGCAGGACAGAGCTGCCTGACAAGCCTATTTCCATTTTGAGCAAAATTAGAATCTCATATCCATCATAAACCCAGAAAAAAATAAATTGGTCAGTGAAATCACTGATCTGACTACAGATCTGGATGGCTGATGCCCCAGTCGTGACGAAGAAGACTACAGAAGGATGGATAATGCACTGTTCATTTTCAGTACAGTAAGTGCTCCTGCCTTTGGTAGACTATACCATTAATCATCATGGAAACAGGCCTGAGCACGGAGGTCATTCACAAAGCACAGCATCTGCAAGTGAGGCAGGATTTAACCATGGCTTAAAGCACCACTGAGCTCAGATGATGCTGTCATTCATTCTTGAACTGTGTGAGCGAGGCCACAACATCCTGTGCATGCAGAAAACACAAGCAGCACTGGAAATGAGTATGTGCCTGCACCTCAGCTTTGGGCTCCACGTTTATTCTGAAGTTTGTGGCAAGTAGGATGTTAAAAAATTGATAAAGTCCCATGTAGGTTTCCTCAGAGTTGCTGCCCTAGCATGACCCTAATTCATTTGAAACAGGCTGATATTGCAATTGTGTGATGCGTTTGCTCAGGTAGTTACACCTCAGCATTCATTCCAGCCCTTCTTGTGCCTTAATTTGAACAAAACAGAGTAATTTGGCACTTCGCTTTGGAGACAGTGGGAGGTGAAAAATTCACTGCTTACTGTGAACTTCTCAAAAAAATGTGGAACCAGCATTTCACTTTCATTTCTTAGTTTGAACATTTCCAACCTGCTGGTGGTGAGTAAGTAGCAAATACCATATTGTGGAAATATTAAAAATTTCCAATCGCAGCAGTATAGGAGAAAAAATTGTCTTCAATTAAAACTACTAAACCATCCTAACAAATAGACCTATGTATATTCTCTCTCTTTCAGGAGACCATGTAATTTAAGATCCCCAGCTGTATGCAGACGTTACGGAAAATGAACTTGTGTGCTACTAAACAGTTAGAACTGTTTTCTTCTGTTGAATACTGTGAAGAAGGATCACAATTCTCCCTCAGTGTGTCCAGCTGGTACAGCTAGTTTCTAAGTATGTATCCAAATCTTAAATATATTAAACAGCAATTTATGGTCCAGTCCTATAATTTCACAGGATATTATGAGATCAGTAACTTCAACAGTTATAAAAGGCACAAGCCAGATATAACACCATTTTTCTCTTAATTGGAAACTGTTTTAATTATCCAACAGTGTCTGAACACAGTATTCTCAGGATTCTGTTAAACTGTGTTTAGTTGTGGACCACAAAGGGACTTCTCTCAAGTTTTCTCTCAATAGCTTCAATACTCATGCTCCTGCCGTTGCAGTACTTCAAGTCCAAAGCAGCGCAGGCTAATTCTCAGGCTGATCACAAGATGTTTCCTGAATGTTAAAAATTTATTTGTAAGATGATTACTGCCTCCACTGATGTTTTCAGGATAACACTTCAAAAAAGCCTTAGAGGAGTATCACAGCCCATCAGGAATATCAACAGTGTATTTTTTCTATCATGGGAACATTACACTACCTGAACTCATTCATCATCCAGCAACAGGGAATAGGTGATTTTAGTAGGGACTAACAGAACAGTAATTAGAACAAAATCCTGTTTTAGAGACTTTTTTTGTCATTTACTTATGATACACTGTATGGTTTGATTTTCAGGTCTAAGCATTAAAAAAGCACATAGCCTCTTCTTATTCATCATATCCACTCCTCCCTTTAACTTCTCTAGTTTCAGAAGGAAGGTAGGAAGGTACAGCAACTAGCTCTTGGTTTGTTTTTTTCATTGTTAACCATCTAATTATGTAAAGTTGGTACTAGCAAGAACTTTTCTTGACAACTTTTTATTCTAATTGTGTCCCCTCGCTCCTTGAATGTCATCCCACCTACAAGAAAAATGGTAATTAATACAACAGTGGAAAATAACATAATTGTCTCTTCAGACGGTTCAGTAGTTTACCACCAGTAACTGGCTCTTCACTGCAGGACAGTATCATAATTTTAATTGTGAATTTTCAACCATGGCATATAATGCAGCTCTTCATATATACAATAATGAATGTTTGCTGCACCTTTATGAATTCCTGTATATCTAAACTATCAACTTCACAAATAACTGAGACTTCCAGCATGCACTCTACTCGGGAAAAAAAATATTCTTTTTTCATTGAATGAAAGATCTACTTTTGACATGAAACTACTCAGGCCATAGTTTTTACAGAACATCTCCAAAATACAGGAAAAAAAAAAAACAAAAAAAACAAAGTTATTTCAACTCAAGTGAATGACCTAAATTTTTTTCTAATATTCAGTAGGTTTTACCACTGCATTATGCAAAATGACTCCCCTTTAAATATTTATAATTGGGCCCACATTTCAAGGCTAAGGTCCTCATATAATAAACTATTACACTTTCAAAGAGTGTGCAGTTAAGTAACCAGAACATTTATAATGCACATTCACAGTGTACAATAGTTTTATGCTAACGTAACCAGCTGGAACAAATGGGAGTTATTGCAGTATAAAATTCTAGAAAAGCTGTGATTAATCAGGTATAGGTCCCTGTGGCATGTAACTATACTATTTGCATAAATAGAGGCATGGGCATTCAAAATCATGGCTCAAGAAAAGAGCTGAGACCACTGAAGGAAGAAAATGGCAATTTAGCCCCAAAATGATCATTTCCCCCTAAGCAGGGCTATTGCTTATCAAGAGAAGATGACATGCTTCTGTAGCTACTGCAGTGCTTTTCTGTTTGTAACAACATGTCAAGATCAGAAACAAGCATTTTGATGTAAAGAAAGAGAAGAGAAAGAAATGGGGAGGATAAAGAAGAAGGAAGAGAAGAAAATGAAAAAATTTAGCAATAGAAAAGCAAATCTGCACTGCAATTCCACCAACCCACAGAATTTTCATAAACTTTTTTTTTTCAATGTTATCCACTTACCAACATCAGGATCAGTTGCTTGGACTCTTGTTAACAAAGCTTTAGTGGCTGTGTTCTCATAGACACAAGCAGTGTAGTGGTCAGACGAAAACACTGGTGGATTATCATTAACATCTTCTAAAATAAGATGGATTTCTGACTGGCAAAACCTGCCACCACCATCAGTGGCTCGGGCAACCAAGTTGTATGCAGGGATTTTCTCTCGGTCGAGAGGGGCCAAAGATTTCAGCTCACCTGAAATTATTTAAAAGCAGCAGCTATCATTATTATTGTAGCAACATCATTAATTTTAGACAGTCTGAGTGTCTCAAAACCATGTGTTTCACAGGAATAGGAAAGAGAAAACAAAATCAGCATTGCTTATTCCAACAAACAGATTAAAAACTTACAGCAGTGTCACTTCTCCTTCCTCTTTACCCAAAAAAGTGAGGTGCCAATGGTGGGTGCAGGGATGATAAGCAATTCATGGAGACTTTAGCAGCAGCCTACCACTTTACCCATATGAACATCACCATGTTTTTCCAAGTCTATCTTTCTGTCACTCTCAAGATTTATAGATTCCTTAACACAGGAACATTTCCTTTTTAGCAGTACCTGCTGTGACAGGACAAAGGGTAATCGATTTAAATTAAAAGAGGGTAGATTTAGACTAGATATAAGGGAAGACATTTATTTATGATTAGGGTGGTGAAACACTGGCACTGGCACAGCCCTAGAAACCTTAACTGGATGGGTCTCTGATCAACATGATCTATTTGAAGATAAATCTGCATATGGAAAGGGGTTTGGCCTAGATGACCTTCAAAGATCTCTTCCAGCCCAAAATATCCTGTGGTTCTATAATAAATCTCTGATCTAACTTGAAGTCTGCAGGGAAACAAAAGGATCAATATCCACTGTTCTGGTTATACCATCCAACCTGGCCAACAAAGATATCCCTCTTTGTCCCTCCTGCCACCACCATTCAAATGGTCACCCACATCTGCCAGAATTGGAACAACTGGCTGATAGACACGTGTAACCTAACTCTAATTAAGGAAACCAGTATCCAGATGTAGAGGGGTTAAGGCTATTCAGAAACATTTCGTTGTCTTCTTACCATTTTCTGGATCTAAGAAAAATTTATTGTTCCCCGAACCATAAAGAGAATAGCGAATTTCACCATTGGACCCGATGTCAGCATCTTTAGCACTGATTTTGAGAATTACTTTGTTTGGTGGAATGTCTTCAGGAAACAATGCTGTGTATGCAACCTAGAGCCAGAAACAGACACGTAAGCTATGCGGTAGCAGTATTTTACAGCGTTTGAACAACCTTTTTTTAAAAACTATTTGTAGTGCATCTTTCTATACAGGAACCAATTTTCCTTTACACAACATATTCCTAGAAATTCGAATCACTGTTAAGCTTTGAGGCGTCACAGAAACAATGCCAAATTATGACTGTGAATAGGGTTCATCTTAGGTGCTTAATGCAACACCGTTTTGTATCTTCTGTTTATTCCACTGACACCTACAAAATGAAAATCTTGATGAGTGTGCTAACAGAAACAATTGTTTTTATCACCTCATCCAGCAGTTTTGAAGGAAATACAGATTGTGATTCCCCAGAGTGGTAGAGTGGTTCTTGGAATGACAGTAATCTGTCAGTGAATGATAATGTAATGATGGGAATTATGTGAGTATATGCATGCACACATACACATACACACACACACATACACACACACGCATATATATATATACACGCACATATATATGTATATAAATTTTCTGTGAGTAGTACAATTAAGGAACTCTGGGTTTTATCATGTGTTTTCTTTCACACAGACCTTTCTATTGCACTAAGATCAGTTCCCTGGATTGTCTTTCCACAGAATACAAGGCAGCTAACACTCTGAAAGCTGTGGTCAGGCCACACTGCATGCATTCCCAACAACAGGACAGCAAGCTACATTCTTCTGCCTTTTCCACTGGATGTCTGGTGTCTAGAAAGTTGAGGAAAGCTGGAGTTAAACTAGACTGATGACATTTCCACATGGGTTATGAAAGGAGAGTTCATTCTTTTTTTGCAGGGGAGGAGTAGCTGCCCAATGCCACCTCACAACGCATCATTTGTTGTAAAGCCAACTAAGGCCACTGCGTACAAGACTCCTTTGAAAGCTTTATGAGACCATTATCCTTCAATCTTGGCTTCACAGGAATGCTTTATCCTGCTTCTCTCCAGATCACTGCAGATCCCTCAACTAAGACCATAAGGATGAAAATCAGCATTGCCTAGGAATACTTTGAATACTTGCAAACAGCAAGAGACACCCATAGGGAAAGCACTGCTCTCAACACAGTGGCCAATTGCCATGGGTGATGTTAACTCACCTGTTCACAAACTGGATTATTATCATTAACATCAGTGACAGTCACTTCCACAGCAGCTTGGGTCACAAAGAGGCCATCTGTGGCAGTGATGTTTAGATAATAAATGTCTTGCTCTTCCCGATCCAGAGGCCTTTTGACATAAACTTTCCACTCATTCTGAACCAGTCCCAGAGCAAACTTCCCTTTGGGATTTCCTCCTGCAATACGACAAGCAACACACAATGAGCTGTGGTGTCCCTTCAGAGCTCCCACCTGGTTTAAACACAGAGACACATCACTAAGCAGCCATCATTTCTTTCGCAGCTTTTGGTGCTTCCAAACTTGCAGACCCAGGAAATCTGTAATGAAATTACACTCCCTGTGTTTATTGCCCCCCAAATGCCCTGTATGAAAGCGAACTGATAACTTTCAGTGGAAAAAAAATCCATTTAGGAGAGCTGAAGATGATCTCTTGTTCAATTCTCCGTAAGGGTAATCTAATTCAAACTGTGAACAATCAATAGTCCTCTCGGGCTGCTACAATTGTCTTTCCACTTAGTCTCAGGAGAGGATGTAATACACCATAGCTCTTGTTACCAAGACAATTTCATTAGCTGTTGATTATGCAATCAAGGACTGGAAGTGGGTTCTATTAAGGAATCCTCTAATGAAAGCTTTATCATACAGCTGCGCCATTCTTGTGCTTATTAAAATTCCAGTTTCTAAAAAAGTTTACTCGACACTGGGAGACACATCAGTACTAAATAGTCCTAACAAGAGGTTATTTGAGGAACAGTTGGAAGATAAGCAGTACAAATAGATCAGATGTATCCAAGAGTGAAAGCTGGTGAAAGGTGTGCAGGAGATAAAGCAGAAGAGTTTTCACCATGCCGCAATACTGACACAGAATCTGGCAATGTTGCTCTTCCACATCATTAAATTGCCTGGTGACAAAAAGAGCTTGGGAGAGGGAAAGTTTTGGTCCACATCATCATCAGGAGGAAGGGAAGTTCCGGGAAGGGAAGTTCCGGGAAGTTCCGGGAAGGGAAGTTCCGGGAAGGGAAGGGAAGTTCCGGGAAGGGAAGTTCCGGGAAGTTCTGGGAAGTTCCGGGAAGTTCCGGGAAGGGAAGTTCCGGGAAGGGAAGGGAAGGGAAGGGAAGGGAAGGGAAGGGAAGGGAAGGGAAGGGAAGGGAAGGGGACATGTCACATACAGAAGCGTGCAATAATTAAGGCGAGCACAGTCGTTAATGTTTCCAACAGTTATTTACTCTTTTATCTGAAATGGTACAGTCTCCTGCCTGGTCCCTGAAGAAATTACCTTCGATCACCTTTCCATGAGTCTGATCCAAACCTCCTGTCAGACTAGACAGTAAAATCTTTTAAACCAATGTTATGACTTTACTTTGCTAGTTAGCTCAGCCCCATACAGCTGCTTGCTCATTTCCTCCTCAGTGGGAATGGGAGGAGAATCTGAAGTAAGAAAACTCATGGGTTGAGACAAAGACAGCTTAATGGGTAAAGCAAAAACTCTGTGTATAAGCAAAAGAAGAAAGAATTCATGGCAGGTGTTCAGCCATCTCCAGGAAAGCAGGGCTTTGCCACGCTGATAGTTACTTGGGAAGATAAATGCCATTAACTCTGAACATCTCCCCTTCTTCCTTCTTCCCTCAGCTTTTATATGCTGAGCATGCTGCCCTATGGAGTGGAATATCCCTGTGGTCAGTTAGGATCAGCTGTCCCAGCTGTGTCTCCTCCCAGTTCCTTTCTGCATCCCCACCCTCCTCACTGGTGGGGTGCATGAGGATTNTACACGCACATATATATGTATATAAATTTTCTGTGAGTAGTACAATTAAGGAACTCTGGGTTTTATCATGTGTTTTCTTTCACACAGACCTTTCTATTGCACTAAGATCAGTTCCCTGGATTGTCTTTCCACAGAATACAAGGCAGCTAACACTCTGAAAGCTGTGGTCAGGCCACACTGCATGCATTCCCAACAACAGGACAGCAAGCTACATTCTTCTGCCTTTTCCACTGGATGTCTGGTGTCTAGAAAGTTGAGGAAAGCTGGAGTTAAACTAGACTGATGACATTTCCACATGGGTTATGAAAGGAGAGTTCATTCTTTTTTTGCAGGGGAGGAGTAGCTGCCCAATGCCACCTCACAACGCATCATTTGTTGTAAAGCCAACTAAGGCCACTGCGTACAAGACTCCTTTGAAAGCTTTATGAGACCATTATCCTTCAATCTTGGCTTCACAGGAATGCTTTATCCTGCTTCTCTCCAGATCACTGCAGATCCCTCAACTAAGACCATAAGGATGAAAATCAGCATTGCCTAGGAATACTTTGAATACTTGCAAACAGCAAGAGACACCCATAGGGAAAGCACTGCTCTCAACACAGTGGCCAATTGCCATGGGTGATGTTAACTCACCTGTTCACAAACTGGATTATTATCATTAACATCAGTGACAGTCACTTCCACAGCAGCTTGGGTCACAAAGAGGCCATCTGTGGCAGTGATGTTTAGATAATAAATGTCTTGCTCTTCCCGATCCAGAGGCCTTTTGACATAAACTTTCCACTCATTCTGAACCAGTCCCAGAGCAAACTTCCCTTTGGGATTTCCTCCTGCAATACGACAAGCAACACACAATGAGCTGTGGTGTCCCTTCAGAGCTCCCACCTGGTTTAAACACAGAGACACATCACTAAGCAGCCATCATTTCTTTCGCAGCTTTTGGTGCTTCCAAACTTGCAGACCCAGGAAATCTGTAATGAAATTACACTCCCTGTGTTTATTGCCCCCCAAATGCCCTGTATGAAAGCGAACTGATAACTTTCAGTGGAAAAAAAATCCATTTAGGAGAGCTGAAGATGATCTCTTGTTCAATTCTCCGTAAGGGTAATCTAATTCAAACTGTGAACAATCAATAGTCCTCTCGGGCTGCTACAATTGTCTTTCCACTTAGTCTCAGGAGAGGATGTAATACACCATAGCTCTTGTTACCAAGACAATTTCATTAGCTGTTGATTATGCAATCAAGGACTGGAAGTGGGTTCTATTAAGGAATCCTCTAATGAAAGCTTTATCATACAGCTGCGCCATTCTTGTGCTTATTAAAATTCCAGTTTCTAAAAAAGTTTACTCGACACTGGGAGACACATCAGTACTAAATAGTCCTAACAAGAGGTTATTTGAGGAACAGTTGGAAGATAAGCAGTACAAATAGATCAGATGTATCCAAGAGTGAAAGCTGGTGAAAGGTGTGCAGGAGATAAAGCAGAAGAGTTTTCACCATGCCGCAATACTGACACAGAATCTGGCAATGTTGCTCTTCCACATCATTAAATTGCCTGGTGACAAAAAGAGCTTGGGAGAGGGAAAGTTTTGGTCCACATCATCATCAGGAGGAAGGGAAGTTCCGGGAAGGGAAGTTCCGGGAAGTTCCGGGAAGGGAAGTTCCGGGAAGGGAAGGGAAGTTCCGGGAAGGGAAGTTCCGGGAAGTTCTGGGAAGTTCCGGGAAGTTCCGGGAAGGGAAGTTCCGGGAAGGGAAGGGAAGTTCCGGGAAGGGAAGTTCCGGGAAGTTCTGGGAAGTTCCGGGAAGTTCCGGGAAGGGAAGTTCCGGGAAGGGAAGGGAAGTTCCGGGAAGGGAAGTTCCGGGAAGTTCTGGGAAGTTCCGGGAAGTTCCGGGAAGGGAAGTTCCGGGAAGGGAAGGGAAGTTCCGGGAAGGGAAGTTCCGGGAANCCCTCCTCACTGGTGGGGTGCATGAGGATTAGAAAAGGCCTTGATTCTGTGTAACCTCTGCTCAGCAGTCACTAAAACATCCCTGTGACATCACAAATCCAAATCACAGCTCCATAGCAGATTCTTCTTAGAAAATTAATTCTACCCTAGCCAAAAGCAGTAAAGCCCAGTCTTCTGTGTCCAGCTTGGCCTGTAAAAATGTATCTGCACATTTAATAATTTAGGATAGAGCACTACAGTCATAGCAAACTCATGTGCTACAGAAACTAAGTGAGGAAATATTAAAAAGCAGCATGATGCTCCACAGGCTGAATTATAATTGCAGCTCACCCACTACTAATTCTTTGTCCACCATATTAAGCTTTCTCCTATGGTCTCCATGCAGGAATTCAATCCGAGAACTACTTCCCCATGTTGCCCACGTTTAAAAGTGGCACGAAACTATTAAGGAAATGCTTATTCTTTCTCGTAACATGTTCAAGAATGTCAAACATGATAGTGCACATTTACTTACAAATTAATCAGGGTTCTGACATGTGCCATGGGATCTGTACAAGCTGAATGGAAAGACCAGGCTCTTAAACCTTACCCTCTAGTATTTCTACTGAATGATTGCGCAAGTAAGTATGAAAAAAAAATATTCCAAGGGTGAATGTATTTGTGTTGACTCTGTTGTCAGGCAATTAGTGTCTCTGGTATGTTGCTTCTGTTGTCACAATTCTGTCAGTTCTCAGGGACCTTTTTGTCAAAGTAACAACAGAGAGGAGGTCTGAACTTGAAGTTGAGCTTAAAACCAATCAAAAAAGTCTAATGTCCATTCCATACCTTCTTTCTACATCAAAAAGCAGGAAAGCGGTCACAGGCTGTAATCTATGCCTTCTTCATTAGCTACCAGTGACAAGATAGACTGGTTTCTATTTAATATGAAAACTAAGTCAGTTGAGTCAGGCTGAGCAAATCTTTCATGTTAAGAGTCACCATTTGCGCTAGCTGTGACTGTGCCAAAAAAAGCAAGTTGTAATGAATAGGATTTCCAGAAAATTAGTCAGATAGGCATTATAATTATAAAAGGCTTTTGAATTGCACAGAGCACTAAACTCATGTATCAAATACAGATATTTTCTGTTGATAGAAAACCACCCTTTTTGATCACAAAACCAGCAGTTTTCCTCCTGATTTCTATGATAGTCTGGAATAATCACCAGAGGACACATTGTTTAATCTGTTGTGTCATATAAACAAACATTTCTCCTAAAGAGGGTTACACAGAGTGTTGATGTGTAGTACTGGCCAGATCTGAATACAATCCAAGGGAATGAGAATCTGTCCACTGAGTCTGAATGTGACTTCAAAGAAGGCAGACCCCTGCTGATTGACATTAAATTCCTTCTATTCAGTTCAACGCCAGCATAAAAAAAGTTCAAATCTCCTTTATAAAAGGCTGTAATCTTGTCATAGTGAGTTTAATGTTGTAAACGATTAATAAAAGTAGTCTTAAATATTCGTATTTTGCTTCATGATATTAATCAGGGCTTTCCTGCATATTAGTCCTTCTGTAAAAGGAAATTATTAACTGTCCCAACCAAGGACAGCTAGGAAGCAATATACTCAAGGTATAGGCATCCCATTGCTAAAAAAAGAGGAAAGGTAAAATCTAATTAAAATCAGCTGGTGGCTTTTAGGGTTGGCAGTAACACTAGCTTAGAGCAAATTTAAAATCACTGGTGCTTTGTTGCTAATGGAATGGCTTTTAAATCAGATCTAGGAATTTGGAGAATATGTATTAAAAAAATGGTCCTTGAGATCTCTTTTCCTCTCCTTTACTCTGCTAGAAAATCAATCTGAATGGCCAAGAAACCTGGGCAATAAGTAGGAATAGTGGTTTAACTACATGTCCTTTTCATGAGCACTTTTTTTTTTTTTTTGCTTCTCAGGACTGGCTCTTTCACTGATGAAAGGCAAAGATGGACTACAGAGTGTAAGAGAAACAATGAGATATAAAACTAAAACACCACCAAGAAAATATTCTTAAAAATGGAAAGGCAAAAAAATCCACACTGTGGCCCAGGAAACCATTTCCTAGTACTTATACATATGTCTTGATGCAGATCTCGTTCTGCAGGGATTAATTAACTTTTTCACTAATATATGCAAGCAGATTCAGTTTCCTAGGGGTATTCTAATTAATTAGTTTTTCACTCTGAATAATGTAGCTTTTCTAAACGGAAGCCTCATGACTACATGTATTAATGGATTCCTTAAAATCTTTTGGCAGTTTTCTTATGTTCTACTTTGAATGTCACAACAGTGAAGTGCTAGCTACAAAAAACACTCCCGTAACATTTTAGAAAGGCTTTGAGGCTAAAAGAATCAGCAGTATCTTTTATCTTTTGTTTCTTGAAGTTTAAATAATGCTCTCCCTCCCTCCCTAGTCAGCAAATAGTACAAAGCCCAATCAAGCTCAAGTTTAAGCAAAGAAAGAAAACAGCCAGATACAAATGAAACGCAGAGACACAGTGATCCAAAATAAACAAATCCTGACACACATCATTACTAAAGCACACACAGAGGCCATTATAGCAACTAAAAGGGAATGGAAAACTAGAAGCCAACAGTATCAGTTTTCACTGCAATGTCCCCATCTGGGAGGGGGAACTGAATATTTGCTAACTTATTTATTTAGCTTCTGTCTTACATTTATGCATTTATTTAAGTACTTTCAATTCCCAGATAGATCACTAGGCATTTGCATCACACAAAATCAACAGGTTTATCCTCCATTCCCAGTTTAAGAAGTTGCATGTTTACTGAGCTTCTGAAATGATAAATCCAATCCTCCTAGCTTTACTACCATAAAATCGCAGAAACTGTTCTTCATCTGAAAACACAAGGCCTTCTCAAAGACTGAAACATCCATTTCTCCAGAATTCCAGTATCTTGAATATATGATAAAAACTAACAAAAGCCACACCCTTGCTCATACTGGGCAATCAACCCAGCAAATAACCTACTGTGTACAATGCCACTTCTTTCTTCCAAAACACACTGTCCATCTTCCTTGTATTTAGCAGAACCAAGCTTAAAGACTGTTGACTCCCTAGCTTTATGTGCCTGGTGAAGCTTAATTAACATCACTGAGGAACACAAAACACCTTACTGTACCAACGACTTGGCAGCTGACGTTTTTCTGGTGGCTTTTCATGGTTTGCTACTCTTAAATCTCAGTAATAGCTGCCTGGGTGTAGGTTGGCTAGACATCAGAAGAGTCCTGGTTTTAGGCAAACTGCCTCAAATGATATAGGCATAGACCTCAAATGAGCCTTCAAAAGAAAACTACTGTGCTTCCTAAGTGCATTTGTGTCATCTGCACTTCCCATTGATTTTCTAATAAGATTTACCTATAGTGCTTTTGTTTCATGAACATCTCCAGCTGCTACTGAATTACAAATAACCAAGAGTAAGTGCAAAATTTTTTTCCCCTCACCATCAAATGCAAATGAAAGTGGACTTTACAATGGCAACTACTTGCCAGTAATCATGGAAAATAATCACAAACTGAAAGAATCCAAGTAGAATATTTATTTATCCACCTGAATGTATCTACCCCTTTTCAAGACTGACCAGAAGACTACAATAGGCATTTGTATTTCTCAAAAGGGCATGAAGGACTCTTCAGTGATCACATCTGCTCCAGAATATTTATTTCTCTTATCTCCTGATTTCTTCTATCTATCTTCTATGTGCTGCTTTTCTCCAGATGCATTTTCACAAAACTGTTTTTGGTGGATACACATGACAGTCCCATAATTTGTCTTCTTCTTCCTTTTTGTTAATGTACCATTTTTACTCAGAGTTTAGTGTATTCATAGAAGTTTCTATGAACCAAAATCCCTCCAGAAAGTCACAGCTTTTGAATAATCATCTAGCTAATCTGATTCCATGAAATACTCAAGCATACTTCCTGAGATCCGCTTGAGGTAAAGTGTGAATAGACTATTTTGTGAGTGAAACTATATTTTAACATGTTTTGACATTTTAATCAAAAGAACCTAATTTCTCCTTGTGCATTTCCCAAGCTCAAATGATATATTCAAAGGAAGTGGAATTTCTGAGCCCATGTGCTTTAGTAATCGTACAGTAAGAAAGTTTTGGGCTTTGACATCTAATGATTTCAGAAGCTAACAGAACAGCAAAATATCTGTCATATTTTGAATTGTGACAGAAAATAAGATATAGAATGATCTATAATTTATGAGTCACATCTGACAGTTGTTATTCAAAAGTCCAGTTTTTGCTAAATTAACAGCACAGGTATGTGAAGAAAAAACACTACACTAAATAAAAGCATAACGCATTCATTATAAGAGATGACTGCCAGACTTCACAACAAAGCCAACAATCACAGTCCACTAACAAATCTTTGTTACAAACCTAAGGGTTTTCATTTCCCATTGTACTTTCTACACTGGGATCCCCAAACTCCTTCAAACATCCCAAAATCTCTAGTATGAGGCACTACTGATCTATGTATGTGAGAAAGGGGCCACCAGCAGCTAATGCACCTTGCCCAGAGCCTCTAAATCCTGACATTTACACACAGGACTACTTTTGCCCCTGCTTCTAATATCCGACAGCACACTACACTACAAACACATAGTCTTTGCAAACCTTTAAAGTGAATCCAAAGTTTCAAGTTACAATTAACCAACACATTTCTTGCTTTGAAAATGATGCCACACAGGCAGTCTGTGGCTATCTGGAGAGGCACACCTGTCCCTACACACCATCCCACAGCCATTTTCATTATGATAGCTAACAAAGGAGTAGGAGCTTTACCCTCCAGAGCAAAATACACAAACTGTTTTCCTATTAGTTAAGTAATTTTTGCCCACAGCCTACTTCCTACATGCAGTCTTATAAATGTTGAATCCCATCCAGTGTGAAAAATGTGGATTTTTCCAATAATTCGGTTATTACTAGGTAGTTAATACTAGCTCTTGAATTGCTAAGTTTGGGGGGAGGGAAAAAGTTGCTCCCTAATAAAATCTATTGGACAATGCAAGATGGAAGGAGAAAAATAACTGTAGCACCCATCACACATAGCATACTTACACAAAAGCCAGGCTGAATCTAGGAGAAAAGAATGATAATAAATATTACGCAATAGGAAAAAGCAATGTTACCATTCTTTGAAAAATGTATTAGTAATGTAATCAAAATTTCTTTATGCTGTATATAACAATGCATGGCAGCTAACCAGTGCTTCTAAGTATATTACTATTTCCCTGGCCAGAAATCTGTGCTGATAATAAATGGCATCCCCTCATTCCATAATGTAAAATTCATGCGTGCCCCCTCTCCCCCCCCAGCTCCCCATTCCAAATAGTGGTATTTCAAAATGGCTCTGGCATCCACTTTCCTATCTCAAAAAGAAAAATGTTATTTCAGAAGAAATTTAAATGCTTGGAAGGATTTTCTCTGTAAGAAGAAAATTTTCCTTTTCCCTTGTTTGAAACATTAAGTCATGATGGTTTTCAAGCTGACATATCAATTATGATGGGTCGATGGCTACACTACATTGCACTGCAGCAAATCAGGAAGCATTCATCTTGGAAAACTGAGAGAGTAACACAGACACAAAGACACATACACACACACACACACACACACTCTTCTCCCTCTTTTCAGCTTTGCTGCAAATTCTGTACCAAAAAAGAAAAAAGGAATGTAATTGACTTATTCACAGTGATAATTCAGCTGAAACCCTGCTACACATTCACCTAAAACTGGACACATGCACAGCTCTTCAGCAAGTTGGTTATGAGAAGAAAGCATGCAAGCTGTTTCTCACCTGTAATATGGTAGCTAACCTGACGATTGACATCAGATGTGTCTTCATCCCAGGTGCTAAGGACAGCCACCACTTCCCCTGGAGGGTCACTCTCCTTCACCGACCCTCTGTACACCTCTTGCTCAAAGATAGGTGCATTATCGTTTATATCTGTCACTGTAACTGAGACCAAGGTGGTTGAGGACAAGGACAAAGCTTCCCCCAGATCTGAGGCCACCACTGCAAAGGTGAAAGCAGAATCCTTTTCATGGTCCAGATCCTTCAGTGTACTGATCCAGCCACTGTTGCTATCAATGGTGAATGCTTCTGTGATCTTCTGCAGCTCCGATTCTACCGCAAGCGTGTACGTGACCTGCCCGTTCGCACTTGAGTCTGCATCAACCGCTTTGACTTGCATAAGTTTTGCTCCCATAGGCATCCCTTCCATTATTATAGCATCATAGCTAGCTGCTTCAAACACAGGCTTGTTGTCATTTACATCCAACACTTTCACCTCCACATCCACCGTCAGCACAATGTCTACTTTGTCTAACTGAATTGTGGCTGCAACTTTGAAGTGAAAGGCAGAATTTATTTCGTGGTCAAGTCTCTTATCCAATTTTATGAGCCCTGTGTCTTTTTCTATGATGAAAACCCCGTCTTTGTTGTTTTCAGATAGTTCACCATTAACTGTGCTATACAAAGCACCCTGATTGGGCAAAATATGCAGAATGTCAATAGTACTGCCTATGAGGGTGTCTTCTGCCACGGTGAAAGAATACTGGGGTTGAGAAAAAGAAGGCAAAATGGTTTCTGGTGGTAAAACATGGATGTAGACAGGAATGAGGGAATGCTTTACAGGAATGCCACCATCAACTGCTTTGACAAAGAATGACAGAACCGTGTTTTTCAGTTGGTTAAAGCTACCCTTGGTGACCATCCATCCATTATCTGGGTCAATTTCAAGCAGATCAGCTACTGAAACAGAGGCTTCACTATACAGAGAATAGGTAATTCTAGAATTGGCTCCATCATCTGGATCTACTGCTTGCACTTGGGTCACCAAGTAACCTTTCCCAACATCTGCTTTGACACTTGCTCTGTATTCGACTGTCATAAATTTGGGAGCATTGTCATTCTCATCCATTACTATCACTCTCACAGTGCAAAATGTAGTCCTGCCACCTCCATCACAGGCTCTCAAGAATATATCAATATCACTTTCCAGTGGGTTCTCACGGTCTAACCTCTCAGTTGTCAAAATCTGCCCATTTGCATCAATCAAAAATCGGTCCTTGGCAAAGTCATTTATTATGGAGTAGCTGATCTGGCCATACACACCTGAATCCCCATCTGTTGCCTTCACATGGATTACCTTCATTCCAGGAGCAGCGTTTTCTCTAACCTCTGCCACATAAATGCTCTGTGAAAACACAGGGCTGTAGAGGTTGGCCCCAAGGATCTGAATGTGCACCTGAGCTGTGCTGGTGAACAGCCCGTCTGACACAGAGACGTTTAGGCTGTACATGGGCTCCATCCTCTGCTTGCGATGGTTGGAAAGGGTGATAACACCGCTCTTGCTGTCCATAATGAAACTGGTCCGATCATTTCCTGATAGGATGCTGTACTCCAGTCTGTCAAAATCAGAGCTGTCGGCATCAGAAGCTTGGACACAAGTCACAAAATGACCTCGAGGCGCCAATTCACTCACATACGATTCATATATTAACTGGTTAAAAACTGGAGGGTTGTCATTCATATCTGTTATTGAGATACTAACGAAAACCTCACTGCTCAGAGGTGGGAACCCATTATCAGTTGCTCTGACTTTCAAGCTGCACTGCTGTATGAGTTCATGATCCAACATCCGGGCTGTCAAAATCAGGCCACTGCTGCTGTCTATATGGAAATAGTCAGTGCTGTTAAAGGTGTCCTGGACTATATGATACTGTACAATCTTGTTACTGTCAGAGTCAGCATCAGTAGCAACAACTTGGAGTACAGGAGTCCCAATCAAAGAAGCTTCGGACAGAGTAGCGTTATAAGCTGACTGATCAAAAACTGGAGGATTATCATTGACATCATTAACAATCAAGTCCACAGTTACCTCAGCGCGAGCGCCAGTAAGAGCATCGCTGGCTCGTACCATCAGCTTGAAAAGAGAATTTATTTCATAGTCCAGTGGGCTGATGACACTCAGAACTCCAGTATCAAAGTCGATATTAAACTGGTTGTAGGGATCTCCATCAACAATGATATAAATGATACCCTGGCCTTCTGGACTGGTTGCATTTATGCTTAAAATTGGCATGTGCATTTCTACATCTTCATTCACGGAAGCTGTATAGAAGGGCTTGTCAAACACAGGCATTGCTTTGTTAACAATAGTAATGGGGAGCTCTACCGATGCAGACAACGACGGGGTGCCACCATCTTTGGCAAGAATGACAACCAAGTACTCTATATTAGACAAATCGGAATTAAAGGCTTCTTTTAAAGTGACGCTACCAGATCCTCTATCAATTTCAAAATGTCCATAGTCTTCCTTCAGCAGGTATGATACCTCGCCATTGTCACCCTTGTCTTTATCAATAGCTGTCACTCGATATATCAGGGTACCAGGCTCAGCATCGACCTGCACAGCAGCATAGTATGGAAGCCCTACAAACACTGGGGCATTGTCATTTATGTCTTCAATGTAAACTCTTACCACGACTCGGGCAACACGGAGGTGATCTAGCTCACGGCTTGCTTCCACCACCAACTCGTACAGCTCCTGTTCCTCTCGGTCAAAGGAGATGCCAGTGGTCTGAATGACTCCTGAGGTGGATTTGATTTTAAATTTGTTTCCTGGGTTTAATATGCTGTATTTCAAAGGCTCGTTGAGGCGGTTGCCAACAGCATTCACCACAGCAATCTTTGTGATATTGGTGCTGTTTTCTGAGATAGAAGTAGAATAAAAATTTTGTGTGAAATGGAGTCCACTATCCATAGCTTCTTTTACCATTATTGTCACCATAGCAGTGCTATAAAATTTCCCATCAGATACTCTTACTATTAGCATATAATGGTCTTTGGAGAGACTATTGTTTTTAATGGTGAGCACCCCTGTGCTTGAGTCAATTAAAAAATGGTCCATATTGCCTTCAATTATACTAAATGTTAGTTCTGGAGGGATCTCTGAATCTGGATCTGAAGCTTTGACTTTGAGAACCTCAACACCAATATACGTGGGCAGGAGCAAGACTGTCTCAAACACAGCCTGGCTGAAGACTGGTGGGTTGTCATTGACATCAGTTACCTCAACGGTCACTTCAACTGGGCTCTCTGCAGTAAGCTGGGGATTCCCACTGTCTCTAACATGAACATGGAAATGGAAGTGGGCTATTGTTTCGTGATCTAAATTTGCAATTGTTCTGATTGCACCTGTGGTGGAATCTACTGTGAAATACTTTTTTGCTGTTGATTCAACAATTTGGTAGACAAGCAAAGCGTTCTGGTTGCTGTCAGCATCAGTGGCACGTATCACGAGGGGACTGTTATTCGCGCTCCGGACCACACTGTTCACAGGAGCCGCTTCGCTTATGCTGCCTGAGTACTGAGAGAAGAGAAAAACTGGTGGGTTGTCATTTTCATCAACAATCTGAATGTTCACAGTGGCATTTGATGCCATGCCTGCCATATTTGTTGCCTGTACGACGAGCTGATAGGAGGAAGCACGTTCATAATCAAGGGCCTTTTGACTGGTGATCACTCCAGAATATGGGTTTATTGTGAAAACTCCATCAACATTGCCATCTTTAACCTCATAAACTAATGTGGACTGACTGATTGCAGAGAGAGAAATGACAGAAGTGCCAATATCCACATTTTCATTAACCTCTGCTTGGTATTCTTTTAGAGTGAACTTAGGGTGGGAGTTATCTGCCATCGTCACAGATATCCGCACAATTGCTGTTGCAGACAGCGCTGGAGAACCTTGATCAGTCACTTTGACTGACAAAACAAACTGTCCCATTGTGGTTAAGTCTGGCTCCTTAAGTAATGTAATGATGCCTAAAACTGGTTCAATCTTGAATGCGTTTCCCGTGTTTCCTGAAACAAAAATATTGAATGAGATTAGAAGTGAAGTATGACCCGCTTTATAATAACTTAAATCAGGAGCAACAAGCTGAATTTTTAAAGATAGTTACTTAAAAAAAACAAAAAAAACAAAAAAAAAAATCCAAAGTAAAAGTATCCCGAAGGCCCTTCCAGCCTTTCTTTTTGTTAATTAGAGAGCTCAGTAGATGGCACAGTTATTCAAAGCATCGGAAACTCAGGTGTTGCTACTTCTATATCTTGATTCTCAGTACCAGCATCAGAGCAAGTACTGCATGCACATTACTCCTACCGAAGTAAGGAAAAGCATCCCTAAATTACAGAAATTAGTCAAATACATGTACACCTAAGGCAAAGAAATGAGATCAGAGGCTAACAAGCCAATTACATGACTAATGGATAACAACTCAGGCTCCTAATTGAATGGGATATTAAGAAACCATACAGGAGATTACAGTAGTTCAAGACTCAAAGACCTGAATATAAAAAGGTTAAACTGGCATTTAGAAAAAATAGAGCAAATAGCATAGAAAAGAGATTCAAGTGTCTTGTGGCATGAAGTTTTATCATATGATCTCAGAGGAGGATGAATCCAGATGAATGAGATTTAGCAGAAAATGTCATGAAATGCCTGTTACAACATGAAAGCACGGATACATGCCTGACGGCACAAAGGTGAAAACAGTAAGTTTGGATCAGAGAACTTTTTGGGGGCCTTTATTTCTCTCTGGTCTTTTTGCCAATCTTCTCTTCAGCAAGACAGATCCAAAACTTTCTGCATGTATTCCTACCCTGTAATTAAAGATCATTTTTAATTGGCAATCCTTACTTTGCTGTTTTACTGAATGCCTGCTTGAAGTAAAGATGCTGCATAAATATATGGCATATATAAGCATACAGACTCTCTTTCTGAATTTGATTCTAAATACAAATAGCATATACTGAGTTACAGCGATTTCAATCACTATTCCATGTTCCCTCTATTGCAATTCACACCTTAAAATCTAGAACTGTTTCCAGTCTATGGTCAAGCATCCATTCAAGACTGGGAGAGAAATATATCTCAGGTGATACACAAGAGGGTTTTTTTAAGAGTGATTGTTACAGGTGCTGTGCACAGAGCAATAAATGTGTAAGTTGTAGCTGGAGCACCTAAATACATGGAATCCTAAATGAAGTGAGGCAATGCGAACTATTTTTAAGACATGATTCACTATCTGTTGTAAATTCCAGAGCCTAATTTAAGCTACATACTACTATATGTCGTTCAATACTGGTAGTGCCTTTCTATTTATATCCTTCCTTTCAGATCAGTAAAGTTTATTCTACTAGCTAAACCAGAAATTGTGCTATTCACCCAGGAGGTGGGATTCTTCCAGAGCTACAAATTCTCATAAAAATCATGGTATGTGTCACATTTACAGACTCTACAAATGCTGCTGCTATTATTTTCTCAGTGCTTGCTAATACAAATAATTTTGAGCCACTGACTGCCTCCTGCAAGGCCAGAGCTGGTTCTTCTCCTTTAGGAATTTCTTATGAAATTACACAAAAACTACTTTCTTACCAATTGCTCTCTTCAGAGCAATGTAAGATGAGGTGAGTAATTCCCCTGAATCAAAGGGCTGTGTACAATCTGAATTCTGCAGTTAAAATCAATATCCTCAACTGCACATTTTATGGATCACAGAAACTACAGCAGCAGAATACAGAATTTTGATGCATCTGAGATTGGGGCATCTGCGGATAATGAAACTGGAGGAGCGTGAAGTCTTACATTGCAGAGAGAGCTCATGATGAAACAGAAACAGGCGTAATGAAAAAGAGAGTCTCTAGAAATCATCTAATAGCTAAAGCATCTGCTCTAATCATAATACTTTCTTGCCTGCATCATGTATTATTCTATTACCAGTGTAATGGGAACTATACTCCTTAGATGTCAGGATGCTCTTTTCATTGTGGTGGCACCTCTAGATGATTGGGAACCCATAATAGTAATAAGGTTTCAAGAAAAATCTGTGAATAGTATTGAAAAACATTTCCCAGGAAACTGATCTAGTCTGCTCAAAATTCGTTCCATAACGACAGTGTTGTCCTGTCTGAGCATGTGTGAGATTGTCCCTAATTTAACTTAAAGGCCACAGGAGAATACTGAGAAATAACTGCTAAGAACAAACATAGTGCATAAAGGGAATATTTGCTTTGGAGTGCTAACATCTTCCTCATTCTAAGTTCAGCACTTTCAGCTGCAAAGGACTTCACCTTCTGGTTTGCTGAAGGTAATCTCCTTCCACAGAGCATACAAGATAATTACAGAAAAAAGTTCCTTGGGTCTTCTCTAAACTTCAGGTTATATAATCTTAATTTAAGGTGTGAACTTGAATTACATGAAGCTAAATCAGTATGAGATGCTGTAGATATTCTTGTGTTATTTGTCTTGTGTTATCTTAGTTATTTGTCATTTTGCCTGCTCCTAATTGACATAAACTATCCTAGCTGGTAGCAAGTCTTTATAATAATATAGGGATAAACAATGATCCAGTAGGATCAGAGCCTAATGCTGGGAAAGACTTATGATCTGCCTAATATGGGCATAATCTGAAGTATCTGTGACAACTTCTTATGGAAATATAAGTTTCAAGTTTTGCTAGTATTATAGTAGAAAGATTAATATTATGAATAAAATCCCCTAAGTAGAAATGAAACATTACAAATTCTAAGGTCACAAATTTCTAATTCTTCCTCTCTTTTTCCAGGCATCCCCCTCTTATATATCTGTCAATGGTTTATCTCAAAGATAATTCTTAATTCAGATTCATGTGATCCAGAGAAACTTACATTCACTTGCATGTGTGTCAGAGATAATGCAAATGGTGTTTCTACTGTGCTGTTGCACCAGTAGAAGAATGTTTTTGCTATTACAGATTATGCGCTGAATGTAAATATCCAGAGTTTAACCGCAAAAGCAATTTTCCTCTTGGTATCATCATGCCCTCTCTTAGTTTCAAGAGACCTTGTGCCATTAAAATGCTATGGCAGAAGTTTTAGCCCTGTTCTTAGTCTCTGTGCTCCTCTGGTATGAATACTGGCAAAGATATCAGGACATACCAGCTGTTGTGGCCCTTTTTTATGGAGGATCCACTCTACACTAATCTGAAACCAGAACCCTGAAAACAAGTCACTGGCTGCAGTTTTGAATAACTGTCTTCTGTGATGGCTTTGACCCAATGACTTAGAGGTCAACAGGCTCTGTAGCCATCTGGTGAAAATTAGTCACAGAATAACAGAATGGCTGGGCTGGAAAGGGACCACTGGTGAGCATCTGGTCCAACCTTCCTGCTGAAGTAGGTTCACATGCAGCAGACTGCACAGGATCCTGTGCGGTCTGAACATCTCCAGAGAAGGAGACTCCATAACCTCTCTTGGGCAACCTATTCCAGAATGAGTTTGTTCTGACAGGTTTTGGGTACAGTAGCTTCAAAATAAAATTAAAAAAAAAACCCAACAAAACAACAACAAGGTGTCTCCTTTGCCCATCTGTATAGGAGAAATAGACCAAAGAAGATGAATTGTGTGTGAAGACAGATCACCACCACATCACTGTTCTGTGCCTGGCATGATCCATGATACTTCATTTTTGGCCTCTGTTCTAACCTGCTTCAATAGTATAGATAAGCTCTGCATTTTCTCCTTTGTCTTTGTCCAGAGCTGTGACCTGCAACACTGCTGATCCAACTGCTGCTGATTCAAACACTGAGGCTTCATACAATGGGCTGGTGAAGTAGGGACTGTGGTCATTGGAGTCTTCCACATTTATGATGACTCTGGCCAGATTTCTTCTATAAGGGAATTCTTGATCTCGGACCTATAGAACAAGTGAATAACACACAATTTGACAGTCATCTAGTAAAACTTCACAAATATTACTCATCTGAATGTGAATACTACTTTCAGTTCTATTTAATACAAAGTAGTAAAAAAAATCCATTTGTCCCATAGAACAGTCTGAAATACATTCACACACAGGATGACAAATACTAAAATCCAAGAAACAGGAAAGAGCTTAGCAACTTTTTTTTTTCACTTGTGAAAAAAATGCATTGCAACTAACCATCATAACATGAATTTCTGAAGTGGCAACCACATGAGATCTAAAATTTGGGTTCAGGTTTGCAAGAATTTCCTTTTTTATTAATACTTGCTGAATGGTCAAACCTTTATCTTGCCCTTGCCTTCTTTGCAGCATATTGGGATGTCAGTCTAGTGCTTGTAGCTGCCAAAGGACTTCATGATTATATATGTAGATGATCATATCAACGGTAAACAGAACAGGAATCACTTTATGAACTGCTGGTAACTGCCAACAGAGGTTTAAGTTCCCACATCTGTCTCAACCTCACCCAAAATACCTCAGCACTGCTTCACTGATAATGCTGCCACCACGATCTCCTGAAAATTTTGGGTCTTCTTAAACAGAGGAAAATACATTGTATCAGGTAGAGATCCAAACCAAGCACCAGGGAATTACCTCCCTTGGCCATGTGTTTCTGTGATTCAGTTTATAGCTATTTCTTAGTCTGCTTGCCAAAAGACTTGCAACATTTTGCTCTCTGAGTGGAGACCACACTCAGCTGCTCCTTGCTGCATAAGTCTCTGCTGCATAAGTCTTAAGAGGTTAAAGAAAATAGTAGACTCTAATGTTTAAACTAACAGGTTTTTTTGTTTGTTTGTTTTTTGTTTTTGTTTAATATTGTATCCATGATATACAATCTCCACTTGAAAATAGACAGATTTATGTTCTGTAGTCTAGGCACACTGAGCAAAAATTGGTAATTAACTTTCTTCTGCATACCCAAAGATTTGGAAATGTAGATAGAAGAGCTATTTTGTATATCAAGTCCATAAAAGGAAGCTATAAATGAGGCTTGCCTTCAGAAAGGCTGTAGCATTCTCCATGGCATGAAAGCAGTTATCTCCCTGTGAATAACTTCTCAAATAACTTAGCCTCACTTCAGAAACTCTGAAAATTACCTTTAGGGAGAGGACCAGATGCCAAGAGATTAAATAATTACCTGCTTGCTCTCCCTTGAGATAGAGAATCATATCACATTCCATACAATGGATTCACAATAAAGTTTCCCAAAAAGCCAAAATAAAAACTGTGAAATAAATACACAGCAGGGCAGGCAAGATTAAATTTGTGGCTACTTATCGCACTGAGTCGATTGCTCAAGTGAAGACTACTCTACACACGTACCTGCAGCAGGCACGACTGTGGCCAGACCCAAGGGAATATTTCATTCTTACCATGACATTAAGGATGTGCTTATCTTGAGCTTCGTGGTCTAATCTCTCAGCTGTATAGAGAACGCCGGTGTTGGGATCAATTCTGAATTTTCTCATGCTGACTATATCGATGCTGCTGTGGATAGTGTAGCTCAGCTTATGCTTTTCATCTCTGTCTATAGCTTCAATTTGCAGAATTTCAGTATCAGGGAGGATGTCCTCTGAAATGGTGACATCGTAACTTGGCTGAGAGAATTCTGGGCCATTATCGTTGTTATCCAACACTTTGATAAGAACCTACAGTTAATAAAAAAAAGAAATTCAAAGTTACTGAAGTCCAGTCGGACTACTGAATAAGCACCTAAAGAAATGCAATTTACTCTGAATGGCTGAAGATGTTATGCTGCTGCATGGTGGGACTGAGAAACATTATTTAATATTAAATTCTTACTTTTCAGATCAAAAGAAAAAGAAAGGATTTGACTTGGGAAGTAAAATATTCCTAACTGTAAGACCTACTCACAGCCCAGTAAAGAAGCCCATATTTTCAGTATCTGTAGATCAGAAAATATTTCTACAATGATCATAAGGAAAGGTTTTGTCCTTCCTTGTAACTGCCATGGTTACAAGAGATTTCTAAAACTATTATGTAATTTCCTTTCCCCTTCACTATTAATAAAGCTATAAAAGAATCCTTTTCATGTTGCTTAAATCTGCTTTTTATACACTCAAGATTCAGGTGAATCCTGTGTTTTCTCCCCAGTATATTACATTGGGGCTTCCTGGCAATGTCAAATTGTGACAGCAGTGGAGACTTCAAGTTGCTGTGACACCTCAGTTTGCTCTTACACCACTTGAGGCGGGCACAGGAGACACAACCTCACCACCACAGAAGCACACCCCACACAGATCAATACGTACCACCAAGGACAGCTGACCTCAGGGCACTGGTGAGACCGAGGAGGTTTTTTTTGTTACATCCTTGGTCTCTTCCTTTGCCAGTGATGGCTGTCTTTACTGCCAACTAACCCAGTTTCCCCTCCAATGCCTATTTCCCTCCTTTCTGTTGCAGTTTATGAATGGCAGAACACCAAAAATGTGAAAGAATGCTGTGCTCTTTGCCTCAAACCTGTCTTTAATCCTTCTGTATTGATCCTTAAGAAAACTCAGAAAAGGGGAGAGCAGGCCAGGGTGCTGCTCTTGCTGCCTATTACATCCATTTCAATATATCACAAACTGACTCTGACAAATAACAAGAATCACTATTTTCCAAGCTTTGCCTTTTGAACGTTATGCATGTGTTGCTCTGTCAACATTTTGTGGGTTTTGCCATTGGAGAAGTCGCTCCCTGGGGAAAATGTCCTTCCCAGACTTCATATGCCATAGATTGCAGTGTGTAGTGTGGCAGCAAAACCCTTCACGAACTGTAATACTGAAAGCTGGAATCTGAAGAGTTGACTCTTTTTCAGTGCTAGAAACAAAAAGTATTTTTCCAGAATATGCCTGTGAAAGCACACATCTAATTTTATAGTAAGTAAATCAGAAAAATCTTTTTATTCAGAGGCTTTGAAATAAGAAACAGTCCAATTAATGACTTGGGAAAGGCCACACACAGGACTCTTTGGTCGGACTAGAAGACCTGACCCATCACTCATGATACTTTCTTTGTTGCATTGTTACTTGGCTCTTTCTTAAGCAAATATTTTATTATTTTGCTTGATCCAGCCCTGTTCACCCATACTTTCTTAACAGAAGAAAAATACAGCTATACTTTTACTGCAATATTGCACAAACAGATGTTGGCCTCAGAGAGAAATGAAACTTTAGATTTCCATGATATGTGGGAGGGTTTGCAGAATACATTACCAGAAGGAACATGAGCAGTTGTGAGAAGCAGTTGTAATGAACTAGCCTGGGAACTGTTCAAAAGACAGCTGAAATAAAATGCTCTGTAAGTTAAATGGCATCAAGACTTGCATTCCATACAATTTCTTTTTCATCAGATTATGGCATGCCAGAATGAAGCAGGGTGAAGCCTATATTAAGTTATGCTTCAGTCTTGGATAGATAGCAGTAAAACTGAGGGGAAATACACATTGCTAGGCCTATAATAATAATGAAGAGTTACTTCGCTTTTTATACTTTTATTGTTGCTTTATATATCAAACATGTTTCTGATCTGTCTGAGGTAAAAAACCCACCCAAATATATGTCTTAAAAATATGTGAAGAAACTAGTTGCAACATATGAAACAAAGCCTGAGGAAAAGATTAAAGTCTTGAACTCTAATCTAATGGGACACAGAGCCAGTGCTGAACCACTTTTTTAGTGTAAGGAAGAAACAGAGAACCAATAGGAGCTGGGGATAATCAGTATTTGATACTTACAGATATTTTCTTGAGCAGTTTTGATACTCTCAGTCCTAGACAGGTACCACTATAACATGACTGGATTATTTTACTGCTGCACTGTTAACACAGATAATTTATTTTGCTTTTCATTCATGACCAAAAACTTTGTCATGTATCATTTTAGAGAGTCCAACAGAAAAGTAAAACCTTTCAAATAGATTGAAAACACCAACAGTGCTTGACTCTGCTGACTCTACTACAGCACAGCCTAACTAGAACAAGTAAGCTTCCATTTGAGGGACAGGCTTGTATCTGTGCATTTATTTTTAAAATTGGTGTGTGCAAGCTGAAGTTGCTCTGGAAGGCAAGAAAAAAAGTACAGAAACACATCAATGTGTCTTAAAAGTACTACTACAGAGGTGACATGCTATTTTGTTTGCATGGTATATAATCAGCCCAGAGCAGCGATTCACTTCCTACAGCATCTAATGCATTTTGGGATCACTGGCAAACTGAGAAAGCAGAAGAGGGCATACAGGTTTATCCAACCCAAGGCTTCCACTATGAATGTCCAAACCATGGCTCCATGATTTCTGCCTTTACTAGACTGCACAAACTGAACAGGGTGGGACTCGATCAGCATCAGAGACAAAGGGTAACCCATGAGACTGCAAAAATTACAGCATGGATCCACAGAGCAGCATTCTTCCCCAGCGAGAAAGGTGTAAGTTATTGCCCTGACACACATACGGACATGTACATGCTCCCCCATAGCTTGGGGAGTGCGAGGCATGGAGGGGGAAAAGATAAAAAAATGGAGGCCCTCATTCACTGTGATCATCAAACTTACAGGGAGCTATGCACTTAAAATTGCTTTGATCATTGCCAAAAAATCCCTTATTTTTCCTTCTTTTTATTTTCTCTCTTTCACTTCACATCTACTGTAAGACTGATCAAGCGCCTGTTTAAGTGGCAGGCATCTTCCTCCCTAGAGATGCCAGTATTTTAATGATTTGTCAAGTGATCCACATTGAAATACACATTATTTATTACATACTTTGCACTTCAACAGCCACTTCCATCTGGAGATGGAAGACGATGGGTTAGAGATGCTAATGAATAAAGAAGTCATTATTGATTCACAATTTATTCTATTTAAGCAGTTAAGAGTATTTCTAATTTTTGTCAGCTGTCCCTCAAAATCCCCCAGAGTCAAATGTAATTTTAACATTTCTCTCCTTTAATAGAAGGGGGTGTATTTTCCTTGCAACAAAAGAAAGTTAAGTTATATATGGGAATACTGATTATACAGAGCTCTGTTAAACCTATAAATGGAACTCTTTAATGCTTTTAAAAATTGAGCTATCTTGGGAGTTACTTTAAACAAAACCAGGTAAAAGAAAATGGAGTTTTAGTCCCATTTAAAATAGCTATTAGTCCCTCAGTTCTTACAACATTTCTGAGGAGCAAGTGACTATCATCACCATACTTTGCCCAGGAAAACAATACCTTGCAACAAGGTTACCAAAATTACAGGTGAAGTGCAGTGGTAAAGCTGGGGAAGGTGTTTTAAGTTTGTTTTTGAGCCACACCCCTTTTATTAGGTCACCTTAAAATGACATTCTTCCTGTGCAGATTTGCTGCTCCAGCAGGATAACTTCTAGTAAGATGTCGCTTAAAAAGAAAGGAAGGAAAATGTGACACTTACACGAACATCAGGCTCATAGAAAACCTGACCCTACAAACACACATGAAGTTGAGTAAACTGAGTGCCACCAGACTGTTAATATGAGGAAAATTTCTCAAATTAATTTCATGGCTGCCAATTTTAGGCATAAAATCTTGGTACTATTGGCAAATTTCCCATGACTTCAAAAGAGTCAGCAAAAGGGTCCTTGAAGTCTTATGCTTTAGCCGGCTGGTAGCACATCTTTCACCTCAAATCAAGTGTTACACTACTGAAGTGACTCAAAGACTCCCAGTTTCTGTGTAATTTAATATTTTCTACATATTTATTCCCAAATGGAAGATATGGCAAGGATAAGCTGTGTGACATAAATACCCTTTATTACTGAGTAGGTGCCTGGGGTGTTAAGCTGTGACAATACCCATTGTGAAGAATCAAAGCCAGGCTTTAAAAGTTTCCCAACACATCTCCAAAAGGTGATGAATGGAAATGTTTACTATTTGTTGGCTGCTAAGTAGGGATTCCTCTTTGCTGACGACTGATCAAGATTACTGACTGAACTACTTTTCATTGACAAACATTAGCTGCAAGTCTTTTTTTTCCACGCTTATAAAGCCAACATGTAGCAAACCAGCCTCTGCCTAGTTCTTCTTGAAAGCCCATATCTTTTCCAGTGCATTGTGGGCTTCAGAAAGGCAGGCTTGCCTCCTTCTGTGTCCATTGTGTGGAGCCTAATTTATAGTCTGAACAAGCGCTTCACTATAAAAGATTTGCTTCTCCCTGCTCACTTCCTATTTCCCACAGTTAAAGCAAGTTTCAAATAAAAGAATCACCGGCCTCCAAGATTACAAATTAGCCAAAGTAACACTCAGAGCATTAGCAAAGACTTTGTACTCAAAACGGTAAGTGAAAGGCCCAGAGAAATACAATCAAATCAAAGCAGGACAAAACCTAATGCAGGAAGTCTCTCCAAAGCTGTTTTTAATGTTGCCCATAACAAATACCTTTGGTTCAGGCACAGACATATTTGAGTGAAAACTGGGTAAATGCCAGCAGCTGCTTTACAGACATTTTAAGCTGAAAGAATCTGCTTGGCTAATTGCTTGGTATGGGCACCGTGTTGTAGTACAACCTATTAAATGCCTGAATTAATTAAACTCAGGTTACACTTCTGTACAGGTTTTGCAATCTGTTTTGATTTAATACTGCTTTCAATAGTGTTACCACATAGCTTTATTTTCTACTTCCTGACAAGTTTTACTTTTCTCCAAACCCCAACTTCAACATAAAAAATCAGTTTCCCTACCAACCTCTGTGGCTAGTTATTTATACTTTACTGTGATTTTATGTTATGTTAAAATTGAAAGAAAAATCTTTTCTTCATAGGCACAGCAGTGCTGAGATTCCTGGATGTGACAGAAAGTAAAAAAATCGAGGATTGGATTGGTTACAGTTTGGAGGAAATGTTCAACAGAGCAAAAGCGAAAAATTGAACTGAATCCCCATGTCTCTTTTTCTGTCCTAGAAGAATCCACAGCCCAAAACTGCTTCTGGGAGGCTCTAATGTCTTATCTACATTTTGGCCATGGTCCTCTAAGAAGAGCTCTTCACCATTCATTTAAGAGAACCACCCTCACTGAGTGACTGATCAGCTCCTCTTAAGAAAGTATTGTAAAGAAAAGGTGATCTCTGAATGGTGAGACAGAAACTCAGAGTTAAAAGTCAATCCTCAGCACAAGAATAAATTCAATTCCAAAACCTTCTGCAAGGAGAGACAGAAAGGGGCAATGAGCAGTAACTTCTGTCTGCTCTTCCAGTCTGGTTGACTCCAGCAGAAGGTATTGCAAGCAAACATGTATTGATCTGCAAAAACTTTTCAGAGGGAATTGTACATTACCCTCTGAGTGCCCACTCTACTGGGAAATAGTCAGGTGGTTTTGCAATAAGTGACACTGAGGTGCTTTTCGCCTCCTAACTTGGAAGCAACAGTCTCCATGCTCTAACACGTTTTCTATAGCAGTCATGATGAGAAAGAAGGAGAAGGTAGAAAAGTAAGGATCAAAACCATCTTTTCCACATAGTAACATCACTTCAGAGGCTTTTCTTAGAAAAAAATAATTATCTGCTAGGACAACATTCTCAATAAAAGTGAAACATTATAATAACTTCAATGATAGTTCAATGATTCCCCCCTGTACTCTGCTTCTGTGGGTATTTTTGCAAAACTCAAGAATGTATGCATCACAAATAAGCAAATAAATGTTATTCTATTCTTTTGTTGCATCTGTATGTAAAAGATCTGAGTTGTTCAGTAAAAAAAGGGGTTTGGGATAAACCTGACTCGTGACCAGGAGAATTTCTTATGTTTCAAAGTCAAAATTGTAGCAGCAGTAGGCATTTAGATGCCATTAAAATGATTCCTTGTGAGGAGAGACCTCTCTCTGCTCAAGCAAGGGCACAAGACCCTTTTGCAGCCCAAAGAGAGGTGATGGCCATGGCAGGGAGCAGAGTCACTGCAGAGCTGCTGTCCCAGCTCTTTTCAGCACATGGGATACAGAAGCCCCAGTCCCTCTGCAAGGCCAACAGCTTGCCTGGCAGCTGCACGAGATGTGTTTCGTGGGAATTTAGAGAAAACGTATGCCTTCAGCCTTTAATAAATGACTGCGTGGCCTCAAGCAACTATGGATAAAAGAAAGGGAAAAAGCAAAAGCTCTCCCTGGCTAAGTCAGGAGACTTAGCCATTCTAGAAGTTAATCACCATGACTGAAGTTTTATACCCACACTTCAAATATATAAATCAAGCAAGTCAACATTTCTTCATATTTTTCCTTCTCCATCCCTTCCCATCTCAACTGCTGCCTGGATGATTCAGACTTAGACGGATGGGCAGCATGGTGAGTGGCAGTGGCTCAACAAGTCCTGGCACTTTGGTTCTCACTTTGGAGACTGTATTTCTTTTGGAAACCTTGATCATGCCCAAAACAAGTAGGCTTTTTCTTACACAGAAAGTTTATAACTTTTTATTTTTGCTGTTAATACTCATTATGTTCTTTTTGCCTCTTTTCACAACAGTGAACCATTATTACCACAGATGTAACTTTTAAATCAAAATGATTTCCTTCCTCTCATGGTACAGTAATGAACCATGTGCACAGTAAGGCATGAAGGAAGTGAACAGTTAATCGGAGTTTAAGGCATGCAGGAACACTGCTGAAGAAACTTCACCAAATCCATGCCAGGGATCATGTTACTCAAACAAAAATCTTTGGCATTTTTATGCTGTATTTTACCACCTCCAACTGTATAATAGACAAAAGGCCAGGAAGAGATAAAGGAAAACAGCTGGGGTGGAATAAAAAGCAAGAACGTTCCATTGCACATGGTGATCATCAGCTCTTTCATAATAAACCATCATACTTCAAGGGGGCCCATAAATTATTTTGTTATTCAAGGGGATGTATTTATAAAATTGCTTTATCTTCTACTATAACTTCCTGCATCTACAGTTAAAAATACAGGTGGCACTGTGTACATAGAACAAAACAATTAAAATGTTTTGTCAAAACTCAGAATAAGACCACTGAGAGCTATCAGTAAATGATCTATTCTCTTAAATTTTTGATTAAACCTATCAGTTTTATATTTTTAAATTATTTTTCTTAAAGAAAATTAAGATGAGGAAGGTAACCAAAGTCTCCAAAGTACAGCCAAAAATATAGTAGGAATGTTTTGCAAAATGGAGCAATAAACAGGAAGGCCATAATTCTGGCAGTTTTCAGATAACAATCACTTTTGAATTTTCTGCTGTGAGGACCAAAAGAAACACATGCTTGGATGCCTTGGCCACAGTTAAATAAGTAAACAGCATCCACACAGAAAGAAGGTGAGGGAGTGTCTGTACCTACCAGTGATTATTAATGCTATACTCTTGCAATCTGAAACTATCTTACATTCCTAAATGGGTCACATCACTGTTAAACAGAATACTCAGGCTTCTTTTAGAATGCAACAGCTTTACTGAAATATGTTTTTACCATATGTTTTAATTAAAAATGTAGGGGTTTCATCCAACTAGGTTTTGAGGACTGTTATATAGGTCAATTTATTAAATCAAAAGCAGCAGAAACAATAAACGCAATATCCATGAGAAGAGAAATTACTTTAATCCAGCATATTTGAAATTCCCAAAGCTTTTTAATATTTTTTGGCTGAAATGTTTGCAAGAAAGAAAAAAAGGTCACATTAGGCATTCAACACCATGTGAAATGTGGACTAAGAGTGTAGCCAAGATAAAAATACACAGCATAACAAAAAAAAAAAAACTACTCAAGAGTTGAAGAAAATGCCGTATGGAAAGAGAACATAAAGAGGTCAGTCATTCTCCTTTGCTTGTCTACCGGAAGACTGGGAGGTGATTTGAGTATTGTGAGCAAGTGCCTTCCTGGGAAGAAAATAGTGGTTTTTAAAGAGTTCCTTAATTGAGCAGAGAAAAGTATAATGGGGAACATGAGCCAGATATAATCAAGCTTAAAGCAAGGGACGTTTTTAGCAGAGATGCAATTAATTCTGAAACGAACAGGGAAAACAGTGGATTTCCTAACACCTAACTTGCTATCAACTGATGTTTTCTTACCAAGGGTGGATTATTGGGAGAAAACCTCAGACATTTTAGGGCTGGGTTATAAATAGGATATATAAACAGGAACTCAGATTGAGAAAGCACTCAATGATTTAACAATTTCTTAGGAAAGCTGGTGTTGTGTCTCACTGAATTCAGATTTACATCCAAAACATTTAAGCAAAAAGGCAAGGTAAAACAGAAGCATCTGCATGTGCATGCATATATGTAAACACAAAAAAATGTTCAGGCTTTCCTTCTGCATTACAAAGAAGGAAATAACACCACAAACCTATTTTTTTCATTTACACTTGGGGAGTAACTCTGATGTAGAATTTCAGGCCCTAAGTAATCCACAGCCCACAACTCCACCTCGTATCAAAGGATTTTGCTGTTTGAAGTCTTCCTGGTGCCACTTGGACCTCAGGGCCTCTGTCTTTGTGCCAAGACCCAATTCCATATAGGTTCCCATTGAACAGATACATAGGCTCTGCATCAGGGTCTCTCCTACAAAGATGTGTCAGAGCCAGCATTGCCCCAGCCCATCACGTTAATCTGACCCAACTTTTAAGGCAATGAGCCTGATAAGCAAGACTGGTTTTAAAAGGTTCAGTGGGGCTGCTTCTCAGAAGGCAGTGTAATCACAGGCAGTGACACTAAAGGAGGGATTCTTTGAATTTTAAGTTTTGCCTCTGAACAATTTATTTTCTGAATAATTGATCTTGTGTCCCACATTTGGGTCTTTGGAGGATGAGAGGTATAAACTCCATTTAACACAATCAATAGCAATATTCCCTGACACCATGGAAGCACTATTGTATTTTGGACCATTATGGAGAGACGCAATTGTCCAAATCTAGGCTTTGCTGCCAGTGATAGGGACTCCCTCAGCTGGAGGAAGGCAAATTACTTTCATGTGAGCAGGAAGAGAACAAAAGGAGAAATAATGCTTTGAAACATTCAACAGCCAATTCTTTACAGACAGATGGAAAGGCTCTGAAAAATATCCCCTCCATTAGTTATTAGTGGTCTCAAAGGATGAAGTTTCACTTGAATGGAAAAATTAATAATTTTTATAGCATATACATTCCAGTAACAAATTAATAACTTGCCAAGAAAGGAATGTGATATTCTACCTGAGTTGTGGCAATGTTTGTTCCATCGGTGACCTCCACAGTCATATTATACATTGACCTCTGCTCTGCATCCAAGGGCTTTGCAATGACAATCGTGCCCACTCCCTTATACGCGTCGAAAGAGCTATCGTAATTCCCTCCTAATTGTTGCACAAAAATACAATCAAATTAGCCATTTCTTGAAAACTTCTATTGCAAGTATTCCTAAAAGTGGGTGTATCTGTTTAGCGTCATCCATCTTAATGACCTCTCTTAGCACACATAGTACGTCTAGTGATACTTCTTTGTTCATAACTCATTCATATTTCAAAGCACAGTTTGTACATTGAAAAGTAGGTATCATTAAAATGCATTGCCAAAAAGAAAGAATAAAAATCTAGCAGTACACTTAAGTAAGCTATAGCTGAATCTATAAAAAAGAATCAAATGGCTATAAGCCCCTAAGATGTGTGCCCTTGTGGTCTGAATAACGAACAAGAATAATTATCTTTTTGTATAAAAGTAATTTCAAGGGGGTTTTATTCTACAAATTTTATTTTCAGGAAATTCTCACTGATACTTCTGGGTGCAAATACCATAAGCTGAGTTTTTAAAAATAAAATTATAATCAATTTTAAAAATGCAAATAGAGATTTGTTATGTTAATACCAAGGACAATGATAATTACTGGCAGCAAAGGTCAAATCCTGTCAGTGTTTTAAGAATTATTCAAATAGATCTGACAGGATACACAACCTAAATTCTTTTCAATACAAAAAATCTCTCACAAAGCAGTTTCTAATACTAACATCCCCTTTTCCTGTCACACACAGACTGCTGCAGCAGTGGGAAAACCCTCCTGAGTACTGAGTGAAAGAAAGAAAAGAAAAAGAAAAAGAATCTATTAACAAGTAAAATAAGGCTATAAATAATATAATCTCAAATATAATTTCAGATTGAAGGGTTACAAGATTCGTCAGCCACAGCTACAGTTTATAAATTTGAACCACTCATTATTTTCAAAAGCAAAGCACACACTCCCTGCTAATAAGCTGTTTTTATACTCACTCATCTATAAAGTGTAATTTAGTAATAGTTGAGTCTGAAATTTTTGGAGGCTAGGGACAGAGAGAGGTGGGACACAACACTGCTGACAGACAAACTCTTAAGGTATATTCATAACACAGCAATTCAATGCCAGCCCTGTTCTACAGAGATGAAAAGCCTTTCAAACCCCACTGGTTATGAGACTTGTATAACAGCTGCTGAAAGCTCTTGAGATGAGGTCCACAGGTAGAAAAATATCTATCTCGTTGATTTAGCTCTGGTGAAATATATATAAAGAGAGATATATGTGAATGGCTGCTAGTGCCACAAAATGGCTCTCGAAATTTTAGGGCTGGGGACAGAGTAGAGAAGAGGAGAGTGTTCCATGCTCTCCGATCTGCATGGTTTGCTGAACAGAAATTATTCTCAGAAGCAGTCATGCATTTAGTGAGAGAAGAATGTTTTGGCATTTGAAGAAGCTGAAGATTAGGAGGTAAAACAGCAAAAGCAAGGCCCCTGAACTTCTTAATGTGAAGGAACCATCACTTCTACCTCTTGCACAGGCTATTGCAAAGAAAGGGCAAGGTGGAAGAAGTACTGCTCTGTCCATTTTTGCCTTGCAAGACACTCAGGGATGGATAGAAGAAAATGGGAGGAAAAATAATCATGCAGGTGACTGCTGTAGAGGAAAGGCAGTATTGGTGAACTTTTGGCCACTGAAATGATCCAAATGTAGCATTTTTTAAGATGTGCCATCAGATGTCCACATGTTGAATTTATACAGGTCTAAGCCTAACAGATGAAGTTGTGGTTTTCCAGGAAAATGCTGCCACTGGATCTGTTGTCATTTATGGCGGATAGAAACATGGCTTATTCCTTACCCTCGTTCTGCAAGCTGTCCTTGATATTTAAGCAATAGCAAGGTATTTGGACATTGATTATACCTTCAGTGTTCTTTTTTTTTTTTAAGTTAGTCTGGAAGAAAAAGTTTCTCTCTCCCAATTAATGTTTTAAATTGATTTACTTGAGAAAAATTGCACCATGAAAACCTCCTCTGAAGAAAAGAGCTTGAGATTCATGCAAGGAAATCTCAGCTGAAATGAAACTAGCCTTGGGACAGTAGGCACTTTACAAAGAGAATGTTTCATACTGATAACCATGAAAACGAAGTGCAAGTGAGATGCTTAATAACCATCTTAATGAGCAATCAAAAATTATGCTATCAACTACCACACACTTCTAAAAAAATCTGCCTCTAAAACTTCCAAGAAGTAACATGGAAGGATTAGCAATAAATGCTTTAAATGATCTTCTGTTGGCTTGGAGCTGCGTTTTCAGGCCACCACATGGTCTACTGCAAATAGATCAACTTCTTCATGCCATTTCCATTTAGTGAAGTATACTCTTCCCCTAAAAGAAGATCTGAATCCATCATGTGAATTTTTTATACATTATTCACATTTTTTCAAAATGGTCTAGTGACAAACAAATTAATCTTGGTTGCCAGCCACCCCAGCCTACATCTGTAACTAACCAGGCAATGCAGTTCATTTTACATTGAATTGTTTTCTATCAAACAAGGCAGAAATCGCATCAACACTGAGGCAGAGATGGATCAGAGAACATCCTGCTGTGAGATTTGTGATTATAATCTATTTTGCAGTAAAACCCTGAATTATTCATGATTCAGTCTTCTATATTGTAACAGACCATGGTCAGACGAAGAAGCATACAGATGGGAGAAATCTCTGGGAATACTGCCTGAGATACTGCGTCCTGCCTCTCATCTGCAGTACTAGAGGCAACCTGCAAATGCTTTGTGCTGCTCCTCGGCCTCTGTATATACTCAAATAGGTCTTCATATGATAAATGCTTCTGAAGCTGCACTAAACACTGAACAATTAATGAATTACATAAAAATGCTATAAAAGTTAAACATTAAGAGTCTTACAGATGTGTTAAGTCTACACAAGGCCTACCATGAAGTTAAGTCTATGCAAGGTCTACTAGAAGAATCCACTGCAATCATCTTTGAAAGACTTGTTCTGGGTTGTACAGAGAGAGGTGTCATTCTTGTGTAAAAACAAACAGGAGTCTTCTCTTTAAAACTCTTGCAGCTGGGAACTCCACATGAAACCACTTCTTTCCGAAGGTGCCCATGTAGAGGTTGGAGGACTGAGGCCCCAGGAGGTGACAGCTGAGAATGTGTTGGCTTCTGGGGTACAGGAGGCTGTTTTTGAAAGCCTGACACTTTGTCTGTACCAACCTTTTGGAAGCGAGCTTGTCTGCAGTGCCATAAGCTCCCACAGTACCAGTTTTAACAATTTTACTACTGTCCATTTAACAGTTTCTTTGATCACAATCTTCAGATGAAAAAGGGCTAAGGATGATGGCATTTTGTTCAGCTGCTCAGTTTTATTAATGTGAATTTTCATTACTTATTCCACTTTCCAGCATTTGGCACATGCTTTCCTTTTTACTGTCTACTAAACCCTGCTTTCAGATACAAGATACGTAGAAACTGTCTTTGCTAATGTGCTTGCAATTGCATTAGGAAAGAAATATTTCAAATGAAGATAATACATTGCGAGTTCCTCAGGCACTCTGGGAAAATCAGTGACAAAGAAAGCAATATGATTGCACTGACAATTTGGCTAGACAGGTTGTCCTGAGAAAGCATTTTAATACTGAATGACTCCAGAGAGATGTGGATTAGCCGTTGTCTACGGTATCATTTCAGGCTAAAATGTAATGCTGATACATCTTCAATACAGTTTAAAGACTTCCCTTAAAATAATCTGATTAGACTGAAGCACTTTGAATAAGATTTTATAAAAAGTTCACATCTACTTTAAATGCTGTCTTTGGATGAGAAGACTTACCATGTTGGAATGATAAAAATTCATCCAGAAAGTACTTTTTCTCTCTAATTGATTGTTAAGATTCCCAAAGTCACCTAGCAGATAGTTACGTCTACACTTTGGACACCTAAAGTTAAGTGAAATGATTTCCACCCTTACTTTCTTGAGGTTGATCTTAATGCTTTTGCATACGCCCTGGAAGCATTAAATTTTTAGAACTAGTTATTTTTAGAACTAGCAATTTTTTATGTAATCTAAAAGTCTGATACAGTTTATATATGATTTTCCAATTCCAGCTGGTATCAGTACAGCTGTAGAAACAGCCTGTGGTACAAAAGATCTTATTAGCTGGCCCTCACTACAACTTTCTAGAACAGCCTTTGTTTTCAGTTTTACAGATGGTGAACTATAGTTAGGAAAGAGATCTCAGGAAATTGAACTGAGACACACCTCTGAGCCTACAGACTCTAAGTTGTGTACTTGGTACAGAGTTGGTTACACTTTCTGTCTGAATCCAGACTGTCACCTTTGTTCTCACCTTATTTTTTGGCTTCACAGTCACTACGAACAATTTTTCTTCTGACGAAAGTCCTGTGTTCTTTGGAAAGAATTGATTCTCCTTCTTGTAAAAAAAATACCTAAAAACCCTAAACCACCAAACCTTGTGAGGCTAACAAGAGAGGTGCAATGGAAAGGCCAAGGAAAATCTGAACTATCAAAAGCGATTTCTAGGGTTCAGCTGAAGAATTTGCCTAAGGCAAGACACAATCCAGATCTTGCATTCCCACAGGATGTGGGCTCTGCATCTCTGTCCCTTTGTAATTTCAATGTCAAGGTTTTTAATTTTCAAGCATATTCTTCTTATATTACATTTTGCTGCAAGCAATTAATTTTTTTGGTAGGGCTTTTCCTAGATGCGGTTCCTCTTTGGTATGGTGCTGAGCCTCCGCATGCTCCTGTTAGTCGCTGATACACACTTTAAAATGGGATCATGTTACTGGGAAAAATAATTTTCTCCTCTGAGAAGAAGACATGTCAGCAAATCTGGAGGATTTGTAGGCAAATGAGTCCCATATGAGGACCTTTTTCCATATTTTCCAGTGGGATGATCTAAAAGGCTGGGATTGAATACCACCTCAGAAATATCTGAAGACTGCAGAGAATCAGATTTGTTCAGTCTTAGCTGCAAAGATGGATCACACTGAGTTCTGCAGAACATCCCCAGTTCAAACACTGCTAAAATCTGGCAGGAGTCTTCCTTCACTGCTAGGTAGCAAACAGCACACAATGTTCCACATTCAAACTTAACAAAGCCACGATATAGAGATAGGCTCGCACAAGTCTCATTGGGCCCACCATGCCATGTTGGATAACTGAAGAAAAGAAATACAGGAGATTATCCGATTTAGGGAACAGTCCTCTAAAACACATTTTCTCAGTGCAAAGAAGATTCTTACTTGTCCTGTCTCAAAAAAAGCTGACAGCAATGAACAGTGATGATAAACTGGGCCACTTGCTACAATTGTCACATTGCTCAGGGAAGAGAATCAGAGCAAAACGCAAGAAACTAATTCACCCTGAAACTCAGAGGGGAGGCTAAAGCACCTCTAGAATTTTCAGAAAAGGAAGCAAAGTCAAAATTTTCATTTATTTCATTTTCAAAGATGAAATAAGCTTAATTACTGTCTCGAAAAATAAAAATTCAACTACAGATTTTTTTAATCATAATATAATAAATACTAGTAAAACGTCAGGCAAAAATTTATTCTTTTATGTACTATAACATGATAAGAAGAAAGTAATGCAGACTGAGTTTTAGATAAAACTACTGTAAAGAGAGTCAAAGCCTTGAGTTTGCTGCTAAGAAGCTGAAAGCAAGGGCATAAAAAGCAAAAAAGAAATCAGGAAGGTATTTTAGATAGTTCTCACAGAAGATTATTCAAAGAAGGCTAGGGAGCTACATGTTTTTGACATTAATGAAAACTTGCAGCACTATGAATTAAATGGACAGTTAATTAAAATTAACAGATATTAAAATTATTGGCATTTAAGCACACTTGGTAAGAAGTTCTGACGTAGTTTCAAAGCTTAGCTGCTGTTATAAAGGCACAGGCTGGGGAAGGAAGCAAAGATAGAGTGAGGACTGTTTGGAGAACCAGAGAGATGTTGTGCAACATGCTACTTAAGCAAAAACTAGCACCATGCAGCTTAGCTCCAGTGTTAAAGTAGTCATCCCACCATTCCTATCAGTAACAAAGGAAAAAACAGAAAGGGCTCAATTTACCTGGTACAAATTAAGGTCTCTGACTTATCTTGGGAGTGCCCATTGAAAATTCATTTCTTATTAATGACTGAATGAATTTAATACAACTGATACAACTTATGCGTATGTCTTTCACATTGTGGGAACTGCATGAATTGAGAATGGTGTTGAATGCAGTCTGAAAACAGAAATAAGGTATGACATCTCAACTATTGCCAATTGAAGAAAAAAACAATCATCCAAGTATCCTGTTCCTCTCTAGTCCATCAATGGAGATGATGACCTTCTTGCCTGTGCAGCGTTTTCCTCTCTTGGAGCTGATTAACTCAAGAACCTAAATAGCTAGCTAAAGTATATATAATCAAGGTGCAAAGTTAGGCAGACAGAATACTTTATAGCCAAACTTTATCTGCTCTCCCTCTCGTTTTTTTAGCTGGGAATAAAGTGGATGTTAAGCATTAAAAAAGAGATCGTCTGGAATTCCAATGCCCGTTTAGTTTGAAAAGGTCATAAAGATAAAGGTCAAGATGCAAACTCTGTATTAAACCATGTCTCTACATAAGCCTTCAGGGGTTTTGTTGACATTACTGTGAACTATGCACAGAGGTCCAGAATCATGAAATACCAGATGGAGCAGGATCAGATCTGGTTTTACAGCAGCTCAGGAACCATCTCTTGCATCAGCAGTCGCATACAGCTTTCTATTTATGACAATTAACTTCTACAAATACCCCATGTATTTTTCATTGGGTTTTCAGCACTAGACCTCAATGCTGATGATATCAAGGAACAATGAAAAAAAGGGGGGTTTGAAACTGGCTGAAGGCAGCAATGGTAATCTAAATACACAGTGTTCTGTCTGTAAAACTCTCAGGATGGGTTTTGTCTTTGTTCCTTGCATGCTGAGTGTCTGCAACAAGGTCTTCTGCATGCCCACAATTGTTGGCTACTCCTGTTGCAGAAACTGCTGCTGTTGAGAGTGCTATTATTTGTAACAGCAACAATATTTAATGAAAACATTCATATGGTAACAGAACCAAACTGGACAGTCAGGGTCACTGATTTCTCATTAAATCTAGGAAGGCTCTGTCTCAGTGACCTCTGCAGCGATGCAGCATCTTGCAACGTCAGAAGCTACAGCCTGTAGGGAATCCATTAGAATTGCTGAAATAGGGAAAATCTTCTAAACCATTTGAACTAGTTTAGGCATAAAGGCCACATTAAATGACAGACGCTAAAATTTCCTAATCTTCTCCCTGTCATCTCTGGTAGGCAAAAAATCAAATATCATTATAAAGTATTGCTTGACTGAAAGTGACTCTAATAATGAAAAAGAATGCAGCGGAAGAGCAGGGGGCTTCCCTCAGGGCAGCACTTTAATGAGAGTTGGTCAAGTTGTCATGGAAAGGACCAAAAGAAGTCCAGCAAAAGGTTAAAATGGGAAAAACCTGTCAATAACATCAAAAAAGATGGATTTGTCCTGAGAGGAAAGGGTCAGTGAGGAAGGGAATGGAAATGTAAACATTAGCTAATAAACTGCATGTTAGCATATGGAAGCAACCAAGGAAATGGCAGGATAACTGTAGGAAACATATGCTGTCCTCCCCCAGGGACTAGCAGGAGCCCCAAAACATGGTAGTAGCTTTGGGTTTAATTTTAATATGATTGGCACATCAGAAACCATGCTACAAATTCAGAGAGGAAATGGTGCTGCTTCTGTCTTTCATCTGCACAAACTGGCAATAAAAGGTGGATGAAAACGACTCTGACAGACCCCTTCTCCTGTGGTCTCTGCCCTTCCTGTTGGCTAAACCCATCTGCAAATAACTATGTTGAAATGGGAGCCAGGTTCAATCCCTGTAAAGACTGCTGATGCACACTTTCCGCTAAGTCCATGGCAAAGGCTTTTTGTTTCTCTAATCTTTCATGTAGCATTTGCTTCATAACCCTTCAATTAAGTAACTACACTTTGTGCCAACAAACTGTTTTACATCCAAAGGTATGCAAACACTACATACAAGCATCTGCAAATATTAAGAAGCACAATAATTTTCCAGGGGAAATTCTCACTTTTGAGATGTTAAATGAGTTATTTTAAACAACATTAACTGAATCAGCAGCCGAAGTGGTGAAGAAATTCTTAGGAACATAGACTCCCATTTCTCTACTTCAACCAAGCGAGACCCTTTGCTCCCTGCCATTTTGGCAGCTAATGGCATTTCCCTGTGATTTTAAGACTTCTATGGTTTCTCCCCCTTTTTACTAAGGCTGCTTTTCCCTCCCTATTTTTATAAGCAATTTTATGTAAGGCCATTTTGTGGTTGAAATCTCACATCAAAACACATTTCTCTGTTTCAGCTTGCATTCAAGACAAACTTTTGGTGCCTCCATTTGTAACCCATATGTTGAGGCATCCCATTCTGTTTCACAGTTAAATGGATGGCACTGGACTGTGAAAAGTTTGAATTAATTATTTGTGATAAACTGCGGAAAATCCGTGAATAAAATGATAATAATTGGACACAAATACGGTAAAAGCTGTCATAGAAAGAAATGCGGCACATCCATGTGTCGCATCACATCCTGTCACAGGCACTTATGAAAGATGTAATATAAATTGTCTCAAAAAACTTGCAAAAAATAAAAGGCAGCCTGGATAGTTGTATTTTAGCAAATGTGTTTGCACTAAGGGTACCTTCTGTTGAACAGTTCTGCCCACAAGCTGTCTGTAGAATATAGAACATCTCTCGAGCATGCTTGCCACCTTGAAGCAGGGCAGTCGGAAGCAGAAAAAAAAGAACAGAATGCAGAAAAAAAGGTGAAGAAAGAGAGAAATGAGGGACAGCAAGTCTAAGTACCATAAATACATTTAGAAATGAATTAGCAAAGTATGACAATAGAATTTAAATGACAGACAACATTAAGATTGCAGTAAATAACAGTATGAAATAAAAACAATTCAGCCATACAGCGCTTTATTTTAGGCTTAGCTAAGGAGTCACAACAAAAGCAGTCTTATTATTATTATTATTACTGTTATCACTATATTAAAACAGCATTTTCATTTCATCATTACGAAAATGGATTTAACTGGGGAGGGGGGAGGTGGGGAGACAGTTCAAGGTTAGTTTTGTTGCTCTCAAAACCACACAGCCATATGCTTTGCTTCTGGGGCATCCTCTTGATGCCACCGGCTCCCAACTTACCAACGATATCGAACCAGAGAGGGATGTTAGAGGGCTGCACGGAGACCACTCCGACAATCTCGGTCACTTTGTCGCTCTCCATGATGGTGAAGTTGTAAAAGGGTTCGTCGAACGTCAGGGGCACGGGCGAGGGCGCAGGCTTTTTGATCCACTCAATGTGGAGACGAGCAGTGGAAGATTTTTGGGGCCGGCCATTGTCCACTGCTTTTATCTGGCAGGCACAAAGAAAAGAGGGCTCAGGCTGAGCATCCCAGCTTGGCAGGTCAGACCTAATTCCAATGCAGTGCAATGACTCCCTGGAAAATGCCCTTTGTAATCTTACATGTAAAATCCCACAAAAAAAGAGGAAGATAAGCACTTATTTCTCAGTTCTCACTTTTTTTTTTTTTGCATAATGCTTTGATTTTTCACTGAAAAAGGTGATTTTAAACTGAAATGTTTTGTTTAAGAATTGCTGGTGTGAGGCCTCCTGCAGATGCAATTCAAACACTCCCCACACAGATCCTCCTCTCCAGAACCAGCTTCTCTCTGATTTCATCTTGCACACAGCTCCCTCTTGCAGCAAAGCTGGAAGCTTTGTAATGACGCTGTGTAAGACCATGCATTTGCAAAACATGCTCACTCAGAGCATGTTTGACTGCTTTCAAGTGGCATCTGTGCTGCAGATAAGTATTCCTTATATTGCCTTCCTCAGGATCTTTAATTGAATTAAATAAGTTTCAGGTAATTTCCCTCATTCTCCACAAAAAATATAATTCAAATTTTTGTCATGTTTTCCTTTCTCATCTCTGTCAAGTTCATTAGGAATTGCTTTGCTTGGTGCTACTGCTTTTTATTATAAAGTCTTCCAGAAAGATGGATATTTGTGTGGCATGCTTTATGGATTTAGCATAGCGAAGACAAGATGACCAACAACAAACACTGGGCTTAAGAAAAGGCTGAATGCAGGTTACAAAATGGGTGCTGATGTGGAAAACATCAATGTTAACGGAATGTTACCTTTTTTTTAAAAAAAGGTAATGTTTCTGGCTACACAGGTCCACTGGTATAAATATGCCATTGTAATACCTTTTAAAAATGGGAAATATTTTTTTTTCTGAAATATCCTGCCCTATTTCTTCCTCTGGAAATGTGTTAAGTTAACTCATCACTCTGCTCCATTCCAGGCAGGCAGGCCCTTTGTGAAAAGCTGATGAGGGTGTGATGAGCAGTTTCTAGTTAGAAAATCTTCAATTGTTGCATTAAAAGAAGGCTCAGATCTCAGACATGACTTTGAGGTCATCAGAGGGAAAAGTACTCACTCACTCAAAGGCTGCTCTACTCCGATTCCTAAGTATTTCTCAACATTTTGTTATTTATTCATTTTGCAGCATTATGAAAGCAACCCACTTCTGTAAGATACATCACTTCCAGATGTCAGACCATNTTTGAATACTGAGCTGCCCCCAGCTAATTAAACTGTATAAAAACCCACTGCTCTGAGACAGCAGTGTGAACAGTGCTATCCAGACACTCTGTCAGTTAGCCTGTCACCCAGCTGCCGACACCCGGGCTCGGAGCTGTATCCCTGCACTGTGGCTTGCTGTCTAGAATCTATGCCAAATTTTTCAATTAATAAATTAATTATATTTTAATTTGGAAATTGGCTCCTCTCATTTATAACAATGGGCCAGTGACATTTTTATTTCAGCTCCTTAACTGCAACTTGTTGGCTTATTCCTGCACATTAAAAGTGCACATTCCAGTCTTATATGGCTTTATATCAACTCAACCATATTTTATTTTTCCTTTCTTTCACTTTCACTGTATGGTTAGAGCTCTGAAAGGAGAATTTTGACTGAGATTTCTTTTAACTGAAATTGCTTCCACAACACAGAGAACGCAGTACTCCTCCTCTCTAAGATGAAGCCATCTAACTGGGACAGTAGGTACCCTCTGTAAGGGCAAACAATCGTGTCCACACCAAAAGTAAGTACCCATTTATAGCTGTATCTCCCATACTTCATGACCTGCAATAGCATTAATGATCTCCCACACTCAATTTTTTGGCAGTAGTTGTGTATGAATACTAGATTTCTTAATTTAGGTCTCACGTACAGGGCATAAACACAGTTATATATTCCTCTTTATACAGGAGGGCCTATTTCTTAAAAAAAAAAGAAAACAGAAGTCAGTCAAATCATGGGTTTGTATGTCAATGAAAGAGTCCTTACTGTTAAGATGTCGTAACTGCCTGCTGTGAACTGCTTTCTGGAGGAAACCATCCCGGTTTTGGGATCAATGAAAAACTTCCCATCATCGTTCCCATCCACAATGCTGTATGAGATTTCTGCATTAGGGCCTTCATCTTTGTCAAAAGCAAAAGCTCTGTAGATTGGCTCCCCTCGTTTCTTACGGTCCCTCTCAGGCAGCTTGATCTGATAGACTTTCTCTGGGAACTGCGGTTTGTTATCGTTCTCATCCAGAACCTGCACCACCACCCAAACGGAGGATTGCTTGGGAGATGTGCCCCCATCTGAGACGGTCACCTGAAAAACAGCAGTACAACTTATTCCCAACAGCTACAGTGGGACTTCAGAAAAACATAAAACATAAGGAAACGCTTTGCCTTTCCCAAAGCTAACCTGCAGATTACATCATCTGTGCACGCAATACATTATTACTATAAACATGCTTAGTGCTTAACTCAATTTGTCCACAATGGCAAATCCAGGCATCCTGAATATTTTTTACTTTTGAGATTAACGTGGAATAAGGAACCTGCAGACTAGGAAGTTATTTCTCAAAACATAAAATCCTTTTATCTCAAATTCTGCAAATTTATCTCAGAAGAGAGAACTGGAATTAACCCATTAATCAGGGATCCCTGCATTTTTTGCATACATATTTTAAAGTTTCTTCTGTCATGGAAAGAATCTGAAAGATGCATTTCTTCTTAAACCCTAAAAGAACCTCTGTCATTTTTTCCCATTAATTATTTGGAAATCCTTAAACAACAAAAGGATTTCTGTCAGTTCTTTTCATTCATTACCCAAGATGTGACAGCTCATTAGTTCCAAACCTGCTTTATAAGATTATAAGCAGCACAGAGAAGCAGGTAACAAAAAAATCTCTGCTGCATTGTGTAGAGAGTGCACTGGGTTGCCAGAAACATGTAAGAAATAAAATCTTTGAGATGAAAATTAATTAGTAATTTAGCTTCAACTTAAACAGAATTACTAATAATTTTCAATCTGAAACACTATGAAAATGAAATGATTTAAGATCAACAAGACCTCAAGAGATTTAATAATATGCCTTCAAAATGAAATCAATATGTTTCAAACTTCTCCCTCAATATTTCGATTGCATTTTTAATGAGAAAGAAATAAGACAGAAAGTTATTTTTGTTTGCATGAAAGAAGTTCAAATTTCATTTTCAACTACATATGGTAACACGCCAAATCCCACAGTAGCAATTTCTGATGATAGTGAGCCAAGATATTACATACCCTTCCCTGCTCATACTGATCACTGCACATTGATTGGTTTGCTGGTAACTTCTTGATGTTTTGTTTTTCTGTAAAAGTTTCTGTGTTCCCTTGCAAATCCTATAGTCCTGATGTCCAATCACTAGGCAAAGCAAAATTTTCTGGGAATAATACCCCGTGGCATTTTCCCATCCTTGTGTAAAGTCTAAACTTAGGGTAACCCCAGTTTAATGCTGAGATCAACAGAAAAATCGTGTTTTCTATGAGGAAGGTAAAAGACATTATCCCTTTCCTGTATTTAACTGTGTGTTTAAAAACTGATGCAGTAGAAGGGAGCAGACTGACAGCCTCAGGGACTGAAACACCTCATTTACATAAAGGGAGCAGCATGGCAACATACAGTGGCAGTGTAAATTCCCCAAAACAGCCCAGAACCCACCGGGAGAGTGGAACCCCATCCTCCCAACAAGTACCAGTCTCAGGCCTCTTTCTTCCAAGACTGGAGTACAGTTTCCTAAGTGCTGAGTAGGTTTGGCAATTAACAGTTGTTGGGATCACCACTCCTGTAATGGGGACAGCTGTCTGCAGAGTGCTGGATGTGGATCAGACCTGTCCTGCAAAGCCACCCACGTGACATCTGCCAGTCACCAGCAGAGGGGTGTGGGAAGAAGACCCACACCATTATCAGTGTGCTGAGCCATCCAGTTCCCACTACCAACACCTTCCAAAACAGCATTTTTAGTGCAGAAAGGCTGTACACACAGCTGGGAATCTGCCTTTCCACATGGTGAGAGCCATGCCACCAGGGACCTCAGCCTCTCCACTTCACTGATGATCCCTTCTATTTCTGTTCTAATCCACTGCAACTGGCCAAGCTCTAGGCCAGACCACAAGTTAACAAAGGAAAACCTTTTTTGCGTTTCTCCACAGATAAAATAACCATTGATGACAAGCAGTACAGGCTGTATTGCATAGAAACAATCAGAGACACACTAATCCAAACTAAAAAATATCAACAAAATGCTTTTTTAGAGAGTAATGGTCTTGCATTAAAAAATAGTAGTGAGATTCTGGAAACTCTTGTTCTCCGAACAAATACAACTTTTTTTTTTAAGACATTTTCTTCAATCTGCTAGCAGTAACCAACAAAAAAGATGTGTGAGTGAGATAAAGGGTTTACAACCAACTATGACAATAAAATCTATGAAAACCACAGTGGTATAAACAGTCAAACAACTATGATGAAAAAACCCTACCTAAATCAAAAAACTGCTCAAGAAGTGAACCATCCGTCTGTCTTACCAGTACATTCTCACAGTTTGTCAGGTTACTGCTGAAATCCTGAGTTGCATGGTGTTGTGGCAGCAAATATTTGTTGTTTTGTAAGCCCAAACTTGGGGGAAATCTATTTGATAACAGAAAAGTTGCACTGAAAATATTTGCTGATAGCTAACAGGAATGAGTAATGGCAATAACACAAAATGACAGCTAATTAATAAAAATTAACAAAGAATGCCTGAAGTCAGTAAATTCTTCTTGGGCTAAAACTTTACATCCCTGGAGAGGAAAACACTAGGTAAGCCTTTTTCTCTGGGTGACACTCAAAACTTTTCAAAATTACAGCATACAGCTCCACTGAAAAAGCTCTGAGTGTCAGACACAGGAGCTGAAGTTCTCTCTTTCAAGGCATGTAAATTAATTAAGCCTCCCTCACACCAGAGATGCGATTGTTTCCCCAGCTGTAAATCTGCACCCTGGCTGATCCCTTTTCTGTGCTCCATCATCCTGACCCCAGCCTGGCTATTCAGGCTCCAGCCATAAACAGAGCTGCAAAAATTTCCTCTGCCCCTACAGAAAAAAACCCCACCATGACAACACATTAAAACAAACCAAGAAATTGCTGCCAGTTCAGAACTGTTCCCAGACAAAAACAGGGAGAACGAGAGAGGACATTCAGCACATCGCTCTGCAAATACCATTTCCATCAGGACACAGTATCACACCAGCACTTAGGGGCCCCTCTAACCAAGCCAATTGCAATTCAAACATTACCACAGTTCTTAGCTAACCCTTGAAGAGCTGGAAATCACAGTAAAAAGTAACCAGGGAGGGGAGGGAGGCTAGGATGTTAATAGGACAACGCTAATTCACAGCTGGTATCTCTGGAAATGCAAAAGGCAGATGTGCAAGGCTCTGGAGAATTTGCAGGAGAGAAGTTGTAATTTACGACCACTGAGGTTCTTTTGTTTAGAAACCTGCAGGTAGCATGGTAGGAAAAAGAAAACAGAGAAGAAAGGTAATGCAGATGAAGGACATCTGAATCACATCTGTCATTTATCTGTCAGTCTGAGACAGACTATCTCAATACATGCCTGTCAAGATGTGCTATCGAAAACCCAACAAGAGGTGACTCTCACAGTAATCAGGATGGGAAAAGGGTAAGGACAAACTCACGGCTTTCCCAGTGGAGATGAGGAATGTCTGCTTGGTCAGCATGTGCTTTCCTAAATGGTGAACACCTTCTCCTGTCTATGTGATGAGCCTGGTATTCAGATCCAACTGCTGCAGACAAGCTGCTGCTTGACCATGTGCAGCTGAGATAGACCAGGACAGCTACTGTCCCCTTTGCTGCACTGCTTAGATATTGCTGTTCATGCTGTGTCAGGACAGCCTAAACAGAGGATACAACCTCCCAAAGCTGGGATACAGCCATGAAAGCACCCTGAATACGGACTCCTTGACTAATCACACAAAGGGTTGGTCCATTCACCAAGGGTGGAATGTCTTAAAAGGAATGTGATTAAATATTTAATAGGGCCTGAATGCAACAGACAACAAAAATTATATGGACTATAATATATTTTCATAATGAAATCCTAAGCATCACTGCTGTTTTCTCACAACCTACAGACAGTTCCACTACAGTTTTCTCCACAAAACGAACATTTTCCTCTAGGAATCTGTATTTACCCTTTGGCTTTAATGCTTATGACTTTACCAAAATATGTCTGCCAATACACATACAGATACTAGTAACCTGGGAATTTCTTTGTTAAAGTAACAACAGTCACACCTCCCTTACAATGTTTCCTTTAGCTGGATGGACCAGGACAAGGCTTCCTCAAACTCCCTCTACTTCTATCAGATATGCATTTTTCGAGAAAAATGCACTAAAATATCTCCTTCTGCAGCATATGACAAATTCAGTGTAATAACAGAACTTTCTCTCCAAGTAAAACAATTTCCACTTCTGCAGGATCTACTTCAGCAGATTTGGTCTATAGACACTAACACTCCCTTCCTTACAGTACTGAGTGATATTCAGGCTTATGTTCATGTCCACAGAACCACCACAAAGGGATTGCCATAGAAGTGGACCTTCTCAGTGAAAACGAAGACTGACACTGACTGTTAACATACCACAGCTGGAATGTTAGATGTGAGAGTTTCTTCCTTTTATGACTATGGAGAAGGCCTGGAGGAGACATCTACTGTGGAAGTATTGCCTAATAATCCAGCCTAATCCAGCTTGGCAGACCTCAGCAAGGGTCACAAAAGGAATTTTGCCTTCAGATAGTCACTCCTCTTATGAGTCAGACTGAGACACTTGATTGGAGAAGGTGCAGTTCTTGAATCTTTCAGACTACAAATACAACTGTGAGGACCACCCTCCTGAATTAAGAGTTCTATATTGAGTCTCATTAACAAAAACTCATGACTTCCAAGGTAATTAACTCAGCTGGAAGGAGTAGCTAGCAGGGATGTTACTTCAACAAGTACAAGACAATTAGCAGGTGTTTAATGTGAGTCACCAAGCCTTGAGAAGAGCAAGTATCTTCTTCCATATCATTCTTTGGGAGGAGGAAGTACTTAGCCTACCCAATATTTAAGTTTGAGGAACTGTCACATCACTGTCATTAGCACTGCAAAAAGCTGAAGATGCCATATTTGTTTGTCTATTTTTTAGTGTGATAACTGCTTAATGCAAAATAAAGCGAGCTGAGATGCTTGTGCTTCATCAAAGGAGTGTGCACAACGAGGTTTTTAGGTAAAAGTCTCTCCCTTCCCCCAACAAGGAATGCTAATTTTGCTTCAGAAAGCCTTAGAAAAGAGAATCTGCTTGAGCTATTGAAGGCAGAAAAATGATCAAAGGGAGCTCGAGAGTTAAGGCATACCCCTGCTGTTAGTGACTAATGGGTTTGTTTCTTCTGCCAACGTGTAAACGAGCTGCAATACCTACTGTAAGCCTCTGGAATTCAGCCCGAGTAGAAGTGAAAGATTATAAAGGAGAGCTCATCGAGGGATGAACACAACTTTAAAGTCAAATGCACTGAATTACTATCTCTGCCTACATCAGAGAGAGACTAAATTCGTGGCTAAATTCTTACATGGAAGATTTTTCTGAAATGCATGCTGTTACTGAACTATGTGTCAGATTATTGCTATAAAGTGAAGGCAGTGTAGCTCAAAGATATACAGAATACAAGAGAAAAATAAATGTACTTTCTTTTTTCTTCAAAACGAATACTGAGTTAGCTGTAGCAAACTAGATACCTTCTCTTTCTAATCTTTTATCTAGCAACTGAGGGAAAGAAATGCGTAGTGCTTAATTCACTTATTCTAATAGGATGTGATGCTATCCCAAAAAACAAATTATACTTCTTGTCCAAAAGAGTTCCAATCATATCAATATGATCCATCTTTCCTTATTTCCTTTACAACGTGCTAATCTGGGAAATCTTTGTTTGTAAAAACATTTAAACATTTAATACATTCACTCTGGCCAGGTATGAGAAATAAATAATTTAGAGTACATTTTAAATAGTGATTATTACTGACATAAACACTCGAGGTGTTTGATTAGGAATGTCAATGGCTTCCAGCCACACTCAAGCTAGAAAACGATGCATAATGGTCTGTTAAACCATTTGAGATTTAACGATGACATCAGGTAATTTCAGTGCTGTATTGCCAAAAGACAGGAAGAAAGGAAGGAAGGTAGGCTTTTTCATTTGGAGTTAAATGCTCCCTGTAATATTTACAAACCTAAATATTAGAAGAGTGTACTGAAGAAAGCCTTAGAGGCTTCAAATCTTAACTTTTAACTTAACTCAGAGTGCTGAGACCAGTAGATGGTAACCAAAGGATCTGGCAGAATGAAATATCAGAATGGGTGACTTAAAAGTCCAAAACCAATACTACTACTACTACTTCTATTACGTTTATCCTGTGTCCACTTTGTTCTGCAAGCTTTTTGGAAACAGAAACAGTAAAAAAGTTTCTGTGAAGAAACTAAAGACTTTTATTTCAGCTTTAGTAGCAATAAAAGGATGAATCTGCATATCTCTTAACAGTGATCCTCCAAATGAAAACCAGCAATTTTCCACAGGCATTGCTTTTAGAGTTCATTACAGTTTGGAGATCCTGACGACCTTTGTGCATCAGGCTTTATTTACAGTGTTCTTCAATCAACACTTGCTAAGTGCAGAACCTACTGAATCTAGTTACTAATTATGGAATCTAATTACTCCATTAGATTCCCAGGAAAACACAACAGCCTATCATGTGTTAAAGGAAACTCCTTCAGGCAGCCTCAGCACCTCAGCACCTTCTCCTTCCTCTCCCTGCGTAAAAAGAAAACTATAATCCTTAGGAATGTCAAACTCATATAATTTGCATTTGATGAAATGTAGATTAAGCTTTGTCCAGAAGTGACTCTAAGCCAGTCACTTTCCAGAAGTCCAGAAGTGCCTCTTACTTCCACTCGTGGAATTAAATACAGAGAACCTTTACCCCTTCTACCTAACTGTAGAATACAGTCACATAAGATTCAGCAGAAATCCTCTGGTAAGGAAAAGCATTGCTCAACTAGGACTTTTTCTGACCTTCTAGGTGATAATAGCAGCTTGAAACTGCACGTATCATATCTCATATCCCATGAGCAGTTTGCAAAGTTTGCAACAAGAAGATTGGAAAATTTGAGATGATCACAGTAAGAACATCAACCTCAGTCTCCAAACAACAATTGTAAAGGTCTTCTGAGTACATTACGAGCTTCCTCTCTTTGCTCATGAGGCTACAGTAATCAGTCTTGCTAAATATATAATGAAGGAAGACTTGAAAAGCAGAAGAATACACTCCAAACTGTCCCCTGATAATACCTGTCAAAGGACATTTACCCATCTTCACACTGGCACCTTACAAACAAGATAAAGTATGATCTGCAAGTGCTTAAAAATGATTTTTTATGCATATGAAACCTCTTGAGGAACAACCTATCACTGAACAGAAGTATAACTACCGTCATAGCCCCTAAATGAGAAAGAAGATAAAAGTTGCCTATTGATCTTCACAGTAAACTTTGGAGAAAGTGTTCAGCTCCTGCTGAAAGTGAAGATTACAATCTGAGAGTTTTCTCAACAGAAAATGAATAGTCAAATGTGAGAATATTTCACTTCAAGCAGATTTAAATATCTTAAAGCTTGCAAATCAAGATATGCATGCAGCTTATTGTTAGTAGCACTCTCTATGTCAATTTTAATCTGGTTAAAATACCAGATATCTACCTCAATATCTACTTCAGCCATTTGTGGATTTTGCTTTTCTTGTGAAATGAAACACCTGTGATTAAATATCGGTAAGTTCCCCTCTATCAGGTCTACCTCTACAGATCCTTCTCAAAAATCTTATCTTAGCACTCAGGAAATACAGTTGCTCTCAGTTTTTGGGCTTCAAAAGAGGTGTGCATCAACTTGTAAGCTCACCACACTTCTGTTTTCTCTAAGATTCAATTACTCATCATTTTCTATCCACAAAAGTTACCTGATTCTCATCTTTACTATAAGCAGGAGCCAAACACCTTCTTCGGTTTCCCCAAAATGATGAAGATTGTTACACATCTCCAAACTTCCATTTTTTCATACTAGACCAGTTAATATGTGTAATCATGTAAGAAAAACATTCTGGCTATTAATAAAGACAGAACATGTTATCCATGCTTCCAAGATATTTTCCTTGTATTAATAATTGATATTATATTTTAACTATATCAACAGGTATGTCCTGCTCAAAAAATACGTGCTGATTTTTGGCCAAAATTTAATCAAGCTACAGCACTAGTCACCACGGAGTTAACTAATCAACAGTATTTACTTTACATCCTTGTTTGGGTGTGCAGCCGTGCTAGTTTGCAGCACGGGTCCGCAGATATCAAAAGTGAGGAGGAATTAACTCCCAACTCTTTTAGCAGAAACTCTCGGATTCAGAGCAGGTGAGTGGCAATAGTCCTCCATCTTTCTGGCAGTAAGTCAGCAGCACTGCCTCATGCTAACGTGGTACAACCTGCTGAAGGTCTTCTAAGAAAAGGCATAGTGTGAAAGAGCTTGCACCCTTAAAAATACTGTGGTACACCCTTAAAAATATTGTGGCAGAAGCTTCTGTTACAACAAAGCATCTAACAAAGCAATAACTTCAACTAAAACTTTCAGTCTTCAAAAGGAATAATCATCTTGTGTCCTAAACTATAACACAAAAATCTACTTCTAAACAATTTTTGTCATGCTGACATCCACTGCCCTCTGATGTTGGATGAAACATCCTCAGGTGAGGCTCTGTGATGGTCAGTTTCAAAACAATATTACTGTTACTGAGGAGGTAAAATGTTTATCTGGCCAGCAACGAGATGAAAGATATACAATGTAGTTCCTTACATTTATTCACTTCATAGGTACACTGCATCCAAATTCTATGCTGCTATATAAAGCAGAACCAGGAATTTTTAAAAGAAAGGCAACAGTTTCTTTTCTTCTTTCCCCAAAGCAGCACTTGGTTGTGCTAACAGGGGATGACACCACCTTGTCTCTATCTGAAAAGCAGATTAAGACGCATCCAGCCTCATCTCCAGCTCCTCCTCCAGACGCTCTTCCCCTGCCATCTATTTGCAGCCACCTCCACCCACCAATAAACTGTTTGTGCATCTGTGCTACGAAAAGAGCTAGAGAAATAATCAGAGTTTAAAATGAACTGCCAAAAGAAAACAAATCCCCCCAAAAGGCAGACAGCAGTGAGCGACGGCAATGAGAGAGCCAAAGGAGGAGGGGCATGCCAGCTCCTCAAGTCAGGCTGGGGCAAAGTTTACTAGGATGTTTGGTCACTGAAGGAACATGCATCATACAACTACAATTTTGGTGATTAATTCTGCAATTTTACTACAGATAGAAACTTAGAGTCCACCCCAAAACCTCCCGCCTCCCCCCCCCCCAAAAAAAAATCTCAATCTTTGAACTCTTCACTTGCCAACAAGCCTTTGATCAATACCAAAGCAGGCAAAGCCACAACCATTAACATTAACGGAAAAGCCTTCATGCCCCATCAGTAATGCTGAAAATATCCAATTGTCATCTTACACTGTTTTTCCACAATGTGCAAGAAATGAGTGCTCTCCATCCACACACACAGGTAAAAAGTTCCAAAGACAGTTTTACAGCTGACAGACTGATGAGTAGCCTCTGACATTTAAATGCAATTTAGTTTTTTCGCAGTTAAAAATGAAGCTTCCACAGTTTTATGTTCAAAATAAAGCTTACCCGTTAGAAAACCGATAAGAATTGATTTTGTAGTTGGGTAGAAAGTATATAAATCAGACTTTTAAGCAGTACAGGCTCTTCCCAATTTTTGAATATCCTTTAGAGATATTTTAAATTACAAAAAGCAAAAATGTATGGTTTAGGCCTCAGAAATTTATCTGCATTTACTGAATAGTCACCCAAGAAGATTGCAGTGACTGTTTTCATTAATAAAAAAGGAAAAAAAAATGAAGATATGATTTTTTTTTGGTATGCAAATTATTTGACAGTCATTTCTTTGGTTATCAAGGAGGTGCAAAGTAAAATTTTAATCAGATTAGAGGACAATATCATAGCAATTATTCATGCATATTTGAATAAAGTAATTTTTGGAGTCAGATGAGGATTCCATGCTAAAATATCTTAAAAATAGTATAAAAATTCTCAGAAAATCAGTATGAAAAGTAATTAAAATAAGGTGAAGGAGATAAGCATGAATAAGGAGCCTCGTTGTTTGGGTTTTTCCCAAGGCAGATTTTTTAATAACAGTATCATTCTGTTTTTGTCAGACCAGGTTAAAGTAAGTCACATCGATAGGTGCTTTGATTTTAGTAATAAGAAGTTCTACTTGACTTCTTGATGCCTACTTCACAACTTTCTGTTACAAATCAATTTTGGACAGATAACAGGCATTAATTGGGCCATATTTAATCACACTTTCATCTAACAGGCAACACAGACAAGCCATATTATCTCAACCTCTACTTGTCTTTGATTTTATATGCCCTGTAAATATCTACGAGCCAATTTATATTGGCATGGAGTCAATTTTACAAGCTGGTTGAGAATCAATCAGCAATGGAAAAAAATGAAGACTCCAATTTTGAAGTAAAACTCACATTCTTGGACCAATCAGCTCTTGTACTTTTTCCAAACTGATTTTCCAGCTTGGAAAACTCAACCTGGAGAATGGGCTCAGATGTTGCATCCCATACAAAGATGCGAAACTTATTTACTCAGGTAACTGTTCTGGTGATAAAGAATGAGCGCTATCATCCCCTTCCCTGATGGATGCAGTAGGACTCTGTGTTTCACCAGACACAGTACACACCTTGCTCTTTCTCACTAGACAAGACTGAGACGAGCTGAGCGTACCTTTAGGGACAGGTTCAGTGTAACCCTCTTTTTCACTAAGTCGGTTTAAGCTCTTTTCTCAACTCTGACGAATCTCTAGAAATCACCACAAACACCTGAGAACAATATCAGCCTCCCCAGCCATGCCATGGATAGTGGGGTACATAGATACTGAACAACTGGAGACACAGAGCAGGAGTGAAGATAAATATCACCCTCATGAACCAATCTCATGTTGTCCGAGCAACCAAATAATTACAGACACCTTCTTGGTAGGGAAGTACTGGTCAGCTGTGAAATCCTCAGACTTGGAAATCAATGGGAATTTCCCATTGACTTTGGTGAGAATGGGGTGACATCCAGAGCTCAACAGTCTAATTTCAGTAGTTTTAATTCTCACTGAGCTTTTGCCCAGCCCTGGGCTTCAGTTGCATGAGTACCCGAGAGCTGTGAGCCTTCAGGCAGAGAAGGTGTGCACCACTGCAGCATCACCACTGTGTGCCTGATAACTGACTGGGAATAATCTTATTTAGCACCCAGGCAAATGTGGGGTTTTCTGTTTGCTTTAGAGAAACAGCAATTTCACATGCAATTATTTTCTTCAGCATGATTTTTTTTTTCCCTGTTGGTTCAATCTGTTACACATGTAGCCAGTGATCCTGTGAACAGTTATGTATACGAAAAATTTTCAGAATGTGTCAAGACCATACTGCCAACATAACTAGGTGTGTGTATGGGAACAAAGTCATTTTGGGGTAACGATACAACAGGAAAAGCTGTCCCCAAGTTTTAACATCCCAAATGTGTTGAAAAGAAAAAATCCTGTCCCAAAACCTCAATTTCCCAGAGTAACACTTGGAACACATTAAAACGTTCAGGTTATTAATTAATCAATTAATACTACTATAATTAATTAATTGCATAGTGCCTGGAGTTCTGGAAAGGGATCTTTATATGTCGGAATAATAATAACATTGATGGCATTCTACTCCTGCAATGCAGGAGGAATTTTAAAAGATGGTAACTTTAAAAATGTTCTTAGCACTTTGATTCTTCTGCAGAATTAGTCTTTAACATGCGCTTGGGTTTTGTAGCCACAGGATGGCATTCACTGCTGCGCAAAGGGTCAATAAAATGTAAAATGTGAGTAGAGCTGAGGAAGCATACTTTTCATCTGTGGAAAGGAAATATTTAATCAAGAATGACTAATATAAATTTACTGCTTTCTACTGATGACAACAACTGATTCAAGAACTAATACAGAAATCTTAACATGCATAGCCCTTAAGGTTCATTTTTTTACTGCATGGGCACCATGGCCCTCAACAGATAGATATCTTACCTGACTCCAGTAAGCTGTGACACTCTAAAAATACAGAGCAGCAATTCCAGCCTGGGATACTAGTAACTGCATAAAACACCTCAGCTTCACTTCCATGGTTTATGGAGTCAAAGTCACTCTTTATTGGATTTATACAGGCTCATAATTTACTGTTTATTTTCCCATTAGGGCAGTGCATGGAGTAGGTATTGACACACAGCACACCAACGGGAGGAGATTTGGACCGAACGGACGGCCAAGGTGACGGATAATTGGACTGCAAATGTCAAAGACTGGGGTTGAAAAGACAGGTATATCAACCCACACATACTTTTCCCAGTTGTGAGATGAAAGTTAAGAGGGGGGACAATCAACTACTAGTAGTTACAATTTATAGAACTGGGTTTGAAGTCAGTGAGAAGCAGCACCCAATTAATGGAAGCAGAGGCATCTAAAGCGACTAGTGAAATGACTGGATTTAGAGTGATGAGCAGGAATGTCAGATGGAGAGACAACCAAGTAATGCTATTAACCTTTGTGAGATTGCCTCCCTGATAATGTGGTCTGGGGGACAATAAAACACTGCAGGAGACAATATGCCCCATTTGGTAGTGCAGGCTGATATATGTCAGAAGGTGGATAATTTCCCTGGATTCATTTTACAGGCCTCCAATTAGCCCTCACTGGGTGAAGGGAGCGAAAGAAGGAAGCAGAAAGGGTCCCTCTAATGAGTTGCTTTGTTGGTTTTTAGCAGAAAAAATTGAAAAAGTAAAGTTTTAGGAGCTGCTTTGCTTTTGAGACTGTCTCAGGAGGTGTTAAAGGGGCAGGGTACTCTGTTGGAAATAGCGGTGAGAAAGGTCCTGATTTATGGGAGGTCTTGAACAGCACAAGTACATCCTGTCAGGACCAGTGCAGGAGGAGTGATTCCTTGGCACAGGCAAATCAGACATGCCAGCCCCATGCACTAATCCCTATGGTCAATGATGCGTCACTACTGCAGATCTTCTCATGATGTGGAGCGCTGGTTGACACGACCTAGAGATAGTGCCACTGCTCCCTCTGAGAAATTCCATACAGAATATAAACAAACTTGCTCTCCAAAAGTACACCCAGTTTTAGAAATGGAGTATCAGAAGCATATCTAATCCACAGATTACTAATATGATGAAACATGTAAAACTGATTTACGGGCTTAGTGAAGCAGCTTGTCAATCAAGTGAAGTTCAAGTGCAGTTCCTGTTTGGTATGTAAGTCTGGTGAATGCACTCTCAATAACCTCTAGAAAATAGAGCACAAACGTGTAATTTGTTGAGCTACTACCTTTTAGGCATTCAAGAGCTAGTGGAGCTCATTGCACTCCAGAGAAACCAGGGGTGTGTCTCAAGTTAGGAAGTCATGAGGTAGCTCTCAGCTATAGCTTGGAGGAGAGGAAAGGGACACCAAATTAGCTCTGCAAGAACTGAAAAACAGCCCACAGCTCCAACTTGGGTAATGTGCTTTGTCAGGAAGCTGGATAAATGACTGCCTCATGCTGAGCATTGTGCTGCAGCAGCAAGGATTTCTTCTGGGACCTGAGCAGCTTGCTGGAAGTTGGGCATCCCGTCACCACTGTAATCCATCATCAGGCACCCTCCCAGGGCTGCAGAAATAACACATCTTCTGTACACTTCAGACTTTCTTTTATTAAAAAAGCCGCAGCTTTCAATTGATACTTTCACACTGAGAGTCGGATATTATGAGGACTGAATGCCTGAAGAGAAGGCATTCAAAGAAAGTATTATTTTACTTTTTAAATGCCATTCCCTGCCTGAGGTGCTGCAGAGAAGACTGCACTCGGGCAGTATTTAGTGCGTTGCAACAAAAATAGTGAAAGATACTTAACTGTACACTGGTAGATGCCAGTGGGAAAGACAGAGCAGGCTTTAGTATTCAATTCAATCCCACAAACATAAGTCCAAAGCTACACAGAGAGAGTTTGTGCAGGTCCATTTGAACAACAGGGTTTTGGTGAGGAGGATAGGGAGTAAATGCAAACTAATCTCACGTGTCAGTTAATATTTTCATTCCTTCTGCTAAAAATTATGGTGTATTGAGACCAAGCTAACACACATCCCTCACTGCCTTCTGTCCCTCTCAGTCATCAGATATCATGCCATTTTGGCATACTTTGATGTATCAGATAATAAAGATCTGCTTAACTGTGTGGTCTAAAATTAATGATTTTGCAGAAACTTTTAAAGTGCTTTTTAAGCTGTGGTTGGGGTTTTAAAAGAGTCTGGCAGTGTATAAACCATGTCTTTATATTCTCCCCATTTTTTTCCAATAAAGTCTTTAAAATCTGAGAGTTAAGAACACTTGTTTTAGTTTATACAACACCTTAATAACTATCTGGAAGGATAGTAGAAGACAACAAGATACAATGGGAAAACCAGATATATTTGAGTTTGTGGAAGAAAACAGTAACTTGTCTACTGGTATCTGGATTAAAGATAACATGTTGGATCTCAGAAAAGTCAAAGCCATGAACTGACAGACTGCTATTAGCAATATTTGTATTTTTTACTTTCCCAGGGCATGTGAGAAAAAAATAACTCATTATTTTGATTCTGACATTTTTGCTCTCAAGTGCTCAATGTTAATCCTTGCTTTTGAATATTTAGACTACTCCTTGCCAAAGAAAGCACTATTTTTTACCAAACCATAAAATGTACTTTAGGACTCCTATGATAACATTTTCAATGTCTCTGTATCATGAGAGATTAGCAAACAGCAATATTACATTTGAGAATGATGAGATTAATCTGTTTCTTGACAACTGAAATTTGTTAGGCTGTGAAAAGAAAATTACTGGTTTTGAGGGCTGATTTCTTTGCACTTGATGCTTCAGGGCCTTTGTACTTTTCTGTTTAAATCATATCTTCATAAAAAGCAAAATAACTGTTTGGTCTCTGATTATTATCAAGCTGAAGCCAGATAAGAAAAACATTAGGATTCTTATGTTCTGTGATAATATATTTAGGGAGAAAAATAGTGTCAATTATGCTTAGTAAACTGATTCTCAACCCGTTTAGAGGTTTTATTATCTCTAGGTATCTTGTAAATACCTTAATTTGTGTCATGTTACAAATTATGCTGAGAACTCCAATCTATTTCAGCATGTTTCACACAATGATGCACTCTTGCCATAACAAATTATTTTTAAAATGGAAAAAAAAAAACCCAAACAGCACAATTTTTCAAACCACCATGAGTTTGCCTGACATTTTCCTATCCTGTCCAGTATATCTTTCTTGATCAATATGAATGTTTAAGGATTATATGGTGGAGGGACAGTGTGGTGGTGTGAGAAAGATCTGAAAGATCAGAAAAAGAGGGAAAATACATTATATTGAAGGACATTACAGGCTACAGTGAGAACACTGTGAAATGTGATGAGGCTCAAAGAAAATGCTGTGTATTCACTGTGTACTGGGAAAAGGCTCTCATCAAGTGCACGGACTGGTGGGGACAGTTTTGTGGAATGCTGAGTTTTTAATGCATGAAAATGATAAACCCCTGAAGAAGAAAAGCAATACGAAGGGAAAGACGGGAAAAAAAAATTCAGAGGACAGAGCACTGATAAAACACACATGTATCAAATCAACCTAAAGACCACTCAAGACAACAGAATTGGAGAGTAAGTGCTGGGATCTCTACACAGGGTATTGCAGGGTGGTTGGATTTGGTGCATATAAACAGTGGTGGCAAGTGAAGTCACTGCGAAAATTCCAGAATCAACTTTTTTTTTAGCAATAACCAGCCTGAATTTGGAACAGCTGTCAACAGATCACCCCGGGAGAAAGAACAAATGGATGCAAATCTTGTTTAAGGGCATTTTTCTAAATGACGGATTAATTAAAAGGCATACCAGGATTTCCTATGCCCAGAAAGGATTTTAGTACAGATGCAATGCATTCCTAACTGAAGAAGAAAACGCTTCCCTGCCCTAAATTTGACTCTCAGCTTGGTCTTAGCTGAGAAGGCGGGAAAATGAGACCTCTGCAAAATGTGTGTATGTGCATGCATGTTTGTGTGCTCAAACATTACAGACATAAATAACAGTCTGACAGCTGATGGGTATTACCCATGCTACAAAAAACATGATATTGCACTAAAGCAGACAATTCACATAACACAAAGGCTCTGTATATCTAAAATAAATTCTAATAATGTGAAAGATTTCCTGTGGCTTCTGCAGAAGGTTAAAACATTGGTACATTCATATAAAAATGTGAAGATTTAGCAAAGCAGTGCACCCTGCACAACGACTCTTTGTTTCACTAAGCACAGAGCCTGGCAAAAGAGACACCCTGAAAGAATATATCCGACCAATTTTGGCCCGGTAGGTGGGCTTCAGCCCATAAAAAAGGGAGCTACAGATCTTAAGAAACATACAATGAAGAAAAAACCTGTTAGCCCTGAGCTAATCTATGAGCTAATCCCTCAGTGAGAAAGAAACATTAGACTAAACTTCTAAATCCTGACTGAAAAGAATAGCTTGATATAGATTAACCACAGAATTTGCCTGCACAAGCTTACCATGTGGAATGATTTATAAAACAAGAAGGAAGACCACTAATACATCCCTCTCTGTTTCAACAGCATTTAACACATGGGTGCAGACCTATTTTCGAAGCATACAATAAAACTTGATGTTTTAATAATACTTTTCCACCCAGTCTCATTGATCTAATGCTCTGCTATCTCATAGTTCTGCAAAGAGAAGAGAGAGGTATTGAGTGTATTTTAAATTGCTTTTCTCTCAGGTATTCACTCACCCATTTCCAACACACGTGGGGAAACGCAGCCCAATGTCTAATTCTTTCATCCTTGGATTATTAGGGATAAGTTTAGGAAAATCATTGCTACTGAAGCCAGACTAAGCACACCACTCAGGATAAGCAAAGGAACTGAACTAGCCCCCAGCATAATACCTGCCCCTCTCCACAGTGACATCACACATATCTTAATCTAATGCTAGTTAATCATAAGGTAACTTTCTTGCACTACACCATGATGCTGAGTCCAGTGAGAATTTAATTAGGTCCAGAGGGTCAAGGAAGTGCTGATACATCCCTAGGCTCCCAGGAGATGCTCAGAACCTTGCAGGGTGCTGACTGCAGGCAGGATTTCCTTCCTGGCACAATTGCATCTTTTCTGTTAAGCCTTTAAAAGTTTTGCAAAATGCCTGATAAGATAGCAGACAAAGTCTGTAAGCTGAATATCTTCCATGTTCAGGTGCTTAGAGCCAAGACCTGCTGCTAAAATGCTGTATGTCTACAAGGAAAATCCTAAAAGAGGCATTTGATACCCAGCATGAAAAAGCCAACAGAGCTGTGCTTTGCAGATATTCATTGCTTCATTTCATGACCCAACGGTTCAGGTCAGTGATTAATGAAATCTGTAAAACAACCTCCCTCCCTCTGCAAATGTCAGATATATGCAAATCATTTCTTGACTAAAGCAAAACTCTAGGCAGTCAGAAATGTGATTTTTCTAATGAGACACAACCATCATGGCAGACAGCAGTGTGTGAACCAAAGCTTCAGCCCTGGATGACTTTGATCTTGCATTGCTGTTCAAAACATGAACCTGCATGAGTACCTGCAAAATCATGTCTATCTTGATACTGGGCCAGATTTTCATCTAAACAGGTAATTAGTTTTTTATCTTGGATCATAATACCAATTGTTCCCTGCCCATTTCTAGCAGACTCATTGTCCAATGAAACATGATTTAATAAAAAATATATTTGGGGCAGTATTCCACTGTAGATGGTGCATCCCTCATCATATGTCAATGAACTGGGAAAATCAAATATTTTCCATGAGCTGAGGAGGGATTAAATAATATATGAGCTGTGCTTTCTTATTTTAATACTAAATAAATTAACACAAGCTTACATTACATCTATAGAAGGTCTGTAAGCTATCTGGCTCATTCCTGTAATCATCAAGCATTCATAACAAAACCCCACAGTTCTGCATATTGAGTAATGAAGATTTTTTACTTAGGAAGCTCATTAAAGATAGAAAAGAGAACAGCTTTTATTCATTACTATTGGTATCCTAAATCAATTAAATAGATTAACCAAACAAGTGTGAGATTTTTAATGCTGGACTAAAATCCTGCCATGTAAGAACTTCCATACAGTATCAGATTATCTGGATGGCTTAAACACTCTCCAAGAGAGGCCAGAATCAGGTACTCTAAAATAAATAATACCCTGGTGAAACTGTCAGTAGCATATCTGTCCTTGACATCATCCTGGCGTTAGCATATGCAAAACAATTTTAAGATAATCAAACTAATAATAAGAAAGTTAAAAGAATGAGATTATTATTAAAAAAAAAAAATCTAAATCAGTCATTAGCATAAGGCAAAAGCATCCTCGGGTTGACCTAAAAGTCTACAAATTTTATGGAAATGTCACAGACATTCTTTGCACACTCAGTCTCTCAAGACTATCAGTATTTCATCGAATAATTGAAATGAGCTGAGGGTCACTGCTACTATTCGATATACACAGACCCATCCTTGCCCTTTCTCTTTGGTATATATATTGTGTCATCAGAATTGTGGGCATATTTTCCAATGGCTACCTGAATTTAACATGGAATACTAAGGACTTTAAACACACAATTTTTTTTTCAATCCAAGCTTAATTTGCTCCATTATTATGAATTTATAAGGAGATATTTTTTCATATTTAATAAGAAAACAGAATTAAGATTCCATGTGCATGAAGAAAAGTGTTATTAAATTCAGTTTTCCCAGTGCTTAACTTGTGTTACTTTTCAAGGCATTATCTAAAATAATGGGACATTTGGGAACTATTGAAATTTCCAATAACAAAAACATGATGCTTTAATTCTTTTGCTGTTTAAAATTTCTGTTCGTATCTCTTGTACAGAGACCACTCACTTAACAATGGAATTAGTAATATTTTTAGTGATGCCCTTGATAATTCTTCATCATACCAGATCATGTAAATTAGAGACAACAGCCTAGCTGAGGAGACCACTTGTCACTGCAGACAGATGAATCACACCAGGACTTTCCCTTCATTTTGCTGTGTAAGACTTTCTGCCCAAACACACATGAGAAGCAGTGTGCAATGTTATATGTAAATCTGCCTCTGAAGGATAGTTTTAACCTCCAGTCACCTCCTACCCTTGGAAAGTTGTTGGCTATTTCTGAAAAGAGCAGCAGAAGAAGACAGGGTGCAGGAAGGCAACCTGCATCATGGGGTGAGTGAGATCAGTTTGAGCTCCTAAGCTTAGACCTCATGTCTCTGCTAGATCTACCACCACAGGTGGCCAGGTGGATTTTCCCTCTGCTGACAACCCCATGGAGAGGTAATATGAGATGAATGTGTTTTTGATTTTCTTCAGAACTGTTTGCTTTCTTCCCTTTCTTTCCTCCCTACCCTCTTTCTCTTATTTTTCCCTTTCCTTCCTTTCTTCCTTTTCTTTTCCCCCCTTAACTTTGAAGTTGAAATTAAAGCTCAGTGTCACCATCTGAAGATGACATTGATACATCTTTCATTGCCCTTTTAGAAAACTGCCTCTATAAACAAATCGTTAAACTAGAAGTACTTTCAGGTGTCTCAAAAATAATTAAAATAGTTCTCTTATTTCCAGCAAGCACAACTAGCAACACTTTTCGAACTCAAGCTGGAAAGAAGAGGCTGTTTACCTGTTTTTTAAACTTCCCTTACATTTTCTGATAAGCTTCAGTGTTAAAAAGGGAAAGGCATGTGCCTTTGGACCCATTTAAACCTCAGACAAAATGTTCAATCAGACACACTGCCTCATTTTTACACCATCACCAGCATGTCACTGAGAAAAAATGCAGCTTTCTCTGCCAAATGTGGGCAATGCTAAAGAACCATGAAACAAATGCTTACACAGATTTGTAATCCAGGATTTAAGCAATCAATGTGCTGTAGAGCACTATTCGGCTACATAAACCAAATGAACTTCAGCTTTTGTACTTCTCCTGTAAAAATATATATGAACATATTGCTACACAGCTGCCTATATTCTTCAGAAAATGCTGCAGTTTTTCACAAAGGACCACTGACTTCAGGCATCACCACTAGTGAAGGCTACAGCCCAAGTGAGCAGGCTCAACAACTAAAGAAGTTAAATCTGTTAAGTTCTTGTGTGGGAGATGCTGCAGAAAAAGAGGAGGATGGTGGAGAACACAGGCTGGTCAAATGCTGAGCCACCAGTGTGGTGTTTGTGGGAAGAACTGAGAGGTAGTGCTATTTTTAAATGCCACTTAGCGAGTTTTTAAACTCCTCCTCCCCTGCAAAGTGTGACCATAAACTTTATAGCAGCAACTTCCCCAGTGATTTTCTGGACCAATTTCCAAGTGGAATAAAATTATAATCCCTCTATCAACACTCCCCTCACATTTACAACTCTCCATTAAATGAGTGGAAATTTGAATTCTTTTTAGAAGGCTCCAATTACAGCAGATTATCATGTTTCCCTCTAATTACTGCATATAAATACACGCCATGTAACAGTTTATTGCACCCTTAGTGTACCTACAGTAAATAGAAACCAATGTGTTTCATTCAGCCCATGTATTTTGACACTCACATCAGATAAAGCAATTTGTCTTCATTACAACCCCTTGCACTGTTACTGCCATCCTTCTCAGGGCTGTGCTCGAGTTTCGCAGCAGGAAGATTGATGAAGCTTGTGTATACTGATTTGTGACAAAAGCAGTGCACTTGAGAGGCACTGTTACCATTCTGATAGCACTAAGTGGGCTAAAAATTAGCTACACTAAGCCAATATTCTGCTCCCACTTCTCCTCCTCTTCAATTAGGGTACATGACTCGGACCTTGAAAGGCTAAGGCTGCTGTAATACTATTTTTAACCTATTTGCTTTGTCACTTCTGAAGAGATTTAAAGTTCTGACCATGCCTATTAACAGCTACTTTTATTCTTTAGAGACACTTTTTCTATAGTTCAAACTTCACTAACGTTCTCCACTTCTATCTTCTTCTTTTTAGTAAATTAACATAATACAAGAAGAGAATGTGAAGTGTTAACATCGAAATTATTAGAAGACAACACGTGTCCTGAAGAAGGAGTAAGTAGAAGAAGGAAAGAAGAGGATGATGTATTCAATTATTGAAGGAGAATAAAGCCAAATCATCTGAAACTTGCACCTCTCTTGGAAATACATCACTATTCTCATTCACTTTCAAAGCAAGCAGGTAGCTCTCAGGATTACCTTTCATCCTTCAGACTGTTATTTAAATACTTTATCCTAACTACAGCATATTTGAGAAAGTCTGTGAAATAGAAAAAATGCTTTTGTCTTGCTTCATGTGAGAAAGTAATGTAATCAAGTGGTCGTTTTCCTCCCATTTCAGGCAGAACCAGTCCATTAATAAGAATTCACTAATGCAAGAGACCATCCTGTATAAAATCCAGTGACATCCAATTCAAACCTTAGCAGCAAAATTCTACCTGATAACAAGCACTGAATACAAGTTGCAGCTTTGCAAGGCATTATAAATGTGTCAGAAAAAAATTAAGCTTTCAACTTGGGAGCTTAAAAAAAAAGTATTGACAATGCTACAATCAATGAAAAACCTGGGAGAAGCAATTCTTTTTTTACCACCTTGTTCCAAAATGCCAAATCAAACAAACAAACAATACCCCAAAAACATCACCAAAGCAAACAGGAAATCCCAATGATTATAAGGGGAGCCGGTTTCTGACTTCTTCATGGCTCAGGGTCTAGAAATGTTTCTGCACTCACTTTGGAACATAATCTTAGTAAGTCCTGTGACAGCAGCCTGAGGTACCATTAAAAAAATCCATGTGGACATAGATCCATACATCTAAAGAAGACAATTAAAGGAGGAATGAAGAAGAAATGCACATCTTACCTGGGCCTCACTACTTACTTTGCAACAGAATTCTCATGCAACTTACAAGGAAAGTCACTTAGATTCACCCTTCATAAGCATGGAAGCCTTAAAAATACAAATCCTTACTGATAACTCATGTTTCCTCTGGTATAGACAGGGACAGACAACTCCAGAAGAGCAACTCTAGGCCATCACAAGCGGTGGTCTGGAGACGAGCACTGGCACTACACACAACCACAGTGACTAACATCTGCTATCTTGTATCACTTCATTTTCCTAACAGCTTCGGTGAAAGAGGTGGAAATACTGTTAATAATGAAATTTGTGAAGTAAATACTGGCAGGTACTCACAGGTTATATAGTGTCTCTGTCAAAGACAGGCTTATTAAAAATAATTAAAAAGTTGCATCTAGGAAAGGTCTGTCAGCGGCTCACACAGACACTGGGCAAAGGGAAGCAAGGGTTGCTAGGTCAAGTACTAATCAGAGCTTTTCAAAGGGAGCCAAGTTTGTGCTCCTTTACACCAGACAGGCTCCTGCAAGAAGGGCATGAAATGAAGCCGGAAAGGAAACACTGTACTACTGGGAAACCGCGGCTGTCTTTGGCAATTAAGGCCTCCCCAGGGGGTTAATTACAAAGAGACAGGCATTTTAGAAAACGTTTTTCAGTTTGCCACAAGAACAAGCGCAGCTTGACCAACCTGGCAGCCTGTGTGCGGATGTGCAGCAGGAACACGCCTCCCAGGAGGCAGCGATGGGCAATGTTTCAGCAGCAGCTCAAAGCGGCAATTTGACCACCCGGGCTGTGTCTCCACCAGAGTTCAATTCCCTTTCCCAGTCACTGTTTCCAGTGGACTTTACAATGTGGTCATATCTGCACTTCTGCAGGACACCCTGCTCCCATGTTTCTCTTCTCCGTAGCATGCCCTCCACTTCACTCCCCATTCACGAGCCTTGGAGCAATGTACAACACAAACTTCCCTCTACTGCATCTTCAGCCCCCAAAATCTTGAAGATTGTTATTTTCTTCACGCAAGATACAATTCAGAGGAAAGAACAGATTAACTTTTATTGATGACTAAAGCTAAATTCCTATAAGTAACTAATTTGTTTTGTTTTTGCTGTTAATAATAGCACTCCCCCATCTGTACGGGAATCCTTTGGAAAATGTGTATTTGGCATGTTTCACTGAGATCTCTGAGGCAAACACATAAATCACAGAATCACAGAATGACTGATATTGGAAGGGACCTGTGGAGCTGATCTAGTCCAAACCTTGCTAAAGCAGGTTCAGCTACAGCTGGCTGTGCAGGATCACTTCCAGGCAGGTTTTGAGTATCTCCAGAGAGACTCCACAATCTCTCTCTGCAACCTGTTCTAGTGCTCTGCCACCTTCACAGAAAAGAAGTTTTTTTCCCATCTTCAGATGGAACTTCCTGTATTTCATTTTCTGCTAACTTGTTGTCCACCAGGATTGCCTGGTCCTTCTCTGCAGAGCAAAGGAGACTTACAAACTCAGGATTCTCATCAGTAGACACATTTCAAAATCAGTGTCCCTTTCATTCCATTTGTGATGTTCTCTGACAATATAAACTGGAAAGCTTGAAGTTATTGGAATACATGATTACTTTACTAACTTTACAATTTAAATCCTAAAAAGGGAAAAATCCTTGCATTTCCCTCTGTTTGTTTATGACATTGAATGTGAAGAATCTACAGCAAATTATCAAGAAAAAACCCCAACCCAAACTTCTGTAGTAATAATCAACCCTTCTCTCTTGTGTTCTGCACTTACCAAAATAATTTGGGATTTCTAGCAAATAAAAAATCTAATGAATATGCTAGTATATATTTTACTACATTTTGCTACTGATAGTGATTTCACTGGGAACTGTGTACAGATGTTTTTTAGCTCGTATGGATTTGAAGAGCATTGCCTAGTAGGAGTGATTGATTATGTGGGACAATATGGTTCTTTTTACTTGTACCAACAGGAATCAAGAATTCCTTACTTCACAAACAGACAAAAGAACAGAGTCAAGGAACTTTTACCCAAAGGAAAAAAACCCACAGCATGGTGTACAGCAGTGTGAAAGAAAACACATGTGGCAAAACCAGTAGTTTACAAGTATATCACTTCATATCCAACACGTGAGCTCCTTATAAAAAGAAACATTCATCACAAGGGCCAAGGGAATGGTTTAGATACTCTTTTTTAGAAGGTAATCTTTTAACCTCAAAATTTTTGTTAACACTCCCAATTAAGCAAAAGAAAAAAAAAAAAATCATTGATTCTGATAACGCAGTGAATGTGAAAAAGTTCAAAGTTTGCTTTCATCCAAATTATCAGTTTGCACATTAGATCCAAGATGCAAAATTTAAACTGGTATAAATTGAGAGACTAAAAATTTTAGCAGGTCATTTCACATATTTTTTAAAAAATACTTTGCTCTGGATATTCTAAATTTCTGTCACAAACAAAATTTAAGAGCTACAATAAAAGACTTAACTGAAGTAGATTAGAGGTGGAAAACAAGTGTTCAATTTTTGTTCAATTTTTTTCCTGCGCTTGTGAATTGCAAAATGTTTTATTTTTTCTGTATAATCAGTCAATTCCCAGCTTTGTGTGAGTCTGTTATAAATTAAGAGAAAGGAGAATACCACTCTCCTGGAAAAGCAAGAAGTGATTTTAAACTACAAATTCAGCTAACCTCTTAACATATATTTTCCACTTAAACTTACCTCTAAAAAATGTTCTGCTTGCTGTTCCCGATCCAATTTTCTTGATGTTGTGGTAATCAGACCTGTGAAAAAAGGATGATATTTGATTGTCAATAGCCATTGAAAAATATGTATCTTTATCAACCTGAATACAAATTAATTTTTAAAACTCTCAAAGGGAAAAAAATCTATTTGAAGCTATATCAGACACAGATCTCTTGACATCTGTCAAGCATTTTATTTCTCAGTCCAACCATTATCACTTTCAGACCAGCAATGAATCTTTTAAAAAATGGTGTGAGAAAAGTAACTGAGAAACAGTTAACTGTGTGTCTATAGTTAACATGGTACATTTATTACAGTGAATGAAAAAGCTCACAAAGAATCACTATTTGTCTTATGATTACGAGTTTCAATGAATCATTTGCATATGACTGAAATTCTTCTGTAAAAAACCTCATTAAAGATTTCAGAGTTCTCAAACAATTAATAGGATAGAATGCTGATTACTTCCATGCCAAGAATACTTGACAAAGTAGGTTATTTCTGTAATAACTAGTTGTATACATAATGATTTCCACATGTAATGATTCTAATGCATTAAAAGTTTTGTACTACAATGTCATCAATTTGTTTCATGCTCAAATTGAGTCTTTAAAATAAAGTACCTTTTTACATCAGGATGATCAAGATATCTTTTTTTAAGGCAATGTACTTCCACAAATGATTAAACTCCTATGAGATTTATACCATGGAAAGAAAAGGAAACACTACCAAAGTTCCCTTAAGAAAAGTGATGCATACCTTCTAGGAACATAGCTTAGTTTTTTATTTTGTTCTTGCTAGAGATTTAAAGGGTAGATTTGGCTTTTCCCTCATACAAAACATTTCTTTGGATAGGAAAATACATTATGTGCTTGTTTTTTGATAGACCAACTTTTCCTAGATATAAAGCTGATTTTGGAGACAACGCCAGTGGGCCAAGTTGTTCTTGAGAATTTGTCATCTTTAAGATTACCAAGGGGCACAAGAAAATAAATTCTTCCTGGATTAACTATTCTTCTTACTGAATTAATCAGACCAGCCAAGCATCTAAACACGAATCCATGATGACACTGAATTCTTACAAAACCCCATCAGCAACATCTACATAAGATTTCTAGTCCCAGAAGGCTTCTACAGCTACAGCTCCCCATATGCTATCACCTCCTCCTTGGAGGAATCTGTTTACCTGTTTTGGTGAGAAGGGGAGAAATATTATTTGAAGTAATGGGATGAAATAAACAAAGGGAAGTGCACTCTGCTTCCAGGATTTCGGACTCGTTACAAGATACATAAGACCACAGAAGCGACACCCAAGGGGACGTCACAGAAATTAAGAGTGGATCATTACAATTACATAGAAGAAGCTAGTGCTGGCAAAAACCTGAAAAACCAAAACTGGTATTGCCTGCATCAAGCAGTTGTAAGTATTCAAAACTGTTACACCATATGGGAGACATCTATCTACTCACTGCATGTGTTTAAACAGAAATGACAGCACAGATGATTAAACTGGTGTCACTCACACAAGATCCCCCCACGTCTAAAAAGATCTCAAAGACATAGGCAAGTAATTCCTAATTTTGAAACAAGTTCAGCCCAAATAAATTGATAAAGTAAAGATTTCAAATTTGAAATATCCCTATTCATCATATGCAGGGCCACTATGGATATTTATCAAGCACAACCTAATCACAGTATGGAATATGATAATTTTTATATTATCTTCCACTTCCTTCATTCCTAATGTGGCATTGTGAACTCTACCTACTTTCTTCTTAAAAAGAGATCTCCAGCTGTAAATAATAGAAGGTCTCTGTCCTCACCATCTTCTTCAGGCAGAGAAATTCACATTCCTTTTGAAGACCAAGAGCTAACATTTGAAACTGAATTCTCATGAACTCTTAGAATGAATAGTACTTGTCTTTCAGTGGTAAAACTAAAACTACTACTACTACTACTGCTCCTCACAAAACTACTGTTATTACAAAGGAGGTCTCTTTGTTTAATGTAGTGCCTTTTTAACTGCAATAGTTGTCAGAGTGCCTTCAGACCTGAATTTTCTTCCAAAAGAGATATATGAACACATAGTAAGTTTCTACAACAGAGCTGCCTGTATTTTAAATGCAGATCTTAGAAGATTTATCACTCAGATTTAACAGCTGATTCTAAAGGGGGCAGGTAGCAGACCATCATCATCAGTTCTGCAGACCTGATCGTGAAGCATGTTGATTGTGAATCACCACAACTGCTTGTTTTTGCTTTCAAGGCAGCATAAAACACCCATTCTGGGCAGTTTCATCAGGCTGTTAAATTAATGTGTAGAAATCACTGTTCCTATGTGTGTGTAGTTACGAGGCTTTTAGTTTCCTCTCCTGCTCTCTGTCCCACCTGGCATCCATGACGGCCCCATTGCAGTGTCCTGGCTGCTCACTGTCACATACATTCCTGACATCAGGGACAGATCACACTGTCCAACACTACAGCTCAAAATATAACTACACATAAAATCAGGTCTCAGTTACTATATTTATGGAATTATTGTAATGTATTGGTATGGCTATGAATCTGGTTCTTTCAGGTTACAAAATTTTATTCAAGAAATTATGAAGAGTAATCATCAAAACTGAAAAAACAAATATGCCAGTTATGTCTAAGACTACCCACAGCTTTACTAGTCCAGTCTCAAAGAAATTAATTTCCTGGGTTTTATGAAAACCTTACTGTGTTCCTCCCTCCTGTGTTCACTACTCCATGCCCAGATACATAATAATAGCAATATTTAGCAGGATGTAGAACTTTATTTTCCAGACACTGGGGCAACTGAGAAAAACTTGACTTTGCACAAGAGACCATATCCCAGTGTTAGCTCTTATCTAACTGGATTAAATTGTCATACTCTGTTATGGTGTAAAGGCATTATCTAAAGAAAATAACTCTCAGAGAAAAATAAACCCCAGGAAATTATGTTAGGCTGCGCTCCTGCCTGTGAGAAAGTCACAAGGGAACAATGATAACAAATGACCCTTCCTTTTTTTCCTATCTTCAATATGTGCTGTAGCCCTTATGGACATCGCCATATGGATAACTCTCCAAAGCCAGCTGGGAAATACATCACACATTTATAAAAAAATAGACAAAACCACAAACAAGCTTCAGAAGTTGTTGCACACCTCTCAAATAGTTTCTCTCAAATTTGCAGGGAAACATCATGGTCCTGCTAAGGGCAGGAGATATTTATAACCATGATCTTTAACATCCAAAAAAGTGAAGAGGAAAATTGTATTCAATAGAGAACTTATTTACAGTAAAACCATCCGCTTAAAAAACAAGGCTATGTCATTCTGCTCACAGAATTTCATACTTTTCTTTGCTTTTGTGAGTTAAAACATCTTTCTTTTCATCCTGGCACATCTGTTCCTCAGACCACATATATGAGTTGTTTTCTTAAACTCCAAAGCATTGTTTGAACAAATATTTCAGCTTTGAGATAACTTGCTATATAATACTTTGGAGGTCTTACACAACTTGCTTTTCTATGATACCTGCTGTTGGAGTATTTTTCCCATCTTAACAAATAAATAATTGTTGTTCTACTCCTGTTACAGAGTTTGTAATGTTGGAAATGCTGGAAGGTGAACACGCTCACTCTACACAACATGTCCCATAATACTGCAGGACACAGTCACAAGTCCCAGCTGACACTGACAGGCAAACATCCCATCAAAACCCCACTACATAAGACACTGTACTGTGTCTCCCAAATCATTCCCCTGTAAAAGGAAATTCAGCACGTAGTTGGAAAAGAAACAGCAATGTTCTTCATCTCATCATTTTACAGTGTGGATGGAGCAACCAGAGATATAGTGTGGGTAAAAAAAGCAGACCTGCCTTAGTGCTTAGATGCAGCCTTAGTGACACAGAAGAAAGAACAGGACCAACACAAAGAAATCCTGAAAATTCAGCCAATACATCAGCCTACACAATCTTCAGCCAATGCATCATCTTACAAACAAACCACCAGTTACAAGGGCTCAGATTTGAGTAACACTTAACCACTGATGCTCGGGAAAATGCTTTTAGTACCTTGCGATGTGCTAAGGAAGGGATAAGTTCAGTGAAAGGTCAAAACCCACCTGAGATACTTTGCACTTGCAATCAGTAAAGCCTGCAGTTCCTACAGTGCAAATGAAGAAATATAACTAACCAGGGAACAGTACCTTGACGATAGGTCTGTAATGCCAGGCATGTGTGTGGATGAATGCACACCTGTGTCTGTATCATTGAACATGACATAACATCAGGAATAGTTACAAGTTCAACAGTATGACTAATGCTTTAGAATTTTCTAAGTTTTTTTTAGAATTTGATCAAAATGAAGGATTTAATCCATGCTCTACCTTCAGTTAGCTCTCGTTTCACAGAAGGATGCTCACAGAAAAAAAACCTCTATGTGCCTGTGTGTGCTGAAGTAGACAGACAGTGCTATGCAAATACACACATATATACTGTATGTGCAGTCAAATATTAGACTATGTAAATGCATGTGTGTGACATTTTGCATCTACCCCGTAAGCTGAATATTAAAAGTTATCCTATAACGCACATATTTACAGAGGTATATTTAGCTCTAAGGTTTACTGATGTTCATTCTTTCCATATATATATATATATATGCATTATTTGAAGTATTTTTGTTGTAAACAAATTAATTAATTAATTCAAATTTCTTCTGTGGACTTAGCCACAGAAGAAAAATTCATAAAGGGCTGTTAAGTGCAAAGGCTATGGCAGAGGAAATCTTGAAGCACTGGAGAGTTTGAACAGTATTACACAGAGGGAAGCACTACTCTGGGTTTGCTTCTTCTGTTGCTTATTCTCAACACATCCAGAGCAGCCCATGGCTTTAGGTGTGATAGTAACTAAACTGACCCTTGACTTAGAAGAAATTCATATATTTTTCAGTACTATGGCACTTAGAGACCAAAAATTAGTTTGCTACAGGCTATATTCTGACAGAGATTGAATTTCCCTAATATGGCTGTGAAGCCAAAGAGAGTTCAATAGCGTTCTCCTTATGAAATTAAATTATTTTCATTCAACCTGTGGATGGATAAGCTTACCTGAGCCGTTTCCTGAAGTACTGCTTAAAAGATAACAGAATCTGGTATGGAGCGACAGCATATTTTACTGCTATCTCTGGTAGTGCTGCAAATTTTATAGTATAAGGAATATTTTAAAAAAATGAAATTCTAAAGAACTCCTTTATTGATTTTTAATTCTCAAACTTTTTTTAGGTGAAATATGAAAAATGTGTAGGACAGGTAATAAGCAGGCTAAAGTAAAAGAAGCCAAATAAATTTCTCTTGTTTCAGATGAAGGCTGAGTATCTTCATAGAGATAGGACGCTGAGAAAGAAAGCAACATCATCCCCTTCCCTGGCAAAAGATTAAGAGGATAATTTACTGCATGTTTTACTGTCCATTAGTTTTTTTCTTGCTCTGCATATTCATAAAAAACATTTACTAAGAAAATACAAGTGGGGGATGGATGGATTGGAAGTGTAACAGGGGACTTCAGGTTATTACGCAGACTTTAAACACAAGCTCAGAACATACTGGCTGGCTCCAAGCCACAGCAGTACATGCTTTACACCCTCGCCACTCACAGTGGAGTCAGGATCTTTGCCTGGGACTTCCAGGCAGCACAGGGCCATGTATGTCCCACCACACACACACACACACACACACACACGGTCTGGATGGATTGGCCAAGGTCTAATCTGAAAGATTTCTAATCCCTAGGTGATGAGGGACACTTTCTCCTCATTCAGATATTGATTCTCATTTTCAAAGAGAGCAACTTTGAAATGGAAACAAGTATATAAAATTAGACACTTTTCTCAACGGAGTTCTTGTGCCCTGTGAGATGCTCTGAGCATCCTGCAACACTGCTCCTATCCTGTCAGAGTGCAAAGTGGATGCACTTCCCAGTCTGCCTTTCTCAAACACTGTAAGGAACAAGTATACAGAAAGAAAACCACAAGAAGGTATCAAAGGAAACACTCTGTAGAGTTACCCTTGAAAGCTCTGCTTGGAAAAATAATGCCTTAGGATTGTTTGCTGGAAATACAGGCCTTTTAACCCAACCAGTTAAAGAGACAAAAGGAATAAGTAAAACAAACACTGTTTTTACAAAAATGTTCCATAAATTCAGTGACTGGTTACACACACTGCTCATTCACCAAAGCCCCAGGGCTGAATTGGCAGAAATTCATATGGGAGTTTATGGGTTTACTAGAAATCTACAATATTTATTAACATTACACACAAAGGTATGAAACAGCCTCTCCACACATTTATGAACACAGAAAAGAGTACACAGCTGCTGAGAAATACAGCCATCACTTGTCAACTGTCCCACTACTCTTTTAAAGTAAATTTAAGTCTTTAGATGGATTAAAAAAAAAAGGGCAATCACAATAAATAGCATCAGGATTTTCACCATATATTCAGGAACATAAAACTATTGCGTATTCCTGACCATAGAAATGTCGAAATGAATGGCAATAACCAGGGTAATTCTATTATCCACAGGCAGCGAGAGGCATTGTAAACACTCTAACAGCACATTCATCGCCTGCAACAAATTAGGGATCGACAAAGCAAAATTGAATTTCAAAGATAAATGATAGAAAACAACGTACATTTTACTTGGAGATGTAAACAAACATATCATTTTATATAATTACACATGTAAACCTCTAATTTAGAAAGACTGTATTCTGATCTAAATGAATGATACTTCATTGAACAAGAAAGAGAACCCACCAGGAGAGCCTGTGCAATAACGTGGAAGACTGCTGCTTTATTGTTTTTCCTGAGGTGACAGTGAAAGTGGAACGACCTTTTTGAAACAAGCTAGGTACAAAAAATGATTGCTTTTTAAAAACAGTTACATTTTCTAATGCATGGTTATGTCTGAAAAAAAAAAAGGAGAAGCTGAAGCAAAATCTTTTTGTTCTTCTTTCGCTGTCCCTTCTGTCTCCGTCAGCTTATTGCTGAAAATATCAAAACTCTGAACAAAATGCACAGCAAACATTCACTTCAATGAAGATTTTGGATTATGCTTTCCTTAAAGGCAGATTCTGGCTTTTTTTTGTTCCTAGAATATGTTTAAAGTGACAATATGGCGTGCCAGTCTGTTCCGCCGGTAAAACAGGGGACTTAGAGGGGCTCCCTTTCATTCTTTAGAATTCAGCCAGTGCAGTCCCAAGGAACTGCAGGCAAAGCCACTACTTTTCTAAATATTCTTCTCCACTTGTGGAGTGGCCAAGTTTTCTGTTCTGTGTATTCCCCCTGGAAGGTTATTTGCACACATGACTGTTGAATATCCTGGTTTCCATACTGCATTTATGAACAATTTGCACCTTCATTTTGGTAAACCAAACAAGACAAGCTGTATTGGCTCTTTCTCACCTAATAAATTTGCTGTTACTTTTTCTGCATTACAGTTCCAACCTTTATCCCTCCTAAGCCTGATGGATGGAGAACACTGTGCTCCAGATAACATCTACACAGCCACACTACAACAGCCTAACTACTGATTCCTGCGAATGCATCTAGCAGGGAGCAGCAATCTCATATTAGTCCTCAAATACACTGTTTAGTTTACTCCATTAATGAATTTCTACTCTTCAAACTCCTAGAGATCCTTTCTTTGGTGGTTTTTTTTCCCTTTTTTTTTTTTTTGTTTCCCCTAAACCCTCTGGTGTGGATGATGCCTTCCAACCCTGGATGAGAGCAAATTCCCTCTTTTGAAGCCAGCATCACTAAAGAAACCACTAAGCAAGATCATTTGTCTAGTCAATACCTGAGATAATGTTAATGTATGTCCTTCAGCATGCAAATTCAAGACTCATAATTTTTATTTCCTCTTCAGCCAGGCCTTACACAGTATCAATTCAACAATTAATCTCCGCGTCCTCGTGCCTCATAAATTCTGTAGTGCAACCGTATCAAATACATTACTGAAGTCCACGTAGACGACATACAAAGTATTTCTTAGAACATCATTTATCTTATCCATGACATCAAGATAGGCCAATACGATTTATTTCTGGTAAACCCATGAGCACTTTTATCCCATTTTCTATTTATTTTCATGTTTTTAATTATACTGTCCTTCAAAATACTTTTGAAAGCCTTGTGGTTGACAGAGGTCAGACAAATAGTTCTGTGACTGCAAGGCTTATTTCTTCACCCTGTCTTCCTGCTTTTTGCTGCTGACATTTTATTTGCCATCTCCCAGCTGCATGCCTTAGATCTCAAATACCCCTCAGTATTTACTTGTTACAGGAGTTGTATTTAAGGTGCCAATTCTTTCACATTTCTGGAGCAGAAATTATCATCATTATTCTTACTTGATATAAGAGTGATGGCAGTGAGTTGTGTTTGGCCAGAAAGAAGCCAAATCCAAACTTGCTGTGGACAGCAGGATAAGGTCTGCAAAGGTTGCTATATGAAACCACAGTTACCATCTGACTATGGTCACTTTGGACTGCAAATGGCTTCAGTCATCTCATGGTGATGTGCTTCTTGAACTCAGGTGGGATGAAACTCAAAGTGCAACCCAAAATGCCTGCCCTCTAAAATGATCCCCAAGGACTTATCGTTAAGATTGCAAACACAGTCTGCAGTCCATAGCTAAATATTTATATGATAATATACAACGTGCCCAAGCTGCACTGGCCCCTGTAGCACAACTCATGAGCAATTTCTCCGCGCTGTCATTGTCCCCTGAGTAATCTCCTAGGGCTGTGATGCTCTGGAACAACCGAGCAAATGCCCTTGAGGGACTGTCCCACAGGGGCTTAGCTCTTCTGAAACACTTCACAGATAAGTTCATGGTTTGTAGGATAAGGAGGTTTTCAATTTCAAATGCTTTATTTAGGTTTAAACAAATACATAAGAATAGAAATAGCACTCATATCTTCTTTTGCTTTCTTCCCTTCAGAAGCGCCAGTGCCACCTAAAAACCTAATTGCTAATACGATGCCTCAGCACAGATTTTAACATCTCCCTGCATTGCTTCAATTTTCAGGGAGAAATTACAGAATTCTATTTGGGTTATAATTAGCATATCATTATTAGAGGCAAAAATAGCTGTAAATATATCTAACAGGTGGCTAGCTTAGTAACCAGCACACATCATCATTAAACAATTTTCTTTAATTTTTTTGTGCACAAAGGCCTCATAATTCTGCAAAAGCAACAACTAAGCCTAACTAGACTCTGGATATAATTTATGCTAATTAACTTCCCTGTTTGCAGGAATGAAGACATATAATATCTGCAGCAAGGGTGGTGGTGGTGTCACTTTCAGTGGAAAGGGGCTATGCAAATATTCTGCACCTTGGACCTGGATACATCACAACTTCTTGTTTGATCTCTTTTTCTGACATATTATAACAAAAGAAGGAAAAAGGAATTAAAAAAAAGTCTCCAATGTATGCTTTTGTATAAGATATGCACAGGTCACAGCATGATGAAGCCCTGCTATTTTCCCTTCTCAATTGTGGAGGAGGTGCACAGTCTGTGCAGGGCGCAGCTGTCAGTTCCCTCCCCCCTCAATCTACACACCCCCACTACCTTTTAAAGAGAAGTGATTTTGCATTTTTCCCTCAACCAAGCACTGTTCTCATCAACAGAAAAACACCAGCTTTTCCCCAAATGTGTTTAAAAAAAAAAAAGGTGCTATCCCTCATGACCATCAGTTGTCTCCAGCTCACTAAAGCACAATGGTGAGAGTGATGCCCTGTGCTACCTGCAGATTCCCCAGGTCAAGTCAATCTCATCTTCATCTCTAATAAGAAAATGATTCATTGGCAAGGTGATCTTGCTGATTTGGAGGCAGAATACAGAGCTGAGGAAAGAAGCCTCACAGAAAAGATACATGGCTCTCTTTCATGACATGCAACTCACACTCAGCACTGTCAAGAGCTGCTGCTTTCCCAAGGTGGTCTCCTGCCTGAGAAAGCATACTGAGACACCTCTGTAGATTTCCAGCTCATCCTGTGTCTTGGTCTGTAACCTCACATGGGAAATTTTATGTCTCTGTGCTTCAGCTCTCCCTCTCATAAAATTGAGATAATGGGTATGTTTCTTTGTAAAGTGTGTTGTGACCTAAAAGGAAAAAAATTATTTCTGTAAGATACTATTAACTAACAATATCATAAAGCTCAGCAATCACAGCACTAAGCACTTTCTAAAATTTGTCCTTTTTTTGCTTCTCTGAGCACAGAGGGTAAAATACAGTATTAGGTGTGACCCCCACTTCAGTGGCTCAGCACATAATAAACAGCAAAAATGCACAGCAAAACTAGAAGAGGAACAGTAGCTGCTTTTCTCTGTGAAGCTGGCCCAGTGCCCCAGCCTTGTGAAACAGCTCAGTCCTTTGAGTAAATCCAACAGGAATGGAAACGTGTACGTGTGAAAGCACTCAAAGAAACAACAGTCAGGCTTAAAGGAATGGCCTATACTGCTAACCAAGGAGATGTCTGGGGAACATGCTGATTACATCTGGGCACATTGCTAAGGTCACAGCATTGACCTGTCAGCAGGAGATCTGTGGTTTGGTAACAGAAGGAGGGCCAAAGTTCCAGCACATCACCTACACTATCATGCTACAAAAAGGACAGATGATGGCCTTAAAGAGATCCAGGATGAGACAAAGGCAGTCAGCAATGAGCTACAGAGAGAGAAATAAGCCAAACTGCAATGCAAAGTTCTGTTAAGTCCTAAATGTTTTGGAAGACCTGTTGTAAACAAGACCTGTTCAGTTCCCTGTAAGTCAAGAAGGACCCAAGAGACAGAGTGAGGACTCCAATTTCCCACAAGAGTTGCCTTCACCACAGCACTTGGATATCTATGCCTTGGTGCGCAGAGTATGAGAGTGTAAGAAAAAACAACTTCCAGATCAAGTCAAATAAAATAAAATGGCCTTCTCCCTTCACAAGGTCTCACACTGAGTTTGCTACAATTAGCAAACTCAATTGTGACACTCTTATTTCAGCTAGTTTTAATCTAGGCAACTTCTCACTGAAATGGATACCATGTTTAACTATCCGGCTGACCACAAGCTGAGGAGAACCATGGGGATAATACACACACCCATTGTGAAACCTATTCTGTGCTAACCTATCATGACTCAAAAGCTGGTTGTTATTGCACTACTGGATACAAAGGCTCCAGGGCAGAGTGGGAAGCTTGGTGTGCTCATTTGCATCTCATTACCCAGCATGCTCTTCCTCCACAGTGCTATTTTCATAGCGGCATTGCTGTCTGAGCCCTGGGAACAAGTGAAAAGATTTCGTGACTTTGGATGCATGCAGTTCTTTTCTACTTGCTTTGCTCTCCCTTTATAATGAAAGGCTTTGCAAAGTGGTGAAAATGTACCAACTTTCCATTTTTAAGGCTGTATGGGTGTGGGTGTATTTTCTTGGTTTTTTTTTTTTTGCCTNTTTTTTGTTTTTTGTTTTGTTTTGGGTTTTTCCCCCCCCGTATTTAAGCTATCAGGAGCAAATCTTGAATAACAAATAAGATTACAGAAATGTAAGCCTAATGTTCCTCTCTACAAGGCGCTCAAGCATGAAGGTTTTGATCAAAGAGTAAGAAATGAGATTTAACTTCCTTCTGATTTAAGTTTCATTTGTACAAAGAACCTGTTTCAGCAAAATGTGATTGCAAGCTCATTATTCAGTGAAGGGCAAATATCTCCAACCATAATCTAGTAAGATCAGCAGCTTTTTCTGTGTTACAAGCCTCAGTGAAGAGAACTGAACATACTGGCTTCTGTCATTGTCTACATCTGAGACTGTGATGATTTCACCATGTCCAATTCTTTTCAAAAGCTGTAGCTTCCAATTAAATGTATAAGTTGTCAGCCAGAGTAAGTGTCTATCATTTGAGCCGGATCAGTTTTGGTTTCTGGCAGTTTCACTGCATCAAAGGGTTGATTTACGGATCAGTTACATTTTTTTTTTTATTCAGTACTGAAGGGAATAAAACTGCCTCAAACATGGGACTCAAAACAACACTGAGTTACCTGTTTTCCATAGTTTTCAGTATGTTTTAACAAATCAGAAATAAAACTTCATTCCTCAGTTACTTGACAGTTTCCAACATGCACTTAAAAATAGTTTTAAAAAAATAAACCCCAAGCAAATCTAAGAACCTTAAAATCACGTTCTTTAACAACATCTAGCACACAAAGATCACATTGTACCCTATAACTGTCAACGAAATCAGCACCAAAAGCTTGTGTGAGGTATGAGGTTAGCCCCTTCTCAGGTTAAAAAGATTTCTCCCATATTACCAATAAGGAATCTTAGCCATGAAAGTAAAACTATGTGTTGGAGACTGGTGCTGTGCACAGCAGAAACACATTTAAAACACTTCAGTCTCTCAGGTTCATGTTTTAATAATCTGAGCAATTCTGAGAGCCCTTCTTGAGATAAAAAAATGGGTAAATGTAGGTAAAAATAATGCAAAAATACTTGACATGGAGTCTCTATGCAAGGAAAAAACTATGAGTTTTGGGGGTTTTAAGGTTAAAACTCAGTACCTCCTTAAAATATGCAGAGCATTTACTCCTTGGGCTCCTTGTGGCAGGAGGATGAGTGGCATTTCACAGCAGGATCCTGTGACAATGCTTTGAAGTGTTTGTGCTGTATAACCCTTGATGAATCAATTAGGCTTCCTCACTCACCCAAATCATTATTTTTACTTGCAGTATTGTTTTTACAGCAATAGCACAGCCCTAAATCTATAAATTGGCCTGTAGGAAAGAAAAGGATCAGGTTGTAACTATTGTAGGTAGTGACTGGTGAAACTGAAACACCCAGAAGTAAAAGGTAGATGGATTAGGTTTTTAAAATATTTAAGACGTTTTAAAATCTTAAATCATTATCAGGTAGCTTCTTAACAGCCCCTATCTACCGAGGCACACTGAGCTAAGAGCCACTGTGTGGGGAATCATGGAGACATGCAGGAGTTGGGAAAAGAGACTGGAGACTCCTTGGCAGCTGGGATGGGGCTACATCAGAGCCAGCACAGCCATAGATCTAATCCCAGGAACTAAATCCCACTGTTTTCAAAAGGGCCATGATATCTACTAACAGTAACAGACAGAGCCGAGTGAACTGCTGAGAACCTGGGCAATCCTGGTGGCTACTTCAAAGAGTGGTGATGGTGGTCCAAAACCAGGAGTGCACAGAGAGCTACAACAGCCTTTTCTGTTCCAGAAGAAATGCTTGTATGAGCAGGCAGAAATGAATCAAGGTAGCCACAGCGTAAAGTAGCAAAATAATCAACAAGAGTTCATTAAAAAGTGAAATGAGCAAACAGTTAATTAAAAGTTCACTAAGACACCCAATGGCCCAAAACAGTTTCGCTTTGCCAGTTAAAGGAAGGAGGACAAAGAAGTGAGTGTAAGCGCATTTTTAGCACATGGATTTTTTCCAGGAGTCAGTAATATTTCTGCAGCCACACCACCAAAACCTCTCTCAAAGTCATGGGCCACCACAGGTTCCTTGGAACAGAACAGGGCCCTGCTTAACCAGGACAGGCAAGATTCACTGTACTTGCATCTTATCCAGCTGACTAACATTCAAAGCAGAGAAGCAGGCACATCTTAAGTATGATTTATATGGTTTCTTTTTAGATATTCAAGCTAAGAGGAGATAAAATATAGTTTAAAGGTAGCTTAAACTGAGAAACTGGAGTTTCTCTCTCTCTCCAATCACTATAAAGGCAGTTTACAGATTGTGCAGATCACTACAGTTTGGCAGGGGGAGTCACAGCCTCTGTGCCCTAAGAAAAAATCCCCATGAGGCAGACAAGGAAGACAAAATGGGATTATTTCTTACTCCTGCAGGTCCTACTGGATTTGGGGCTATTCAGCCCCAGAAAGAGCAGGCCCAGAAAGCTGTGACACAGCTCTCCACCTCTTATTTTAGGCTACATCACTCTCTTTCCCATCACTGATACTTCTCTGGGAGGGTCTGTTGGCTGGCCCTTCGCCTGTCTCTGTGCAGGAAGGGACCTCTCCCGTGCCGTGGCTCAGATGGCTCCTTCATCTCCCAGCCACTGGAGTTCAAGGAGGGAAGATAGCACCTGCGACCCCTATTTCTGCTGCCGCCATAAATTCAACTTTCCATTAAATTTTTATTTCTAGGTCAAGACAAGAATGATAGATTAAAAACAAAAATAGCTGAGCAGTCAGTATGGAAGCAGCTGCAGCACAGTACTTCCAGCCTGCCAGACTCCAGACAGCCTCCAAGTATGCCAGTTATTGATTTTTGTACCAAAACATCTACACTGGCACAACCCCCAGTGAGTGCAATTATATGGGTATAAAGGTGCTTTATACTAGCATAGATTATGAGATTAACAAACTCATTTATACCACTGTAACTGCATTCACTTCACGAGTATCATTAAAGCGGTACAAATACCCTGTAGTTTAAAGCAATACAACTTGAGTCTACAGACAAGACCTCACCCTGACGGTAATTAACACGGGCATTTCCAGCCACCCTGAGTAGCTGAGGTTAGTGTTAGAAATAACAACTGACTCATAACAATTTGCAACAGCATCAGAAACCTCTATAAAATAGCTCCACCTTCAATGCTTTTTCCACATTTGTGGGAAAGATGTTTATTGTGCCCTTTTTACCAGGCGGCCCCAAGGGCTAAAAGTTGCTTGTGGCCACTTTTCTCTTGAGTCTGGACAGCAAAACAAAAAAAAAAATCAATTCACCCGGTGACATTTTGCTGCGAAAGAGAGAAGGCAGCACAAAAACGCTGATAGAAGTGGCAGTTAACCCTGTGCTACCCTTATTGTTCCTTATTCACCAGCTCCGAGTGCTAGAGCAGCCTGTGGAGCACAGGAAAAGGAGCTCTGCCATCTGTTGCTAGGGCTGACATCACTCCTGTTTGCTCAGGCATTGCTCCTCGGGGCTGTGTTTGCATCATTAATCAGCAGCAGCCCTGTGCCGGCCCATTCAGCAGCGCCTCGGCTGTCAGCTCTGGAGAACCTCACTGCAAAAAGGAGCTGCCAAAGTGCTTGGCCTCACTCGGAGAGGGGTTTGGATATACATCAAGATCGCTTCAGATGGAGTATTTGTCAACTCATCCTGGGAGAAAGTGCGCCCTGCACAGTACACAACTTGACAAAGGGAGGAAAAACAATCCCAGAAAACCACACCCACCTCCCACATGCACTCTCCACAGGTTAATCTTCAAGCCACAGAAAACCAAATTGCTCTTTCCCTGAGCCCAGGTTTGCCAAGAGGCTGCTGAACCAGATATCAAAGTGACAATGGATACACATCACGTAATTTTTTTTTCCTGAATAATACTAGCACAATCTCACAGGAAATAACAAGAAATTCCTTAACCAGAAAAAAAATAAAAAGAGATTTAATAAAAAAATGGTACCAAGGCAGACAGGGAGCAATGTTTCCATAGACAGTCAGGGAACAGAGGCACAGAGAGGCTCACTGATTTCCTCAAGGTCAAACACATAGAAATGCACAAGCAAGGAAAAACTGAAGCACCGGCTACAAATACTGCAGCAGCACAGACACCAACTAGAGACACACATTCCCCATTTCCAATCATCTGTTTTCCCAAATGTCCGAGTGGGTCATGCAATACTAGCATAAACAAAAGGGCACGTCATGTTGGAATTACGTAGGGAATAAATATGGGAAACGCTGAACAGAACTGACACGTATTGAACAGGTTTCTGGAAATACTCAAATGTCTGTAAGGAGCTGTTTCAGATTTTTTTCTTGGGGAACAAGAGGGGAACACAAATACAAATTTCTTTTACTGGAAGCAGATCTCTTTGAAAAATTAGTAATTCCTTAAACATGAAACATCAGGTGAGAGTCATCTTGAGACTAAAACATCTGAATTTAGGTGTCTGCATGTGATCCAGAGAGCTCATCAGTGTGTGTTCAACTTTGTTTCCTACACAGAAGCATCTATGGCTTTGGGTACATCTGGCTCCTAGCCGTAGCACCCGCCGGACTTCTCATTTAGCACACCATGTCCACACTCAGAGTGCTCTTCTCCTAGTTTGAAGGATAAAAAGAAAATGTTACTTTTCATACACGCTCCTGCAACACAGTGATGGGGACAAATAATGTAAAGAACAATTTAGGGTCCTACTTTCAGTGATTTTAATTTAATTTTCATCTTATATGGCTGTTTTCCAATTTATACCTTCCTACACAGCTCAGGACTAGTGGCAGACTTGCTCCCAAGTGGTTTTGACAAAATTGGGCATCAAAGGAAGTACTTTTTTCACTTTCCAGCAGTTGTGAAGGTTTTTTTTTTGGTTAAAAAAACTCAACCAAAACCTACTCACACCTTTTCATTAGAGTGTTTTTAATTTCAATATTTTTTCTCTAAAACAAGGCATTTGGATTTGAGGATCCCACTGTGCTAACAGTCTTTCTTCATGCCTTGATGTAATCCAAGTTCTCACAGAATCTCAAAGAGACAAAACCTATTGCTCAGAGGAAGCTGTCTCAGTGGGCTGTCCATCCCAGGGGAGTGGAAGCTGTAGTAAAGGCTTTTAAGACTGCTTCTCAAAAAGAACAAAGAAGTATTTTGAATGTTGACTTTTGAGCCCCCAAAAATCAAATCTGTATTTTTTAATGGAAAAAAACAAAAAAAACAAAACCTCAACAAAACCACTCAGTCTCTCCTTGCTTTATGCAGTGATATATTGGACAATGCTCTCAGGCACATGGTGTGATTCTTGGGGGTGTCCTGTGCAGGACCAGGAGCTGGATGTTGCTGACCCTTGTGGGTCCATTCCAACTCAGGGTATTCTACGATTCTGTGAGTCTGTATAACTTTGAGGCATGTCACCAACTGAAAATCCTCCTTGCAGAAGTAGCTTCTTGGCTGGTAACATTTAGTTTCTGTACTACTGTTATCTCCTGACAAACAGGTCCAGCCTGGAAGGACAAAGAAGCCAAGTTAAACCCCCACTAGCCCTTGAATGAGTATGTGCTCAGGGCTGCAAGCGGATGTATCTATTTTCTTGCTTTTCTCAATACTCAGCCACTGTGACAGCTTCTGAGCACCAACAGCTTATTTTTTCTCTGTCCTCTTATCCTTAAGCAGGAAGCAAAGCATTGGCATTGGACAAGGGTCTGCAAGAGGGTACTGTGTCTCCATTCTTGCTTCACACTGCCCCTTCCACAGGAATGAAACCACCAGAGTATACAACCTTAAGCAGAGTTGTTTGATTGCTCTGCATTAAAATATCTAAGGGCAAAAAAAAATTACACCCAGTAATTTCATGAGACCTACATTGTGGCAGCACCATTCTGTCACAGGAACAGTATTTCAGTGGATATGATTCCAAACACCCCGGAGAACGAAAATCATCTTGTCTGGTTTTGGCTAAATCAATCTGGGTGTCCTGCCTAAGTCTGTAACCCAAATTTCTGCTGTAAAACACACAGAAGGGCCTGCTGGGCAGTCTGGACTGCCTCTCTCTCCAGTACCTACAGATCAATCTGCATGCCTGGCTTAGCACAGAAGCCTAACTCTGAAATAGTGACAGTAATTAAATAAGGGGAGACTGAGGGGAGGCCTTGTGGCAGTCTACAACGTCCTCACCAGGGGAAGCAAAAGGCAGGCACTGATCTCTTATCTCTGGTGACCAATGACAGGACCCGAGGGAATGGCATGAAGCTGAGTCGGGGAGGTTTAGGTTGGGTATCAGAAAAAGGTTCGTCACCCAGTATGTGGTTGGGCACTGGAACAGGCTCCCCAGGGCAGTGGTCACAGCCCCAAGGCTGACAGAGTTCAAGAAGCATTTGGACAATGCTCTTGGGCACATGGTGTGACTCTTGGGGATGTCCTGTGCAGGGCCAGGAGTGGGACTTGACAATCCTTTGTGAGTCCTTTGCAATTCAGGATGTTCTGTGATTAATCCCATCCTTCAGTGCCAGCATCATCACCACAAAACCTGTCCTAATCACTCTTTGCTCTGCTCTCTCCCCCCTTGCCCATTCCATATATTTAGCAGACATCCTGGGCAGCAGTATGCTGGTACTCAGAAGTCTTGATTTCTTTTTGGCAATTTAGTCCTGAGTTTTAGCTGTTTATACAAGAAGACTTAATGAGTACAGTTACTTGTGTGAAAACACAAGCATCTGTGGCTGTGATTACGGCTAAATTCAGCCTGCAACCTCAGCTGTGAATATTTTATTATCTTTTAAGTTTATTATCTTTTAAAAAATATAATAAAACTAGATTACATCCTCTAATTATAAAGAGACCGTTTTGTGAAGCCTGAAAGAGGTGACCTGCACCTTCTGGGCGGGAGTGCGCTTGCTGTGCAACCTTCCTGTCACCCGAAGCCTAATGAAGCAGAAATAATTGGGAAATTCCCTCCGATGTCACCTCTCAGATTTCGCTCTCCGCTTCTCAAGGCTGTCATCGCGCTGCCGCCTGCTCACAGTAATCGCTGCTGGCACAGGACGCGCTCGTACCACGCTGCATTATTAGCAAGCTGTCAGACACCGGCACCGCAGAGCCCCCGTGCCAACGCGCAGAGTGTTATAGGGGTAATAATGTTGTTTGTTAGGTAAAAATAACTGAACTCTTAGAGTAAAAATAAAACCACAACACAAAACTCTACTCTTTGGTCGAATACTATTTTCTTTCATTTGTTCCCGGTGCCAAGCTCAGGAATGGGTTTATGAGGTGGGTACAAGCTGATGTTGAAGAGGAGTGATTTATTTGCTGAGTTCTCTCTGCAAGCCCCCAAGGGCTGCTAGGGGCAAATAGTTGCTATGCTATAATTGCTTTTTATAGGCCAGATAGTGCCTGTAAACTAAGCCCTGTGTAAGGACTTAAACACAACCTCCACTCCAGGGAGAGCAGCTCCAGGAGACATCATGGCTCCGACACATACTCTCAGGGCTCACTCACCTGCACACTTCCCTGCCATGTCCCCAGGGCAGTCACCCACTATGGACCCATGACAGTAACACATCATGGCACAGCTCCCTAGGCCCTGGCTCCCTGGGAAGCCCAGAGGCAGGAGGAGAAGAACCCCAGAGAGTCCTCATCCCCCTGCTCCCAGCACAGGAACAGTGAGCAGTGACTCCTCTGCACACTACACCCTGTGTTTGGAGCAGCTGAAAAAAGACCAGGGGGATTCGCACTCTCCCGTAAAAAAAAGAATCCATCAAAAGTCAATGTCCAGCTATCAAAAAGTTAATTCCTTTACACCATCTTCCCCTATATAAGAAACAGCCTCTCAGTTCAGTTTTCAACCGAACACCTCATTCACGTCTCCTGGAGCCCATAAAAAAATCTGTGAAGGGCAGTAAATATTTCATGAAAAACAAGTCCAACTTCCTTCCCTCCAACCAGCTCCTCAACATACACTCTCTTCTGCTTCTTCTGTTTCAGTTGTAAACCCAGGATACAGGAATACTATCAATTTGCAGCAATGATGACTGTTGAAGTATTACAAAGACAACAGGATAATAAAACAGTTTACAACTAAGTTGAAACACTTAGAAGCTGACCTCTTCTCTATGCCCATGATATCGATAACCAAAATTTCCTCTTCTAGAATAACCTAGCTTAGGAGCTTGGATCCTGTACCTCACTGCACCGTGCCTGTATTCTTGCATGTAGCATGTGATGGCATTTTTCCAAAGGATATGCACCACATTAAATGGAAACAAAATATGACTGTATACTTCCTATCCTCTCCAAATGACCAAATTTAAGACTAATTTACAGACACAACAACTCAAAAAACCAGATCAAATCTGTGTCTTTTCCAGCAAAAACTGAGAAACAGGCACTTGATGTGTTTCTTGCGGTATACTGCACAGGGCCAGGAGCTGGACTCGATGACCCTGAAGGGTCCCTTCCAACTCAGTACCTTCTATGATTCGATGATGTCTTTCTGAAACATTTATTTGTTGCTTATACAAATGGTCAATACCTGATCTGAAAGCAGCATTTAAATCACCATCATTTTTTAAACTGGCACCAAGAGAACAGTTTCACATATGGCCATCCTGATACTGAAGACCTATTTTATTAATATGAGCAGAAGTTGGGTAGATGCTGGATCTGTGATAATGATATTTCTTGTTCCCAAAACATCTCTGAGAAAGAATATAGTGAACAGTATACTGGACTTAGAAGTTTGGCTCTGTCCTATCAACTCACAGGCTACTTGGCAAAGAGATAAATAATCATTCTGTCAAATCTCATACTGTTTCTTAACATAGGAGTAAGAATTGATATGCTGCTGATGTTTTCACCTTTTCACCTTTGCAAATCAGTGCCAAAGGCTAAAAGGAGTGATCACCAATAACCAGGGCTTACAGCTGCTGAGCTGCTCCAATCTCTTCCACATCCATGCAAGATCCACAGAAACATCTAGGTCAAACTGTTGCTAGAAACTAGAAAAGGCTGCAGCCCCGAATAGCAGCAGTGCATCGGAATGCTGGCAATGTCTCCCTCTGAGCCAGCTTACCAAGCAAACAAATCTGCACCTGAAGGCATTTTAAGTACCTGAATTTAGGGCCCAGCAGGACAATTGGAGTTATTATGCTCTTAAGCATAAGGGTAAAAGCAGCATTTCAACAACTACTTTTAATTTTCAGACAAAATAATCTGGGGCGCCGCAACTGAAGGTACCTTAAAATGTCTTTAGAAGACTGAAAAACTACATCTTCTGAAATCAGATCATTACTTCATTTTGGTGCCCCTAAAATGAAGTAACTGGAGTTCCTAATGAACTGTTTTCATAATTGGTCTGAATTAAACTAATTACTTTAAAATAAGGAAAGAAAATACTTTTGTGTTAACATCTGGCACACGGGCGCAACTCCTAGGAGTCAGTCCTATCTGCTAAACAGCTCTTTTCACGGTGAGGTCAGACACAAATTTTACCATATCCACTGTCCCTCCTTTTTTACTGGATGTAAATTTGTGCTTTCTGTCTGATGACTCGATGATCTTAAGAGGTCTTCTCCAGCCTGAATGATTCTGTGATTCTATGCTTAGCTGGCTCTGGCTACAGATCCCTGGCTCACAGAGAAGGACAGTCTACAGCTGAAAGACACCTACTGCAGCAGAGCAGGCTTAGGGCTTGAGCCACTCCTTCACACCCAGTGAATGCTTGGGAATGCTGCTGTGGGAGATCTGGGCAAGAGTGTCCACCTCTGCCAGCAATGGAAAAAAGAAATCCACAAAGAGATAAGAACTTGAAGTTTCCTGAGTAATCTTTATGCATATTGAGGCAATATGAGAATCTTGACTGCTGCTGCTGCTCTTTAGACAACCTGGGGAGCACGTAAAATGGAGCACAGTGGAGCAGAACAGCTAAAACTACTGCTCCTCTTTGGGTAGAAAAGCAGGGGAATCCAGACAAAAAGATATGAACACATATGTAGACACATGCAAATAATGAATGCAAGAGCTCTGCGGCTCTCAACCTTTATAGGGCTTGTGGAGAATGTATCAGGCGTCTCTCTTGAACAACGATGGGAGGAAAGCAAGAAGCTATGGTGATGGTGGCCTCTCTACATGTGAGGCAGCTGATGGGTAAGACAGACCTGTCTGACTCTCCTATTAAGAAAATTTTATAAACATCTGCACCTGATACACTTGTCAGAACATGACGAGTCCAGATAATCAGTGATCAGGCTGACAACTGCATCAGTTTCTCCTTCGCTTGGGTAGCTCCAAAGAGCAATCAAAGCTGCTGTCAACCAGAAGTCATTATTTGAATTTGGGGATCAAGCATATCTCTTCTCATTAGTTTCACAACCACCCAGTTCAGAGCCTGTTTGCAAATGAGATGGTATTTTCTCAGCATAAGTTTATCTGAGATTTACACTTGACCTTATCCATCTGGTCTTATGGGATAATTCTTGGACATCTTTTTTTCTCCTTATTCCTGATGCATTCTTTGCTTATTTAGTTAATTTGAGGAGTATATAAATTTATTTTGCCCTTACAATTAAACATTACAGAAATCTACTTCTTCCTTTGAAGATGCTAAGCTGTCCCTTTAATAGGCAAGGATTATGACAATCATGAAAAATCTCTATACCATTAATATATCTTCACATGTTAACAGCAAAATTAGGAAGTTAATGTGTCATTTTGACAGTACTGGTTTTTAGTGGACAGTATCATTGTGTCCCATCATCTCTTTTTCTACTAAACCACTGGACCACTAAGAAAAGTTACAAAAAGCCTATCCTCAGCCCAGGGAAGACAACTCTCCATATCTGTGGGTAAGATGCAGTTTACATTAAGGATAGGAATGGCATATATAAGGTACAATGAACTACCAACACTTTTAAGACACCACAGCAGCAATTCAGTGAAATATGACATCCATGATGGATCAACAGGAAAGCTTTACACAAATTTGACTTCAAGCTTCTGTATCTACACTTCTTGTTTTTCAGTTTTTGCACAGAATATTTTTCTTCTCTCTTGTACACACACATAAAGATGTAAAAATATGAGTAACCTGTGGCTACATGGACCAATTTTTTTTGGTTTTTCAGGTTTTCAGGAGAACATAATTTATGCTTGCACCTATGAAAGATCTGTCATGACCTGACAACATAGCTAGCAATCAGTAGCTCACTAGGTCTCTCTTAGAAGTTGTAATTATATTTGCATCTGCCTCAACAGTAGGGAAAAGGTGGAGAGAAGCAAAAAGGCAGACTGATAACAGTTTAAGTTATGGCTGTTGTGCAGGTCTTCCCTTCTGCAATCCTGTAAGGGTGGCTTTGTGCTGGGGCCACTGAGATCTGAAAAGAACCACAGAATCACAGAATTGTTCGGATTGGAAGGGACCTTAAAGAACATCCAGTTCTAAGCCCCCTGCCATGGACAGGGACACATTCCACTCAACCAGGTTGCTCAAAGTTCCATTCGACCTGGCCTTGAGCAATTTCAGGGATGGGGACTGTGAACAAAGGGGACAAAACCAGGGGTTAGAAAACACTTCTCTCTTCCTCACTCTGAAGACCTCTTAATGCCTGCATAATGCAGAATACACTGTAAGCAATCTTTATTGATTCAGGTCCAAACCATGAACTGCAAGTTTGAGGAAACTGTAGGGGGGTCAGCATATCTCAAGACTGGACTCTAGGGCATTCAATATATATACAGTAAGTTTAGTAATAAAAACATTGGAAAAGTGAATGGACAAAAACGTTAGTTTCAATTTGTTAGGTTTTGTAGGGAAAAATCTTCAGTAAGATTTACTATTTGTCAATGTAACTGAAGACAAAAGCCCTTATTCTCCAATTTTACACTACCCTAACTCTGCTGAGTCCTCTGTGGCCACTTCCCACTCGTGCTATTGTAATTTGGATGAGAATTAGACCAAGGACCCTCATGAAATTTTAATTAAACACTCAGCACAGCACTCAAGAACATTTTTAAAACTGCAGCAAGTGGAGAGTAACCAGTTGGGAATGCTGCTGTAATGCCATGACAGAGATGCTGCGTCAAGCCTCTTCTTGAAAGACTGAAGCAGCCCCAAAGAATACATCACTGACACAGAAAATTACCAAACATTTATAAATAATACAGTGTGCTCAAACCTATCACACTGCAAACAAAACAGATCAGCAAGCTATCGAGCAGTTGATGAGAGAGGAAGACACAAACTCAGCCAGCCTAAAGTCAGCCAACTGATGACAACTGGTATCAGTGACAGGGCAGGTGAACTGAGGTTTTAACAAGGGCTGCAATGGTGTGAGGTGCCTTCATGGTCCTGACTCTTCTTACAACTGCTTCAGGCTCCTGAAGCTACAGCCATGGCTGACACCCCTCAGCCGCCGGCAAATTCTGCGAGAAAAAGCGAGGTAGAGGGAGTGGGGTACAAAGAGTGAAAGGAAAAGTGTGATGCCAGAGATTATCTCCAGCAGCAGAGTGGAAGTGACATTGAAAGCAAGCTTCACAGACAAAAGACAAACGCAGTCAAGAAATCTTAAGTACTATTAAAAGGCTCTGCAAACGGATATGCCTATGGTGAGATGCAGTGCAATTGGCTCTCTTTAAGCCTGAATGTCACTCAAAGAATTTAGCAAGATGTAATAAATTATATCTGCAAGGAGATTCTTTTCCTGAACCGTCGCTTCACAGTAATGTTAGATAATAGTTCATAATGCTACAATTGAGTGCTCCTGTCATGCAGAAATTTAGGTAAACTCACATTGCTTTATTTACAGGATTTGACCGCCAGGGTCAAATCATCACATCAAATCAAAATTGGTAATGAAACTTAATGGATTCTAGCTATAGTAACTAAACCATAAAGTAAAATCCACCTCTCTTCTCTTGCTGACATCTAAGTGCCACAGGCAGACTGATGTTCACTCATAATGTACCCTTCGTTCAGCCTCTTTTTCTGAGGCAACAAGATGACAAGATTGCACTGCCTGATAAAAGCCCACAATCACTTTTGCCCTGCCTGGTAAAAGCCCTCAATTATATTTATATAGGTGATTTAAAAAAAAAACAAACAAAAAACCAGATGAGTACAGGTCTCAATTATACTAATTTCATATAACTTGTTATAGATTTCAGAAAAGAATCCACAGCTGTAGACAGATAAGGCACATGAACTTGAGGCCAGTGGTGGTGGATCCATCCATAACAGCAGGTCGAAGCCTCAGTACTAGGGGACACTGGCAGGGATGGCCAGTCCTGAGCTCCTGACTCTGTCTGGGGTGTGAAGCCATAAACCTTACAAAACATCCCCTCTCCTCAGAGAACACCCAACACAAACCTCAAGGCATGTGTGTGGAACCATAATGAAACAAAACTATCTGGTTCCTCCTATAAGCACTGCACCAAAGCAAAACAAAATACCTAAAATTTACTGGCTCTGAGAGAAAGCTTAAACTGGATCACCAGTCTTTGGTGGAGGTCTTCGGTGGAGAATCTCACCTTGGAAATTCTTCAGTTTTATGTTGGCTGTGTTAATTCAATTGTGGTTCATCAAGAAACACCAGGGCTGCCTCAGCAGCAGAGAAGAGTGTTTGAACATTCCCTTCCAGGTGAATACAGCCCTGTAACAGAAAGTTGTATTTTCTCTTGCTCCCCCTGCAAAGCTTTACTTCTCTCCTTCCATTACAGAAAACCATTAGTTGTTTTTTTCCACCAAGAGTCAGCATAAAATAAAGGGTACCAAAGGTATCATTATAGTGCATCTAACCTAGTACCTAGTAGCCTTCTGGAAGAGGAGAAATGCCATCTTGAATCTTTGGGATGAGAGAACATTAAGCTTCCTGGGTAAGTGCTATAGCTCCTGCATTATTCCATCAAAGACAGAGCCCCTCCACCCTTCTCACACCCTTCAAAAATAGCCTGGCAATGACAAGGTGCAGGCTGCCCAACCCATCCAGTTTTCTAAACCTTCATGGATCAAGCTCATCCAGTTTATATGTGAATTACAATCTAGGCTGATCAGTCCTGTGTGGACCACAGTCCACAGGACTGGGGCAGGGTGAGTGTTCACTATTAACATAAATGAGATGAAAAACTGAAGAGACATCAGGGTTGTGTGCAAGTAATTATGGCTTTGGGACTGCAATATTAGATATATGTCTTTAAATTCTAAGTCTCATTTTAGGCAACCGATGTTTTCTGGATCTAGCCCCTTGTGACCAATTAGCTGAAGTAGATTTCCTGTTGCCTAAGCATATAATAATGATGTTTCACCAGAGTAACCACCCAAGTGTCCTTTCACAGCCTTTGGAACCTGGCTTCAGAAATGCTGACTTTTTAGAGGTCCATATTCAGTTAAGCAAATCCCATCCCAGGTGTTAATTTCACACACAAAAATCCAAAACTAAACCACATTTTCTGTGGCCTGGAGGAAGCGCACACAGATCTGGGGGATTATATTAAGAGGGAAGCAGATGCTGAATGCTCAGATGCCTGCTCTGCAGAGCTGGAATGACCACAGGAGGAGGAAGGAGACAGCAAAAGGGAAGTTTTGCCACACAGTCTGAACGCTCCTTCCCTGCTCCAGCCCAGCCTCAGGCACACTGCGTGTACTGTGCTCACCTGGGCACACCACAGGTCCATCGGTCGCACATGCACAACTCTACTCCCAAGCCTAATTCCAAGCAATTTCCTACTGACAGTTATATATCATCAAACAAGATGATTCCACAAAAATCCCCAAAGCAATTTTAGTAGTAAAGCAGTGTTATGATTTTCCTGATAGTCTACATTAGAAAGCAAACTCACCCTTTGTGGCTCCTGCTGTACATCTTAAACTTTTGGATGCCACGGGAGGAGACAGGGCTGAATGCGATCTAGGTTTGAGAATTCCACATGCTTCTGTGCTATAAAATTGTTATTTTCCCCAGCGGCTGCCTCTACCTACAGACTCTGGATGAGCTCCAGGAGCTATCTGTTTTCTACTTGTCCTTTACAAAAACATGGTGACATAAAAGTGGTGTGAGCAGGCTTTAAGGCTTTAATGCCTTGAATATCTGGGTCCTGGTTTTGCAGTAGATGGAAAGTAGATGCTTCTCACATGAAAACACGAGATTAGGCATGAAATTTTAGGACAGTCTGTGGCATTTACTTAAGGAACACTGTCTACTTTAAACCTGGTCCCTGTAAAAAAACAAAAAAAAAAGAAAAAAAGAGATAGCTTATAGCTACTATACAAAGCCTGCCACCAGTGTGTTTCAAAGCAGTTAAAGAAAAGAAATAAACAATACACACACCTAAGACTTCTTCCAAAACATACTAATTTTCTAGTTGTGTTTTGCCACTTAAATACAAATGAACTCCTATCTTCTTTACCCAAACCCAAGTTTCATGCTGTGGCTACATAAAGGTTCCTTCAACCCAGGCTAAAACAGGGTTCTGCTGCCTGGGATGGTGATGGGATGAGGGTTGTGAGGACAGGCAGAACCTGATGCCATGGCCAGAGAATGCTTATCCTCCTCAGTACGGAGCTGAGAGGCTGATGGTACACAAGGTGTACGAGTCTGGACACCAGGATTGCATCAGGATATGATGGGCCCAATGGGTGAAGCCTTGCACAAGCAGAGTGACACTCACAGTACCCACACAGGCCAGGCTTTCCGAGACAAAAGATCATGTAAGTGTGGAAAAATCATGGAAAGTAAGTGGCATAAGTATATAACAGTCCTGCTCACACTGCTTGTACAGCTGTGCCTTTCCTACTCTGTCCTTTCAAAACAGAAAGCTCACACAGGCCCAAGTCTGGTTAGAGATTCTGCGCACTCTTAAAAGAGATTATGCAATTATAAGGAAACAGACTCTGAAGCACTACAGATGTTAGATTCCAAACTTTGTGAGTAACAGAAAAATATTTGGAAAGAGAAGCCTGTCCCTTGAACAAAGAGAAATAAAGGCACCTGGCATCAAATAATTTTTTACACAAAATTCAATTTCAGGTTGATTTGTTACTTTAAACATGTAATTCTTGTCAGATTTTAGGATTTGGACTGATGCATGACCCCAGACAACATAGTGGTCAATTGATTAGGAAGTATCTGGAATGCAGAAAATTAGGAGTGGATTAAACCACTTCTAATTTCAGTGAAATAGATCCTAAACTTCATGCTAAGTGTCCGATTTTCACAGGCAGATCCCCAAAGCCTGAGTGGGCGTCTGAGCAGCACCTGCAAGATTGACTACTTAGTCCTTGTTTGACTGAGGAGAGCTGTCAGAAGGCATCAAATCAGTGACAAATTTCATAAATAAGGAATTGATTAAAATTCTGCACAAGAATTTTCCTCTTAGAGAAAAGCTCAGAGAACCCTCAAGATGCCACAGGAAGCAGCTGGCAACGTCTCTCTCTGTATCTCTGGTAAATCACTCAGACTGAATCACACTCAACACCTCCCTAAGGCTTGGAGCCAGTCCTGCCTCCCTGTGTTTTGTAGGGCCTGACTAACACTTTCCACAGGATCTGAGGCCACTTCTGCAGAACAGCACCTATCTGCAGCCTGGGAGAGGCTCTGCTGGGACATCCTGCCTGCTTAGGCTCGTGGTATGGAGGTGCGGAGAGCCATCCCTACAGCACAGAAGGGACTAGACACGTAACTTCACAGTGGTAACAAGGGACTTTTACGAGGCCACACGTGGATTCATGTTGGAGCAAAAGCATAGGCAGCTCTGGACTATTTCTTCATGGCCTGATAAAGCCTTATCATCATAGTCAAAAATTTTTTCTGAACCCCCAGAATGCTGGAAAAAATGGATGGAACAATCTAGATTAAAACCTCACAATCAAACTCAGTTTAAAACACTGACCCATTTGTAGTGTAAATGACTAAACTCCAGATTGCTTCACTGCACTCCTAGAGTCAGATCATGTCTTCAAACGCAGGAGAAAACCCCAAACCCATCAACAACCAAAAAAGCATTTACAGGTTATTCCCTAACCATGGCTAAATGTATTGCATCATAAAATGTCAACATCAAAACAATATAGAAAAAATAATTACAGACAGTGTTAGTGTTGTAAGCTGATAAGGACCAGATGGTCTTTTGTATTTATGGTTTGCCTTGTGCATACAAATGCTTTTGGGATCTAATTAGCCTTCTACAAAACTCAAACTGGGTAATTACTATCATTATCCCCTTTTCAAATAAATCTGAAGTCTAAACTGCTATTAAGTTTTTTATCTTACAATTCACAACCGCGTATTTTAAGGATTGTTCCTTGCTATCTTTCCACAAATCTTCTTCCAGTGATTGACATAAATAAAATAGAAGAGCTTAAAATAATTTTTAAAAGGATTATTTTGTACAAAGAAGAGTTTTTTGGTTAGTGGAGTTAAAGCTTTCCTGAGAAACATCACATTTGTAGTGAAAAGGTTGCTGATTTCCCAACCATTTAAACCTGGCACCTTCATGCTCGTTGCGTGTCCCATATTTCTACTGACAGCAATCATTAAAAACAAAGGATGGGGCACAACTGGCAGAGCTGCTGACAGACACGTATAAGGAGGTGCATACCTCCTGTACATACAGTAATCATCTTTCATATGACATGAAGTGGCAGTCACTCTAACTAACTTTGAACTTAGGCTGATAATGGGCTATTAAAGGGTAGTGGTGCAAATAATAAGTAAGAATGTCATTTTTATTGGTTTCTTGCCCTCAGGACAGCTCTTCACATGACTCAGGTAGCATGCTACAGAAAAGCATGACACTGTAATAACCCACACCACTGAATTTGCTTAATTGGGAATTAATCAAAATCTGTCCAAAAATAGATAGCAGATGAGATTACAGTGTTGTGAGCTAATCTTCTTCCACCCTCATCCCCGACAAATGATTACAGGTTACAGAACTGCACCACCATTTTCTTCTTGCAAGAAAGAAAGTACTGAGTTAAAAGCTGATACTAAAAGAACTAAAAAAATCACCACAATTCTGGCAACTAAGAGAGGACATACTAGCTGTTTAAAGTTTTGATGCAAATTTCTATTTTACTGATGAAGTATTTTTATTTTATTTTACTGCTTCCAGGAAGATCACTAATAGAGCATCAAAATCAGTACTAAAATCAGAGTAAATGCTGTTTCAATCTGAATTGACTTTCTGACAGTAATAAGAGTGATTTCTTGAGATAAACTTCTGCAAACATTACCTTCTTTCTCATGTGAACTGAGTTAAAAAAACCCACTTAAATTGGACTCTTCTGTGAGCAAGGGTTTAAGCACTTTTAACCCTCCTGACACTATGCCAGGTATTTCAGATATAGGACCACAGCAGGTAAATCAGACTGGAAGGGACCTCAGAAAGTCCATTTTGTCACATTCACCATGGGACTGCTTCTTGATGTTCAATGCATGCCTTTGTGCAAACCAGGGTCAATTTTTTTTAAACTATTTCTTTTTGCAACACCAAACATTGAAACATTGAACTCAGCAGATAAACACAGGCTCCTATGCAGATACAAAGAGACTCCCAATACTCCTGCTGCATTTCACTCCAGCAAATTCCCATCAATGCCTGCATTCCCAAGCCCACATCTGTCATGTGAGGAGCAAACAGTTTCACGCCTGGCTGAGTTTTGATGCAACTAAAATTAGTTACCCACTTGCCTATCAGCTCATTTAGCTGCAGCAGTGATGGGTAAGTGTGCTTACGGCTTGCCGAAGCACCCAGGCAAGGACAGGCAAGTGTGGCCATCTTGCCTCTCCCACCTCCTCATTCAGAGATTAATTCCTTCTGCTAACATACGCAAAATTGAAATTCAACTCTTCCCTTCTCTTGCTCGGTAAGGACAAGAGATCTGAATCCAAGCCAGAAGAAATACTGCAGCTACCTGGCAGGAGTTTTCTAGGATATCCCCTCCTAGTGCATCTGTTTCATTAGCAAAGAAATAATTGTACGTTCATGGGAGCAGCGACAGAAAAATAGATTCTCTTTTCCCAGATGAGTGCCTGTATCACCTGGCTACTGAGTCACTGTCACTCTTTGTGGCCTAATTCTGTAATGATTTCCATGACAACAGAGTGGTTTGCAATTTGAATATTGTGGAGCCTGAAAAAAAAATCTTTACAGATAAAAATCCAAAGAAATATCACAGAAAATATTAACAGCAAAAGAGTAAATGGAAAAATCAGCCACTATTCAGGAAGCAATACCTGTCTCTGACTTCAGTAGACAATTTCTCTGTGTTTTAAGGTAGCAACAGAGACTGTTTATGGGCATCTTAACATTTTTTTTCTGCCATGGTGAGATAAATACATGCTTAGTTGCTGATTTCCTAATCTTCAATTAAGACAAAAACAACAAACCATAAAAACCCATATTTGACAGACCTTCATCTTCCCCTAGATGACGCATCTGTTAAACAGACAGGCCCTGTCTTGGAATGTTCTATTTCTTTCTAATGATTATAGGGTTATAGATATTCAGCATAATTCAGGTTGTGAATATCAGGAAGGGATATGGCATATAGAATATTTCACTGCACAAATTGGGAGGAAAAGATCAGGCGGCTCAAGGACTGGCTGAATTTTGCGTATCTCCAAAGATGAAAACTCCATAACCTCTTTGGGTACCTGTTCCAGCATCTGAGCATCCTCAGAATGAAAAAGTATTTTCTGATTTGTATCTGAAATTTCCTATATTGCAACCTGTAATCCTGGAGTGACAAGGATAGGTAGACTGCAGATGTCTAAGAGCAGGGGAGGTGAATGCTACTCCAATTCTTCTTCCAGACGTAGAGCAAACAATATTCCTTCCAACTGTCATGACTTCCCATTGCACATGTCCTGCCGCTGCAGGAGCTATTATCTCAAAAAATCAACCCAGTTTCCTAGTATCTTGGCATTACAGTTTAACACAAAATCAACATAAAATTAACACACAATCAACACAATCCTGTGTTGTGGTTGTTTTGTGGCTTGTGGGCTTTTTAAAAAAATTTTCCTGCCCTTTTTCCCCATTCTTCTAGTTTCATCCTTATCTTTACAGTGCTGCACTACAGTCTCATTCTTCTTTTGGCCATGGGAACCACTGAAAGAAAAGTGGTGAGAAAGAGGTCCACAGCCTTGTAAAGGGCTTGCCAGACTTCTGCTTGTGCAAGTCATGAGTGGCAGACTGCCTGGTTTCGCCCTTGTTCTCCGATGAGAGGATGGGACTAACTGGATGAGGGCTGACTGGTGCCAATGTACCTATCCCTGAGTTCACATGTAAGCTTCTCTAATTCCTCCATGAGAATCTGTAAAGCTGGACTTCTTCTTCATGCCTTCCTGCATACCTCCAGAGATAGCCACCTGTTACACTGATGGAGTGATGACTATTCATCCCTAGAGGAAGATGAGTCAGACAGTGTGCTGAGCAAATCAGAAAACTCCCCCTGTGCTACAGTGATGGAACATAAAAAACCAAGTGAGAGAGGGCTTACAATGTGAAGCCAATACATCCTTGGTGGCATGATGTGCTTAAGGAGTCAAATCCTAAGTGGAAGGAGGGCCCACAGGCAAAAGAGTCATTTTAAGGCAAAGGATGTCTCCAGAGCCAGAACACTAGAACGGTGAGCTGGTGGCAGACAGGCTCTAAGGCTCAGGAACCTTTCTTTCAGGGAGCTCCTATGGCTTCTGTGGGAGATGCTCAAATCTGCAGGAGTTATCAGCATCATAGGGAGCATGACAATGGAGTAAAAAGTAGAAAGAGTTTCCAACTAGATTTGGAAAGATGGGGTTAATGTAGTTAATGCTTCTGGACTATAATGAAACCTTAGCGGTGCAATTGCAGCTACACCATTCGTGACCAGAGTTCTGTGAAATGAAGTGACACCTCCAAACCCATCAGTACTGATGGAGAAATGCGGAGAGAAGCCTACCGGTATGGAACACCAATATTCACAGTGCAAGGCCGCAAAGCCATGCTCAGACTCAGACTACTGTCACTCTGAAACCATGCTCTGGCCTTGGATTTGAGTACAAGTCTGTGCCCCCCACCAAGTTACTGCATGCAGCTCAGCGCTTTGCTACAGAAGCAGAGGATGACTGAACTAGGAAAACTAGAATCAGCTCTCCACATGTTCTTTTCTAACCAAAAAGTGGACAATAAACGGACAGCATAATTCCCACAGACACAGGAGTTCATGGACATGGACTCATAAGCCTCTGATCACGTTGAGTTCAGGAGAACCATGATAGTGACCAAAGGAGCGTTTGAGTAAGTCAGGAGAAGATGAAGGCATCCTTATTTACAGAAGCTCCTTGATACCTGGTGGGTACAAACCACATCCAAATTGATGCTGACCTAAAGTGGCCCAGTTTCTTGAATGAGTTGGGCTAGATGACTTTCAGGTTCCCTTTCAATGTAAGTTTTTCTGTGGTTCCGTAGATTAAAAAAAATCAAAAAGTGAAGATGAAAAGAACAGAAAGGAACTCATCCACAGGACACAGGCAGGCTGTGGATGCTCTCTCTCAAAAAAACAGCAGTTGAGGAGAGCAGGAATTATGCAGTACCTTTCATTCCCCTATGCATCGGTCTTTGAAGCATATAGCTAGACACACGACAGACAGATACACTGTCTGGAAAACAGTCTTGGCACTTGTGTGCTGGGTGAGTGGAGGTCTGCAGTGCAGTGTGCACACAGACGGGCACTCGTAAGGATAACTATATTTTATTCCTCAGCATAAAACTCAATTGTCCCAATAATGGCATGGCTTGCAGCCAGCTGTACTGTTGTGTTTTGCTCCAAACAATAATTGAGTTGACAGTCCATTTTTTCAGTGGAGGTTGAAATATCAAATTTGATCTGATATTAGTACTGATGCTGCTGCCTTTTGCCAGCTTGACACTTTTTCTGGATGACAGAGGGATTTGCGATCACTGCACCATGACTTGAGAGCCACAGCTGTGGCAGGAAATTGGCTTGGTCATGGATTTGGAACACGTGCTGCAGAATATAACACAGTGCAAGAGTGGGAAAATGGGTCAAACAGACAGAACTCAGACCCATGAGTGACAGGTGACTCTGAATTCACTGAGTCACTGAAAATGCTGTGGTCTGAGATGCCTTTCCTGCAATTTTCCAATCAAAATCCTGCCTCTCTGGACTTTGGATGAATTTCTAAGAAGAGGGAAACACAACACAGATAATGAAAATTACAGTATGTGTCTTTTCTGCAGCTCTGTTAAACTTCAATTTGGTGATTATATTTAAACCTTTGCAGCCATTGGTTTTTAGATTTTTTTTCAAGCTTTTATTCAGGGAAACACACTGTGCATATGGTTTTGTCTCCTTGTTTTCAGGAACATGCTTCACTTTAGAAGTGTGCTTAAATGTCTCCTCAAACTGCTTTGTGATATGTGCCTTAATGCAGGCTGGCATAAGTGCTTAGCCATGTAGCAGCTCACTCAAAAAGTTCTTAGTACCCATATGGCTCATTACACCTCTCTCCTGCAATCTCTGCTGGATGCCAAATGGCTTCTGTGTGAACCTTAAGCAGTGGTACTCGACCTTCTAATGCCACGTGTAGTTGGTGCAGCTTGGGAAGGCACCCTTCTTCCCCCTGATAAAAGAGAGGCAATCAGACTCTCCTGATGCAGAGGTGGTGAGCCAAGTTACTCAGCATAAAAACTTCATCAGTTGCAAAAGAATGCGGGCAGGTAGGGAGTTCCTAAATATGTGCATCTTAAAGATGCTTCCTGCATTGTGAAAAGCAGCTTTGCCCGTCAGAAGCTGCACCTGCTGACATGCTGCGAGCCTCAGACAGACCTCGTTCTCGCAGAACCGAGAGTTAAGTGAATACATTATGTGTGCCTGTCATTCTTTCCCAATAACTTTTTTTTTCTGTCTTAGCTGATTTTAACCTTCATTTGACAGGAAGAGAGACCTCTACCCATGTTCCTGAGAGTCTGATAAAAAGCAGGCGACTGAAGGACAGAGGGCTATTTTAATTCCTCCCTCTGCTCAAGCTTTAGCATGACTTCAGCTGATCTAGCTGTAGTCAGAGAATTCACATGTCCAAAAATGAATTATGAATGGAGGAGTCATAGGAAAAGAGTAACTTATGAAGCCCCAGCAACACAAGATTATTTTTTTCCCTGACGACCACATTGTGCATCATCATGTTTCATGCACTTGCTGCATCCTTGATCCTCTTATGTTTTTTGACCTTTTTGGATGTTATTAACTAACCATGGCAGAGGACTAGCTAGAAAAAAGAGAAAAATACTCAAGCATTCCTTTCAGTTCACTTCCAAAATCCTGTCAGTTAATCTCCACAGTTCCATGTAGAGCCTGTATGTCACTCTCAGAATACTCTGAGAATGGAAAGGTAAAAGAGAACTTTAGAGATGTAAAGACAGAGAAAATTCTGTTTTCCAAACTTCAATTTAGAAGAGTCTTTAGACGTTTTAAAGTATGATATAAATGATGAGAACCACCTCCCTTAGTTGTGGATCTTCCTGGTACCTAATTTTTTTTGAGGAAATCTTTAAGAAGCAAGTTCCCAGATGATGTTTATAGGCTTATGGCCCCTTCTGGACTGGAAATGTATTTAAGCCTGCAATCTGGGAAGAGGCCCCTGGCAAAACCCTCAGCGTGTGCTCTTGATGCTGGCACAGAGCCAAGTCAGCAGCTTTTCCAGGTATTTAAAGACTCTCTCTGTCTTGTTACAGTGCCCAAATCATTCAAATATAGGAATGCAGCAAGGTGCAGTCTGCAATACTCCCCCAAACTCAAAATATTTGCCCCCGTAGCGTAACAAATTCATCAAATGTAGGCAGAATCTTAAACTGATCTTAAACAGGAAAAATGAACACTAAATCCTTTTCCTTCTGTAAACACTAATGGATAAACTTAGTGCATGTCCTACTGGCTCCTGTAGTTCTTAAGGAAAAAAACTGGGTTTGTATTTCAAACAATGGTACATTCACAAACATTTGCTCCAAGAGATCTCTTCGGACGAGAGATGATGACATAATTATTACAAAGACTCTTTCTTTGTTTGCCAAGTTGATTTGCTTCAGAGAAATGACATAGTGATAAACTTAGTAGAGTTTCCACAGGACTCTGAGCTTGAGAGGAGACAGGGCGGCCAAGCTGTGCATCAGATGGAGCATGCTGCTAATCCAAAACTACCAGTTCTGCCTTTCCAGTGGTTCAGAGCATGGGTGCTTCTAAACAAATTGGAAATGAATAATGAGATTTAACTCAAATTTAGCGCAAGCTTTAGTACTAATAACACAAGCTTTAGTACTAATACAAATGCTTTGGTTCAGTCCCTGCTCCCTACACATAAGGTATCCCACTATTTTGTTTCTGCCTGACCAAGGGGTCCTTAACACCTCAACACAGGATACTTGATGCTATGCGACTGCCGACTCCCCAGGATTTTCCATTTATATGTCCATCTACCACTTGTCTACTTACTCCAAATTTCTCCAAGAATTCAAAATTAGTGCTAAGGTCAGAGATTTGGCAGGCAGAAATCAACTCTGCTTCAGTGAAATCTCTCATCAAGCCAAGCTCTAATACAGCAGATCGACTACACAGTTCTGGTCAGAAGGGGAACATCTCTAATCTTCCTCTTCACTCAGCCCATACTCCCTTCCAACTGTTACAAGCCTGACGGCATCTGCTACCACCAGTCCGAGAGCAGTTTTATTTCTATCCTCCAGTTAGATGCTGGTTTTAGGATATTTTATGACCATCCACACCCTGTCAACAACCACCCCCGTTTCATTATTGGACCTGGAACATTAACTGGAAGGACGAGACTGCTGGTTCTCTACCCACAGACTGTCTCTCTTGAAGACCAGCTCTCCCAAGGAAGCAGGAGGTGTCCCTTGAGTGGAAGCCAAAAGACAAAAAGACAAAAAGAGGACTAGTGCTACACAAGCCTCTCCAAACATTTTCCACTAAAAATGACTGGCAATATGCAGTGAAGCCCAGAACAGTGAAGTAACACTGTGTTTCAAGCATGAAAGTATAATGTGAAAAGACTTTCAACAGAGAATTGTCTAAGACAGAACCAGAGGCTGCCAAAGAATTTAGGTTCCTAGCGGTCCTACTCTTTTATGACAGTGCTATCTCAAATGAACATCTGTGTTTTATTAGATTATATAGTAATCTGTGTGCAACAAATTTAAAGCAATAGACCTTTGTATTTGAAAGTGCTCCAAACATGAAAGCATACAACCACGAGTAGCCTGCTACTCAGAGCATGTTGTCTGCACTCCAGCTTCAGGAGCTTTCAATCTGTTAAAATACCACAGAATGTATGCCAATACATCCATGGAAAGCGGCCATAATCCTTTCTATTACCCTTCCTGCTTCATTGCCAGTCACTTTTGGAGTCAGGGAAGGACACTTCTTTGAACATTTGTGTTTCACCGTGCCTTCATTTCCATCAAGACCCCCATAACACATATTGCAGTCTGTTGCAGGCTTCTTTATGCCCTGAGGGAAGAGAGGGGTGCGAGCTGTTCAAATCCAAATCCTCGAATAAACATGATGCAGCCTCAGCACTGAGGCCCTGCTGCCAGTGGGAAAGCTGCTGCATACCCAGCACCATTGGCTGAGGGAGGTTTGGTCAGTAATGAAACCCTGTGTGTGATGCTGCTGGAGGAGCCTCTGTCTGGATTTAGCACAGTGAGAGCCATGGACTAACCTGGGACACAGCTTGGTGGCCAGGATGCTTCCTGGGAGCAAGAAGACCTTGCAGGCACAGGAGAGAACTGAATCTGGTTCTCCCTTAGGGAAGGTTTCTTTAGGCATCAATAAATCATGCTGCACAGGGGTAATACTGTCATCTCCTTCTTGCAAATGTTTTTGCTGTGAATTGGTTCTTCCCAAACTCACCTTTCTGCAACCCTGGGAATGGCAGGGCTCAGACTACCACGCACAGACAGGAGCCCCATGGCCCAGCCAGAGCCCTCTTAGTAAATGCTGGTGCTTGTACCACATCTCAAGTTTTACAACAATAGTTAACTGTATGAGCTAACGTAACTCCAAACCCTGTAAGATTTTGTCTGGTCTTGAACCGGTTTTAGCTTGGTGTTTGCTGCACCTACAAAAGTCAAGAAATCCTTGCTGCTGGCCCTACCATCAGATGCCTACTGCCTCGTTTGACCAGCTATAAAGTAAAATTTGCCTGTGTTTATTTGCCTGTTGACTGCCTTTTGGTTTTCAAGTTGTTTTAGCTGCATCATTGCCTAATTTACCAATTTACCTTTACTTACTTCAGTTCTGCTTAGCTTTGTGCAATTGCACATTATTTTCCTGCTCCAAAAGAGAAATCACAGTTTGTACAGAAGATTGGCAAAAGTAAGTAACTGTGGTTCAAGTAACCTTGTGAGCAAACAGGAAAGCACAACCTGTGAACCACTGTGATATTGAACTATGGAGAAAAAATAATTTTGAGTGAACCAAAAACTCAGGAGAAGGAAATCCCCATCATCAACATCATACTCGTCTTGAAAAGAGCACGCAATGCTGACAGCTCCACCTACTAATTAGAGAACAGAAATGTAAAATCGGACAGATACTTGAGAACACAATTTTACTGTACTACTAATGACCCTTTACAGAAACTTGGTGATCTACATTCTTGTTATAATTGGTCTAATGATAAGCAGCTGTTGTTGCATTTGATTACACTGAAAAGACATTAATTAAAATTAAAAAAAATCTGAGATTTGCATTCTTGTATTAGATGTGTTCTTTTGGTTGCCCATAACTTATATGAACACATTTGGAATTCTATACATAAAAATATGCACGTGCATATATACGCATACAGTGATTTACAGAACACTTTTATTACACAGGAGTGCAACTGTGGAAACTATCACAAGGTTGATTCACAGAATTTAAAGTAAATCAGACCAAGTGAATTGCTGGAAGATCTGTTTGCTGCCATGAACAAGTGAGTGAAAGTGCATAAAATATCTGTGAAAGTGATCCCACAAATCCCAGAGTTAATATATTTTATTTAAGTGGACTATAAGTAAGTATGTTTTTTCCATTGCTTAAAAATATTTCACTATAATTTGTGTTGCCAAGATCACATCTCCTTCTCAGAAGAGATGATACAGGACAAAACAGAAGGCAAAATCTGCTTTTATAGAAAAAAGTGACCAAACCAATCAGTTCAGAGCTGTTCTGAAAAACAGCTAAGCTGTGAATCTAGGCCTTACCCTACCCAAAATATCTAAACTAAAAGTCTGTTATGTCATTTATGTTACTTACAAGAGTCTCAAGCTAGTTAAATGAAAAATCTTAATGCAATTTTCAGTGCTGACCCTTTCAATGCTCTTAATTTTTAGTGTCGCATCAATCTCACTCTCATTGTAACTATTATCATCAAGCAAAGATGAATACTCTTTATCAGCAATCAAAAGAGGCTTCTGAGGGTTGTCAGCAATGAACAGTTAGGGGAAAACTTTCCCAATTAATAGACTATTTTCCTTTTCCTCCTGAAGTCAAAAGGTTATAAGATTTCCTTTAAAAAATAGATTAAGGTAAAAAGAAGTCTTTGTGATTATGGGACAAATTTCATTCGAGATGAGGTCAATGAGTGCCTTCTCAATTCATTACTAGTCTGTGCAGCAGAGGACCGGATGGTCAGCCCCCAGCTCTAGCCACAATCATCTATCACAAGGTAAAATCAAGTCTTTCATTTCCCCTGCTGTTTCATGTTGTTCAGAGGGCAACGTAACAACTGTTCAATCCTCTGCAGGTTTGTTCTAGGCCACCTCTTGCCCTGGGTACGTGATTACTAAAATTATTACAGAGATATTCTGCTGAAGGATTTATTCTGGCTGGTAAAGTGTGTTCATTTAACCAATGCTTTAATCACCAAGTAAAACCACACTGCTGCTATCAGCTCACAACACGTTTATCTAAAGTGAAAAAAACCATCAGCTTGCTTCTAGCTCTAGAAACAGTAATAGAAATGAGCAGCACAGGACTGGCTGAGCTAAACACTACCTCCCCTTTTATGAAGATAACCATGTCAAGGGCTGGATAGAAAGCATCTAGCTTTCAGGGACTGGACAAATTGCTTCTAAATTCTTCAAGGTAAAAAATCTCTTAAAATACATTCCAGCCAATCTCATGACGTGGCAGGTACCACAGACAATTATGAAGCCAAAGTCATGATCTATGCAGACATAATGGTGAGCCAAAATCCTAAACCACTAGGGTTATTTAACAGTATATGGTACAGCTTCTTTCTTTGTGCATCTTGCTTCCTATTTTATTTGTATCCTCATCACTATTTCATCTGTTGGTTCAAGTATGTATCCAATTTTCTTCTTCCAGTCCTATATCATATTTTTTCCCCAAGGAAGGGGAGTTATTCCTCTGCTGACTAATTAAGAAAACTCATATCCACATATAAAACTAATGCTCCATATAGCCACCAAATAATGCACAATCAGCATCTTCATCTTTAAATTTATTATATCTGACTGGTGCCCTGAGCAATACTTAACTCTACCACCTTCACTTTAACAGGGATGAGTACCAGATGTTCCAGAAGAAGTTACAAGAAGACATCCAAATACTTACCCTGTGCACTGTGGAAGTTTCTTCATACCTCCCTCCCAATTAAGGGCTGGCTCTAAAGCATGAGGGTTTATAATTCTTGTGTATTTTTCTCCTTATCCTATCTAGTACAATTGTGGATATTCTCATTGGCTGGTTTTCTATCAAGCTCCATACCTTAAGGCCACAAGCATCACAGGCTCATTATCTCACATTACTTCTAATTCTAATTGTTCAGTGCTTGAAAAAATGAACAATAGAAACTTCTAAATGCCTAAATGACATGAGATTCACTAAGGGTGCTTCTAATGGGAAATAAAGACATCTTTTTACAAGGAATAAAGTACCAAAGGTGGAATAAAGCTCACCATTATCAGCGAACATGCCTTACAAGCCATACAAATGCTTTTACATTCTTAAGTTTCACACTAAACATTTATTATGTGGATACAACTTCTCATGCTACATCCTTGCTGAAGGTATTTAAAAATCACTCAAAGCCCTAACAGCTTTAGTTTCCTCTTTTTCTAGTTTTGCAAGCAAAGCAGCAATTTAAGTCCACATAACAGACACAACAGATTTGTATTAAAAATATGTGACTTGACTTGAAGACAAAAACAAGGAGCCCTTTGACAAGCTCACTCTACAGACTGATGAATATGCTGTACCTAACTGTGATAAAATATTTAATACTGTAGACTATTCGCAGTTCACTTATAAAAAGCCACTGACAACTCCAAGGAAACTGTGAAAAGCACACTGAAAAATTCTGCTGATGAACTACATTTTCAAAGGGAACAGTTATTCTTCTATTTTCCTGACCAACAAGGATAGCATTAAGAAACTGCTTATTGTGACTTTAACAATACTCTCCTGTGGTTTCATCCTCACATGTCTTCACAAACTGTGTGCTTGTGACTGTGCAATCCCAAGTACTGCAATGGGAACAAAGAATCCCAGACATCTGAGCAAAAAGTAGCAGAAGATTTGCTGCAGACGAGGTCTACAAAGAGCGTTTGTTCAGAGTAGCCTTATCTCCCATATATCCAAACACAATATGAGTTCCTTTCAGTGTCATAGCTCCAAATTAAATGACAAATGTGACACTGGGAGAGGAAGCTGGAAATGAAACAGGCAGAAAGAAAGGGATCGGGATATGCAGAAAGAAGAAAGCTGTCCCTTAGAGAATATCTGAAGTGAAGCTGAACAGCAAAGATGTTTTAGAAGAAGAGACCTAGAAAGGGAGCTAAAATGAGATTCTGAACTGCAAGGACAAGGTTTGCACCCGATGGTTCATGAGAGACAGAGGGCAGAAGCCCTCAAACCAAAAGCAGGCATGTACAGTGCAGATCTCTACAGCTTGCTTAGCAACCCCACGTAAGTTTGCAGTCAAGGAGGAATATTCCCCCACAGATGATTCACTTGGGTTTGTTTTCAGTAAGCATTTAGGGAATCCTGGGGAATAAGCTCAAACGTAAATACCGCTATTACTACTTTTCAAAAACTAGGTGACATTAATTTTGGAACAGGCTCAGCAACATAGCTGTTCTGAAAAGATGCCTGGGAAGCTGTTGGATACAAAATTTGGGAATTTGGAAACTGTTTCCAACCAAGAGCAGTCTTTAGGAAATGTCAATGAATTCTAAAATTTAAGAGGTCTCATAATTTGTGTTCAGTGGCAGTTAGAATTGCAGATTCCTATTAAATAAAATTCCCAGGAGTAATCAGAATGTTCATGTAGATCAAGAAAATATAAACCAAAACTTTAATGTGATAAAGCAAAATTAATCCAACTGCTAATACCTAAAGCCAACAAACACCTCCTAAGAGCACAATCTTACCACAAGGCATGAGCACATGAAATGCAGATTTGATAATTCTCGCTGTTACTGACGTGGACATACAGCCTGGACATAACGACTTGAATACTGTAAGCTGTCAGTGCCTTCAAACCTGATTTACCTTGTCACCTGCCTTATTCCAACGTAGTTGGAACTCAGAGCTGTGAATGCTGTCACAACAAACTTGTTACCTGTAACTGCTTGGGAGCTATATCAAAATGGGGCATCAAACCTTCTCTTGAGCCCAAATTAATTTTATATCCAAACTAAGGCTAAGGGCAGATGAAAACAGTCAACATCTAGAGAGTGGCAGGGATGAAAGTCTGTGCTCCCAGCAGGACCTGGATGGAGACTGAGGCTTGCAGACCAGGTGGAAGACTGCCCCAGCTGCTGAACTCAATCTCACACCAGGCAGCCCATAACAACTTCCAGCCACAGTTGGAAGGCAACCAAACTGACCCAGGATCTCTATGAAGGGGGCCGAGACTGCAGCAAAACATTATGTGGTGTGTAGGCCCTCAAGCTATGAACATCCTGGGGCAATAGGGATCCCAGTAGGGATTTCTTGACACCAGGTCCAAGGGTTTTACTCTCACTCAGGCCTCTCATTTGGCTTGTGCTACATTCAGTAACACAGAACAGCCACTGAGGACAAGAAACTTGTCAACTGGGATTGGTCACTTCACTTAAGTCTTATAGTGCTGCTGAAGCTACCCTACTTTTTGAGTAAAAACACCCTCATGTAAATGTCAGTCAGCATTTCAGTAAACTATCTGTGCTACAGAACATACATCCTTACAGAAGAATGATGAGGAGATTTCATTGTAGGGATTGTGAAAAGTGATTTAAATCAGCAACTTTACAGATCTGACCATCAATACTGGGGAGGAAAAGGCCATACTACAGAGATATACAGTTTTATTTATATAATTCAATTATATATTTGTGCAAAAACAGCAAACAAAAATAAAGTAACAATAAATAATATTAAAAATTAACACATCTGAACAAAGCTGCCAGTGTCACTTTCAAATATTGTTTGTAAATTCTAGCCATAGGCACTTCAACACAAGCACAGAAACATCACTGATTATAAAATCAGAGAGGGTTTCCCAAGAATAAAAGCAAATTTAATAATGCACTTGAGTATTAATTTCTATCACGAACAGAACCAGAAAATTTAATACTTCCACAGGATCAGTTGCATGACTGCTGATGCTCAGTGGCCTACAAATGTTCCATGCTTGGGAATATTTGTTATTTATTGATCTCTGTTTTTTACAATTTAACAATGAAAGGTTTGCTAGCTGTGTAGGAGTTATTAATTTATATGCTGCATTTCACAATGTCTGGACTCCTTACCACTGAAAAAATTAAAGACGCCCTATTTGCTGAGCCTGGTAGAAATACAGGAGATTTCAGTGTCTGGCAGCAAGCAAGTCAGTAGCAAGGCTGTTTCCTTTCAACAGGCTTCAGAGATGCTGGCAAGACTGGATTCTCTTTCTTTTAAGTCTTCCCAGGAGCTCCTTTAGTAACAAAAATGGCCATTTCTCTTTGGAAATCTCTAGCGTATTTCTCAAGGTCTATTAATACCACCTTTAAAAACTCCCCATTCCAGTTACTTTTGTCTTTGAAAAGTGTTCAGATTCAGATATTCATCATCCCAGTAGCTGTAAAAGCACACTGTTTATTGCACAGCTTAGGTCAGGTATTGTCTCAGTCATCCTAAAAAATCCTTACTGAAATCCACTTCCCAAGCATCAGGCAGAGTAAAATGGATAGATAGATGGATAGACAGATGAATAGACAGCCCTCCCTGATCTCATATTTGCAAAGTTCATCACTGCCTCTTAAAACACACCTTACAATGACCTCCTTTATATTACACGTTTCATTGCTCAGACACTCACACCCAGGGCGCACAGTATGTTCAGAACAACCCATTAATTAACAAATTTAATAAGAGAATAGGAAGACAGGACCAGAACAACTTTAAGCAGTTTTGTCTATCTCAGGGCCTCAAAGACAGGTCACCAATATCTAATCCTTTCCCAACAGAAATTCTCTTTACTACTCTTACTACTCCAAATATTCTCTAACTACTTTACTGCTCCTGAGGATATTTCATGGCACTTCACATTTCATCACTGAAATGGACAGCTTAGCTGTCCTTATGGTTAAAACGTTTCCCCTAAAGTTTAGCCTAGATCTCTCTCATTACTATGACACTTGCTGAGAAAATGAGCCTGACATTTTCTTTTGATCACAAGTCCAATGAAAAGGTGTCATATAAAAATTGATGTCAGAAAATCCCTTGGAAACCCGCAGTCTGAATATCAAGTAAAAGAGAAGAGCAGGAGTGATAGGAACTGTTGAGGCAGAGCACACTTACAGACGGGGCAGCAGCATCACCATCTGCTGGAAGAAGCAGATTTAGCTAATGTACCAGTTGCCACCAAAGGAGGAGTGAGAAATGCCTTTGGCAGATATGCAACATAATGAGATGAACAGAGAGATGCCACACGCTGCCCAGTTCACAACGAGTGAAAAGTCAAATGGATTTCCCATGCCATGGTGCAGAATGAGTCTACCTTAACAGTCTAAAGTAGTTTTAGATGTTTTATCTATTAACCACAGTTTAGACGGAAAGCCCAACCCTTTTTAAAATTCACCTCCCTTCTGGTAGAGGTCAACTGCTGTGATGGAGGATTCCTGGTCTCCACAGTCCAAGCAGAGCTGGGGCAAACCTCCTCTCATTGAGATGGAAGGTCAGCTCCAAGGGATCAAGCTAGCAGGTGTGTATGTGCTTTGGGATCTGCCCATCCACTTGCGAGGAGCCAAGACCAAAGGCAGTATGAAAAGCTGATAATTGTCTTGGGAACAGATTGGGCTCCTGACTAAGAGGAATTTCACACTTCTCCACAGGCACCGCCTGGTCAGATGGTGTTTCTTTGTGCTGCCTGTGTGTGGCCAGGCAGCGAACATTCACAGGTTCCTGCTAATATCTGTTCTCCCCTTCACAACTGTTGTAATAGCTCCAGGAGCTCCGCAAGAGTGGGAACAGGAGGCGTCCACGCACAGCCGGACGTGGGACACTCTACAGCAGAGCATAGGGGAGATGTCTCTGGTGCTTCTGCGGGAGTGCAAAGCAGCATGGTGCCCTCTACAGGGTCTCACAGCATCACTGATGATTTCAAAGAATACCAGGGAGACAGTAGTGTCCCAGGGCATTTGGCTGCCAGATTTCACAGGAACAGACTGGCTCCCAGTGCTGCCAGTCGAGCCTTTCCAAGGGCTCACACTGACAGGGCAATGGAGGTAAATTTCTACTGTGCTGATTTCAGTAGCCTGTGGTGTCACTTTTGGTGGTGACCTCAGGCTTGGAGAAGTGTCGAAGCTGGTTACCACATGAATTAATGTCACCTTTCGCCACTGATGAATGGTGTTGAGAGGTGTAGTGAGAGGAAAGCCTGCAGACATTACACAGCTACAGCTATTGGGGCTCCAGAAGACACTTTCTATTTGGTGTATCAGTAGAGAAAGCTGGGAATTAAGGGTAGGATGCAAATCACCATAAGTCATTCATGAGACACTGCTTATTCCTCATCCCCAGTTCATATTCTTGAACCTTTTCAAAGCTGTTGTCAGGGGACCCCTGCACTGAGCACCAATGAAGATAAGGCAGGAAGGCATATCTTTTATGTGCAGAACAACCTGCATAATTTATCCCTGTGCAGAAGTGGTGACAAGGTCTTTTGGCTGCTGTGGAGGTATGGAGGGTAGCTGCTGGTTAGAGTGCTAACGAGCAGTGCAGGGAGGTTGTCACCAGCGATACTTTTACAGCAAAGAAACCACTGTATGATAGCTGTCTCTGGGGAAAAATAAAACAACACTTCTGGCTTTGTGACAGTGGAGATGGCCCTGGTGTCTCCTTCATGGTCCTGCCAAAGCAGTGTAGGTTGGCAGCATCGTCTCTTGTATGTTCTGGTGAACTGCCCAAACCCACAGCCCCACTGAGCTACAAACCAAGCCCTAACACACTGACACTGCTCTTCTGACAACCCATTTCCTATCACAGCTGCTTTCCTACTCTTATCAGGGCAGTGTGTGTCAAGGAGTTCACTCCTGCCCTTGAGATCTACCTATGACATTGCATTTAAAGTATCTTTGTGGTATTGAAAATCTGTAGCTATCAGCAGCCTGCATTCTGCAGTCTGCTGAAAGCTGCCTTTGCACTTCACCAATATTTGATGTTGGAGTTATTTTTAAGACACATTTGTTTCTTGCTGTAAGAAAAGACCAAAACCTCACCACTTAATGCCTCTTCAGAGCCCACAAGCAAAAGCTATTATCACCACGTGTCTGAAATTGCTACCTTTTATTAAGCTGGCATGTCACATTCGAAGGAATTGCAGCGAGCAGTCTGCCTCATGGATGTTATTGCAGTGAAATTGCAAGTGTGAGCATGGCCCCACTCCTCACACTGCTAGGAAAGGAAGAGCAATCAGATTTCACATCTAATAAAAGGTGGGAGACTGAACTCCTCTTAGCTCTTACTGCTAACTGCAAAATGGTGCTGACTGAGGAACAAGGTTTCCAGTCCCAAGACTCTTATAAACATGAAATTAAATCTCTATTTATAGAAATATCAATAATGTCATCATCATCTTGATGTGCTCTGTTATTGTCCAAGAAGTAATGTCATGTAAATCAAAATGTAGTCCTGGACCATATACATTTGAGGTGATAGCTCTACATCCATATCGTCAACCATTGTTGGTGTTACCCTTTTGTGACCTGTACTGTCACAGTCTCCTGAGCTGGACTGGACTGAACGGGTGCTCTGAGAGCAGAGGTGAGATGTGACAGTGCCCAGAGGTTTATCACTAACACTGTGATGTGTTACAGTGATGCTACATGCCTGTGGCAGTGTTTTGCGTATTTAGCAGCTCCCAGCTAGATCCAGGAGTACCAGAACCAAGTATGTAGACTTCAGTGCATAGGTTGGCATCCGGTGCCTAAGACTGCACCATTAAGCACCAGGCAACACCTTTGAAAATGTGGATTTTATCCTGAGATTTCTACTCACTATCCCTTTAGTTGAGCATAGCTGAGCATAGCATATTTTCATAGAGAAACCTCTTTTGGGGAGGTATCACCAATTTTCAAATAAATACTCTGCCCTGTTCAGAAGACTGTCTGTTGGTCACTGTAACATGACAACACCTTACAATAATGACGATGCTAAGGTAAACAAGCTGCCAAATGATCATGTTCTTACTTCAATGTTTTTCAGTATGAATGTCTACTGATATTACTGCCTTCAGACAATACAAGCATGTATTGTTACCCTCGCGACACCAAGGAACCAGTGATTTCAGTGTGCCCACACATCTGGGAAAGAGATTTCAAGAGTGGAAAAAACCAGAGGACTAAATGATGTATCAGCTGGAAAGGAGAAACTCAAAAACCATGCAGCTGTTTATGCATTCAAGAAATCTCAAATATCTCCTACAGAGGAAACTTCCTTACATGAGGTAAGACTGACCCAGCCTTTCCAGAGCAGGTCCCTAGAAGGTGGGCTAATTTCAGCAGTGCTGGAAAGCTGAGGTTTCAGCTCTTTCAATGGCCATTCACAGGCTACTCAGCACTGTTGAAAACTGAACCTTGTAGTCTGGTGTCCACTGACTGATAGAAAAGTGTACCAGTTGGGACTACAGATTTCCCCATCATTTTTCATAAAAATAAATAAATCTCCAACCCCAAACTTCTGCCCAAGAGGAGTTTTTCCTATGAAAAGGAGAAATGTCAAAGAATTTGTGACAACCACTTAGGTCTTTGGCTTGTGAAGGAGTTTCAACAAAAATTGTGGTGATATCTACAAGGGTGGTACCTGTAATGGCATCGGATTTGGAAAGTGACGACCAAGACCTCCATACCTATAGTTCCAGTGTCAGGACAACCTGCACATCCCAGGACAACCAGTGGGGGCAGCCACTAAGGGAAGCTTTCGGATCTCTGGTTTGAATACAGCCCTCAGTATAAACCTGTGGATCAGCAGCCTCACTCAACAAACTACTCAAATTTTTAATCACTCTCTTGAATTCAGACATCAGAGCAGGTGGCTGAGTTTGACACAGTAAATCAGCTGAATATGAGCTATGTAATTGCTTCTGACTTTAAACAGAAAAAGCTTGGATAATGTTGAGAAGGCTATCAGAGACATTTGAATAATGTTGTGTTAAAGCAAGCCAAGCTCATAAGCAAAAGAAAACAATGCTCAGAGAAAGGAAAACATGTAATAGTGTCAGGGGGAACCTCTTTACCAGAGAGTTCACCAAGTCCCATTTGATTGAGAAGCCATTACCCTGCATCTGTATGTTAATGAAGCAGTTGTTCCACTGCTAATTGCTGCTCCAACAAATTGCTTTTGCAATTACAATTTTATTATCAGATTTATCACTGCAAACTGAAATAGATGTATTTCAATTTTAGAAAGACAACAGAATGGTGCAATTAACCACCAGTCTTCCAGGATGGCAAAAAGCAGAGTCTGTAATTCCAAGGCTTTCCAAAGTCTTCAGAAGCTGAGCAGATATCTAGGTATCTATCTAGGTATCATGAGTTCTGTAAATGTCTGCTTCTACATGCCTACATTAGCCTCTTATAGCATGCCTGTATTAGCCTCTTTTAATTGGGTTGCCTGGATAAAATTCAGACATTTTAGCCTTATCTAGGCATTTAGGTAAATGGCTTGATTTTTAGAAATGCTAATACAAACCCCATCTTCATTTCAGTTTGGTAGTCTTGCACATTTGAGGCCAAAAGGTGAACTAATCTTTAAGTAGCATTACAGTTTTCTCAAAGAGTCCTCTACTATAAGGCTCTACTATCAATGAGGTAACTCAACTTTCAAATTAAAATTATCAGACTTTTAAAACTGATTCATCATTACTTTAGAAATATGAGACCCGAAGGACCTCTCAGTAAGTGTAGGCAGACGCCAAAGTTCCTGCGATGGCTCACCATGGCTGGAAGAACACTTCTGTGGTTCCTATTTCTGAATGTGGTGACTAATAGAAAGACAACAAACACTGTGTTAACCACAGCAGCAGTGTAAGTTTGGCTTTCTTGGACAGGAGGTAGTGGCTGCACAAGCCTTTCTCCAGTTCATGCACGTGCTGTGGTTTGCAAGGAGCCCCGATGAAGACAGCGTAAAAGCTGTGCTGGACAAGAACAACACAGTCAACTTTGCTGCACTGCTGTGCATGAATACTTGGGACTCTGAGGGATAAAAGAAGTAAGGAGACTAAAGTGTTAGGCAGCAAAAAAAAATTAATTTGGCAGCTTCACAGACTCAGACATATGGTTTAGGGAGGACAACATATCTAACAATCCTGAGGTGGTCTCAGGAGGAGAGGAGACGAAAATTTCTAAGACATCTATTTTTTCTAGTGCAGAAAAGAAAGTGTGCTTTATAAACATGTCCCTAGCTTGCAGAGATGGTAAAGAAAAGTCATGCAATACAGGGGACTGATACCAAGCATTCTGTTCTTTTGTTGTGTACTACATGTATTTTTCTAAATATTGCCATCAGGACCTAAACTTGTGTCTTCTCTAGGCTGAATGGGTAACAGCATTTTCTCTTCAGAGGAAAGTCAAATGACTACCACAAAAATAAAGCATTTATCATCCTAGCAGAGAGATCTCAAAAAGAACATCCAGTTCAGAAGTGGGGTGCAAACAAAATGAATTTCAAGGACACATCTGATTCCCACTACTCCTTACAGAAAACATCTCTCTGAGAGGGCAGAAAGCAACCACCTATAATACTACTCTGTTTTCACTACTTTACTGCTACTTAAACTACAGTAAGGACAGCCATTGCTGCACAACTGCCCCTCTACCATCCGTGATTAGGGAAGATTTTGACTGTATTTAGAAAAATAGAATCACTTAGGACCTCTAAGATCATCGAGCTCAACCATTAACCCAGCACTGCCAAGTCCACCACTAAACCGTGTCCTCAAGTATCACACCTACATGTCTTTTAAATAAAACCAGAACTGTTAATCTTCATATTAATTGCTTTTTCCTGATTTTTTTCATGAACACAGAACACATTTTAACATTTCAAAACACTGAGTTTTCTAAAAAGGTTAGGCTAGCTTTTCAGAAGCTGGAAATAACTCTGACAGCAAATTTATAACAGGAGAAATAACTGCTTTAAGTACAAACAGGGCAATAACCATCCATCTATCAAACATCAGCTTAGAGTAATGGATTACAGAGAAGAGCCACTTTAGTTAATCAGGTTGGACTTTGAAATACTTCTGTGTTCCATAAATAATATCCTAACAGGAGCTTTACTGTTGGAGACCACTTTGAGCAAATGGTGGAAATGAGTCTGCCCTTTTCCAGAAAGTATCAAATGAGAGGACACACTGATGGCTATCTCTGCCCTTTGAAGCAAACTATTAGAAAATTAATCTTGTTGAAGATGACCTAAACCAGCCCTAGCAAAAACCTAGCAGCTTCAAAATCACATACTGACAGTCTGAAATAGCAAGGCTAAAAGGGGTAAGTCACAGACATGCAAATGTGGTTATTTTCTCTACTTAAAAAAAAAGGAAAAAAAAACCACATCAAAACTTTCAAGGTCTTGGAGACAATGACTTGGAAATACAACATTCACCAAGGAACTTTGCTGGACACTGCAAGAGATATGACTAAGTGGTCATGTGAGAACAGCATGCTGGGGTCCTTTTATATACTTGTTTTCACCAAAATTGCCTCTAATGCATCACACTGAAGTACGGCAAGGCTGACAATTTCCTAGACACTCTAGAAAGTAAATAAGTAAAACCTTTGACTACCAAAGGACATCTTGAGCTTCCTTTACGAAATCTATCACTAACGTAACGAAGTTAAAATGACATATCCATTTATGGCAGACGAACCCAGAAAACTTCCAAACAACATGTAGTCCTGACACCTTCAAGCCATGTCCTTCAGTAGAAAGGAGCCTGGAGTGATGATCAGAACCTCAGTGTCCCTCAGTGGGATGTGGGAGGCATTCCGCTAATGGACAGCTACTACAGCACTAAAGGCTGTAAGCAATTAGTAAGCAGCACATCGTGCACGACAAAATTCTGTCTAAAGTGATTTGGCAAATTTCCACTGTTACAGAAAGTGGTAATGGAATGTAATGGCTACGTATATCAGATTGGGTCTCAGTCATTAAGATCTCATTCCGAGAGAATAAAACACAATAAAATAAAGTCTTTCATCTACATAAAAGGCAAGGATAAACACTGAGGTGATTCTGCCAAGAGTTGTGGTTCCAGGAAATCAAGGTATTTTTGGTTTAATGCTTAAGGTTAGCAATCAATCTCATGTGGCTATTCATGTATCATCTTTCATCTTGAAGTATTCTATAGCACTTAAAAAATAATACACAAATCAGAGTCGCTACTCACAGGAGCATTCATTACTACTCTCCACATTTTAAGAGCTCCTAGCACATGCAACAGGTAAATAATGGGCAGAAGCAACTTGATGTTTTAAGGCCAGAACAGTTCAATTTCTGCCACTGGTACTATAAAATAAACACACAGAAATCCAAGCTCCTTCACTAACAGGCAAATGAAACTCCATCTGGCTCTTGGGTTTCTGCAGCTTTCTTTCTCTTGCTTGAACTGCAGTCTATAATCAAAACGGAAACACACTGAGATGAGGCATAAATAAAAAGACAATCTTTGATGAAAGAGTAGGGTGAACACATATATTCCTGTCCACTTTCTCGAATGCTGAACATTAGCCACTGCCACAGAAAAATGACAGCTACTCTGATAGATCTATTATGAAAGCAACTGAGGTTGTATGGAAAAGTCCACGATGTAAGGTTAGAACTTCCAACAGTAATGCAGGACCAAAACTTCCCCCAGTCCCTCTCTTCTATGCAATTGCTTCCTATTTCACAAACTAATGCTTTTGTGATCTCTGTTGGGAGTGAGCCCCAAAGACTTCTAAATATCCACAGCCAAAAGCCAAAAGCCATATATATATCTTATAATAAATAACCCCTGCATTCCAAAGTATGTACATTTTTAATTTAAGTAAACCATACAATGGAATCCTTCATTATTTTTTCTCTCAGTTCATCTGCTTTGCTGGATATTACCTCCCTCAATATAATTTTTAAGACAGTAACATGGTTATTTGAAAAAAATGAGTGGCTGACTGAGAGTAATCTGGTATTATACTTCCAACAATGCCCAGTGCTGCATGCTTCCTGTGCAGATGCAAGGCACCTGTAGATGGAAGACTTGTGTCCATGGAGGAAAACAGTGGTTTTAACTTTATATCAGAAGAAACTAATTATTTTCCGTTCTAAGTATAAAACCTGGTATATCACTTACAATTTTTATCTTATCAAATGTAACAGTGATAGTAACAACAAATACTGTGTTTTTTTGCAAATGGTTCTACTTCACATCACTAGAATTTCTGAACAAGGTCATGGGAAACTCTAGTCATTAGGGACGTATGAGAGGATGCACAAGTTCTTGAGCTGAAGGAGAATAACACAATCCCTTCTGATCCTAATGCAAAAATCCTTTAAAGCATAGGTCAATCACTTGGTTAATTTAAGGACACTGACAACATAATATCTGTTCTTTGAGCTGCAGATCTTTGGATTTGCTTCCTTTCCTTTAAAAAAATCCCCTTTCCTTGAGGAGACTCCATTTATTATTCACTAGGGTGGGATCCCACTAAAAGACTTCTACGATCAAACTCCAGCTATTCTATGAAACTGCCCCACATAATTATAACATGTGATGAGAGGACGATGTTCTGAAGATTCTTAACCTCAGGAGTGCCATTTCTGCTCTTTGAAACAGGTATAAAGAGAAGAGGACACTGCATTTTACATTCCCTTTTGCATTACACATCACCAAATTTACTTATCAAAAAATTACGGATGTTTCAAAAAGGAAAAAAATAACCTTGGATGTTTGAGTGAACAAAATCTGCACATTTTCTGCCTTTTTAAAATCAGTTAGAGAGCTTCTCATATTTATTCCTTCAGGCTTTAGGCAAGTGATATTTAAAAAACCTGAAGATTTCATTATGATCTCTTGTATTTTCTTTTTTTTTTTTTTGTAATGGTGTGATGGAGATTAACCTCCAGGTTACAGTGAAAGCTTTCATGCCTTCTGTTTTTCGTGACTCCAGCTACTCTCCAGCTGCAAAAGACTATTCCCTTAAGTTAAACTGAAAAGTTCACACAGAAGTCTTATCATAGAAACTCAGACTATACCATTCTACAGCCACATTTAACCTCCAGACAGACACACATACAGCCAGCCATAGGCAAGGTCAGTGCAATCAAAATTACTACACTTTACAGATTTATCACTGAGGAACCATGTGCATGCTCCTACCCTGTACCAATGCAAAGGAAATCATGCGAGCTTTCAACTATCCCATGGTGATTTTTGCATTGTCATCAGTCAAGAGCATCTGATGTCCACCACCAGGAATTGCTGCTGATGAGAGCAATTCCTTAAGCACAGCAGCTCTAGTATCAACATCTATCCATGGCATCCTGCTCCAAGTGCTGGCAAGAGTTGTCAAGGAAGGTGTCATTGCAGTGGGCAAGGACAAGTAAAACAAGAGACACTTCAGACAAAAGAACCACAAACCCCAAAGTATGTAGGCTGCATAAAGAGGCCAAAGGAAACAATAATTAGGCAACTTGTGATATCAGTGTACTTTGTTTAAGGAGAGTGAGAAGAAAAGAATTCTTGAACTAGCGAACATGAAAGTACTCCAAAACTTAATTGTGGTTTACCAGAGGCAGTTCTGTGATTCTGGAATAGGAAATAACATCTCTGGACTTGGATTGGAAGTCTCCACACTGCACAATATGATATAAATAAAAGAGACTTAAATCACCCCTTCTAATCATGATTTAAATCAGCAAGCAGGAAACATTAATTTAACTAATCAATTCTAATCTTGATTTGCAGCTGTATTTTTTAGTTATTTTTCTAAGGTAAGTTGCAGTCCAATGGTTGGTAATCATTAAAACACACTGAATTGTAACTAAACACTACATTGGAAACCTGTTTTTAACCAGGACTGTACATTAAATCTGCACACACTGTAAAGAAGTTCTGTGCTTTCCTGTGGTACATTTGTGATTTTCTTTTTCTAGATTACTTTTAGTACTTTATTTTGTATTTTGCATTTTATTCCCACATCAAATTGCTCTGGGAGGCTAACTAGAATTCAATTACAAAGTCCATAAATAATATTTTTAAAATTAGGTATTACTTACTATAAAATGATAGATTAAGTATAGGGAAAATATAATACTAGCTGATTTCTTAAATTAATGAAATGCTAGTCAGAGAACTGAACTCCTGATTTCTGCTCACTATGTGAAAACTACAGATTTTGTGAACTTCCTAGTGCCTGAGCAAGAGGCTCATCACAAGTTTTGGCAGTTTTGGGATGGATGAACTAATTTGGTTTTCTAATAAATTTATGCACGAATCACTATTTCAGAAGGTCTACTGCCATACAAATATCACTAGATTGCTCTAGGAGACAGCAAGAAAAAACTGGCATTGAGATCAATGTATAAACAGACTCATTATTCCAGAAACAGTTGTCCTTTTGTGATTGTGCTTCTACGTAAGACATAGATAAGATACTGGCTCTTAGGCATTTGGAAAGAGGGATGTTAAAGAACATCACATAAATTTACTACTCATCTTACAAAAAGCTGGCTGAATCCATACAATATTGAATATCACTATATCATTTTCATGGATTATAAATAGATTGTGATCACGCTGAACACTAGAGTGACACCGTGTATAAAGTACATCACTTGCACAAATTTATTCTTGCTTGCACTCAGTGTATCTTTGTTCAAAGACAGTCTCAGCCAAGAAGAAGGACCTCAGCAATACAGGGCAAGATGCAGCCCAAGGGACCCTCCCAGCCTCCTCCACCACGCAGCAAAGAGCTGTGCTGAGACAGAAAACATCCTCCTAACGGGCAGACAGCACCAACACACAAATGCAGCTACTTAAAATGCAAATGTCATTAATTTTAATTAATGATGCACCATACTTCAGTTGGAATATTTACCATTTGAGCTGAACATACTAAGTATTTTATGCCCCTGCTCTGAGCACTCAGCAAATACAAGCAGTGAAACATGTGAAGGGGCACAAAGGTTACACAGGCTTGCTTAATACGTGCTATTGAACAAATGTGACATAATTATTAGTACCAAAAGAATTAACTACTCTACCATGAAAAAAAAGCCCCTTTTCTTTGACAGATTAGTTTTATGTCAAAAATTTCAAGCGCTTTTTTTTTTCCCCACATATATGCATGAGGTTTTAAATGCATTATGTAATTGGGGAGGATTCAAAACAGCTTTACAGAAACTTGTGAGAGAAGATAAAAAATACACCTTATCTTCAGCTTCTGCAGAGAAAAATGACTGATGTGAGGAAAACAACACCACCATAACAACAGGATTTAACAACCTCATGTTTCATGAAAGATGGAGCCTCCTCCAAGTTTGGAACTGTGCTGCAAAAAAAAAACGACAGCACATAAAGCACAGTTGCAGAGCATCACCTCAAAATAAAGATTTCATATAGTTCTCTGCCTACTAATGTATGAATTAAGTGTGTGCAGAAGCAAAGCAATCAGAAGCAGTCTCTGGGGCTTTTTAACTTGATCTCATGGTGAAAGGGTTCTTTGGAGAATGCAACACATGCTCAGAAACACATTTCATAATAATAACAGCAGAATATAATAATTATACACATTTTGAAAGGCAATGATAACTGCCACCTCTCATTCTAGAGTTGGAGTACTTGACTTTTTTAATTGTGCTGGATCTAAAGCTCCATGTGGGTTGCAAACCATAAACCACACGGGACTCGGTAGGATGCTGGAACACTGCTGCTGTTTTCAGGATTTTAATGTCATTACCTTGTTTATTTTCAGCTCAAAATGTGGTCAAATAAAACAGGTTTTGGTTCTGCTAATTCAAAAGCCACTCTCAGGATGGCAGTTCTGAGTTTTAATAAAGGAAAATATTCAAGTTACACTTATTTTCAGTTTATAACTACACTTATCATTGTTCTTTTATATCTGTACTTTCTACAGAATACTCTATATTATTAATGGAATAGAAAATAGTATTTATAATATAAGGTACTGACAATATGGAGAACTTTTTGCACACATTTAGAATTATGTATCTATAGATTCTAAACACAAAATAAAATACTACATGAGACAGAAATCTGCAAAAGCATACGTTACTCCCATTTTTTTTCCCAGGCACTTTGCAATTTTTGTTTTCACCTTATGAAAACAATATGTATAGGAAGGGTCACACACAGACACACACACATATAAACATATACATATATCTGGTGAGGCCACATCTTAAATGTGTGCTCAATTCAGTTCTGGGATCCTCAGTACAAGAAAGACATTGAGGTGCTGGAGCGGAGGGAAGGGCAACAGAGTTGGGGTAGGGTCTGGAGCACAAGTCTGATGAGGAGCTGCTGGGGGAGATGGGGATGTTTCTCCTCCTGGAGAAAAGGACGCTGAGGAGGGACCTCGTTCTCTTCAAATCCCTGAAAGGAGGCTGTAGCCAGATGTGGATCAGTCTCTTCCCTAAAGTAACAAGCAATAGGAAGTTGCCCTCAAGTTGCTCTCACATGCCAGAGAAGCAAGTGATGCTCGTTATAGTTGCTCACCACTTGATGACCAACACCCAGTCCGTCCTCAAGTAATGGTCAGCACCTACTGGCCAACTCCCCCAGTTTATAAACTGAGCATGACTATCTGTGGCGTGGCCAGTTCAGGCCAGCTCTCCTGGCTGTACTTTTTCCCAGCTCTCGTGCACATCCTCGCTGGCAGAGCACAGGACACCTCAAGTCCTTGATTTAGGGTAAGCATTGCTCAGCAGAAACTTAAACATCAATGTGTAATCAATGCTATATCCAAAACACAGCACTGTACCAGCTAATAAAATGAAAATTAACTCTATACCAGCTGAAACCAGGACTGAAATCAAAGTAAAAAGTGAGACCTTGACGTCCTGTCTTCCAGCAGATGGCTAACACTTAATTCAAAAAACTTCTTTCTGTCATCCCAACTTTTGCAGTTGAAAAATATCTTTTGGGTTGGAGGAGTAGTCTTTAAAAAAAAAAAAGTTTACAATACTGAGGCTTGTAAAACAGGTACCACGCACAACAGTGGGAAAAGCTGTAAATGCCACTTCTGGTTGACTGCCTTTGTGAGTAAATGCATTAGTAAATATTGGTTCAAATAGTCCAATAACATTAGCACAGAAAAAGATGCTGTAGGTGAAAAGACTTGCCTTAAATCAGAACCCAAAGCAAATCTAAAATAATTCCACCATGTAGCTACCTTGTTAAAATACAGTCTCAGAGATGTCTCTGTCTTGCACTGATGCCCACTTTTATTTAAAGAAAAAATAAAGATGCTTAACCTTTGTGTGGATTGTACAGGGAACAAGTAAAGTGATTAAACAGCAAAATATATTGTCTATCTTGTCTTGTACTGAAGAAGTGACTGGAATTCCTAATGAAGTTCAGCACACCTCTCTCTTTCATATGCTCAAAATGCCCTACTTTCCTCATGGTGTCACCTGCACTAGAAATGTCACCCATGCAACCCAGCTTCTTGCACCCAGCACTCAGCACTCCTTTCCAAAAACACTTATCTACAGCAACAGACACTGCTTTGTTCACTTGACTGCTTTTACTGCATCCTTCTCTCCTTTATCTTCATGAAAACTTGAGATGAGAATAATGCACATTGGTACTCTGATCCAATGCACGTCTCACCAGGAGTTGCTGGTATTTTCTGTGTGCTGGCACCCGGGTAATATTTTGGAAGCCTCAGGCAAACTATCTCCTAGATTTAGACATTCCTTATATACTGAAGATGTGCCTCTCCCTGAACAGCTCAATGATTGCACTATAAAGTGTTTCTTCAGCTGTTGCCTCATAACAATTAATAAAAGTAAAAATAGAAAACCTAGATAAATGTAAGAAGAGGGATTAAAATAACAAGTAAGAAAAGGTGTGCTACGCCTTTTCAGTGTGTATGGCAGTGAATTCAGAGTACGGTGTCTCTTTATACATACAGAAATAATCCGCTATAGTGAGGTCTCACTGAACAATGAATTTTACAAAGCTGTTTCTCACAAAGTACAACAAGAAGGGCTAAAACTTGCTCTCTAATGACATTTTGGCACCAGATTACCACACTACCTTTAATGCAAAACAATTCTAACTTTTCATCTTATGCTTGCAAGTATCCTTTTTTTTTTTTTTTCTGGTAACACTACATCAAGTAGTTTTAATATTTTAATGCACTCCTTTCATGCAGGCTGTATTTTCTGCATTAAATCTCATCTGCATCTGTATCCACAGTCCTAGCACTTCAGAACATATTTAGCTGGCTGTGTAAAAGCGATGACCTAGAAAGTTTGCTCTCCAAATCCAGATGCCAGTAGAGCTACAGCATACACTGAAAAAAGGCAGCAAATAGGAGAAGTACTGTATATATTGTGACACAATGATCTTTTTGAGTGCCAGCGATTGGGCCTGATGATCTTATAGGTCGTTTCCACGTTAAACAATTCTATGAGTTTCTGACACAGCTGACTTTTCACAAAATCAATATCTTTCAACAAAGAAATGCCTCATTTTCTCTCATTCAGATTTTGCTACAGAACACTAAAAAAAAAGGTTTGTAAAAGAACACTGAATTTTACACGAGGTGTCAAAAGACTGTCCAGAAATAAATTGCTTTTAATTAAAAGGTCATAGAAGTTGATTTCTCCTTCTGTTACTTCAAATAAAAGAGGAGAAATGCTTTGATACCTCCAACTCCCGTCCACATACATGCTTCTCTTTTGTAACAAAGAGCAGACCACCTACTTTTTATGACTGCTAGTACAACTGCAAGGATCTTCATGTCCAGATGTCTTAGCAGAAAAAAACTCTAAAACATACTTAAGTGGAGGAAAACAAAGTAGGCATGCTGTTTGTGGTGTGTGCATGTGTGACAAGGCACCACACTGACAGACACAGCTGCAGCCTGTGCTGTGAACCTCCTTCAGCTTGTTGCTGAGACATTAATCAGGCTCTGCTCCTCTGCAAGCACTTCAGGACATTTCAGTCAGTGTCAATGCTGGGAAAAAAAGGTTTGCCGTTTTGTCAAACTTGCTTTGAGAGACATCTTCACCAATTATATCCATAGGCTGTTCAGAAGAAAGCTCGAACTGCACATGATTTGTAGAAAGCTACTTGACAGCATAAAAATTGACCAATAACTCATAGAGTTCCCTTCCCATGGTTTACTGTTTCTTTATATCTTGTTCAAAAGTACTATGCAAAGCTGTAGTGTTCATCATTATTCCACCTCCTAACAGGTTACTGTGGCACTGAAGAAAGCTATCAAGCATGTTCTGAAGCTGTGCACTTTGCTCTTTATAGCCCTAGAAGTAATTCTGATCAAGAGGAGTATGATGCTGGGACTCCAGGCCTAGGAAGTAATTTTAGCTTTTCAATAGCATGAAAAGATTGTTCTTAGCATGCCAAGGCAGAGCAGGTGAAAACCACAAAGGACAGCGCTCCACTGTCCCCAGCACAAACTGGAGAATTCAGAAACTTTGAGGTTGCTCTGATCAGAATGAGATTTATAAACAAATGTAAGCAACAAAAGAGACAGGGTGGGCAGATAAGCTGTCTTCTCCCTTTGAATGATTTCTGATTACAGTCTCCCACACCTCACAACATGAAGTTCAGCAGATGCTCCCCATCCCACTTTTCAGGCCCTTCTCCACCACTAACTTCCTTCTGCACCAAAATGGGGGTGAACTGAGCCTGGGGTGGATCTCTCACACTGTGTCCACTGCAAGTTCACAGCGCTGGTGAGTGCTACCATGCCATTTGTGGACAGTTTGGAAGATAAAAAGCTTCCTCTCATCTCCCATAATGAGCCTTTCCCATCACCTAGTCATCTCATCCATGCTCTATGCCCTGGCCTTCTCTCCATGCCTGTGCACTCAGCCAAAGCTGAGGCACTTGCTGTATGGCTGTCATGGGTTAAAAGACAATATGTTTATTCTATTTGCCATCTGTTAAAGGTGTGACAGTTAATGTTATGTTAATTAGGCAGTTTTCTTATCTAATTAGGCAGTTTTTCTTATCTCTTCCAAAATCGATCCTCCCTCCGGGAAATATCTCCCGTTAATGGGCCATTGAGTGTCATTCCATGACTGATAAAGTTCCATCATCCCATTGGGAGATGCTCTGCCCAAGGGGGAGGAGCCACACACTGCTTCGTGGATATATCCTGGGGCTGTGGGACGCTAAAAACAGCCTTCTCCACTGGATTTCTCAGAGGAGCAGCCTGTTTTCCCATTGAGGAAACCTCCACCATTCTCCAGGATCACTGCTACAACAGGACTACATCTGTCATTGCAGAGGACTGCAGCTACTACTTCAGCTGGACTGCTACCAACAGGCTTTCAGGTCGTATTCTGACTCTGTCAGTGTTGTTTTGTAGTACTGTATTGTTCATTTTATTATTTTATTTTATTTCATTTTCCTCTTCCCTAATAAAGAACTGTTATTCCTGCTCCTATATCCTTGCCTGCGAGCCCCTTAATTTTCAAAATTATAACAATTAGGAGGGAGGGGGTTTACATTTCCCACTTCAGGGGAGGCTCCTGCTTTCCTTAACAGACACCTGTCTTTTCAAACCGAGATAATGGCATCTCTCAAAACACTGAACTGTGGTTTCAGGAGCCGGAGCAATATTGGTTTGTGCAGTGTTTGGCTTTCAGCCTATACCTGATGCTCCAGAGCTGAATTTATCCAGGCTCTGCAGTGTCCCTCATAGCAGTAGCTAAGTGCTGACTAACTGGGTGAGCTTAAGCAGGGTATGGTTTAAAATTCTGACACACACTTCGAGTGAGAAGGTACATTAATGAAGTCATGTGACTACAGCCCAGAAGTGAAGATGGCAAATATAACATGAAGCTATTTGTTTTGTTGCTAGAAAACTGACATGCCTGACAAAGCTGAGGTTGAGATGCAAGACAAGTGCCAAGCAGGACTGAAGTTTTATGTACTGTGCCTCCTTGGGCTGGAACTGAGATTCTCCCTTGTTAGACAAGCCCCTACTGTGGAGACCTCAGAGAATTCAGACATAGGCTGAGGCCAACGTGATCTACAAAAGTGTCAGCCCACAGCCTACTTATACACCAACAGCTGCAGCAGAGGCAGAGCAGGATGAACAGCTGCAGACTCAAGAAAACCACACAGCCTCATTTCAGGAGATCATTGTGACATACAAAATGTACAGTGCTTTTTGCTCACCTTTAAAGAAAGAGATTAAACTGATCAATGTGTTCTTAGAAATGGCTAAGTGTTCCTCTTTAATGCCTGCTGAATAGTGAGCACTTGCTAGAGCCCAGAGCATCTGGGGAGAAAAAAATATTGAGACCCTGATTTAAAAAATGCCTGGCAATTTTATCTGCTTCACTACCCGAGGGGTGTATGTTTGCAGTCGATTAGTCATTACAGATCACTTTTCAGCCCACATGGAAAGAGTTGCTTTTTTTTAATCTGAGAACAAGGCAAATCAGTCCCGAATGGTGAAATTGAGCTCTAAGATTTTGATGTCCTTACAAATATGAAACTGTCTGTTTACTTGTAAAAAAATACTGCTATATATATTTAAACTATTACGATAAAAGTTAGAAGTGGTGATTAAAATAGTACTTTAAAACTTTATTAATATTCTTTTAATGCAGGAAAAGGAAAAAAAAAACAAAAAATAAAAGGCCATCTAAAACTCTCACCAATTCCTGTCACTGTATTCCTCTCAGTTTTCAAATCTTATCATTATGTAGTGTCAGAAGAATATTCTTTCTCCAGACACTGTCTTACTGTGTCCTGATAGACAATTTAAGTAATAACCAGATTTGCTATGTAAATGAAACCTTAGTAAGTCTCACAACCATTTTTCTTCTCTTTAACCTCTTCAGAAAAGATGGATGCTTCATTTTACATTTTTCACTAATGCACCAAATCACAGGAGGTTGAAAAGGTTAAATATGTTTAATTGTTACTAGATGATAATCAGTCAGAAATTATATTCTAGCATGTAGCTGGCTGGCAAAGATGCTGTATTTCCAGACATTCCTCCTAATTCTTCCTTTCCCTTTGGAATTTATCACTGAACTGCAGTCATCTGTCTCACATGACACATCCAGTCAGGAATCAATCTGAAAAGCCAAATATGAAAGCTCCTTGCCATTTCTCATTTTCTGTGACCAAATAAGGGAAGAAACCTGCATGACTTTGGTGGCAGAGACCAGCTTTTCTATTTACATCATTTCTAATATGACAGCCCTAAATGTGGACCAAGACTAATTGTTCCAGACTCAAGACAAGCAAAAAAATGAAAACAAGCCAGATGCCAAAAAATATATATAATTTCATACCTCTCTTGTCCTCTCTCTTTATTGAAAGTGTTGCTAAACTGGGTCTAGAGGGGAAAATGAAGGAAGGGTAAAGAGATTTCTCATGCTACTTGTCCTGTGATGTCCAGAAATGGTGGGAGACAGGAGACAGAAGGAGGGCAATAGAGATGAAGCTTTGGTAATTCCTACCCCAAAATATCTCCTTCCTTTTTATCTTCTCCTAGTCTGGAGCAATAGATCCTACCTCCCATACTGGTAGTGAGTTTCCAAACAGGTAAGTTCTTTTTCTAGAACCTTCAAAGACCCACTCACACCCTCCAACTGAAGTCAGAACATGAAGATCTGCCCTCTCCATACTTTCATTACAGAGGCATTCTGAAGAGGCTTTTTTATGTTTCTGGTTTATATATGCTTTAATGCAACTTTAGAACTGAACAGCACATTAGTATTTCTTATATAGAACAAGTCTGTACCTTATTGAAAATGTTAAATGGATTGGTTAATGCATTTTTGAAAGATATTTAAATGCTGTGCCATTAAAGATTAATGTAAAAATCTGAATACAGAACAAACTGTGAGATGCTACAGTACAGCCATTACAGTAATTCAGGCACCAATTTAAGTGGTAAATGGTATTTTTCGATTACCTTACACCAGCCTTTGTTAACAAAAAAAAAAAAAGAGATAACAGGCACAAGAGTACAATAGCCTTGAAAGCGGCAAAAAATATAAAAGGTCACATAACTGGATGGAAAAAGGATATTTTGAAATTTCCTTTTCTCCAGATATTGAGCAATACTGTGACATCTGCAAAACTCTCTGTGACTGGGCACAAGCTTAGGTCCTTGGGCAGACTGGCAGCAGCACAGACAGAGGAAAGCTCCCAGAGGGAGCTGGCACAGCACCCAGATGCACATCCCCATAGAGAGCAGGAGCTGCCTCAGAGGTGGCAGTTCAGCTACCAGTACCAGGAAACGTGTCCTGTGGGTTTGGGCCCTGGGGAGGTAATGAAATTCCTACGTTCCCTCTAAAAACAGAGAAAATGACTGGTTGTCTCAACCACAACGGCTCTTTGTGGTGTTGAAGCCTATGACAGCAGGTATTGGCTTCCTTCTCAAAAGGCAGCAGACCAAGCTGCAAGAGCTGATCACCACCTAAGAGAAAAGTCAAAGTGAAACCTGAGAAAGCCCAAAAACATCTCGATCTGGAGTCAGGTGCAGGGATAACCCAAATAGTATCACAGCAACCTCTTGGCATGAAGCAATATAAAACCAGGCAATAGTGGAAACCAGAGGAAAAGGACAGGTGCTCTGAGGCAAATCCCCTTGTCCCAAACCAGAGAGCTCTAAATGCAAAGATCTCAGTGAGAACAGAGGATGAGTGGGAACAACCTGTGTAGCTGTGTCCCACCACAGAGCTGGGGACTGGAAGATGACCATGCTGCACTTTGAGCTACCCAAAAGCTGCTGAAGATGGAGCAGCAGCAATGCCAAGTGTGACTTTGACTCTGGGAGTTGACTTTGGTAATGGAGAACATTTCCACTGAATGCAAATCGTGTTTCCATGAAAGCCAGCGCTGCAGCGTACTACATCCTTCTAAACAGTATTATTAAACTACCATAATAATCACCCTGCTCTTCAATCCAAGGTCTCAAAGCACATTACAGGCAGTAATGAAATAACTCACACAGGAGCACTGTGAGGAAGAAGGGGATCATTACTGCTGCTGCTCACAGTCATAAAGTCGTGCTTTCAGACACAGAATTTCATTGCGAGGACCGAGCACACAAGTGTCACCACATACTTCACTGCCAGTTATGGGTCCTGTCAAGGATTTGTCATTGCTTTCCCGATGCTCCGTATTTTAGCCAAAGTCTTGAGACTCTTGGTAATTACAAGAGACTCAGCTTTCATTTACAAGAAACAAAAGGAAAACAATCCCCAGAAAAAAAGCTGTATTTGTGATTCTGAAATTTGAAATCTGTTCAGTCTGCCCTAAACCAGAAGGCAAATGAAAACAACAAAAATGTATTTTCTTTTCGTGCTTCTGATATTCCCATTCTCTTAGGGGCTGCAATTCCTTCTGAGTGCTGAGTCAGGCTTTCTGTCCATGTGTGGGCACCAGCCTTGCACCGCTGGCGTGAAGTCAGCTGGCTACTGCAAAATCCTGATCTCTGTGCAGGGGAAGCTGCTCCAAGAGACACTTCCAGACTGTGCACAAGCCTTATGCCAGAGCTAAGAAGGGAATCCAGGTCTTAATTACCCCACATTTCAGGTTAACAAGGAATTGTTAATACACAAGTGAGTTAACTGCCAGCCTGCTAGAGCAAACACGGCAACATCTTGTGGTTCCGACTTGTAGCTGGTGTTCAGAGGAGCCAAGTTCTAACTTGTGACTCTCCCCTCACTTTCCTTCATCCAACTAAAGCCAATCCCTCACCCATGAAAGCTTGTTTTCCAAAAAGACAACTACCTATGAACTACTGGCTTCTGTGCCATTAGCAAGGCTTTGGCAGTGGGTAAGGAAGCCAGCACCATCCTGTTCATAGGACAGAGGCCATGAACTGGATGGGAGAGCACTAAGGGACAGCAGGGACACCAGTGCCTGCCGTTTTGGTGAGCAAACGTGATTGCAGTGCTTAGGTAATGGTTCACACTGGACCTCTTCTTTCTGTGCTATATACAACACTGCTCATCATCTGCAGCTGATAAACTCATATTGGTTGGGCTCACAATGTGCATGAATCTGTGATCAGTGGGAGCACAGTAGAAACAAACTGGAGTTTCTAAAAGCATCTGCTCTGTACATTCTGGAAATATCAGAACTTGGGTCTTCATCTTTTATTTTTTTTCTCTGAGTATATACTGTGATGTTTAGAAAGCTTACATCTCTCTAGGTTCCTTACCCCAAAGGTGCTACATATTTGGAGACAACACCATCTTTCGACCACAAAGGAAGCATTGAAGGGGATAATTGCCCCCAAGCCAAGAACCATCCATCTCTAGCCATAAGAACAGTGGGATAATTTGTCCTTGAAAAAGGGGAGGGGGATAGCCATGGTGGGTGACAAATGGCTAAGCCATATGCATTCACTTCCTATCTACAACAGAAAGAAATTAAGCATCTATCAGCCTACCGTGGGAACCAGCACCATGAGCAATAACTTTTGTGAACAATAAGCTGGCACACCTGCTTTGCTGCATTGGCAGCTGCTGCTGCTCATGTTGAGAAGGTACTCAGAGCTACTTCACATCCGCCTCTGCACCTGACCCTGGCTTTTCCTGCATGTTTCAGACTTGAGCAGGGAGGACTCTGGAAGTCACGTTTAGATTGCGACCACAAATGGCTTTATGGAGGCAGAGCAGCCTGCATCATTCTACATGTAAGTCAATGACAATATGGCACCAATTAAATTAGTGCTTCCTTTCCTCTCTGCATTAAAAACTATACTGTTGTTAATTAATTAATAATTGGATTAAAGCATAGAAGTACCTGCACAGGGAGAAATTACTAGGGAGTACAGGGATTTTTATTCCAGCAAAGTACAATGAAATCTAAATGTGCAGAGAAGAGGCAGACAAATTCAATGAAAAATAAACAAGACATTTCAAACAATACAAGAGATAAGCATTAGGGGAAAAAAAAATCTTGTAGCATTTAAATTGGTATCTTCCTGAAATACAGGCTTTAGTCAAACACCAGTTAGATATCTCAGTGCAGGAACAATAAGGTTATTTTCTACCATGTCTACCATGAAGGGGTCAGAGCAGGTGATATAATACCCCTCTGACCTAAAGCCTATGAATCTGTTTATTCACTGTCCTGTAACACTGCAAAACCTCTGCAAAAACACTGCTTCTGTCTCTAAACCAGAAAATATCACAAGCGGGAAAAACAGAGGAGCTGTCATGCACTATGCTGGAAGATCACGTTTATCCACATGAATGTGAAAAAAATCACATTCATCAACATGAACGTCAAAAAAATCATGTTCATCAACAAAAATAATACATAGAATTAATTACATTACAATAGTAAATAGAACAATAGCATGACAATTAATAATACAATATACTACAAAAAAAGGAAAACAACTATCTTAAACTACTTATTTTTTCCTAAAGTCAAAGCAATTACTTAAATCCAGTCAACTTTTAAGTGGCAGAGATTTCAAATTTTTTTTTCTATGTTAAATTATAATCCTTTTAAATGGAGGAGATACATATGGGGGGAAGGGGGTATTTAATACTCATGGCATGGTTTATGGTCAATATGCTGGAAAGCCACAGAAATCAGCTCCAACTGTTACCTTAGATGAGAATTAGTCTCTAATAATTTCAAATGAACCTGGCTAAATATATTTTCTCATTTCACACCCAGACAATCACTAAGGGTTCAATCCCACAACCATCTGCAGCAATGGCAAGAATCCCACTGCCTTTACTGAAAGCAGGATGAACCTCTTTCCTTGAAGGTGATACATTTATAGCCCATTTTTCCCAAAGCATTCATGAGACAAAATAATGCGGTTTGGTTTTGGGTTTTTTTGGCGTTTTTTTTAATTATTAAATTTACAGAGAAAACGAAGTTGGGGTTCTTCTACACCAGCTCTGATGGAGACAGCCTGGTGCATGTGCCACGTGCACAGCACCAAAGCATTCAATCCAGGGGCCGTGTGAGGAGACCACACCAAAAGCAGGGAAGAATGTATTTGCAAAGGTGTCTAAAATGGATTCTCAAAAGTTATTTCTAAACATCATTTCCAGGCATTTTTGGTGATTTCACCGGGGGTTGCTGTGTCATCTAGCCTACAAATCAGTTTTGACTGAATGAAAGATTGCAACACAACTCAAGGTGGGGAAAGGATAAACTCTAAAGTAATAAGATCACACTGTTATTCATTTAGACCACTTTCACATCCTGACAGCTCCACAATTTCTGGGAAAGATTTATCTTGTCCTAACAAAATAATTTTTCAAGTGCCATGACTCAAGCGGACCTCGAGCGAAGGCAGGACTGAGGCCTGGGTGCCAGGCAGAGACAGCACCCTGCGTTTCACACCACCAACACCACGCACACAGTGAAGCAGGGGGCATGTCTCTCTTTGGAGGCTGGGAAAAGTGATCCTCCAGTGATTCTGAAACCCCAATAGCATGGAGAAACTAACAAATCTGAACAATCCAGTCTTATCTTAGGAAAAAAGAAGTACATGTAATTTGCAACTGGAATTCAATTAATATTTTTGGCAAAGACCCACTTATGAAGGGCACTTCATGGATTCTAGAAATAATTTCTAAGGCACTCGGTTTCATTTATACATTTCCTCTTTTTAAAGGTAACTGAATATTCAAATGCACAATTGTATTTTAAGTGCAATTTCTAATTACATGCACAATTTCTAATCCATCTGTTTACTACATACTGTAAATGCCTGTTGTTCTATATGCTTGAATAATTATTGAAAATTAAATATTGTAAACAGTCAAATTAATTTCTCTCAGCATACCAAATTTCAAGAAGGCTGAAAGATGATAAAATATAACATTCCCCCAAAAATGGAACAAGTCACTCCTACCCCACGCCTCGTTGAATGTGCTTATTGATATTTTGTAACAGATAGGAAACTTTTTAATCCAAAAATTTTTAACAGCAGTCTGAAAAGCTCCATTACACCTTGCTATCAGTGAGAGAGTGCTTTAAAAGGAATATAGTCTGCAATGTTGCAAGCTGTGACAGAACAAGAAAATCATGTTTCTTATGTGAGACAAGTTGGTGCTAATGTTTTCTTGTTTTTATCCTGTTAAAATCAATATAGAAATATATATTACAATTTTTTCTTTTGTTGATTTATTTATAACATTTCGCAGCAATAATGGTATTCATGTAGCCCAGAAGAGAAAAACATGGGACAACACTCTATCTGGATATATATTATCCATTCCCAGAAGAGACATGGCCTCTCCTCCTAGCTTTTTTTGTGCAAAACAGTGCCATAAAGCCCATCTACTGCTATGGTAATTTTTGGCTTAAATTGTGTTCATTATGCATTAATAGGTTTTTAATCCAGATCAGATCATCTGTTTGGTGCTCCTGGATAATAATGGTCAGGGAATTTTGCCGCTTGGCTTCTGTGACTGGACCATAAGCTTGGAATAGCACCTTTACAGCTACAACTATCCTGAGCCAGAAAAACAGGACTTTTTTTAGTCTGAATTTCTCTAACTTCACTGTCTTTTATGACTTTTATCTGTTAGATGAAGGAAAACTTTCATCAGAAATCCTGTCTCCATGCAGGCACACACAAACTATGAAGCCACAAAGCTTTTTTCTTGACAAATTACAAATTACACAGACTAAAAGTCTTCAGCTCCCTATGCTATGGTAGTGAGAATTTTAGGTTTAAAAAAGGGCACTTGAGAACCCCAGTGATGTGATCCTTTTAAGTAGATGGATTGACATAGGATCCAGTCATGCTTAAAAAGAGATGAGAATCTTGCTCTAAATGTCTGACTCTGTAATTTAACATTGAGTCCCTCTGCCCACACAGATAGACAGGTGAAGAAAAGGTAGGATTTTAAGTCTGGTACACCTGTGTATATGCACATCATTACCAATGAGAAATCAAGTATTCAGAGACCTTCCTGGATCCTACTCTGGCCTACCCTAGACGGCAAGCATCTTCATAAATCCCGCCCCCCTCCCCCCCCCCCCCCACAACCCCCCGCCCCCCCTCCNCCCCCACAAAACCCCTGGATCTCCAGTGCAGGAGGGAGGGATTGAGATGCTCCATTAGGTATTTTTTTTTTAACTCTGGTGAGGCCAGCTTTTCCAGACTATAAAGGAATTTCACCTTTCAGGAGCACAGCTGGACATTATGTTTGAAAACTTCAGCCTTTCCTGGAGACTATGCCCTCATGTCCCACCCAAAGGGCATTTATACCCTTCTCTTGTAAGACTGCCACTGTCTTTCTTTTCTCATGGAAACAGAGAAAGAGAGCAGGGAAAAACACCTCCAAACTTAGGCATTCCAATAAAGAGAAAAAAAATCCACTATGAGTGTTTTTTCTTCTGAAAAATCCTTTAATTAAAAAAAAAAAGTAAAAAACTCCAAATGTAACAAAAACAAAAAAGAAAGAAAGAAAAAAAAACAAACCAAAACTGAAACCCACCAGAACCAACCCTTCACAATTTGTGCTAAATTTTGGAAGAACCATAATTAAAAATTGTATCTATATATACACACCTCAGAGGGAGGGAGGGAAATCTTTCCATAGATACAATTGGAGAACATACATATATATATATATATATATATATATATGCTATACCCTATTTGGAGCCAGCCCCTCTCTGCAAACTCTGCAAGAGGCTGGGAGCTGCAGCCACAGGACAAAGCCCATGGCCCACAAGGGCATGTTGCCAGCCCGTGTCCAAATTGCCCGCTGCTCCGTTTTCCAAAAGCCTGCCCTCCACTCCTCCGCACACCCAGAGTGCCCAGCAACAAACTTAGCACTGATCAATACCGCCTTGGTTTTTCTGACGCATCTCCATCTGCTTTTCCCCATCTGTTGTCTCAGGCTCCCCCTAAACTGCGAGATTTTTCGGTGTGGCAACCATCTTTTACTCCACTTATCCTGCCAAGCACGGCGGGGTGCTGCCTCGCGGCTGCAGCTATGAAGGTGCCACAAGATTGCAAATAAATATTTAAAAAAAGTAAGTCACCGTTTCAGCTTACCAAAAGGCAGCACAGGTTTTGCTTTTCCTGACTGAGTTCTTAGCTATGAATTATTTTAATTACTAAATAATTTAAATAAAAGCACTAAAGAAAATCCACAAAAAACTTGTGCAAAAAAAAACAAACCAGAAACAAAAACACAAAACCAAACCTAACCTGAACCCCCACAATCCCTCTTACTTGCAGGATTCAATGTGCAGAGATTAAGGTATCTTGAGTATATGATTCTGGACTATTAGAGGTGGGGGTGGGCATTCATGATGACAAAAGCCAAGCCCATACACATAGATGGGTGAAACAGTTTTGAACACACAATATTTTCCGTGTCATGCAACTGTCTTTATGTCCCTTCAACATAACATGTATTATTTTCTTCATGTTTTCATCTCCTTTCCTCAGACTTGTTTGTAAGCAAAAATAATTTCTCTCTACATTAAGAATCTTCTCTTCTCTGAAATTTCTGTCTTTTCATCAAATCTTAATTACGTTCTCAGTGCTGCACTTCTGCTGTTAATAAGGCAGCCTGGTAAAGAGGTTAGGCTAATGCCTTGCAGGGTGTTTATAAAATCCCAGCTATTTTGCACAATGACTTCAAGCAGAAAGTAGAGAAAGAAGTTTTAGAAGTGGAGAGGAAACCTCCTCCTGCAGGCTGAATACAATAAAANTAATTAAAAAAAAAAAGTAAAAAACTCCAAATGTAACAAAAACAAAAAAGAAAGAAAGAAAAAAAAACAAACCAAAACTGAAACCCACCAGAACCAACCCTTCACAATTTGTGCTAAATTTTGGAAGAACCATAATTAAAAATTGTATCTATATATACACACCTCAGAGGGAGGGAGGGAAATCTTTCCATAGATACAATTGGAGAACATACATATATATATATATATATATATATATATGCTATACCCTATTTGGAGCCAGCCCCTCTCTGCAAACTCTGCAAGAGGCTGGGAGCTGCAGCCACAGGACAAAGCCCATGGCCCACAAGGGCATGTTGCCAGCCCGTGTCCAAATTGCCCGCTGCTCCGTTTTCCAAAAGCCTGCCCTCCACTCCTCCGCACACCCAGAGTGCCCAGCAACAAACTTAGCACTGATCAATACCGCCTTGGTTTTTCTGACGCATCTCCATCTGCTTTTCCCCATCTGTTGTCTCAGGCTCCCCCTAAACTGCGAGATTTTTCGGTGTGGCAACCATCTTTTACTCCACTTATCCTGCCAAGCACGGCGGGGGGCTGCCTCGCGGCTGCAGCTATGAAGGTGCCACAAGATTGCAAATAAATATTTAAAAAAAGTAAGTCACCGTTTCAGCTTACCAAAAGGCAGCACAGGTTTTGCTTTTCCTGACTGAGTTCTTAGCTATGAATTATTTTAATTACTAAATAATTTAAATAAAAGCACTAAAGAAAATCCACAAAAAACTTGTGCAAAAAAAAACAAACCAGAAACAAAAACACAAAACCAAACCTAACCTGAACCCCCACAATCCCTCTTACTTGCAGGATTCAATGTGCAGAGATTAAGGTATCTTGAGTATATGATTCTGGACTATTAGAGGTGGGGGTGGGCATTCATGATGACAAAAGCCAAGCCCATACACATAGATGGGTGAAACAGTTTTGAACACACAATATTTTCCGTGTCATGCAACTGTCTTTATGTCCCTTCAACATAACATGTATTATTTTCTTCATGTTTTCATCTCCTTTCCTCAGACTTGTTTGTAAGCAAAAATAATTTCTCTCTACATTAAGAATCTTCTCTTCTCTGAAATTTCTGTCTTTTCATCAAATCTTAATTACGTTCTCAGTGCTGCACTTCTGCTGTTAATAAGGCAGCCTGGTAAAGAGGTTAGGCTAATGCCTTGCAGGGTGTTTATAAAATCCCAGCTATTTTGCACAATGACTTCAAGCAGAAAGTAGAGAAAGAAGTTTTAGAAGTGGAGAGGAAACCTCCTCCTGCAGGCTGAATACAATAAAAAATCCTTGAGATCCTCCTTGCTCCACATCAGGTTGCAGAAGGAGAGACGCACCAACGCTAGTCTTGGGCGTGGGGCATGAAGCCCCCCCATGCAGCTGACCAAACAAGGACTGTATCCAAATCCTGCCTATTTGCTTCTCTGATGCTGAGCTGCGCATCCTTCTTAAAGGACTCTGTCCTCTGCAAGTGAATCCAACCCAAGCCAAGGGGTTTTCACACATACAAATGCAGGGCATGGGCATATTATTAAGTCAAAGCTGCAGCTCACCCAATAGACTACTTAAGTTAATTCTTAAGCATGTGTTTGACTTTTCTTCCCTCTAATGCAAAGCACTCCCTTAATCAGTTTGGATTACATTAAGTGTTAGAAGAAAGAAATAAAAAACCTGAGAGAAATCCCCCAAGAAATTACAGACTCACACGAAAAATATCTCAGCATCATGCATATCTAAGCTGTTAATATAGTCTAACATTTTTCCATCCATGCAGCTACTTTGGGTAATCTTGTGTGTGTTTATTCTCTGTTTAATTAATCTAATTCACATCTACTTAATAAATTAAATTTAGCAGCAATTATTCCTTGTGTCATTTGCAGTGCATTCCCAGGTTGTGTCTCAAGAACTGCCTCAGACACAGAATAATAAGGACAAAGAGAAGATTGTTCATCCCTGTTTGCCTCTCCTAAAGGTCTGAGAGGGCTTACAGCATTTCTTCAAAGATTTAAAAAAACTAATATCATTCTTCCATTAACAAAAATAACTTCACCATCTTTGAGCAATGACAGCCCTTTTCCACAATAATAACAACTTCTTAAGGATACAATGGTCAAATTCTCAGGTGGCACAAACCACATAATGCAGCAGAAGATGTAGAACCAGAAGCACTTGTGCTTCTTTAAGCAACTTTTGTTTTAATATTGCACATTTTATCACACAGAGTCTGTGAATAAAATGAAGGTCAGAAAATATAAGCATATGCTGAATAGAGCAAAATTAATTATAGCCAAACTATTCTCTTGCAGGGCAGACTTACATTTATCTTTTTGTTATTGTGACTACATTTAAAAAAATGTGCATGTGCACTGCTGTTCATACACTGTTGGTAAGTTAAAATTCAGGAAATAATACTTAGTTTTCAAATCAAATCCCTTTAAGAGCTGCAAAGCTACTTGCTAATTACCATATAAATAGATCACTGCAGCACAGATTCCTTGCACACAACTCATCTGACACAAACATTAAATTTCTCTTAGAAGGGAACAAACCCACAGCATGTCATGACATTGACTAATATACACAGGAAACAACAGGAGACATTCATGCACAGAAAGTACAAGCAAATGTAGTACTGAGAAAGAAAGAACATGATTATTGGGGGTAGGTGGGAGACTTGAGTGCTCTGGGTTTGCTTCCTTGCCCCATGACAGCACCAGCATGAACGCTTAGGCTTGTGCCTGCATTTAGGCTGATGGAGAAGGAGGTAGCTTCATCCACCCAAAAGACAAGAGTCAGCTCTGCCCTTATATGCCCAGGTTCCAACAGAGCCATCTGCGACTCCTCGTTCCTGTCCAAAGTCTAATCCTTTCTCTCCTGTGGGCAACCTAGGCTTGCTTTTGGGCAAGAGAGAAAGAAAGACAAGGCAAGACTGAGAGGCAGGGATGGGAAATGGTGGGCTAGCTGGAAACAGGATAGGAAATAGATTTTACCGGGGCTCCAACAAGCCCAGGTAAGTTCTGCACACATGGTAGAAAACACTGGTGCCAGGGTTGCATTTAGCAGGGTAGGATGGGCTGGACCCATGCCATAAGGCTTTCCACTACATGTGGCCAGTGGCTTTGAAGGCAAATTAAGACCAAATTTTTATTGCTGGCATCAGATGAGTCAGCTGCTTCCTTTGCTTCAGTTCCCTGCTTGTAAAAAATTAAAAATGGTTCTATTTTACCTTACCAAGCAGCATGAAGGACTTAGCTTCCACAGGGGGGAAAATCAAGTAAAAACAACAAGCAAGGAAGTAGAGGCATAGTAGAATCCATGTGACGATCAACGTAAAAACAAGGTTACAAGAGCATGGTCCCTAGTAAAGAGTGTTTTTTAAAGATTTAACTTCAGAACTCCTCAAGCTCTGTAGAAAGCTGCATGTAATGTGAAAGCTGTGATCAGGGGGCTCTTCTGATATTTAACCCCCAGATACTGCTTTATTTTTACACATGTATGTCTCGGCTAAATTAAGTTCTGTGCATGTAGACATATGGCAGCACGATCTGTACAATTACACAGATAAGGTCACAAACTTAACTGGCAACAACACTACTAATTTCAAAGAAGTTGTGTCAGTCTTCCCAGCAAACGAAAACCACTCTCATTAACATAAGGGGAAGGGGAAAGGAGAAGAGATTAATTTCACAGAAAATAATTATCTTTGGTTATAACAGCGTAACTCTGATGGAAACAGAGTCAGAAAAAAAAGGGGAAAAATAACACAATCCACTCTCAAGCCTGATTTTTGAACAGACTAGTTTAGCTGAACTGTGAGGTCATGAGACTTTAGGGGTTTAAGAGGCGCTGACACAACCTCCTGTGTGATGGAAGACAAAGAAGAATTAACAGTTGATGATTACTGACTTCGTTAGGGCTTATGCAAACACACCTGCCTTCCCAGTTGCCTTCTCTTTTTATTTCCATTTCCGAGCTTTGTTATTTTTTTAATACCCACATGCAGCATAGGTCAATCTAATTCTCCAAACAGGAAATATTGCCTTTTGTACCAAGGATCGCATGTTAACTAAGAGTAAACCATAACTACATTCCTTGCCTCTAACTTCCAGTCCGTTAGGAGATTCTAGAAATTGCTCACACAAGGTGAAACACTAGTCAAGCCACAAAAAAAGTGCCTGATCTAAGAAGACAGTATGACTGTATTTGCTGCACCTGAGCAAAAAGGGAAAAAGCTGCTTTGATATTGTCTGCTTGGGACTTGCAGTGTCCAACATCACAGACACCAGTACTAACTTTGACTGTTGAGCAGAAGATAAACACGAGTTACTTGATTGATTAAAAAGCAGCAGGAAAAACAAAGGAAAAAAGAACACCCTCAACTACCCCTGTCCCAAGCTTTCGCCTCCTCTGGGCTAACACCACAGCTTTATTTTCCTCCCTGGTACCTCCCTCTCCAGACTTCTGCTCCTGCATAAATGCCACACTCAAAGGCTCCACACCTCAGCATCCCTAACTCACCAACCTAATTCCTCCTGCCAGAGTTCAGACTTGGACCACAAGCAATTACTGCAACACAGGGAGATTTGCTGATGTTATCATAATAATGTATGGCAGGATATGACAAGTACCCATAGCATATGCATTGTGCATACATTTAACAGGGCTGTTACTCAGTACTTACGGTACAATTTCACCCAGTAAGCACAACTGTGCTTCTGCCATTGATAATAATTCTAACAATTATAATAATTCTAATAATTCTGGCTACCTGGAAGTGAATGGAACAGCCCTAATTAAAAATCAGTGAAGGAATAGCATATCCTATTAAAAAGATGGGTGATTTCTTAAACAGTTCTGCCTAGCCATGACTTCTAGAAATTTATCAATAGAGAAACTGAACTGACAGACAAGGTAGAAAAATGAGTTTCACAGCTAAGATGATGGGCAAAGTTGCTTCTGAATAGGCAGAAGATATGCCCTGTTGATGTTTTTAAAAATAACAAACGATTGATGTAACGCACAACAACACAGATTTATGAGATCAGTGTTCCAGAATTGGTGCTGGTTCAGGAAAGAAGGGAGCTGTCCGGTTATTGGGCAACAACTTCTTCCATCAGAAAAAACTCTGTCCCACGGACCCTTGCCATGCTTATACCCTTCAGACATACCCTTCAGACATACATCTCTACTGAAGCAAATGAGGAGTTCAGATTAAAAACTGGTGCTGCATTGAGTGAGGACACAATTGTCTAGTCAAGGCAATGGGAATACTCCTTGAACTTCTTACTGAGAAAGAGATCTAAAGAAGTCATCATGGAGATCTAACGAAAGGTTAAAATTTCTATAAGCCAAGTATAAATCTGCTAATTACAAAGAAGTGTCATTTATAAGAAATATTGTATCTTTAAATGCCATTTTAAAAGAGGCACTTGATAGCAGAGACATCCAGCAATCTCAACCATATTCAGTGCTTCATGAATAAAACCTCACTGATAGTAGAAATCAGTTCTGTTCAAGAGAAATGATAAAACTGGATTTATTATTTTATTAATAGCAGCATAACTGTAGCTGCAACTGAGGTGACACAGCTCACACCTTCATCCTCTCCACAGATAACATATACAGATTGAGAAGGAAATCAATGCCAGAGAAGAAGGGAGGAGGGAAGAGACATGCTGGCTGAGCCCAAATTTTGTCATTTTCAGTGGGATTAGTGGTCTGGCCGTTAGACAGTACTTAGTCTAAAATTCTTTTGTATTTCTCTTCATCCTATCATTTTGGAAGTGATGCTTCTCTTTTTTTTTTTTTTTTCTTTTCTGCATGCCTATGAATACATGACTGAGAATGCACGTCTATTAACGCCAAGATGCCTGAAAAATTGATAGCTTGCATTTCTAGAGTATATTTGATCTCCAAACTGTATACTGTGAATTAATTTACAGGACAATCACATAAGGCAAGAAAATACTTCCACTTACACAAAACCAAAAAAAAAAAGAAAAACCATGAGGTGAGGTGACTCAAAGTCAAAAGAAGAGTTTGTGTCCCTGCTATGCTGCAGCTCAGGATCTAATTGAAAATCTACTCTGGGGAATAAATGTGTCCTGGCAAGCAGATGGACTTGATTTACATCCTCCTCCGTATTTTTTTCTTCTCCTCTTTTTTCCTAATTATTACTATTATTATTGTTATTATGACAAACTCCTCAATGCAGGAACTTTGTCTAATATGCTGTACAGTGCCTAGCACACTTACAGGTCCCACTGTGATTAACCATATGACTCCAACATCCATGGTCTTTTGATTTTCCAGCTGTTAACCCTGGACTCAAACCACTGGATACATGGTGTCTAGTAAAGAATAAGCATGCCAAAGCAGAAATTAAAGCTTTTAAAATGCTCCAAAGCTCAATTTTTAACAGTGAGTGCATTACAAAGAAGTCATTAAGAGGCACACTTTTAAATAATAGAGAAGTGAAAGCAAAGCAAGTAGATCATTTAGTGTGTCTTGATACAACATAAATTACAGAGAATGGAAGCCAGCTAATGTGGTAGGGGAATTACATTGTAAAAATCTGTATTAGTTATGGTCATGTATCAGTGATGGATATATCAGGCTGGACTCTGCTGGTGAACTCAGCATTTGTACAAACAGTGTTAAAGAGCACAGAAGGAAAGGGAGACCAATTCCACAAATTCACCATTGACTGGAGAGCCCCACAATCAATGTCTTTTACCTCTGCAAGGTCTTCTCTGCTCTTGGACAGGGCAAGGACACTTACAGGCTGAATAGCATTGAGCTATTCATACTATGACTTGATCTGCAGAGCTGATTTTCCTCATATGCATGAGCTGCCAAAAATAGCCCCATGACCAACACACATGAGGGAGACATCCTTCAAGAGGAGCACCCAGTGGGAGAGAGCCGACCTGCAATGCCATCAAAATACAAAATACATTTTCTAATTCGATCAGAATCACACCTAAAAAAACACCCTGGAGAAAGACTGCAAGTTAGACTAAAAACCAGAAAAAAAAAAAGCCAACAGCCTTCATTTACAAGATATGGAAGATCCTATTTCAGAGAAAGTTTATTAAGAGTTTAGCAGCATGGATGGAGCAGTCAGGACAGGTGAGTGCCCCTTGACCACAAGAACAGGCTGAGAAACCTAGAAACCCTCCATGACCACTGGGAAATTCTCCAGAGCCACCCAGAGATACCTCCTCCTCAAGGTCTGCTCTAACAGCAGCTATAATATTTAAGTGTGATAGAAGGATAATCCCTGCTCCATTCCTGGAAATATTCATGGCCAGGCTGCATGGCCTTCTGAGCAACAAGTCTAGTGGAAGATGTGCCGGCCCATGGCAGGAGTGCTGGAACTAGATGGTCTTTAATGTCCCTCCCAGTCCAAAGCATCCCATGATTCTATGATTTCTGGGCTGAAAAGAGGCACCAGGTACCCAGCACCTGTACTGCTGGCAGCCATCGGGATGTGAAGCAGCAGCAAACCACTGGATTTGTCTCACTCTGTGAGAGCAAAGATATGTGGAGATTTCTTGGGACAAGCCAAAGAAAAGCGACTACAAAACTCAGGATAGTGAAAACAGGAGGGTGAAGCACTATTTTAGTATGGCAGAGCAAATGTGGCTTTCAGACTCAGCAGGATTCCACACCAGCTGGCCTTGTGAGTGCAGAAGAAAGCAAAGCCCAGTCTACTGAGAAGAGTAGCATTTGTACCAATTAAATTCTGACTCTCACTAACCCCGTATTAGCTTATATAAATATTAATACTACTTCAGCGTGAAAATATCCAGAGTCTTCGCAAATCTAGGTGCAGATGTGACAGTTCAGAGCCAACTTCCAGAGGCAGAGTATTGCTGCTCTGCAAAGATGAACTGACCTACGTGCACTATTTCTAAACCTACAAGCACGTCCTGCCTTAACCACTGCAGCAAATACTATTTCAGGGGTGCCAGGGGTCTGCCTCTGTTTAAATAGTGCCAGCAAAAGGCTAAGTAAGGTGTAAGCAGATTTTCCAGACACACAAGCACAATTTTAGAGAATTTAGAAGAAATAAGAATGTGCACAAGAGTGAAATTTGGTCTGTTGGCGTGTTAGTAAAAGAATCTCTTAAGTAATCTACATTAGACTGAAGAGAAGCTTACTGGGTTTGTTCAAAATATGTTAACACTAAACAAAACAAAGAATGGCTTGAATTAAAATTCATTTTTTCCAGAGTGCAGAAACATTGTAAATCAATGCAGTAACTTATCCCTATGCTCTGAAATTAACACCCATATACGTGAAATAAAAGTAAGAATTTACAGCTCTGATCAATCAATTCTTTTTATTAACTCCATCTTCTGTTTTATTTACCATCTTCCACATGCCTCTGCCCCAAGAGTAACTGACTCGGCTCGGGCTGAACGTGGCAGTCCTGGGAGCTGGTTAGCCCAGCTGCTCCGGCAGCAGCTCTGCCATCCTCCCCATCTCACACCACCCACAAAGGAACACAGCCCTGTGACCCTGTGCTCTGCCAAAGCAACCCTAAGCCCTCCCAAGCACAGAAGTCAAGCTATGAGGAAAAGGCCTGGCTCTCCCAGCAGCCACATTAGGGTTTAGGCTGACTCACAGCTGCTGAAGATGCTGAGCTCCAGGAATGCCTCCCTTGCTGCTGCATGTATACACAGCTGGGAAACAAATGCCCAGGGGAATGCCTTTCCCTGTAGTCATGTAACCCCTAGAGTTACCTCAACTTTTTGAAAAACATGTTTCCTGTGGTGTTCTGTTTCTGAGTTTATTTGATTGTTCTGTTATAATGAGGCATTTCTATGTTAGTCAGTTATAAAATGGTCTGTTCCTGTGTGCCCCTATTCATCCCTCACAGGGCAGATCCTTCCCTGAGTTCTTTGTCCCAAAGTTCCCACCACTGACCTGTCTGTCAAAGGTGTCAGTCTCCCCTCTCCTCCCCACCTGCCTAAATATGTTCCTGTCAATCTTACCCTTACCTTTGTCTATCACCTCAGCCCTGCCCAGGTTCTTCAGGAACCTTCTCTATCAATCACCCAAATCCTCACAGGTGATTTGACTCTCAGACCTCCTTCCAACCCTGGGTTTCTCCCATTTGCCCCCTTATCACCCCTCATCCCTCCCCGTAACCCCTCCATTGGCTAATCCCCCAGGTAATTGCCTTCCTTATAACCCCTTCCTGAGCTTGGCTCGGGGCCATTTTGCCATTGCTCCCGTTTGGGGGAAATAAAGTTCTTCTGAACAGTAGGCATTCTGGTCCCTCTCTTGCTCTTGCCCCGGATCCCATGCAAGCAAAGCGCTCCACCAGCAAGCCCGAACTCACCTCCTGCTGCCGCGTACCAGTGGCTCTCTGCCAGGTTCAGCGCCGCCCTGCCACGACTGGGAAAACCCCACACACAAGCGAGAAACCACAGTTTCCTACTCCCCTCACAAAACTGTGCTTTGCAATACATTCCTCTTGCCCACTATAAAGGAAAATCCCAGCTTGCTCTCTTGGACCTGCTGCACTTAGGCAGTATCCACCAGTTAGCAGAACAAGGCTGTCTTGTTCTCCAATGTAAATGATTTATGGTTTCACACGTGCTCACGTGCTACATTATTCAGTTAGTACTTGTACCTATGAATATCAGCTCATGAGATAAAAGTGTGTACCAAGGCGCAAACTGATGCTTGGCTGTATTTTAATAAAAATACAAAGGTGACAAAAAAAAAAGGCTTTTATGGGAGGTTGCCCACACTCTCTTTCCAATCCTGACACACATGGGCGGGTTGCTCATGTTCCTGTCCTCTTTCCTGGAGCATCGATATAAACTCCAAGCCCAAAGAGGAGGGTCCTTGCCACCATATACTTGTGCCCCTGCAGCAGAGTCAGCCGCCACTGAGAGCATGAGCTGTCCAGGGTGACTTCAGTGCCCAAATCTTGTTATCAGCAGCATTTTAGCAGCTCTTCATTCCTACAGGATCAACCTTTCATCTCTCTAAAACTCACAGAGAAAACTGCAGGTAATGATCCTGAAAGGTCTGAACCTTGCCTTCAAACAGATCCATATGCATGCCGTACATTTTCAGTTGGACTGCCTAAAATAGCCACGATGAGCTGTGCCAGTCTATAAAAACGTAGGAAGAGACAACTTGTTTATTAAGAGGTTTCTTCTATCTACAGATATGGCATACAAGGAGTAATGTCACTTCTGCTACCCAGATAATCAATCACGAGTGTAAGAATTGGCTGCAATTATGATCCACAATTAGAACCAGGAACAAAACCTGGACTCCCTGTGTCCCCACTTGCTCAGACATGTGCCTCCAGAAATCCGCCTGACCTGCATGAGCTACAAGGGAGCTGAAAGTGAGCTCCAGAAGAGGGCAAACATGGTCACTGCTGACAGAACCACAGAATCACAAGGTTGGAAGAGACCTTCAAGATCATCAAGTCTAACCCATTCCCTGACTAAACCTCAACTAAACCACAGCACCGAGTGTCACATCCAATCTTTTTTTAAACACATCCAGGGATGGTGATTCCACCACTTCCCCGGGCAGACCATTCCAGTACTTTATCACTCTTTCCGTGAAAAACTTTTTCCTAATGTCTAACCTCTATTTCCCTTGATGCAGCTTGAGACTGTGACCTCTTGCTCTGTCAGTTGCTGCTTGGAGAAAGAGACCAACCTCCATCTCACTACAACTACCTTTCAGGAAGCTGTAGAAAGTGATAAGGTCACCCCTGAGTTTCCTTTTCTCCAGGCTAAACAACCCCAGCTCCCTCAGTTGTTCCCCACAGGGCTTGTGTTCCAAGCCCCTCACCAGCCTCGTTGCCTCCTCTGGATGCGCTCAAGTGTCTCAATGTCCTTCCTAAACTGAGGGGCCCAGAGTTGGACACAGTACTCAAGGTGTGGCCTCACCAAAGACAACTGAGAACATCCCTATGCTGCAGCAAACGGCCCATCTCTTCTGCCACTTCCCACCAAAGGATGTAAAAAATGCAGAATGCTGCCTTCATGTTGACTCTAAGCAGTGGATTACTCACAGGAGTGAGATGTCAGTTTGCTGGCAGTGTTGAAACTTCCAAAGTGACACAGAAAATAAAAGATCCCCTTTCTCAAATGACTGTTCTCCCCCGACAGCAGGAGCATGCTCATTCAGCCCACGTATACAGCAATAGCAGCATATTTGGGTTCACATTAAACCTTTTCATCTTGATTATACAGCATGCTGTCGCATTTAGGGCTGCTATGCAACGCTGTACGTGAGTTACTGCTGGGCTGAATCCCAGCAAGAGTATGGGGCTGGCAGGCTACGAGCCTCTTCTGTGTGTGCAGAAGTCTCCTGTACAAAACAACTGGAGTGTACATTACTGTCTTAGAGAAAACTAGTGCACGGCAGGGAGACGGCTGAAAGGAGTCTTGTCAGAGACCCCCAGGGGCACTCTCTAGGAAAATCCATTATGCTTTTATTTATCGGACATCAGCATTCCTTCAGGAGAAAGCCTTCTGATGTCAAGGCCTGGCGCTCCCCTTTGGGAAAAGGGATCTCTGAACACACACACTCTGTCAGCCTCATCGTTTTCAAAACAAACTCACAGAGGCCACCTTGCCCAGTTCTCACTGCTCTGCGTTTGGCACTGAATTTGATAGAAGGGGATGATTTATCCTCTCTATAACAAATCACAGCCAGTCACTAGCAAGGATGCTCATGAGTGTAAGGGGGGCCCTTTGGGAGTTGCCCAAGCAGCAAAGTTACAGACCCTGAAGCCTTTAAGCTCTCAGACAGCAATTTCCACAGTGCAAATGAAGATTAATCACTGTCAGTGGTTAGAGAATAAGATCTCGCTGTTAAGGAAAAGTATCTTGCCTGCTCTCCAGAGCGACAAAGAGCCAACCCACAGGGTGTGCCACCAGGCTAGGGTGCTGCAGGGCTGCCACGTGCCCAGCTCCAGTCCTTGTCACAGGCTCACCCTGGCAGATAAGCAGAGCTGTGCTGAGCAGATTGCTCTGTGGGAGGAGCTGACGGAAGGGAAGCACAAGCACTAAACACTCTAAGTCCTAACTCTGCTACTTTGCCCAGATGGGATTTACGGGGTGGGGAGGGGGAGAAGGGATGCAGATGGAAGAGCATCTTTGGCCATTCCAAGTGTTAAAAATAAGTGAGAGATGTGCCTTAGGGCTCAGCAGATTGAACACAGTGATTATACATTCTCCATAATTCTTCACCTGGGCTTATGGCTGAGAAGATCCTGACCCCTTCTTATGCCACACATTGCAATAGGATTGCCCAACCAAATGTTGAAAACCTATTTAGTGAACATCATTTTCATACACAAAATTAAAAATGTTTCCTCTCATGTCTATTCCTTCTAGGTTTTTAGCTGTTTAGAAATTTGCAGAAGATATAAATAAACTTAAAAAAAAAAATCAAAACCCCAGAACAAAACCAGGAGCATGAAAACAAGCAGAAGCACTGTGTGAATTCTCCGAACTACTTTCATAAAGATCACCATATTGCTCTGAAAGATCCCTTTGACTCTCGAGTGCCAGATCATGATGGAGGGTCTCCACAAGCCCAATGAGTGAGCAAAGCAGGGTACATGCTGGAGTGAGAAACACTGGCTGCCAAGCACAGGTAGGCATCCAGCAGAGTATCCACAACCTCAGGCTACATCTCCTGGGGCAATTTCTTTATCAGCCTCATTCAGCAAAGGCACCTGGGGTACAGACAGGTGCAGAGCTGCTCTGCATGGGTGCCATGCTCCACTGCCAGCTACCAACAGTATTTTAACTTAAAACGATCACCATCTCTCCCACACTGCACTCACAGGCTACATCCCCAGCTGTTACAAATCAGTGCAAACACGCAGATCTTTTTTAAAGGCCAGAGGGATGTTTAGGTCATCTAAACTGTCTTTTTGCATAAAGCAAGCTATAGAATTAAGTCTACCTACTTTAATGTGGAGCCTTAATACATGTGCTGGACAGCCATCATGTCACTCACTTCAGTGGTGCTACACCAGCTAATAAAGAATGAAACAGTGCTCTGTAACCTGCAACAGCTTGAAGCTGCCTCCTAGCACCGCTCTGCAGACTCAGTGCAGCAAAGTCTCATCCCTGTAGACGCAGGGAAGAGGCAACAGCCAGCAGCATTCAGTGACCCAGGACAGAGTGATTGCTGCTGCAGCACATCTGCAGAACATCATCTGCCAGTGTGTTCACACACTGATGCAAAGCAGAATGCTCCAGACACATACAAGATGCTTAGTCACATAAGCCACCAGAAACAGAGTTTTGGAAAGCAAACCAGTGCACTCTGAAAGGGTGAAAGCCAATAAACATGTAAATTGCATTTTCCCACTGCCCTGAGGCAAGAGGATATTGTTACCTGTTTTGGGATTGATTACAAAGAAGTTCTGGGGATTTCCACTTGTAATTCGGTAAGTCAGTTTTTCATTAGTGCTGGAGTCAGGGTCCTGGGCTTGGATCTGAATGACAGATACGTCCTTTGGGGAGTTTTCCATGACAACTGGGTAATAGATAGGCTCAGAAGTGAGAGGGGCATTGTCATTCATGTCCTCCACTTCAATGTAGACTTCGATGGTGGTGTAGAGTGGGACAACACCATGATCAGTCGCATACACCGTCAACCAGTAGGATTTGGTCGTCTCCCGGTCCAGAACATCTGCTGTGTAGATAACTCCTGTAGAAAAACAGCAAGCAGAGGATGTCATGAATAAGATCAATAAAACATCACATCTATTTTCATTTGGCTGTACTACAGAAATGTATTCAGCATATAACAAAGGCTCCACCCACAGAAAAATTCAAGTTGTGCAACAAATGAAAACAGAAGCCTAAACTCAGGAATTGTTTTGTGAACCCAGCTCAACATCTCAATATTTTGTCCCAAGAAATTGAGTGGGAGGGAAGGTAAAAGGATGGCTCTTCATAAATGCCCTAATGCCACAGCTATTTCTTTGCTCAAACTGCAGCTGGAAGAGTAACAGAAGAAACACCCTCATTTTCTGCTTTGTGATGCAAACTTATATAAACCTTGGTAGGGAGGAATACAACCACTGACAACGAATTGCACAAAAAAAAAAGTGGCTTTTCTTTTCTAGTTCCTGCCTGTGCCCTTGCTAAAGAAGAAAACCTAGCAAGCAATTTAAAATTAATCCATTCAAGTTCAGAAAATAGACAGTAAATTTAAAATTGAGCTCACTCATTGCACAGTGCCAAAATCTTGGATAACAAGCAATCAAAAGCTCACCAAGTAGCCCTTAAACAACAAATCTAACAAATATATTTCTTTTCTCTTTTATCACAGAGGTAGGAAAGGCTTGGCCACTTTACCTACTGGTGTAAGAAAACATCAGTTGGTTTTCCACCTTCTCCTAAGCAACAAAAGAGAAAGTGTGTCTGTGTATAAGGAGATGAAAATGTTCTTGATATACGTGTCATAGAAGTGGTGAGGAAGTGTATTTTCTTATTTTGATGTTGACGCGATTCAAGCTCAGAGCCACAGAGAGGGACTGAATTACCAGCCCCGTGCCTGAATTGTTCTGGCATGAAGGGCTTCCACCCAGCTCATTTCTGCCTGAAGTGCTTTAGAAATCCATCCTCCTCCTGACATGAGCGCCTTGGTTTGTGTCTGGTTGGAACAAGACAACCTTTCAGGTCCCTTCTAAACTAAACCATCCTGTGATTCTATGGTAAGGCAGAAACTCTACCATTCTAAGACTTGCTTGTATTGGCATAGTCCAAACCTTCACTGGTTTAAGCACTGACCATGAGTGCACAAAGGACCAAACACACCAGTACCACACACAAAACCACACCAATATCAAAATATGCAAATACACTTCCTCACCACTTCTATGACACATGTCTCAAGAACATTTTCATCTCCTAATGCAGCATTGTTAAATCTTGAGAGACACACTAATGCAGTGGATCTCAAGCTTAAGAAGTACTTACAAGGACTGTTTGCAAACCATCAAATCATGTCATTAGTAGATGGAAAATGATGGACAAATTGCAGGGCAAGACAGGAACACAAGAAACCTGAATTTAGTCTCAGATGTGTTTGATGCTATTTAGAACACAATTATCAGTTAATCATTGAGGACAGAGCTGCTCTAAGGTCAGCACTATTAAAAGATATGTGTGTCTTTTTGGCTTTGGGGTTATTTTTAAGGATCCAATTCCACTGTTTCCATGACAGCTTGAAGTCTTAGAAAAGTTTTCAAGGTAGCACAGAAGCCAACCAACACAGACACAGAGATGCCACAAGTATTTGCTCTTGTCTTATATGATACATTTTTTTTAATACTACAATTATTTTTTTCATGTTTTGGGTTGTTTTGTTTTTTTTTAATGTCTTTTAATGCTAGTTCGAACTGACAAGTATACTCCTAACATTTGATGTCCATATAAGAGAGGAAAGAGAAAGGAGCAGCACTGATTCTGGTCATGTATAGGCTTGGATCGTTTTGTAGTAACCTCAACTCCATGTCCTTCTCACTCAGATGTATTATTCACCCATCGTAGGTGAGCAGGGCAGCACTGGAGGACAAAGGCAGAGTGTATTCTAAATATTCTTGTTTGCAGCAGCCTGTGCTATGTAATGAGTTTCTGCAGAAACACAGGTGAAATATATGGCGAACTGTGATGAAAGAAGCCTGCAAGTCCAGAAAAGAAATTACACTGCAGAGATGAGAAGAGCCCATAACAACCCATAACAATAAATAAAGTAAATCCACATAGGAAAGAACGAGGAAAAAAAAGATTAGTATTAGTGATACTAGAGATGATGATTTATTCAGAAGACAAGAAGAACTATTTTACATCTTTAAACAAAATTTGAAATAAATAGAGTTCTCCCCCAGTGACAGCACAGAAGGTTTTAGCAGACTAACCTAAGTTTATGAAGCTGAATTTCATTGATACTGAGGTGATAATAAATCTATCTTCTGAGTCATTTCTTCATTTTATAACTCCTGGCAACAGTTACTTTTCATTTCTGTATTCCAGAAGGGAAGGATCATTGAACAAGCCTTAGCTACTGCCAACAGGTCTGCTACACTGGTTCTTACTTCTACTTTTGATTTATTGAAAGGCCCCAGATACAATTAATTCCTTTTCCTCGGTAAGTCTTGTTGTTTCACCTGTCAACACCACACAGCAGCTTGATAAATAAGAAGGCTTTTGTTCACTTCCAGGTTTTCCACATGGAAATCCTTCCATCATCCTGGGACTACCTTCTACCTTGAATGTTCTGCACAAAATGCCTCCTTGCTGTACACCCACATATGGATATAAAGGTAGTACCCACAAGAATACACAAGCTGCCCAAACATTTAGTGGATCACTCCACACAGGTGGATGACATCCTTCCAGAGGGATGTCAAATGCTAGCTTCACATAAGGTTTTAACCCTTGAGACTAATGATGATACTTGGTCATCAACACTGCTTCTTCATCACTACGGCATGAATGCAAAGAGGCTGACAGAGCTGACATCAGGAGCTGCAAAATATTCCCTAGGCAGTCCACAGATAGGCTCTTGCCCACTTTAGCTGAGAGAAAGGAGGGGAATATCCTTGGATAAAATCACAATAAATTCAGAAAACACATCACTTACTTCAAAGCTCATAGATATTAACAGGTACTACAGAAAGACAGAATTGGGTTTTCAGGACCGGGAGAGCAGAAAGAAGGAGAGGCCTTTGGGAGCAGCTCTAAGGGCTTTTCTTGGATGGATTTTGTGGTGCACTCTTTCCAGCTGTTTGCTAATTAAAAGACAAATGAAAACAAAGTAATGATGCCGGAACTAAAAAAAATAAGAAGAAACACCTTGAATCATGAAAATTTCAAAGGGACAAAAAACCAAAAAGTTCCAAGATTTTGCAGACACATTTCTGAACAAGACAGACGAAACAGATGTTCTCATCCACTGATATGCTACACCATGGAGGCACTACAGTGATTTTACATGAGACAGCTGAAATCCAGCCACACATCTATGAGCCAGCTCTTTATGTTGCCCTCGGCTGGATTTTGCAGCATCTCTGTATGCCTGGAGCCAGCACTACCTGAGGCCTAGGGCAGTCTTAGAAATAAAGCCAGCCAACAATCCAAAAGCCCGTGCCACTAATATGCTTGCCACTGCACTCCTCCAAGTACATACGTCCCATGCAATTTGCCAAACACCACGTGCATTACAAACACTGTAATTGAAAAATAACAACAGAGTGTATTAGTTGCTGAATAAAATCCTCAGCACATTTATGTGTAAATTAAGTGCAGCCCTTGGGCTCGGCAATGTGCCAGCAATGCAAAGGTTGTGTGCTTGTTTCTCTTTAAGACTTGTTTTCCCTCTTTCCCTGAGAAAATAAAGTGATAATGTTTTCTGTATGGCTCCTGCAATTGGATACAATAAGACATAGCATTATGAAGGACAAAGGATAGAGAAAAAAACTAAACTATTAAAGTGGATGAATAATCAGCAAAGTGTATTTCTCTCTTTCCCACTGATTTGCTGTATAACTGTCACCAGATCACTTCAAATTATGTAGTCTACTCAAAAAATATCTGAAAGTCATGTATTTACTATCATAATGAGAAACCTGAGAGGCTCTTAAAACAAAAAGGGATTAGAGAAAAGCATTATTTCTTTCATCGCCTCTTTTTTGCCCCCTGTTTATTTTACATATTTAACAGTACTGTGTATATAGGTAGCGTGATGGATGGACCTGCCACAGCTCTTTAAGAGAATGTTTACTGGAGCTGTCAGCCTGGCTGTTTACATAGGTGCCCATTGCCATGGATATCTGCTACACACATACGTTCCTCCTAAAAGTCAGATCATCCTTCATGAATACCCTCAACAGCACAAACATTGAAAGGAGTTCAATTCTGTTTAGTTTTTTCAAGGCAAGAGTAAAAGACAACTTGGTGGTCTGCAAGAAGCTGTGCATGGAAAAGTCAAAAGAGAGTAACAAAGCTCTTTAACCTAGCTGAGAAAAGCAAACAGGTCTGATGGCTGGAAGCCAATGGCAGAAAAAGGAGAGTGCAAACATTCAACAAGGAGGATATCTTGCAGAAGCAACTGCTTGTCAGGGACAGGCCAGAATCTCCCATCATTTGACACCTTGGTACTGAGACAAGACAAAAGAACCAATTCTTCTACCCAAGTTATTGGCTTAGCTGCAGAAACTAACGTAGAATGTGATTTTGCTGAGCGACTCAGTAGCCCATGTTATAAAAGTTGCCAGCAGAAGTAGCCATACACTCATGAAACAATGAACAAGACATGGGGAAAGAAGACTGACTATGAATTATCTGCTATTCTTCCAAAAACTATCACATAGCGCTACATAAAATTACTTAGTTCTCCCCTTTCAAAATACTGCAGTAGTTTTTCAGGGGGACATACTGCATCACCTATCAATTTAGGAGAGTCTCAGTGACAAAAGATGTTGCTTATTCTCCTCAACCCTTTTCAGGAGTATGAGCTAATTGCACAAATGTGCATCTCAGACTGGGAAATCAGGAAAGGTTAGATAAGGTGAATGGCCCACTTATTTCCAGAACCTGGCCCAGGAGCGGCTATAGAGGTGGGCAGGAAGAGTGGGAGGCAGCAAAGGCAGAACATGTCCTCATCACAAGCTGCAGCAGAGGATGGAAGTGACATTACAGTAACACACTCCCAGATACTCCAAGATACCAAAGTGCAATATGCTCATTCCCACCCAAAGCCAGTTCCTTGCTAGTGCAAATGCAAGGTTTAGTGGTTAAAGTCACTATAAAAATATATAACCTTCAGGGTGACTGAAACACTAAGGGTAACATATGCACCTTCCTGACTCCAGACCACAGGATACCAGCAAACTCCCTCAATATGTCCAAGGGCCACGTCAGCTTCTGCCATGAAATGCTAGAAAAAAACCAGAGCCTCTATTTGCCTCTCCCTCCTCCAGCTTCCAAACAAAGGGGCTCAGTGCAAACCAGCTACAAAGCAGAAGCTGGTTTGTCCCCAGATTAAAATGACAGAAATGAGGCCATCAGGAATGCCGACTAACAGTGAGGTACGCAGGGCTGTTACATCCCTCAAAGGAAGAAACAGAAAAATCACTGATTCCAAAATGCTACTAATTATTCATAATCCTTTATCAAAGACTCTGTGAGTCACCTGGAAGTAAACACAACACCTTGGTTGTCACAGAGCTGTCAGCCAAAGGTCCTCATTTACATTGCCTTGTTGGGAAAAGGTAATAAATAAAAGTAGCTTGAGAAGAAAACAGTTGAATAATGAGTTTTTAATTTTTTTTTTCTGTCTAAAATACAGAGGGGGAAGAAAGAACTTACATACCTCATCTGCCTGCACCAAGATGAAGGCTTTACATCTGCCTACCCACACTCCTACTCCCCCCCCCAAGATCTGGCTGAATCCTTCCCCCACACATCGGCACACATGGGAGCCATGGAAAGATTTGTGAGTGCAAATGCAAATGCCAGAGCTAATTCAGATTCCTTGCATTGAGCAGAGATGTGATTTCTGAAGGGCACTTAGTGGAGAGCTATTGTAGGCAGGAAAAGTTTAAAAAATGTTGCAAGCCCATTATTTATCAAACCAATGAATGTAAAATCAATGACAATGTCATGATTTGTAGACAGGAATTTCACACCCAATTAAGGAAAAATATTTATGATTTCAAGAAAACTAACATTATACCTAACCCTTTTTTTTTTTTTTTTTTTTAATTTAGGTCCTTCACATAGAACAGTTCTGTGTGCATGAAAGCAGAGTGCCTACATCTTTTGGGAGATATTTTATTCATTAAAGGGTAAATTGAAAGTATAACCCAAAGGATTAAACAGTTTTAGCATAAGGAAGACATGAACCTGAGCACCAATGCCAGACCAACTCAGCACACTGGGACCCACTGAAGCCAGTGGGAATCAGAATAAACCATATATTATACTGACCCCTTTTTAAAGTCTTCTCAAGCCATGAATAACCAGGGCCAGTTCTGAATGTGGGCAGTGGTATCACATCAGCCACGAACTCAACCGGAGCATGAAGGAGACCTATTGCTCATCCCCCCCACCACTTGCAGCTGGCAGCTTTGAAAACCTGCCTCCTTGCTCTGGTGATTAAATGCTATTTCAATGCTTTCATTTAAGGCCCCCCACGGTGCAAAGTGTGCCCTCCTGTTTTTATTTTATTGCACAAATTTTGTAGGCTTTACTGCGTATTAAAACACAAACTCCACTCCTATTGAAGCAAGAAGAAAAATCTCCACTGACTTAAATGGAGATTAGATCATGGCCAGGAATGAGTCCAAAAGCAATATTAACTTTGTGAGGCTATACATACCTACAACTTCCTAACAATCTTATATCTGGTTCAAATACAAAACATATATCATAAACCACTCTTGTCAGACAATGAAAGACAGGTTACCTTCCTGTCTAGGGCTTAACTTCTGATTTTCTTTTTTTACTGATGTTTTGAATGTACTAATTTACTGTTACCTCTAAGTGCAGCTTCTGTGGTGAGTTCCCAGAGCAGTAAAAGAGAATTAGAAAGCAAATCCTCAGCAATGCTATCTCCAACAACACTGAATTAGTCTGCAAATAAACCTTTTACCATGATATTACACACAGTATCACGACCATCACAACCAGCCAGAATCGTGGCAAGGACATTCACACTGTTAATAAATGTAATATATCTGCATTCAATAGATAGGCAGGTAAACAATATATAACTGAGTTTACAACTGAGTTTACAACTCAGGCTGGACACAACATGCCACCATGTGTTTCAGAGGCAAGTTCAAGTTGCTGGCTCTTCCCAAAGGAGGGAGCACTGCTGCTGCTGTGAGCAGAACACCAGCGCACAGAGGGGCTGTAAAGCACTCCTGCTCACAGAGGAAACCACCGCCAGGCAATGGTTTAGATCAAACACCGCCACCTGGCTTGAAATCCAGCTCAGGTACTTTTGGAAACTCCCAGCTTTTAATGGCTGGAGCTGATGGTCTTTTCCAACCTTAATGATTCTGTGACTCTTCTGACCTCTGAGATGTTGGCCCAGCCAAAGTTAGGGATACTCGTGTGACTTAAATGCAAAGTGCAGTTGCAGTTGTCTTCTCTCAGGGCCATTAAATCAGGAACAGCCCATCAGCACAGCTTAAACTGGCATGACCTCGACACCAGGCTGGGGAGGGTGTCCTGCCTGAGCAGGAATCCTGGCCAGCCCTGTCTCAGGCTGCAAAACATAAAAGTAACCCAATTTACTACAGATAGAGGGGAAATTCAATAAACTAAAAGCCAAATTCAGGTCTGGCCACTGCCCTGTCAAACAAAAATAATTATTTTAAAATGCATTTTATTTTTTTAATAACCATATATGAATATATTAATATTTATGAAAGCATTAGTATTTATTATATATATACACAAGAACAATGTGATTCCAAGGGTGAATGCTGCATACTGAATTGGCAGTGCCACCCACCATAAGGACTGGTGTCCCAAGGCTGACACCAGGCTTGGGGGACTGCTGCCGCAAGGGCAAACTTCCCAGTTAAGCAGCATCTTAATGGCACTGAAACAGAGGCACATCTCAGATTAGGTGCTTGTCCTTCCAGGCTATTTATATTTTCAGTTTTTAGGAGATTTTCTTCCCTCTTTAGCTTGAAATGAATTAAATTCAATGCTGAGTTCCTTTGCCTGCTTTCTTTGAGGCCAGGGGGAAGGCTTACAGCTTCACATCAAAATGAGCTATCACTTAAATATGACATCTTCAAGGTCACTTACACATCAATTTCAGAGCAATTTTCCAAACATATTATCAAGACACTGGACCAGAGGCTTAGTCAAATAAATTCTCTATCTTCTTCCACTTATGATTTAAATGAAATAAGATGTGCCAACATTTTTACCTGACTAGGCTTTATTACCATTTTTGTGTCTTCCATCAAATCCCTCTACTTATTTTAAGAAATATCCACAATCATCTTGCTTTAATACATTTTTCTTGGGAAAAAATTTTAAAAAATCTTTTATGGATAAACAAAAATTACAGAATGGAAAACTCTGGAATGAACTGAAGCCTCTCATTTATGAATAACCTCTGTCAAAGCTTAACACACTCCATCACTGCCAGACAATGCAATAAAACTCAGCAATTAAACCAGGCTGAGAGGACTCATGAAGCCCCACTGAAGACTAAACTGCTGTCACGTTCCATTCCCTACTTGCTCCAAGTGCTTGAGAACAAAGGGGCAAACCATGATGCTGCTCTGACAAAAGGGATTTGTCACCCTGCGTGGCTTGAGCCATATTGTTCAACTTCTAGGAATCTGCTACTGGCATCCCTTTAGTGGTGGTAGATCCACCTTTCTCTTTGGTCTCAGAGGCACAGCAAAATACAGTGCCTACACACTGAACAAACTCCCTGGATGTGCACAGGCTCAACTTTTCAGCCAAATGAAACAAACAAAAAGCACAATTTTGTGGCTGTGGCAGGTGTCATGTAAAATTCAGGTACCTCAAACTTTCATAAAATCTTGCAGGAAGATCTACTGTGGGAATAAATTCTTAATGTAACCCAGAAGAACAACAGCTGATGGTATAATTTCACTCTACTGACTATGCCTAATTTTTTTCTTTTTTTTTTAAAGCACTTGTGGGTACTGCATTTCTAGCCACACATGAATTACAAACTGAGAACTCTCTTCATTATTACAGCCTCTCTGTATGTATTTTTTTCCCCCTGGATCTGATTGTCCCTACAGCAAAAGACAAGTTCTACCTTATTTTCTGAGCACTTCTGGGACTTCAAAACCCTTGCATGCCTTGTGCCCACCTCTGCAGCCTTCTCAACCAAACCAAATGTGGGAATGGTACCAGCAGAAACCCTCACCAAGGATGAAAGCTATTAAGTCTCAATAATAATCTGTTTGAATGGGGGCATTTTTTTCTCAAAAGGTCTGGCTAATGCCCAGAGTAACCCAGATTTTTCACACATCCTCTTTAGTAGATTAATAAAGAGATCAAAGTCCGACCCATGTGTCCTCTGCCTGGAGGACTGGGAAGCTATTTTAAAAAGAAGGGTTTGCTCCTGGTTATTTTAGAAATAAGATCATAAGTGCAGAAAAGCTGAAGCAGAAAGAAAAGATGGAGAAAAAAGGCAAAGGATGCTCAAAAGGATTCCGATGAAAGTCTTGGCAAGGGACTTCTGTACACGGTCCTCTTCCTTTACATGAAGATCTGCATCTTTTGTACTACCTACAGTACAAGAAATTGCTTTGGGAGCCCTTCTGCAAAATCTGTGCCAATCTGCTTCAGGTGTTTTGTACCAGTAGTGAGGGAGGTGGAGGGAAGCAGAGGCAGGTCTGCAGGGGAGCCTGGCTGCTGGGGAAGGCTGCCCTGGAGAGCAAGTAATCTTGCATACTGAGCAGTGCTGGTCCAGGATGGTTGGTCAGAGCAGACGAGGAAGTACTGGGCTATTCCAGCTAGAAAATGTCTTTTCCTTTTCAGTTATATACATTATACTGAAATCGGAGTATGTATATTTTACTGGAAAAAGAGCTATCTTCCCATTCACTCCCCTGCTCCATTCTTACTTGTTTCTCTTGGCCACAGCAAATGAACAACCCTATGAAAAATGTAACATTACCCTGGAATCTGCCTTTATCTCTCTAGCCAAACATTAACCCAGAGGAGCAGTCAAAAAGGAGAGAAAGAGCACCTTTTGTACATGGCTTAATAGCCATGCTGCCCCTGAACATGAACACAGCAGGAAAGAGGAGTGTGATACACAAAGCCAGCACAGGATCATAATTTAACCTGTCCATATTTTCTTTTCTCAGACATACCATGCATGACTCTGGAGTCTGTTTTACAAAGATGCAAAAAAAATTTGAGAAGATGAACAAAAAAAAAAGGCTCCAAAAACAGTCTGAGGAGCAGAGACAATGATTTACGGTAAGGGAGTTTAAGATTTCAATCTGCTAAGCTTATTAAAAAGAAGATGAAGAGGCAACTTGATTAGAAAAATCCATGTAAGGTTCATGGGGAAATATTACTGGAAGCAAAGGGCTCTTTAATCTAACAAAATAAGGTAGAGCAACATCTAATGATTGGAAACTGAAGCCAGGAAAAATAAAATTAGCAATCAGCTTGATACTCTTTTATTTATTTTTTTTTAAGCAGATGATTAATTCCTGGAATAATCTCAGACATCTGCAAATGAGAGCTACAAACGGTTGAGGAAGAAGCATTTCACGGCAAATGTACGCTGTGGTTTAGTTAGAGAAGGATCATTTAGTAAAGATGTATAAAAGCGATATATAATAGACAGAGATATAAAAGGGATGAGATCAAATTATCTGATTCTTTTCTGGTTTTAAGCACTGTGATCTGTGAACACTGTCCAGCTGTTTTCTTCAAGGAGCTTGGTAAAGGAGTTCACTGGGTGATGCTGGGCTGCTGCAGTGCTCCCAGCCATACCCAGCTCCACTGCCATGGTCATTTTTGCTGTCCCAACGGCTTCATTGCCAACGCCACAATGGAGAGGAAACACATTTAACCAAAAAAAGAAGCTCGCGGTGTCTTCTTGCTTCACATACGAGGGCATGAAAGAAACTGTAGAGCCTGTTCTAGAGACGTGCACCAGAAGCAGCACGAGTGCTGGATGCGACCACCGGTGAGCCCGGAGCTACGCCCACTGCTCCTGTCCGGGCAGAGCATCAGCTGGGAGGCACTGCAGGGATGGCAGACAGTGAACAGCTCAGTCTCAGATTAGAAGATGCTCTCAGACAGGGACCTTTGTGGCTTTCTGAGAACAATCAACTATCCCTTTGTTTCCCTGAGTGAAACTTCAAGTGGTAAGGGCAGTATATACATCATCAGTATTTTAGCAGAACATTTCTGTTTTGCAAAGAAGACACTTAGCATTTCACCGTGAAATGCAGAATGGACTCTCTGATACCTGAAGCCTTATCTAGATCAATTTTAAGGACTTTTCTAAGGTCCATAAAATGAAAGATTTTTCTCTATATCACATTGGTTTTGTGTACCAGGCACCAAGGTAAGCATGTCAAAAAAAAAAAAAAAAATAGGTGGGGTGACTTGTTTTGGATCAGTACTACTGCTTTAAATTGCCCAGAAGCAAAGCATTTCAGTTTTTCTTAAGTATGCTTTTAGGTGTACTCTATCCTCTCTTCTCTAAAGAGGCTGAGCAAGAGACTCACCACCTTATCCAGAGCGTGTAAAAACACCTCAAGCTGCTGCTTCTGCCCTGGGCAGAAGTTTTAGTCACTGTAGCAGAAAAAAATTCAAGAGAGTTGCCTGTTCAGCTCACCTACAGACATTGAGAAGATTACCAGCATTTCTTTTGTTTGCCTCAGAAAGGACAGGAGAGCCTTTTCCCTTGTTGAACATACACAAGACTGTCTCTGGTAGCATTTCTAAGAACAAGAATGGTTCTAACACTCCAGATCTATTTTACTAATGGGAAATTAACCTCCACAAAGCAGTCCCCATGAGACACCTTTTGCATAGATGCTGAACCTCTGCAGGGAAACCACACTAGCATCATGTTTTCACTCACAGTGTCATTCTGGATTTAACCAAGTAGGGCCACAAGCCCCTGTGGGTAGCTGCTAACTGATAGCTGAAAAGCAGATACCCACCAAATCATACCAAAAGGCACCTTCCTTAAAAGTCTGTGGTATTTGTTTTGTTGGGGTTTTTTTTAATGTTCTTATTTTGTGTGAAGATGGCATGATGCCCCCTCAACTCTCTTGAAGCTCCTTTTCTGATTTCCCAGTAACTACCCCACCAGCATACACCTTTCACCAAAAACTCCCATCAGTCTTCAAAGACTTCTCACAATTAAGCTCACTCTCTCTTAATATGGAACAAATACCACAAAGATTGCCATATGCAACCTCAGATGCTTCTAAGTGTCTTTCTAATAATAACAATAATTTCTAATAATAAATTCTTAGAGACAGCTACAAGCTTTGTATGGAAAGCACTTCACCTACAGCCCTATCTGTGACTGCAAAAAGTGAAGTAACTAGGATTCATTTCCACAATGGATTTTTTCCAAATCTCCTTGAGCAACCTCATGGTACCTCCACAGGAAAAACTGCAGATGATCATTGAGATAGTCAGAAGTTTCATTTTCTACCTTTCATACAGGAAATGGAGCTGGGGTTATAACACCAAACCTCATGCAGACCCTGCACAAGCAGACCATAATCACACTTCTGTTTCACTCTCCATAGTCTGTGCGGTAATAAATCCAAGGTTCAAGAAGTATATGGGAATAGGACAGAGCATACTGGTGGAAAGCATCAGTTTTGTAATCTTGGGGAAGCACTAGTCTTATATTTATCTTCAAAAATCTTCCACAGGTAGGATATTCTTCTTTGGACAAGGGAACAGAAGGGAGAAGAAAGCTGAGATACATAAGGGACTGTGGCAAATGAGAGCTGTACAACAAAAGCCTTGACTCTGACAACTCTATCATGATTACTGGGAACCGCGCCAGTGACTCTGTGGGTGCTTACTTTTAGCTCTGAAGAGAGAGAAGCAAATAAATGTGCTCTGGCTGCAGCACTCCAAAGTATAACCTTTCATGTAAGACATAAAGGTCAGCCCTTATCCCACTAGAGTCTTCCAAAGCCATGACACTTCCTACCAGCTTTACCTGTTCACGGTTCCAGGAGATGTTGTGGCTCTACTCACGTCACTGGGAAGCAAAGTGGGCAGCCTGGCACTAAAGGGGTGCTGAGACTTGAGCATCCACCCAGATGTTCCCTTGCTATTCAGGGCAAGGCTTAGATGCAGTCTGCACGAGTAAGTACTGCCTTCCCCAGGTGGTGTATATGGACATGCACATCAACTGCAGCAGCTCAATTTTGAAGTGTTTTATGATGAGGTGAACTAAGGTCCCTAAAGAGACAAGGAAAGTGAGTGTCCTGATAAAGCAAATAATGAAATGTTGCAGTAGCAATACACGCTGCGTGATCCCTTGAGGGAAACCACAAGCATGAGCCCTAATGAAATAACACATGGAAAATAAGGACTTTGCTGTGGACACCACACTTACGTGCTCATTATGCACCACAGCGACTTCTATCACTTTATCACACTTAATCATCATGACGAAATGTTGTATATACATATAGACACATATGATATGTATAAAAAACATATGTACATACACACTCACAAACATATATATTCCAAAAGAAAGAGGGGAAAATGAAAGGTGATTTATTTTATTTTCTGTAAATGGCCAGACATAAATGCACAGGATGCTTTCTCTGCATGAATTGCCTTGCAAATCTATTCCTGCATGCAGTTAAATCTATCACTGTAAGCTTTCATAAACAGTTAGCATTTTAATCTGATTTGTGAGTAATTCAGCTTTTAAAAATATACTTGTATTTTATGCTTTAAGTTCTTAAACATTTAGTAATACCAGTGTGGGCTTTGCCTAAGCTAATTGATAGGCTGCACTTACGAAAAGTCTATTTGTCTATTTACACACCATTCTGAAATGGAGATTATATTTTCGCTGTTTGAAATGCATCAGTTTGGGCAAATCATAAAATAGAACGCAATCATTTATTTATAATACAACTTTGCTGACTGTGAAAGCAATAAACCCTATCAAACAAAACTCAGGAAATTATTCCTGATCCAAGAGCGGAAGCATGGCTCCTTCTAATTGAGTTTCCTTTACTCTTATCTTCTCAAGATCCCTTAGATTGTTTTCCAATTTTCATTTCCATTTCTTCCATTAAATGCTTCTAACCCATGACCTGCATTTACTGCCATCCATTCATCTTCCATTCTTAATTGAGATGCAACATGTCCACTTCTCCAGTGCTGAGCACTAGAACTCTGACAGCACACTTGATAGGTACTGGCTTCTTCAGGAAAGCTTACTTGGTAAAGTGCAGTTTAAGACTTGATTTTTGAACAGGTAAGCCTGTTCCATTAAACTTGAGTTTCCCTTATAAACATACTACAGCGAGGACCAAAACCCCAATAAAAATAATAATATATTTGGTTTTATTTGCTTTTACTGCTACAGGATGGAATTATATTTGTCTTGACTCTGGGAGGGTACAGGGTAACAAGGCCAGTGGGAAGAAAATATATAAAGCAGCTTTCAGCAGTCAGTCAGCTTTTTACTTTCAGTTTTAAAAGCTTAAATGTCTTAAATGATGGTTTGCAATCAAACTCTCTCCCTCAAGGCCCAGTGTACAGGAATTTTTGAAGGATGGCATTCTTTAGAAAATAGTTAGACTTTATACAACATTACTTCAGGAGCTCTTGACAAACATTAATAAACTACCAGTAGCGAGGTGCTTCTGCACCTATTTAACGGAGGGGTAAGCCCAGCATCAGTCAGAAATACAACAGAAGGGAAAGAGTAAAGCTCCAGCAACCAAGCAGTCATCATAATCTCACAAAGCAGTGCTAAGCTAAAGCAGGAGAGAACCAAACAGCCATATCTTAGCCTCTTGGAGCAGTAAAGTAAAATTAATACAGCACCCCAGGCTACTATTAAATTGTAAAATGTAAGAAAACATACTGTGGTCAGCCATTCAACCTCTCAAAATAAATAGATGAATCACTTCATACTTATTCTAAACGATTAAACGTTTGCACCAGTGATACCAAGTAGAACACAAATTCACTGAGATCCTGAAGGCGAACAGGAGGAAAATTTGTCATCCAAAACCATCATACCAGGGACTAGGCTGGAAAGATCCATAGCCAAAATGGCTGAGTAGAGCACACTCCTACTTCATACTCCAGGGATGCCAACTGCCAGTGGTGCTGACATACCCAGATGTCTTTAATTCCAGGTCAACGCTTGGTACTGACAGACTGATACTGGTGCCAGTCAGTCTGGCCAGGAGCAGGCCAGGAGCAGGCTAACTGGACAGCACTAGGCTGGCAGTACCCAAAGGCTGCACAGCAGCAGCACAGCCACACTGCTGTGTGAGTGAGTACCAGGCATCTCCCCAAACACTCTCAGGGTCAGTCCAAGGTTGAAAAAGGTATCTAATGAGGTTGCAGCATTTCTAGGAATGTCTAGAGGCAGCCGGGGGCAAGAAATAGGGGCTCCTCTTACTTTTTGCAAGGTGACAGACAAACCTCTCTTCTCTATTCTGCAGTAGAGTCCCCAGAAAGAAGCAAGCAGTATTTTTCTCTGTACAGGTGCCATTTCCATACAGAACAACAATCAGGTATCTATTTGGCTCCCAGCCGAGTAGAATATTGAACATTATATTATAACCATTTATAAGATACACAGTATGCTGGAATTACTGCCGCTGTCTCCTTGTATCTGGATGTGTGATGGCCACAATGAATCTTACCTCAAGACTATGTCACCCACTGCCTGTATGCCCAAAGTTACCCTCAAAAGCTCATGCCTGAATAGCTGCCGTCACAGGAACAAGCTGGCTGAAAGGATCTCTCTTAAACTGAACTTTTAACTGGAACTGTGACCATGCCACTGAAAGGCAGCACAGACTTTCCTTTAATCTCAGTTTGTAAGGCAAGAGGAACTGTGGTATCAAGGTTTCTGACCCTGAACTCTGCCAGAGAAGATCCTGGGAGTCACGAAAGCATTACTCTGGCTGGTCAGGAAGTTTTAAGCAATGCACTGGGGCAAGCAAACCAAGCTCTGAAGGAATGTTCCTTGCAAGGGACTTGAAGGCCCAACCTGGATGTAAAGCAGAGGCTGAGAATGAGGAGAGACTGGGGATGTTCACTGCAGAAGACACCACTTTGAGGATGGAATGAGAGAGGAAGCAGCAATGGCATTGCAACAACATTGGCATTCCCAGCATCACTATCAAACAAGCATCTGGTGCCACCTAATTAAAACACCAGTTCCAGGACTTGATATCCAGCATCATGAATCAAATGAAACATCTGCTAATTCTTACAACAGTCAGACAAAACAAGCTTAAGAAAGGCAAAACAAACATGCACACACATTACTAACTTTGGCACTGACAGCCCGGCTGAACATAAGAACCATATAAAATTCCCACATTATTAACCAGTGCATCTTCAGTTTAACTGACTGACTGTGCAAATTTACTACAACACATGTTCAGCTGCTCAGTGGGCAAAACTGGATCAAGTCTTACCAAAGTGGGCAAACGCCTCACTGCACAGCATTGCTCCATGGAGGGGAAGCCTCCCTCAAGCGCATGCAGTCTAATGGTGCAGGCTATTAACTCAGGTGATTAAAGGACTGGGGACTGCAGAAATCTCAGTACATGAATGGCCTATTATAGCACAGTGCAGGGAGTGTTTTCCCCAGTGACGAACAGATGCTTTGTTTTTATTTCTGCTATAAATAATTCCGGGGGTTTTTAATAGGTATACATAATCAGGCATTTACATGGTTTCCAGCAGAGAAGCAATATTAAGCTACTACGTTACAACCATTCATATACTGACTACAATGCTGAAATTACTTTTTATTGTCATTATTATCCAACAATCTCTACAATATGTGTTGTTACCGCAGCAGTAAAATTATTGGATTCTGAGAATTTCTGGAAGTCTGTAAGTAACACCATGGAGGTGAACCCTTAGCAAAATCAAGTATTTAAGAAGAACTTCAGATGGTCCAATTTTCTGAACACTGTGGGCTCCTGAAAACAGAGCAGGGACACAGTTCATGGAGTCAGTTCTGTCATCTTTTATACTATTTTTTACACCAGCAACATTTCATGTACATGGTTTAACCCTACCAGTGAATGTAACCTACACTTGTGATGACATTTCTTGAAGTGCTCCACTTCAACACTATAATAAATCTCATTAGAAATTTTGTTTATCTTTGCTTTCCCTCTTGCACAAACTCATTGTCCATCTTGCTTGGAACGTATCTTTTTTCCTAATTCTCTACTGTAAGACTTTGTACACAAAGGCATCTGGAAGTGCTGCTGAATGAAAATCCTACAGTAACCCTTAATGACCTATTTATTCTCAGTCAAAGGGAAAGAGTCTTCTCCACACACCCCCATGATGAAAGAAATAGGAATTTCATGAAGGGATAATACACAAGCTGATTGCAGCAACTTGCAAATGAACTAGCAGGGGTGTCTGGGAATAGACAGCAATTTTCATTCCACCAGAATGGAAATATCTGTGTTAAAGGGTATTACTTCTGATCAGCCAGCATGGAGGAGGAAGCTGGTGCAATAAAAACCATGAAATTTCTAAGTAATTGGGACCAGGAAGAGAGAAGGAAAGCAACTGAGGCTGCAGCTTTGCTAAATGCTAAGATGAGGGGGATAGGGAGAAGATGCAGCTGCCAAGGCAGTCACTGAACAACGCACTTCAGAGTAAAGAGACACCAGCCATTCTTCGAAGTAATTGTAGCTGCCAAGAGCTATTGAGAAAAGAGTGAATTGAAGGGGATAGAGGGGTCAACTGCAGTGAATATGAGAACAAGTCAAGGCCAAGGACAGGCGAGATGCTCTGGGATTTGGCCAGGAAGTGATAATTTGTGGGTTTAGTCAACAGCAATCTCAGTGGAGTAGAGAGGGCAAAAACTCTAAGAGAGCTGGCACTGGGAAGATGAAGGCAGCCAGAACACAAGAGGAATAAGGAGCTTGGGTAGGAGAGAAAAGGCGAAAGGGCGCCTGGCAGGAGCAGATACGCTTGGAGAATTGTGGGGTTTTCCCTGTGCATGGACACAAAGGCAGAATTAAAAGCTGAAGGGATGCCAAGAAAGAAAATAGGGTTAAGTGAGGTGGCACAAAGAACGGTGAATAAAGGCCACTAGGGATTGAAGAAAGAGCAAGTCAAGAGCAGGAAGAACGAGGCTGTCCACCATGGCTCTCACATGAAAGAGCTAAAAAAAAGGATTGCTATCCCAAAGTACCAGCGGTCGCAGCTCCTTGGTCATGAGGAAGTACCCTCCCACTGCTTCTTCCTCAGCTGGTACTCTGAGGCTCCTGTGTGGCTGTAGTTTGGGAAAAGGGGTACCAGAATCTCTCAAAGAGAAATGGCATCATTTCTCATCTTCTGTTTTAAAATATAAACTAGATTCATACAGTATCTGGGTTAAACAAGGTACAGTATATTCTTATCTCCCTATTCCTTCTAGTTTAAGCTCTGTCAGGCTATGAGAAGCAATGACTTCAATTCACTTCCATCTGCACTTACTGCACTCACAGAGGCGTAACACGCACCAGTCCTGAGAAATCTATTTACCTCATTCTCCATTAAGACCACAGCAATAACCTCTAAGCAAATGTTGCATGAAATCACAACGCCATTCACATCAATGCTGAATCTCTCACGCCTCTGAAAAAAATCCAGATCTCACCCTCTAGTTTTAAAAGTCTCCTGTAAGGACAGCTATAAGACTTCTCCACTGGTCATATCATCATATATGTGTCAACCAGATCCCCGTTTTCAGTGGACATATTTATTAGCAACCTTGGGATACAATTTCTTATGCTATTTACAAAATAGAAAAATAAGTCCTGACAGTTTATATGGGAAAAAGAGTGTTACGATTAGACAAGGACAACACCATTACAACCACAACTGCAACAAAGCTGCACTTACTGACCCCAGCAACAAAGGAAGAGTTGGAGGGAAATTCTGTGTAATATTTTATATCCAGAACTAATTAAAGATCTCATTCCCCAAACAGCCAGACAGCAAACATAAGAAGTGCCTCCAGATGAAGGATTCCTATTTTGATGGTTACTGTAATGAGCACATTCCCAAAGGAAAGAGCCAATAAAAAGCATCTCCTGTCTGGAGGATGCTGAATGAAAGTTGGACTTTCCTTAATTTTACTGCAATTCCTTATTGCATTGTATCAGTCTCCACCAAAGGTCTCAGTTCAATTTTTCTGTAATGAATTTGGAGACTCAAAAGAAAAATTCCAGCCCATCTCAACCAGCTAAATTTCTCTCCTTGACTTAGAGCTGACAATAACTACGAGTAAAACACCATTTTTACATCACTCTGTGAAGTTTTAATTAAAATTTATTAACTTGAGAGAAATGATCTCCTTATCACCAACGGACATTTAGAACAAAAATGCCTTTTATTGTGTTATTAAAGTGTTTCCGACAGGACCATCACTACAGCACACTGTAGCTGAGCTACCTAGTGGCAAATTAGACTGATCTTTTTCCTGCCCCGCCTTTCTGTTCATATGAAGTGTGCCTCAGACAAAAAAAAAAAATAAAAGACCACATGACTGCTTTCTGCAAAATTTTCTACCTACCCTGATAAAAAACACCTATGCACCTTGCCCACTTCTTGTAATTAAAAAAAAGCAGTAACAGAGGCCAGGCTGTGATGCATCAAGCCCTGGATCATGTGTGCTTTGAAAGGATCTTTGGAGTCATTTATAGAAATGATAGGTGCAGCTAAGATGGTCAGAGACAGAGCATATAAAAGCAAAAACACAAAAAAAAACTTTTAGAAAAGGAGAATATTTAAAATTCCAGTGAGTATTATGACAGGGGGTTAGGCAATAAGGAATGACAAAGGGAGTTGGAAAAGTAAGCTGTAAACCAGGAGAAGACCAGACTCCAAAATCCAAACAGGAAGAGATTAACATGGTGGGTAGATTAGCAAAATGCTGCTTGAGATGAGGGATGAAGGGAAGACTTATTAGTGACATGACTAGTACCTTCAGTGACAAGGAAGACACAGAAGAAACTAAGAAAATCCCTCACCTGACTTGAAGGGATGTGTTAGATATGTGATTACAAATGAAACTCAACCCAGTATAAGAGTAGTGAAGTAAAGTATGTCACCAGAGCAGGAATCAGACAGGAAAGAGAGACATGATGGGAAAGGAGGAGAAAAAAATAACAGCTATCCCAAGTTAAATGTCAGAAGACAGCTGTGGGACCAAAGGTTGGTCAGCCAGAAGAGGCAGTATATGACATAGCTAAAAGTATGATTAAAACAGAATCAGCAGTGCTCTCAGCACTGTAATTTTTAAAATACAATTTTACATGTGGGGTTCCTTCATAATGTCTCTCTTGCACTGGATGGAGAGGAATGAGGACCACAGACAGAAATATAATCATCATGACCACTTACATGTTTTGGGTTTTTTTTAAGGAGTAAAATTGAAAAAAAAACCCAAAGAGGTAGATTTGTCAGAGAGACAAGAAGGTTTTTCTCTTTGGGGGTGAAGAGATGCTAAGTACTGGGTAAAGCACAGATAAGCACAAAAAAGGAGAGGTTTCCTAAAGGGGGAAGGCTCACTGGGCTGAAGTGGTTAAGATTATCAAGAAAAGCAGAGCCAGGAATCAGATTGCTTCTGTGAGAGAGAGAGAGAACACTCAAGGTGAGAGACAATACACTGGAATAGGTATTTACTGTGGCAGACTGAGTGGAGGGGGATCATTTACGAGAGCTTTGAAAAACAGTATAAACACAGCAAGCAATTACACCACAATAAATAAACCAGCAGCACACGTGCAAATGAGGCATCTAACAGAGTGTGCACAGCAGATACAGCAATTGCCAGAAGAGTTGGTACTAGAGGAGCCCCGAGGGTGCAACAGGGATGCTGTCCCCAGCATAGGCAGAATGAAGCAAATGCTGCCCTGTACAGCCCTTCCTCTGCTAATCTGCTGCATACAGATAAAAATGTCGAATGCCTAAATTGGGAACAAAAAAGGATGTTTTCAATTCTCTCTCTTACTGCCTTGAAGATATCCTGCAAAATTATCCAAACACAGAGTTAGTTCAAGTTGGTGATGATAAAAATCAATCCACTTCGGTTTAATGGGATTTAGCAATTAGTCACATCCTGGTTCCAGTAATTTTGCATGGTTTTCTAACCATCTCTCAAACATTATTGCAGAAGCACAAATATCTGCAATATCATAAACCTACCTCCTGCAATGTGGTCCTTGTCTCATTCTTTATAGCTAGAACAGACTCAAGATGACCCGCGTCCTATACATGGATTCCTGCCTATGTATATGCTACCAGTCACAGTAAAACATCTCTTGAGTTCGGTCTCATGGAATAGGGTTATTTTCATACATAATCTAATATTACCGGATCTTAACTCACATTTTCAGCTGGACTCAAAGTCCCCACAACACTTCTGGCAATCTCATCACCTGCTGTGGCTGGTAGCACTGCACAACTCACCATTCCCAGGCCTCACCTCTTCCACCAAGAGCACACTTCTTGCCTGGATAGGGTAAAAGTTGATAAAAACAACCATCCTCTTTCAGTAAAACCTAGGCATAAACCCATAGCAACATGACCAAAAAACCTGCCATCTGTATCTCTATCTCGAGTTCAGGAGGTCTCAGGTCAGGGCTGAAGTTGAGGATGATCTCAGGCACTCTAGACAAAATTTCTCAGTGAGAAGACGAAGTTCAGAGAATTATTAATTATTAAAAATACTTATTTTATTCAGAATACATAATTTTAATCCTTTTTGGCATAGCTAATCATGGAATGCAAACTGAAAGCGTTCTTAACTTCATGGCTTCCCTGGAAGTTGCTACAAAAGTCTGAAAACCTCCTTTACTTCCCTACTCATTTACGTCTCTTCTTTATGCACTGGCTCTTGCTTTGGCTGCTTAGTGTCTGGGAGATAAAACAGGATAAGTTCATGCCTATCTGAAAAGAAACCACGTTGGACTGAAGAGGTTTTAGTCAAAGTGACAAAAATCCCTCAACCCCTCATTGTCCCTCTACAAGCCCTGGCAGAACTGCAGCTGTCGGGTTAAGCTGAAGCTTTTGGCAAACGCTCGCCTGTTGGAGCCAGGTGCTCACCATTCCCCCCTCACCACCTGCCCCCCAGCAGCATCTCCTCCTAAGGACCTGCCATCTATACATGCACAAAGCACCTACCCACACAGCATTTCTGGGACTCCCACATTTCATGCTGCACTGCAAGGTGTCTCTAGAAATCCGGTTGCCTAAATTAACAGTGCAAATGAGTGCTTGACATAAACAGGACATGTTCTACCTACGTTTTGCCAATTTGTGATGAGGCTGGTGAGAGGAACGTACCTTCTCTAATGTGGAGCTTATATGCAGCTTCACTGACTGAGCTAGATAAAAGCCTCTGTCTTCTTTACTCACAACCATCACCACTTTGTCAAACTGCCTGTCTCAACTGAAAACCATCCTTCTATTGATTGGCACTGAGATGGGGTTTAAGGCTGGAAGGAGGATAAGCACCTCCCCACCTTAAGCTCAGTGATTTTGACAAAGAAATGTGCTTGGACAGCTACAAGTCTCCTTGTACAAAGTTGGGTTTCAGAATAAAATAACCCAGTAAAGGCTTTTCACTGACAGTCACAAATAATTCCAGCAACACATTTATAAAGTGTCTAAAAGATGTTTTAACCTGTCTTGAAGGACCTGTATGACATCTTCGGCTATCATGAGAAGGAGAAGGAATAACAACATAGTTACAAGCATGAGGGTTACTCTAGGAAACTGGAATCATAGGCAGTCTAAAAAGACATATAGGAAAAAGCAGAAAAACAAAAAAACTCACAGCTAGGGGAGCCTGTCATGATGAGTCCCCAAAGCAGAGGCCACAGCAATAGGCTTCTCCAACCCAGGAGTGGGTGCTACTCATCGTCCCTAGGACAGAGAAATCCCACAAGAAACGAGGTGCTCATGTCCCCACATTGGTCACATGTAGCTGTCAAGAAGTGACCACAGCATTAAACTTTTCTAACCTGAATACAGCTGGGGAGAGCCATGCTATGGAGTGAACTAAAAATGAGCCAGGCAGTCCTAAAAATAGTACTTTTAACTTTTCATTTATCGACCCCTCAGCTCCTCCAGCTCTAAAAACCTCTCACAGTGTTGTCTTTGTCCCTCCAAAATACATGTTTCCATGCTGACCACTAAGGTACCACAGCCACCAAGCCACACTGAGCCTGGAACAGAAAACACAATCATTCAAATCACAAGCACACAGAGAGCCTGCACCCAGGCTTATCATCATTACTTAATCACATGCTAAACAAGCTAAGACTTAACAGTTAACACAAGAAAAAAGTTGGCTTTCCATTAAAAGCAATTATAATTAATTCCTAAGAAATGTATTTCTGGATGCCAAATCAGATGGAGGAATCAACTGGGGGATAGATACGCTCCTCCCATAGCTTCACTCGAAATTCTAATTAAGAACAGAAATACAAAAGTGGTTGTGGTGGAAAGGTTAATAGAAGAGGAGGGATTCTCTAGAGACACCATGGCAGATACTCAGTCTCTCTTTTTGGCTCTTCTACACTTTTCCCTTAATAGACAGTCCCTAGAGATGCAGATATGCAAACACACACAAGCATACTCTACCACACAGATGTTTTAGCAAAAATAAGATGACCACAAAATCATGTGCTGTGCCACACTAGAGATCTTGTGGACAATGTGGCTTTGAAATCACGGGCTCTGCTGTAGTCAAAAATCAGCTGCGTCAGAAAAGTTGAGCTGCTGAGGAAAGGAAGGAGAGAAAAGAGAGATCCGTAACTCTGAGGATGCTGAGTGTGCAACCTACTCCCTGAACAACAGCGGCACTGAACAATTACAGCTCAGACAATAGGAAGACGGTGTGCAGTTCAGAAGAGCAAAGAATACTTTTCAGCTAAAAAGCCCCTTTCTTTTCCACAGATTCTGCTTAAATATTCATAAGATAAAGAGAACCCACACAGAAGAAAAAGCTTTCTTGATGAAGCCTTCCCCAGACTGGGAGCAAAAATAAGAGGTAAGTGTTTCCAGCAATGTTTTTCAAAGCTAATGAAATAGCTCCCAACAAGCATGCAGAAAGAAAGCTTTGAGATATGAGAGAGGAGAAGACTTTCCTGACCTCCCTAGATATGTTATCCTCATAAAAACCTTCAAGACTGAGCAGGGTGTCCTCAGTTTGCAGTTCCTGACTAGGTTTGCAATAAACCTGACTGCAATACCTCTGAGCCATGAACTACCCCTTGTATTTGAACTGGACTTATTCCAAATATCGAGAAAAACACTTTCAATATCACTGCCGTGAAAATCTGGAATTGCTCGCCATGAGTAAAAACAGCCTGATTAAAGCCAGACATTTTTGAGGACAACAAAAAGAAGTTTGGGGGAAAACTACCAGAAAGAGGGTTTTTTCCTTAATTTTTTGTTTTTCAACCACTTCTCCCGTTCCTCATTGATGCAGAAGACAGAGAGGAACTAAAGCCAAATCGACCTCTATTGCCATCTCCCAAATCCTTGTGCATATGCTGCACAGCCGGTAATTCTGAGGGAAGATAAAGCTTACAAAGACCTAGGAAACATTGTTCTGTGAGAAAGAATCATAGGACAAAGGTATTTTTTAAACTTCCACTTAAGATATTTTCCTCTGATGAAGAACATACATGAAAAATCACACCACCACAGTCACTCAGACTCACCAATGAATGGTGTAGTGGTCACCTACCAGCTTAAATTAGTTTTGCAAAAAAACACCCTTGTTTAATGTTCTTCTTTTGATGACTCAAATGGCATTCATCTGGAAATAAAGCAGCATGGAAGCCCCACTGCCTGAGATTTCCGTAAATATTTAGGCTGTTTAACCAAAGTATTGTGCATAAAGATATCTTAAGGATTATTCTATACTTGTCATCTTATCAGAAGAAATGCTTTCCTTCCTATTATTTATCTTACATAAAATAAGCCACAGTGCTGGGTTGTTTTTTGCTATTTTAAGATTAATTTATTGGAAATTCTCTTTCGGCATTAAGATTCATTCAAGACCACTAAAACCGATAAACTGTTGTTATTGGCCTCAATCCACGCTACCTTTTAAATATTTGGATTTTCGTTCTAGGGCTCTGATGAAAGATTCATTTCAAGTAGCTAAAGTAATCTTTACTTTCTACTCTCTCTCCTACACACCACATTTTTCCCGTATAATCCATTTTTTGCTTTCAGTTATAAATACATAGTTCTGTCTACCTGGCACTTCAGATAACAGAGGTCCCCACATAGCACAGTCTGTCCAGACCATGTTTAATGTCAATCACGAGGACCTGCTCTCTTACTGATGCTGGTCATCTCACCCTTGGTGTGAAGCCAGAGTGATGAAGTATTTCCATATTCAAAGCAGAAAGACAGAAGTCACAATTCCATCAGGTTTCCACACCTCAGTTGAACACCACAAATAAAACATTACTAACCTAGCAGTTTGGGGATCAAACCCAGTAAAATCTGACATCCAGAAGAAATGGATAAATTTTACACAAATTGAGGTTATTTCATGCTTTACTTCTACTATTTCAACTAACAGAAACAGGTAAGCCAAACGATAAATAGGGAATTGGCTGCCACAGAAAGCGATGAAACCAAGTGGAAGGGTTTTGTAAAACTACATTTTCAATATATGACTCTTTTATTCATTTTAAATTAAAAAGCTTATTGCTCTGGAGAATTTCTGATGCCATGGCAAATAATAATCTGCAAACAAAAAGTCTGCCCAACTTGCAATGCACACACACTTGTATACAGGAACCAACATAGCATCACACTGAGAGTTTTAACTTCACTGGGTGTATATTCACTGGGTGAATTAAAGCCCACACAGGTACATAAAAAACACCACACAGGCACTAAACCTAAACTAATATTTAGTATTCTGTGATGTAGGGCAACAAAAACCAGGTCACAAATGTAGAAACTTCCTAATGCAATATTTATACCAATCAACTTTATTTCTTATGACACCTTCCAAGATGTAAAATGCTTTAGAGGGTTAAATAATAAATGAGAGGAGAGAAATGAGATGAAGAACATTGTAAGGACTTAAATTTACATCGTCTGATGAAATATAAACCAACAGGAACTCATTGAGGGAGGAAAATACAAAGAGGCTGGCCCAGATAGGAAAAACTGCAGAGGCCCTTTAGTGTTAATAGAGCCTATTCCTTTGTTTTTATCTTGAATCTTATTTTCATTCTAGGATAATACAGTATTCAGAGGCCAGCTAAGGGGTAAGAGCTTTGTCAAAGGACAGCATTTACTAAGATATTATCAAATACTCTCCTATTCATATTCTGTGGTGTTTTCAAATCTTCAATCAAATTTTGTGCTTTTTAAGGAAGCTTTGCAGCTGGCAGGTTGTTTGTTCATAGTCAGTGCACACAATGGAGAACAAAGGCACACAGGCACCACCTGAACTTAATGGAGAATGGTGGCCCAGATACATCTCTTATAGCTATCATCATAATTTATTATTATAGAATTGGTGTTATGTTATTGATTGTATTACTTTATTTAGCATTATGTAATTGCTTCTACTGTTATATCATTGATTGCCGCCTGTGCCCTCAGGATCACACGCTCCAGAGATGCCAAAATATCACCTCCACAGTCTCCATTTCACTGACAATCAAATTCAAAAAAACACTGTCACCAGATCCAGTGAATTACTGTGCTACAAATATCACAGAATACCAAGTTTCCTACCTGTGACCACATTAAGACTTCGCAGTGATGCCACAACAGGCTGGTTACACCACTCCTGCTGTGCTACTACACACAGCACTCACAAGGTGACACTGCATAAATAACAAGTATTTTCTTAACTAGGTCTTTCAATTATTTAGAGATACTTGGTGAATGCATTGCTAACAGCTGTTTTATAACAGATTTCATGGTACCACACACCTGGTGCTAATGCTTCAGCATGTCTAAATGGTTTTCTAAAGATTACACAACCAAACATCGTAAGATAAAATCACTGTAATTGGAGCCCTCATCAAAGAAGAAATTACCGTTACACTTTACAAACCCAACACATGACTTTCCAAGGCTGAGCAAAAGGTAAATGCTATGACGGCCACAGACCTAAAAGATCTCTCCTAACTTTACCTCAAATATAATAATCCCACTTCCTGCTGTGATTCTGTAACAGGCTTACAAGGTCTACCTGATAATATGAAACATAAAATCCATCTCTGATGCACCTACTTGATTTTAAGCTAAATAAATAGTCTTGCTTAATATCCAAAGCAGAGTAGTATTTCAAATACTCTGTCACAGACTCCTTTTGCTTTTCTGGAGGCAACTCTAACACTCAAAATTTATTAGTGACCTCAGAGTCATACCTTAAAAACGGATTTTCTCAGCACTGGTACTATGCTGAAAGCAATTATTCTGATCCCTAAATACTATATAAATAAGTTAATATTTTTTAGATGCTGAATATCGAATTGATGCCAGATAACTGTTAGTATCACACAGGTGTTTTCAATAAAACAAGCTGGATAAAAGTAATGCAACAAAAACTTGCTGAATCTGGTGATGGCTTTAGGGAATTAGCTATTAAAACAACACACAGGAATTGCACATTTATCTCCAGGTTTATAATTGACCAGGAAATCCACGAACAGGAAGACCATTTTTAACTGTTACTTTTTTCATGCATTTGAATGCTGCAGGATTATTGTGACTGCAGAGAAATGGTGTCTCTGCAGGCGTCTAGGTGTGCAAATATCCATAATGTGAGAAATCTTAGGTTTACTGAAATTAATATCAATCTTGCCACTAACTTCAACGGGGATTCTGAACACAAATAGATGAGATCACATTAGATCACAGCAGATCAAAGACTACACTAAGCTGAATAAAACAGAAAGGAGATAATTGATGGGCAAAGCCATGGACACACAGACACGTGGGCAGCTTCTCCTGAGCTCTGAAATCCCACAGGGTCAGCTGGGAAGTCACCATTATCCACAATTAAGTCCTAGGAAAAAGATCACGATATTGGCCCAAAAGTAGCCTCCTCCCTCCTCGCAAGGTTTATTTCACAGGGCACCTGCGGAGTGAAGCAGCCACCTCGGTGCAGACCTTTCCACCACTACCACCAAGATTAAACACAGAGTCTGAAGTTGGTGTGAGTGAAACTGAATAGCCACTGGCTCCTTGGAGCAATGCAGTAACACTGACTGAGTTAAAAGAAAAGTTATTCTGATTAACTCCCCTCTGTTGTCTTCTCTCTGGGGAGTTGTGTGCCCACTCCAAAAGGCTGGAAATACACTGTTTTTATTAAATCACATCCAATTACAATGGTATTCATTAAAACCAGTAACTGCAACTGGTAAGAATCCCCCTGTGCTTGTTTCTAGGTATTTAAATTAAGTTAAATGCACAATAAACTTTGCATTGTTTCAATTTACATGACCCCTGAGTCGTTAGACATCCCGTAGGCAAAATTCACAGACTTCTATTAAACATGAACACATGGTGGACTCGGCATCCTGTGCTGTTTCTGCTCTTACTGAAGGGTTATGAAGTGCCTTGCTGCTGCTAAATCCACTAAAGCTGCCTTACACCAAGCCAAAATCCTCTTCATCCCAAGGAAAGGTGCTTTATTTCCAGCAGCAGCTCCGGTGAAACAATGACAGTCCCACCAGTGAGACATTTGTCTCCTCTAGGACATGCCAGGCTCTGGATATACCACTGGACCTGCATTTTACATAGCAGACATGCCAATGTTCTGGTTTCTGAGCCGCTACACATTTCACAGACCTCAGAATCCACCATGGACGTGGATTTGCACAGGCCCAGTAACATGAGAAAGTCTCCTTACAGAAAGATATTCTTTCTGAAGGAGGTGCTTCCCATGGCTTTTTTCCAGTACTGTCTTACTGAAGGCTCTCCGAGTGGTACCCAGGCTCCCTCACCCACCCAACAAACTGCTCGTATTCAAGGAGAGATTCCTCGCCTTCACTTGGCAACCACTCTCAGTCCTGTGTGAGCCACCGCTTTGCATCAGCTTTCCCTGTATTTGCATTCAACATAGCAGCAAATCACTGAATTTCTCTGGCCAATTCTTGATGTAGCTCTTCTTCCTGACCTTCTATTTTCTAATCTCATTGCAGAGTTCAAGTCAATATCACATTCAGACAAATACCTATTTTCATTCCATTCCCTTGGTAATGCTGTCTATAACATTTTTCTCATCTTCAGAGTATCCCACAGTCACTTTTTCAATGTTCTACACATCTTTCACAGCAGAAGTGCCACTTAGTTTCCCTGAACTAGTTTGAGTCCTGCACTGAAAGCAAAGACTATGCTACACATAGTGTAGCACATCTTCCCTGTACAACAGACAATTCAGACAGCATTTTCTGAGAACTCACAAATAGGGTCATTTGTCATTTTGTGAAAAAATGTGAAAATGCATTGGTAGTAACCTTACTCAGGCACTACCCTTAACCGTATCTTCATCCCTCAGGCACAACTTAAGAGGAAAACATAATTTAAAAGAGCAACTTGATCTGTTTCAGGATTTTAAAAAGAATAAATATCCATGCACAATAATTATATAGCTATTACATGACCTCAGTACAGAACAAAGTCAAGATTCTTTGGGTGAAGTGACTGTGCACTTCCATTCCTGAACATCTTTGATTTATTTTAAGGTTAACCTTAATTCTAGATACGTTGCATCTATTAGGTTTATTTTAGAATATTTGCAATATTCCTGTAATGAGCCTAGCCCTAAATTGCTTTCAGACACTCACAAACCTTATCTACATTTTAATAAGTCTAATTTTGTAATATGTTTTAAATTATCCCTTTGCAGAACACAAAGGAATTTCAAGTCTATTCTGACTCTGTGAGTCCTAGAAAGCTTATAGTAGAAGCTGAAACATTGTTCAATGTGCCTGTTCATGTCTATTTTGCTTTGCTAAGTCTCCACCTCACTTCACTAGCTTAAGAGCATCTAACCAAACTAATTTCTTCTGCTGAAAACTCTACTGTTCCTGCTTACACCATCTGCTTCCTATGCAGCTTTCCCTCTCCTACTAATACATAATACCTTGCAAAAAAACGTATTCTACTTCCAGCAACTGAACTGAACACCACAATATCTGTGCAATACACTGGTAACAAAAGAACAGCACTATTTATTCAGTCATCTACATGATCAGCTGGAGTACCTGGATTCGTCACTAATGGGCTCTCCCCAAGCGCTGATTAAGTCACATAGTGCTTATCTTCTGAAAGCAGGCATTACGTGGCAAAACTCAAGGAAAAAAAAATAACATTCTTAACCCATATCACAAGAATTTTAAAATGTCCTTGCCATGAATCACTACACTCCTTTCAACAAACTTCATGTGGCAGCAAGACAAATCAGCAAAACCAGAGCCTGTATCAATATTAAAAATAAAAGACTATGGGAAATTTCCCTGAAGAAATCTGGTGCAAAGACATAAAAATCAGATTCTACTTATCAATTTTGACATTTTTTCTCCAGACAAATAGTATCATAACCATGAACTGCGTGTCACAGATGTGGGTTATCCATATCTAAAACAGAAAATGGCACACAATAATAGCTTTTAAGGTAAAAAGGAATCACAAATCATCTGACCTCCCATATAACAGATATCATCATTTCACTGATCTGAACCTTGAGTGGACTTCAAAGTCTGCACTGTGCTGCTTATCTATTTCCTTAAGGCTTATTTTCCTGACAACATGGGGAGATGGGCAGCAGGTTTTTGAAGTGGTGGCTCAACATTCAACTGCAAACCTCCCTCTCTGGTGTCTTTCTCTTCTTTCTGTGCTGCACTGAAGAGTCTCAGAGCACCTGGCACTGTCTCTGCATGAAGGCATCTATCAGGCCAATCAATATTTCATCTGTGTAGATAAACTAAGCAGAAAACATTCTACAATTGTAAGACTTCTCACTGAAAAACAGTTTCCGTTACTCCATGACTCCAGTCATTTTTCTGTTTCCTTACCAGATTTTCTGACTCAGGAGGGGGCAGATATATGCCCTCCTAGTCTTTGTGGACCATGGAAGAAGTCACTGAATTCTCTTTTTTCTCATGTTTCCTTATGCTGTCAAAGATGTATTATTTCATTAAACTTAAAACATTCAGTTCTGAACTATATAAAACTAGTCAAAATGTAAGACTAGGTCTAGAGAAACAATAAGCAGGTTTAAACTCTTGTGAGAGCTCGAGCCAAAAAGGCTGAACTGTTTCCATAAGCCCAACACCACAACGGGTGCTGCCAGCATTCATGCTTGTAAATCTCACTATAATTTTTAGGTCTTAATCACCAACCAACCAACCAACAGCAGTGTTCAGCAGCTATGAAATGCATGGGAAGACATAGGAAAGTGTGCTGCTGTAAATTGCTGTATTTGATGTCAGTGCTGAACACTATAGCAGTAACTGTCAGTAGGGGAGGATAAGGAGAAACAAAGGTAAATTTATACTTATGGTATGTTGCTGCCTTTTAAACTGTAAATGTAGAATTATACGTACACCTTATTTCAGATATTCTTAATAGCCTGGGGTGTTTATTTTCTGACCCTCTGCTACTGAAACCTCTTTATGCCACCATCTGCTTCCAAAAGTTCATCTCACCCCTTCCTTAGGATGAGAAGTAGTCTCCTGCTCTGGCAGGCCTTACTTTTCAGACAAAATCAAAACCAAAACAATAAAAAGAAATAAAAAAATCCCTGGCTAGCCATAATGCTGAGGTGAAGAAAAACCATCTGCAAGCTTTAAAAAGCCCATGCGCACGCACACACATGGATAAAATAAAGAAACCATTTGAAAGCTATAATAAGAGCAGCTTTCATTAAAGTCAGTAAAAAACGTGGCAGAGGCTTGGAAGAACCAACAGCAAAGGAAAAAAGTATCCTCTTAATTTTTTCTTTTGATACCTTAGATTCAAATACGTATTTCTTACACATACATAAAAAAAGAGAGGGTAGCAGTTGCTAGCTGCTGGGTACAGCCATTAATCCAAGGGAGTACACTGACATTAGAAGCAGTATTTTCCTTTGGTCTTGCTTCCCAGAGGAGGGAAGGTGATGCTGCTCATTTAGTCTCCAGTTGCTGGAGGGAAAGAAATTCAATGACTGGACCAAAAGCAAAATTACTTTTGGGGTGTTGCAGGAGACGTCCATTTTTTAGCCTTTTTATTAAAAATTTTTTGCAAAATTGGGGATGTTAGTGAACTTGATTGTGTATAGACCGACAAACATCATCTATGAACAGATACATTGACTGTGGAGACTTGTTACAGTAAAACTATAATAAATAATCGTATCTGTTGAAGTCTGTGTGTATTATACACAACTGTTTTGCTGTTTGCTCACTGACAGCCTGGCAGGAACAGGGGGGAAGAGAGCCCAACCTGCTCTGCAATCCCCTGGGGTGAGCACCAATCTCACATCCTGCCTGGGCTCACTCCATGATTTCCCAACCATGCAAAATCCAATTACTGCACAACAAGAAACTCCCAGCTCTCCACACATGGCTTTAAAATATCCTAGCACCCTCTGCGCAGACTGAGTCTTTTATTTGGGATTTTTTTTTTTTACTGGGAAGGTTTTCTCAACTTGAAGTCTCCCTTAAAAGACCGTGAAGAGGACTTAGAAATACAGTCACGGGTAATTTCCAGTGACTCACCTCATGTGCAATAAATGATTAATATTAGCCCAATTATATCTTACAAATTTTTATCTTCTGCTTCCTTGCTTTGCCAAGGAAAGGCAGATGGTAAGTCAGCCTACAACTAAGACACGAGAAAAGAAAAAAAAAAAACAGCCCTTCAAGACAAGTAAGTGCAAACTGACCTACTTCTAAATGAGAGTTTTAAAGAGTTCTGGGGTTTAATTACAGTTATATTAAAGCAGTGCCTTCTCAGAAACTTCCAAAAATATTAAAAAGGACTAATTTAAAAGCTCAACAAAGCAACAGGCACAAGGAGGTCTGGACTGAACCAAACCATGAGCTCATTTTTGCTGCTGCTTGAAGCCAGATATAAACCTATGGCATGAGAACAGGGAGACCTCCCCAGGCAGGCCTTGCAAGCTTCTGGCAACCTAAAATTAGGAGGATTCCTGAGCTGTGAGAATAACTGTTCCTTGGTTAGTAATAGCTCCACAAAGGCTTTTCATCTGTGCATTTCTGCAGCCCTTTTTGTGCCCATTTTGGCCCTGGCAGGCAGAAGCAGCTAGGGGTACAGAGCCATGCAACCTCAACACAAGGTGCTGGGGGAAAATGGGGTCCCCATTTTTGCTCTGAACTTGCTGCCCGGTTATTTCATCTGACACATCTACACCTTTCAGCAGGCATACCTGTGAAAAATCACTTTTTTCTACCTTCTCTCTGCCCCTTGGAAATGGCATCTGCACATGCCACAGTCCCTTCTCCATTTAATTTCCTCTCGCACAAAAGCCATCTGACGAACACAAGCGTCACTATCGCCTCGCTGCAGCTTCCCCGTGGCATGTCCTTTGATCTAGCAACAAGTATATTTTTACAGGCATTTCTCATTTTTTTCAGTTTCTATGCCTTGGCAAATGGTGGTATTCATGATTCAGCCTCGCACGGTGCACATATAGACGTATGCATTTGCTCACATGCTACAGAAGGGGAATGTGCACTTCAAGCTCATTCACCAGTAATGCAGAAGCTTTTGGCTGTGGGACTCTGCTCCTCCACACTTTGCCAAACTTAAATGACTCAGTATTTAAACTTTCATACTGGAGATCTGTGTCATCAGATTAATTACCATCACTTTTTACTGCAGGCCAAAGCAAAACCAGCTACCAGTTTTCTGACTGGGATGCTTTGCTTTGTACATGTGGTGACGTGAGACTATGTCTGGTCTCCTGGTTTTCATGAGATGTTACACATTTGTGCTTGACTCTTCAGGATGCTTTTGGTGTATGAGCTGCAGCTCCAGGCTGAGATGTACCTGTAGCTGCTGCTCTGGCTGCAGCAGTGCTGGTCACTGTGCAGGTGAGCAGTGGCATTTTTATATGGTATGTTAAGTGCTGTATGATTCATAGAATCATGGAATTGTTCAGGTTGGGAAAAACTTCTAAGATTATTGGGTTGAACTGCCAACCCTGCACTGCCAAGTTACCAATAAACCATGTCCCTAAGAGCCCTATCTACCCATCTTTTAAATACCTCCAGGGATGGCAACTCAATCACTTCCCTGGCAGTCTGCTCCACTACTAGATCAGGAAAAGGAAAACTTGGGAGCAGATCAGGAAAGGGAAAACTTGAGAGCATTGGATTGGGTAGAGATGGACTAGGACAGACAAACGAGATTGGGATAGTGAATGATTGTGACAACCCCTCTCCCCACACCTGAGACTGGAATATGGAAATCTCAGACTCACCACTACGGAGTTTCTGCAAGTATCTGCAAAACCCACAGGCAGGCCTTACCCTCCTGCTAGCCTGTGGGGCTTCACAAGCATATGAAACAACAACAACCATCCTCATCATGAGTGCTAAGAATTACAACTGCAAAATCAAACAGTCTAACTTAGAAAATACCAGAAGTTGTAATCTTACAAAATTTTTCATCTGTACTTGAAACTTTCTATTTTCTTTCCTTTTTTTTTTCCCCTAGCAGTTTGTATCTTGTATTAGAGACCAGAAGTTGCATCTGTTCCTTGACTTGGGTCCCACAGTATCATCCCACCATAAACATATGCATTTCCCCACCACATAAAAACCTAGGTCAGTTGAAGGTCAAGGTCAGTTGAAATTACCAGCACAGAAAAAAATTATCCACTTGTTTACTGCCTAGCACACAAAGGCATCATGGCTCCTATTCCTACTGTAACAAAAAAACCCCAACAAAATAAATCCAAACCGAACCAAAATCCCAGGAAGAACAATAGAAAAACCCTATAAACCCTTTAAATAGTGCCTCCATGTAAGAAGTCACCAGTGCGGTGCGCTGCAAGGAGGGATGCACAGGAAAGGGGATAAGCATGTGCACAGATACACACAGAGCTCTAGATAAAGGCTTGCACGCAGGCTAAAGCTGACGAAAAGGAAAGGAGGCCAGGAAAGTAACTCCTTACAAAACAAACCTTACCAGCAGTAATGCATCATTTTTTCCATAGCACTACAATTCTGTTGTTTCCCATGTTGTGGGCTTTTTCATTTCTGTTTTGAAATAGAGGGAATAGATGAGGGACCTCTTCTATAAAATGCTTCTGTGTACTACGTTAATAAGCTCATTTGCACTTTAAATATCCTGTTAGTGTTACTGGTTTTGCTTGAACTTTGCGGTGCAAAGCAAATAGGAGTCTCTCTAGACTTTCAAGACTCAAACATAATTCCATTAATTTTCAATTAGTAGTTGGTCCACGTACATGCAAAATAAATGATTTAGCACCTTAGTCCTGAGATACCAAAATCTAAATGGAAGGGTTTTTCTTCCTCTATTGTATCCTGTCTGCAAATATTAGTTACCATAACAGAATATCACGTAAGTCAAATAACTGCCTCTTTTTCATAATCATGCTGGAAGCTGCAAGTGCCGTGTTTCAATGGCTATCCACTGGAACTCATTAAGAAAGCATTATGTATTGTAAATTAAAATTCGGAGTCTTTGATCTGCAGACAAAAGAATGGCAAAGCTTATCAAATGTGTGCCGTGGACTTCTCATTAACTCAGGGCTTTAAATGGCATTGTCCCCTCCAAGTGGGCTACTATGCTCGAGCGTCTCTCTGCTTGCAATGAACAGCCTGTATCTCATAGAAATTGCTCTGAAGAAAAGTGTGTGTTCCTTATTCAAAATTAGATGAAATTTTGATTTGGATGAGATTGCACCCTTAACCAGCTATTAGAAATATCCATGCATGTGCAGAGCCTCAGCACAGAGTCAGACTTAAGGCAATGGGTGTCAAGTAGAGATGAGCAGCATTTGTGAAGACTTGTTTTTGCAACCTCTTGTAACTTTAGGGGAGCAAGAACCATGGTCTGGCAGTAAATTCAAGGACAGCTGAGAGACTGGTCTCACTGAAACCACCAGTAAACTTCCAGTCCCATAGACCCCAAGGTCAGTGCAGAAGGAGGGGCAGGAGGTGCTCTGGGCACCAGAGCTGAGATTCCCCCATAGCCCATGGGGATCAAATACTGAGCAGAGATCTACCTGCAGGCCCTGGAGGATCCCATTCCAGAGCAGGGGGATGCCAAAAGGAGGCTGCGACCTCTTGGAAAGCCCACACTGCAGCAGGCTCCTGGCAAGACCCGTGGGACTTGAGAGAGAGGAGCCCATGCTGGAGCAGGTGTGCTGGCAGGACTTGTGATCCCAAGTGGAACTCATGCTGAAGCAGCCTGTTGCTGAAGGACTGCAGCCCATGAAGGGACCCACGCTGGAGCAGCTCATGGACTACCACAGCCAATGGGCAGGATTCATTGGATAAATTCATGGAGGACTGCCTCCAGTGGGAGGGACCCCAGACTGAAGGAGAAAGGTGAGGAGTCGTGCCTGAGGAGGAAGGAGTGGGAGAAACAGATCATGATGAACTGACTGCAGTCAGTTTCCTCTCCCTCTGTGCCACTGGGAGTGATGCCAAGCCCAGGAAGAAGGGAGAGGTGGAGGGAAGGTGTTTTAAGATTTCAGTTTTATTTATCATTATCCTACTCTGATTTGATTGGTAATAAATTACAACAATTCCCCCAGCTTAGTCTGTTTCACTCATGATGGCAATGGCGAGTGATTTCTCCCTGTCCTTATCTTGACCCACAGGAATTTTGTTATATTTCCTCTGTCCAGCTGAGGAAGGAAGAAGCAGAGCAGCTTTGGGGGGCATCTGGTGTTCAGGCAGCAACAGCTCGCCAAGAGCTCTTGATTTTGTGTTATAAATAATTCTGTTTTACACTATAGATAGTGCACAAAGCAACTACACCTCACAAGGTATGTTATCGTGAAAGAAATCTGAAATCCAAACAGCTGACATAAATTTTCACAAGTTTAACATGGAGATGCGAAGAGCATTTGTCAGTGCATCTAACAGAGGCATATTTATCTCTGCCCATAAGCTCTGCCATAACACTGCTGGACTTGCACTGAACATGACAGTGAAGACAACACTGGTTGTCACTTCAGTAAGCTCTGATTTCCCCAATGACCGCTATTCAAAGAACATCACTCACTCACCAGAAAATTAAAAACACATCAACAAACTGCCCAGATGCTCACAAGTGCTTAATTATCTACAGTCTCCTTAATACAAATCAGGGCATTGACATTGATGCTCCTTGACTCAGCTTCAGAAAGAGAAAGAAATAATTTATTAAAAAACAGTAATTCAATATTCATCTGGGCCGCAAAATTTGCAAGCAGAAAAATGTAAGGAAGCGGTAGGGACAAAAAGGTTAATAGCTGCTGTTTAAACACTAACAAATGAACACGTCTTAGACCTTAGTAATTGAAAAAGAAAATTACCTATTTTTAACTGATATTTCTATCTATTTTCAAAGCATCTGAGTGATTTCTTTTTGTTACTTCCCAATGCCAGGCACACTGACAGGCGGTGCTACACACAATACAGCACAGCAGCAGGAGAAATAGCACATGGCAGTGTAGGGTCTTGAAAAAGCACAAGATTTCAGTGCCTGTTCAGACACCAACGCAAACAGAGGTTTCCTGTTAGAGGCAGCCACCATAACGACAGCAAAGCAATCTCCAGGAGTCTCAGCTTCCAGCTCTGCCAGCCTTCACAAACCCAGATTAAGACACCAGCACAAAGGTACCCCTGTAGTTGTCCCACTCCATGTGCTAACACCTCCTTCCTGTAGGCTCTGCAGTGTAGGTATGTCATCAGCCCATTAATACAACCAGATGCCCACATCGAAGTGACCACCCAAGTTCTCCCTATTTTCCACTGTTGGCTCTTCAAAAGACCCTGACCAAGCCTGATGCTGTTGAGAGCCACAGCCAGGTGCCCTCACATCAACCCAGCCTCTCTGCCCATAGAGCATCATGACCCACAGGATGGACCTCCCAAGCTTATGACACCAAACCTTCAGCACTTAAAACGTGAGGATGGAAGTGAAATCTTGATTTATTTAAATTTGTTTCTAATTCCATGGTGTCACTATTTAGAAAGAATTTCTGTTCAGCAAAAAGGCATCAGAGGCTTTCAGGTGGAGGATACTGACCAGATGCTCCCTTGCCCAGGCCTGCATGACACATAAGGTGTGGGAGATGGCATCTACAATTCCCCAATTCTCCTGCATCACAGCCAACATTGTCCTTTAAAGCAGTTATCAGAGTCCTCCCAGAGCCAAACTTTTGTAAATGGGCAAAGACTGAATTTTAACCTGTCAGCCCACCCCAGAGTAAAGGGCTTGGGTCAGACCACACTGGCTCATCACATGGATTAGGCTCCTGCTTCATCTTCAGAGACCTATAAAATCCACCTCCTCAATGACATCTAAAATATGTATAATTTTGCTATTCCTTTTCCCTCACCTCTTGTCTATCTTCTACTATGAGACTGAGAAGGTCTTTGTATTTATTCCTGTTTAAGTGAGATATCAACATAGCTGGAGAAGGAAAAAGAAAATGAAGATTAAAGCGCCCAATCTTTGCCAAATGAGTGAAGCTTATACACGCACTACAGCTTTCATCACTGGGCAAAGATATGACTGAGGATATGGGGTTATTACTACTCTTCTTATATATTAGTAGGGCTGAGAGCTAGGAGACCCCTTGGCCAGCCCCTGAGTCTAAAGAGGCTTTTGCATTTTCACAGGGCTAGCAAGTAGTAAGCATCCCTGTGACCATCCTGCTTGGCACTTCATTGGCATTTGATGTAGTGGTCAACTGTTGCATCCAGGGTTTCCAGTGGAGATAGTGTCCTGCTCCCTGCATGATCCAGCTGCACAGAAGCCTGGTCAGGCTGTTCCCTGGGGAGGAGCAGAGGTTGCAAACAAGCAGCCCAAACATGACATGCGCTCCTGGTGCAACACTCTTCCAAAGATAAAAGAAAAGGAAAGAAACAGCTTTGGAAGAAGGGACGAGATGAACTCATGGACACTGTAAGACCTGTATTTTAAGATTTCACATACATTTTTCAAGACTGTGAATGTGAAGACTTGGTTGAGTGTATGCCTCCCCATGGACAGGGCACTGCTGTTCAGTTCTGCTTCCCAGATGTACAGAACAGGGCCCCTATGGAGTTAATCATCAGGCAAAGGTTCAGCTGTCTTGGCAGAGTGAATACTGAAAACAGTAAAAAAACTTTTTGGTTTTAATCTGCATGGATCTCCTAACAGGCCTAAGGAGGCCAAAGTTGGACTGAGCTGAGGTGTGCCGTCAGACAATGACAACACCACTGTGCCTGAGTCATTTTATTGGTTTACCAGTCATAGCAAACAGGTTTCAAAAATAATCATATGAGGGGTTTGGCTTGTTTTTGCAAACTTTCCATTTTTTCTTGTTGGTGTCACTAGATGGCAGAGCCCATCACAGGACTCCTACAGCTACATTCCTACAGCTTTCAATATCTGGATTTCAATTAAGCAGTGTATTCTTGGGGTTTTCAGTGGCTATGTCTGGGGTAATTATAAAATCAATGTCCTTTAAAACAAACAAAGCAAGCTTACAAGTTAACAATATGAATGACTGACCTACCTTAATATATTCCATGTTTGGGACGATGACATAAATTTAACCTTTGACTCAAAAATTATTTAAAATACCATGCCCAAAGATTGAGTAGCCTCTGAGAAGGCACTATTTGGTGCTGCAAGTGGCTCTAACATCTGAATCTCTGTGACACTCTGTGGAGCAAAGGCAGCCAAAGAGTTCAAGCTCCTCAAGCTGGGAATCTGCATTTCAAATGCAAAGCAAAACGTCCCAGCCTGGATGGTTAATCTGCAGTTCATTTATGCACTGAAGTTACTGACAGCAGAAGATGAAAAGGACAAGTCACAGAGAAGCAGATAACCTGGGAAGCAACCTGCGCAAATCCCAGCACGAAAAGCTTACAGTGGCTATGTCCTGCTATTATTTAAACTACCTGGGCTGAAAACAGGCTTTAACAAACTGCCACCTGTTATGTTAGACTCACTTAAAATATTAATAATATAGAATCCACTTTGTCAAGAGACCGAACCACATTCTTGGCAACTGCTGGCATCTGCTGGGAACCACGCATCACTTGGGGAAGGACCTTCACTGTGACACTGAGTGTCTCCAACATGGGCCCACGACAGGCAGTCACCACGATTCAAACAGGCACACAGACAGACACAGAGAGGTAGCTCTGTGTCCTGGTTCCAGCCAGGACAGGGTTAATTGTTGCAGAAGCCAGGAGCAGGTATGGCCAGGACCCGAAGGTTATTCTATACCAGTCTACATGATTTTCCAGGGGTAGGGGAAGGGCTCCCTTCTGGGTGGCAGAACAGAGCAGAGGGCGCAGTCGGGCCATGTTGGGGGGTTTCCACGTGAATCATTTGCCTCTTTCTTGCACCCTCTGTCATTAGTATTACTGTCGTTACTATTTTTTCTCCTATCTCATTGCTGTGTCCAGTAAATAGTTCTTTTCCCAAGCTGTGATCCTTACTTTTTGTGCCTCCACACCCTCTCTATCCCACTGCAGGGGAGGGGAAGGGTATGGTGAAGGGTTGGAGTGAGTGAGTGGCAGTGTGGTTTTGAGTGGTTTCAGGGGGAGCTATAAATTGGAGAATACCATTCCCAAACAACAACAATATGACACATATAGATATATATACACACACACATACACATGTAGAAGCAGAAGAAAACAGCCTAGCCACCAACTACTGTTATGAAAAATGGATTGCTCAAAAATGGCAAAATCCTGCTGCACACATCTCCAAGTTGTTTTGAGTTTATTTCTACCTATTTTTCAGTAAAGGCTTTACAATACAATTTATTGTAGGAAGCTATATATATCAACTGGTTGTTAAAGCTCTCAGAAAGGAAGACAGAGGCAATCTTTATGTCAGTCAGAGTTCAGCTGGAAAATTTTGGCTTTTCCCAAAACACACAGAAACCAAAGTGTTTCATACAGCTTTAGAAAATTAAGGAAATTTGGAAAACTGTTCTCCAGGAAATTCAATCTCTGCAACACCTTCATCCTATTAGTCTATTTGACAATTACTTCCCTCCCCAGGACTGAGATGCTCTGAGAGAAATGAACAAGCTGGAAATATGACATGCACCTTTTACACGTGATTGACTATCATTACCCTGTTCCTGACAAGCCAAAGCCCTCATGTGTCAAGAACTGCTTTCTTTTTTTTTGAAGTTCTCCCTATGAGGACAGTAAAGCAGGCCAAACCCTCCTTGTTCACAGTACTGTAGGTGGTCAAGGGGAACTGCAGGATTATATTCTCCTTCCTACCTGGGATGCCTAGGGGTGCTGGGAAGGTTCTGCACACTGAGGTGTTCCCACATTGCCAGTCCTTCTTTCTAACCAGCAAAAGGGTCGAAAGGAATCCAATTATCCCTTAATATTCACCAATTTTAATTAATATTTCTGGTGTCAGAGTAGCACCATACTCAAATCCAGGGATTATAGAGTCAGGCCCAAGTAACCCAGCAATGCCACAACAGAAGATGAAAAAGCTTCAAGAGACATTTGGGGTAGAAGATGCATCTTTGAAGACCAATCCTACATGGTCCCTTAAGAATGTCTACATTGAAACCTGAAGGATGTGAACTGAATCATCTAGTTGTCAGCATCAAGGGTGCCCATGTCCATACCTATAGGAAAAAAAGGCAATTTCAGAAAAAAATCAAGCCAGCCGTGTTACTGACTTGGTCTCACTTTCCAGAAAGCTGCTTTTCCAGGGTATTACTTTAAGGCTATTTATTCCTAAGTGCTGGCTTTCAATTTCATTTACCTCAGAATTTCTTTTGTTTTGAGGAAAGGCAGCATTGATCACTAAATGCACCCACAGCTGTTGTCTGGTTATCTCCTGGAGAGAATCATGTATCTTTAACCTTTCTCCTCTTTTTCTTTTTTTTTTTGAGCTCCTTCACAGGACTCATCAGAAAAGCCTACTAGGGATAATTAAGTACATAAAGCGCCTTAGATAACCAAAATGAAAGAGCTCCTTAAATATGCACAATACACAACCATAGGAGCAGTTCTGAAGGACATGAGGACAGCTGACAGTATCTTGAGTGTGCATGTGCTGTGCAAAACAAAACCCCAAGCACTTGAAAATGTATGTTCACCATTAAACCTCATCAAAACAAGAAAGAGCAGGAGCATTTTCTAGCCAGCTCTGGAGGGAATGAGTGAATATGAAACGTTCACTCCATGCAAGGTGCGAAGGTATTAGTATTACCTTTCACCTTTCAGCCTGCTAGTGTGAACACCAGGTTACCAGCAACAGGAAACACAGCTCTCACAGGGCACAGGTGGTAGCATCAGCACAGGCATAAGCTAAAATAGTATAAAGAAATACTGTGCTTTCTGCAGGCTACCTTGCAATGCCCAGTTTTTGTCAGGAAGCAATAAAAACACTTGTTCTGCATTGATGGCATGGCCCTGTCTTTGGGAGAGAAATTCTGTGAGGGGAAGCGTCCTTTTCTATTGGATGACACATTTCCTTTTAAACATAAATTGAAGAACATTGCAGTCAGTTTAGCTGTTAATAAAGTCCAGGGTTGGGAAGAAAAAAGAGTCTTAGCATAGCATCCACAGATGTTTTATTCTGCCACGTGGTAAGATGCTCAAGGTCACAAGTCTAGCACCCTGGGCCCCGTCAGGGCTCTTGTATCTCAAGAGGTAAGGGCTGAACAGGGGCATGGGGGCAGTACAAAGGTGAGGGCCAATGGGGGAATAGGGAGGGAGTGGCTGAGGGACACAGGATCAAGGGGAAGGGGCCAATAGGGTAAAACAGCTTTTGAAGAAAGCTTCTTGTGTATCCCAACCCGGGGAACGCCTCCTAGGGTCTCAACAGAAGAATAGAAGGAAATTGCACACATAATGAAATGCCTAGAACCTGCACCCAGATACACTAAACTATGCATCCCCATTTCAAACACTTTAAGGAATGATTTTACCACAAAAGCTTTCAAGAGACCTCATGTTACTCTTCGTGGCTTCTCCCTGCCATGCCTCCTCTCCCCCATCTCTCTCCAGCACCTGATCAGCCTGTTAGATGTTCTTCCAAGATCCTTAAACCAAATTATTTAATCTTCACTACACCTATGTTTAAAAAGAGTGTTTAAGTAATATTTTTATACAGTCTGGATTTTAGTATTTGTATCAATGTGGTACTCTCAGCAAGTAATACCTCCCACTATTTGGAAGTGAGGATAATGGTACCAAAGTTATTGATAACAACAAGGTTCCTTCCTTCCTCCAGTGCAAAGCTCTACATGGCCATGCAGGGAAGCCTCTGCAGAAAGGCTAAAACTCTGATTTCTGCCATTAAACCAATGTCTCAGCTGTTCACCTGGCACAAGTATCTTCATATATCTCCCTGGGGCTGCTAAAGTAGGTTATTTAAGGATGTGAGGGTTTTCTCCCTCACGTCCTTAAATGTGGTTTCTTTTTGGTTGTCGTTGGGTATTTGGGTTTTTTGTTGTTTGTTTGGGGTTGTTAGGTTTTTTTTGTTTTGCTTTTTTTTCTGCAGTTTTGGAGGCTATGTCAGGCTTGCAAGGTTCACTGCTTCACAGGGAACGAGTATCATCCAAGCAGAGTGCAGCGGGAGCACAAGCACGGCTTATAATGACAACGGCTCAAATATTCGCCCCTTGACAGTGGCTTGGATATCACTGTTTCCAGAGGCATGATCTATCCGTTGCATATTGGTGTACACAAAAACTTGTTAAAGATTTTTTTGCAAGTGGCAAGACTTCTTTGTAAGCAGGAAGGAGGACTGTTGAAAGATGCTAATACACACACATTTCACATTTCACGTGATGTTAGAAACATGAAACAGCTCAGGTTGGAAGGACCTCAAAAGACCATCTGGTCCAATCTTTCATGTGAAAGAGAACTTATCCGAAAAATGTGGTTTGAAATCTAATATCATCCACAACCAGATAATCAGCTGTCCACATCTTTAAACTGCTGCATATTTAAGCACTATAAAAAATGTTGAGGATAGTGATAAGAACACTACTAATCATTCTTTTATTTACCTAACAATCATCCCTTGATACACTCCTGATGATAAACTTACTTAAAATCCAGTAAAAACTAGCAAATATCCGCTTAAAATCTGCAAAACTCCAAAATATTAATTTCACCCAAATAAAAAGCATTAGTACAGTAAAAAAGAATCAAAAGTATAAGCAAAACAGTATCCCATCCTAATAGAGCTTTCTGTGATTTTTAAATGGGATCAAATATAGGAGAATTATTTGAAGTCCTAGAATACATTGTCTGATTTCATGCCCTGGAAACACATTCAATCAAGACCTACTTTTGGCTCTCCAAGGAATGCTGCTGCCCCCAGTGACCTCAGGTCTGGACCTGCTTGCCTTCAGCCATGCCAGTCCTTCATTGCCTCTGGAGAGCCCCTCTTAATTCTCAGTTGTTGCACAGGACCAGGAAGACAGAGGAAAAGCCTGGGCTAATACACTCTTGCTAAGGTTTTCATATTTCCTGTGAGCTTGCAATTAATTCAAATATGAAGACAGTAGAAGAAAGTTTTAACTCTCAGTTATATACTCAGTTATATACTCCTGGACTAACTCCTTCCTGCCCCTGCAGACCCACAGCTCTCCCTGCACAGATGGCCAATGCTCCAGGCAGCCCTGCCCATATCCTGGCTGGTGGGGTCCAGGTGAAACCCACAGCACCATATCCTGACATTATTAAAAATGAAGGACTTGATAAAGCTGTATTTAATGAAACTTTATTTAAATAGTATCATATGGCCTCTTCCTCTATTGTTCCAACCTTCTGTTACCTCACAAACATTGATGTTTACATGCTGGCAGTAATATTAGAGATTTTGGGTTGTTTCATTTACCAAGACAGAACTTTCATTTAGTTTAACAAAGTTCAGCTGTACAAAGTGCCTGAGTGTGCTGCCTGTGCCATAAGCATCTGCCTCAGAAGTTTTCACAGCAAATGCATTTCAGGAATTGCAGTTACTGGCATCATCTGACAAGTGCCCAACTGCTGAACAAAAAAAGGGAAAAGTCACTTTTAGGAATGAAAAGCATTCTTTTGCATTATTTTTTCTAATGTTGATGTAACAGTTCATAACCATAATGCAAAATTAAGTCAGACAAATTATTCTTACAGGAAGCCAGTATTCTTAAAAACTTCCACAGCCAGATGGTTTTGAGGGTTATTACAGAGCACGTGCACTTCTTCCTAAATCCTGGAACATTTGTAGAAAGGGCCATTAAATCCGGTGGAGGTGCTTGGCTAATTCAAGTCTCCCTTCTCTGCAAAGACCACAAACCTATCTTCCCTCCACACCAACAGCGCATGAGGCAAGACCTGCACCCAGTGCAAGGCACCAACCGTCCCAGTCACAGCTGGAATGAACCTCAGCCAGACAGCAGCACACAGAACTCCTCAGCTTTGTTCATGGGGCACCTTCCCAAGATGCCACATCACTAAGTGATGAGCTTGCCAGGGTGCTGGCCAGCAATGATTTAAGGTCGAGGTACAATCCATGACTGGTGTTGAACACCTTTAAGCATTGTTTACTGTCTCTGGGTGATGATTTATAGGGTTTGATTACCCATTTTTCAAAAGGACCAGAAGTGAGATTAAAATGTTTTAGATGCAACTGCTCATATTAATCTGTGCAGCAGGGGCTGGGAGCAGAGCTGTCACTCAGGGACAGGATGGCATCCTGGCTGCCAGCACTGTTACAAGGCAAGAATCATTAAAGCAAACACCTTCTCCTAAGATAGACTGGCAACAGGGAGAACCACAGCCAGGCAAAGAGGGTTTCTGAACGGCAGCCAACACACAGCAGCAGACAGAATTCACTGACCATCCTCGGCTGACTACATCTCAGAAAGGCAAAAAAAAAAAAAAAAAAACAAAACACACAACTAAAAAAAACAAACCACTACAACACTGCCAACACTTTGTAGAAGTATAACACAGGTATTTAAATATCTGTATTTAAATTACCTGCTCCTTTGCACCTAACAGGGGGCAGAAATTAAAGCCCAGGCAGGAGTAATAAACTAGGTTGAAGAGAGTTGCTTTGGTGAGAGTTCAAGAATAGGACGGAAATTCCAAATATGGAACACTGAGATGTGAGCAGGAGTGGACAAGCAGTGGGAAACCTCCCTGTTCCCTCCCAGTCTGAGCCCTCTCCACCTGGGACTGGCAAGCATTTACCTCACATTTCCAGGGGGAAGAAACAGGAACAAAGAGGGAGGGACAACATCAAAGTGACTTCTCACTAGACTTCAAACTGCACAATCATATCCTCTCCATGAAGGAGAAAATATATTAAGAAAACCTCAAGCAAGCCCACCAACCTACAAGTCACTTTGCTATTTTCAAGGGGTTTTGCAAATACCTGAACAATCACAATTATTAACAGCAGCTGCATTTTTGTGCCTGATCCACAGAAACAAGAAATGCAGAGAGAGAAGTTCAGTGTGTTGCATATCAAAACTAAATAAATCGTAATTATAGACTGCTCTGTTCTATCACAAGGAGAGACAAACATTACTTTCTCTGCTGGTCTGCCCACACCCCCGCCTGCACCACCTTTTTTTCATTCCTGAAAATAAAATTAAAAAAAAAAAAATAAAACCAAAAGCATCTACTATAATAATTTGCTCCTGAGGTCAAGAACATGCTCCAGGGGTGGCAGTGGCAAAGAGGAACTACAGTGGGAATACAAACAGATACTTTCCTCCTAAACTGCTTTGATGTGCCATTCTTGGATGACTGGCTTTCTTCCCTTTTTAGCTTCAGGCCTGTGAAGACTTTACACTTTTTCTTTACTTTTTTTTTTCTTTTTTTTTTCTCACAGATATCCTTAACACAGGACCTTTTCCCGACCTCACAGTAATAACAAACAGGAGATGAAAAATCTATGTGCCACCTTATCAAAGCCATCTGCAGAATTTAAGCTTTCATTTAAAAAGAAAAATTAAACTTCTAGCCTTTAAAGGTTGGAGAGATAACCTTCTCTATGTGAACTGATCCACAGCCATCCTCTATTTCTATCCTCCTTTGTCAGACTTTCCTGAGGTCCCTAACTGCTCCCCATGATCAAATGGACTATTTGGGAAAAACTATTTCACAGATAATGGTTGTCTTGTCTTTCCCAAGAGAAATACCATTGGTTTCTCACTGCTGATACGTAAAGCTGATAAGCAGACACAAAGCAAGGCTCCTGCCATACCTTCCACAGATTCAGAGCACCAAAACACAGACACCTCTAACACACTGGTACCTAAGCTCAACGTTCATGAGCCTCATTATAGCTCACCAAGAGAAAAGACCACTTTTGGGTGGAATTCATCTTGCCAGCCTGCAGGGAGAGGCAGGCATTACTAGGTGTGACTCCTCAGAGTCATCACAGACACTGGCCTTGAGGTGAACTGCTCTCAGGCTGCCTGACCCTGAAGGGAAAAAATGGCCTTGGTGCTCACAGCTCCTACTAGAGACATGGCAGGGAAATTATCAGGGAAGATAAAGGCAAAAATGACTGCCTCAGATGATGGATGAGCCCTGCCGCAGAGATGAATTTTTTCCAAGTCCTCTGTTAATCATGAGGCAGAAAAACCTCTCCTCCCTTCAAACAGCTATCGCTGTGATCTTGACCACAGAAACAACCCTCCCAGGACAAACTGGCAGAACTAAGCATTCCTCCATTATGTTCAGTTTCTTATCTCCAAACTGAGGTCCCTCTTTCCACCAAGGAACATAAAAGAAGGAAAAAAAAAAAAACCTCAACCAAACAAAGAGAAAAATAGACAAAGAGACACGCAGCACATCCCCAGTTAATTATGTATTGATAAAGCAGTGATTCATCCATTCTGAACCTAGTGGACAAGTCTGAGAGAAGAAACACAGAACTGATTTTATTTATCAGCTGCACAGAAAGCCTCAAGTATTAAAAATTTCCTGTAGACAACACTAGTAATCTTCATTCTTGTCAAGGGTGATAAAGGGTCAGGATGAGCAGGTGGAGTTGGTGCGTGTGTGTATGTGTGTGTATATGTGTATATATATATATGTATATATGCTTTTCATTTCAAAGTAACTTTTTTAGATTTTCCAAGTCACAGGACTGTTACCTTCCTTTGCAACCATTCTGGTACCTACTGACTTTCATTAGCAAGCAGCAACCCTAATTCAAAATAAAGTTTTCTCACAAGGACTTTCAGTCATTGGATCTTGTAATGAGTTCACCAGGAGAACCACAAAGATGCTGCCCTTCAGTAACTGTTCTCTGCGCAACTACATGGAGTGATGAAGACACCAAACAATGTTTCCTCAGATAAAAAAAACTATATTGAGTTCCTCGCTTTTGTATCTCCTTGCAATTACTGAAGTCTCCTCTCATCTCTGCTCAGCACTCCACTGCCAGCATCAGAATATGATACCTTTATTCTATTTTGTTCTGTCCAGTGTATTTTTTTATGCTTCAGGAATTAGCTGGTTTTAACCCATACTGACAAACAGCCTCCTCATCTTTAGCACCCTCACCTATCTTTATCACATCTGTAAATATTTCAGACTATTTTCTAGGTTGCTGCCAAAAATACCAAGTAGCATCAGGAAAAGAACTGCTCCCAGGAGTATACAGTGAGAGGTAACCACCTCACTGATACCCTCTCCCTAACAATGACATTTTGACACCCATCATTAAACCAGTTTTCAATCCATCTAGCATGTACTGTTACGCCTACACAAGCCATAACAGAAGATCTGGTGGTACCAAGTCCAAAGCCTTGTAGAAATTCAAGTACACTGCAACAGCAGAGGTTATGTTAGAACGTGTCTCTCAATCCTGGATTGGCAGAAATCATCTTTACAGACATAGCAGCTTCATAATGAAGTGACATCAAAAACTTTCTGCTTTACTTAATGAAAGTGAAGTATGCAAGAACATGCAGAAAATGAAGTAATAAGCCCCCAAAACAGTGTCAAAAAAGCAGGTCTCAACAAATACAGGAACGAAGAATAAAATGTCAGCAAATTCAGAGTAGAATTAAGTACTTTATTCACAGCAAGAATAAAAAAAAAGAATCCAGCATACAATTCCATAATCTATTCCACTGCTTCCTAGACCAAAACTGCCTAAGCTACACGTGTATCACAAAGCTGGAAAAATCATAGAGCAATATATTATTTGCATTATTCAGAAAGATGAATAATGGTCCTTTCAGGTCTTAAATTCCCTGCCTCTAACAAACAGAATAAACCTTGCCTACGCCAGCAACAGTACGATGCAACTGGAGCATGTCTGTACAGTGGAGTAATGGGTTCTGAGGAGCCCAAAGCCATACAGTGTGCATCGGAGGTGCGCTCCAGCCTGCTCCCGTGGCTGCACACCCATGCTGCTGGAGTGCACCAGCTGCTTATCTCCCAGTTCAGTTTTCCAAAAAGGCAGCACATTTGGGCCCTGTGAGACCCTCTCCTCATCTGGATGAAAGCCCGGTAAATGGGGAAAAATGGATTTGCTTCCAAAAAATCCCTCAATCCAAACACAGCCAGCAACACGCATAGATCCCAAACTGCAGTCTGGATGCAGAAGGTGAGTAGGGATCATTTAAAATGAGCAGAATGTTTTTAAGAGTCAGGAATGCTACATCTTTCTTTACTAGTGTGACATTTTGGGGCTGACTCTATACCGATAAAATTTAAAGCTATTAGTAACAGATGTGAGCAGAGGAACATCATTAATAAGCTTACTGATAATAAAAATGCCCATAGGACACAACTGGCACTGGGTCCTACCGCAGCCACCACTGCAGGAAAGGAGGGATGCTGCCTCAAAGGGAGCAAACAGCTTGGTGATCTAACCTCAGGATAATAAAACATAGATACCTCTGCCGGGATCTGGGGGAATAACAGTTATTTTCAGGTCATGCACATCCCCCAGGACGTGCCTGAGCACTTCCTCCCACAGCTCACCACCTCCTGTAACCACTGTGTAGGAAAGGAATGTGGTCTCACCATGAAGCCTGCAACGTGAATGAGAAAGAAGCATAAGGCACTTGGACTCCCACTAAATATCACAGTATTTCCAAACACTTTCCCCCTCCCAGCTTTAAACCAGTTTTCTGAGCTTTGGCCAATGTATTTGATTATTTCTAATTTTACCACAAACGAAAAAGGCATGATCCACAGACTGGGGTGCACCCCCCATCTTTCTCTTTTTTTTTTTTTGGCTTTCAAAGCAGCCATTTTCCCCATTAGATCATATTTGTTTGCTTTAGACTTGAGAAATAAATAGCAGATGACATTATGTGGCAGTTACTGTATGTGTTTGCTTTATCCATTTTTGTATTTATTGAAATGACAATTTCCATGCATGAATTTTTCCCCAAATGTTAACACCCTCCCCCACATGTTCCTATTTATTTTAAACCCTAGAAATGATGTTTCTGGAGATAGCACTACATCTTTCCCAATCACCATGGCTAACTGTATATAATGCCCCTAAGTACTAGGGGGTCTGTCCTTGTTTTATCTTGTTTTAATTAAAAAGCTTTTTGAATTTGAAACTGTTTCTTTAACCCTGTCCTCATTAAGGAATGGAAAAATAGGCCTGGGTTAGTATCAGCTGAAATACTGTATTTAATCAATTCTCAAAGGATCCCACTGGAAAACAAAAGAAAAAAATAAAACCCCCAGAACAAATAAAGCTCAGGATTTCCCTGCTGCTAGCGTTCTTTGCTGGTCTGTGACTCAGCACACTCTAGAAATGGGCAAAAATCCCCAAAACAAATCACAAGAAGCAAAAAAATTCCATCACAGAACAACAGCCCCGAGAATCCTACAGCTGAAAACAGGACCTGTCTTTTGGCCACAGCAGGTCTGAAGGCTTTGACTCAAGGTCTAGACCTGGGAAGAACCGAGGTCCAGCTGATGGGCAAAGCCTCGAGCAATTTCACAGCAGTCAAACACCCATGACCTGCAGGCCAGACTGTTGTGTGTGGTGAGGAGGGGGCAGCATCTTCTTCACCCACCTCCCCACACAGCACCATGCTCCTCACAGCAGCCTCCAAGTCCTGGGCTTGTCCTTAGGGAAATGAGGAAAACACATCCTCTTTCTCTCTGTAATGATAAAGCGGGATTGTACAGGGAGGAACCCAACACAGCTGCCTCTCTTCTGTCCCACTTTTGCCCCATCAGCAGGGGAGATGTGTCTACCACGAGAGTTAAATCAATGAGTGCTACAGTAAAAGCATTCTTGGGGACAAGTCCAAGACCACAAATTTAATTCCTCTAGGAATACAGGCATGGAGCAGACATGCATATTTGAAAACAAAAAGCAAAAACTCTACCAAGCAAAACATCTCCCTGCATGCACACACTGCTCCATGCAGGCAGGGAATAAACCACAGAAGAGAAATTCTGGCCATCCCACTTAATGCCCAAGATGATAGTTAAGAAAAGGGAGGCAGCTGAGCCAGATGATGCAATCCCCAGCATTATCACTAAGGTCTAGTGCAAAGACAAGAGGACTGCATATCAGATGTGTTCCTTAGGAAACAAAGCCCTGTCACTATAGAAAACCTAAGAACATATGATGGGTAAAATGCCATGGAGCTGTACTTTCTGCAATACACATTTGCATGCTACATGACCAGACTAATACCTTACAGACAATGTACAAATTGTGGGGGAGGAAATGGTTTCATTTATTTTTCTTTAGACGTCTAATTGCATTTGGTGTTTAGAGATATATAAATAGCTATATCATCACAAGGCAGAGATTAGATCTAAAATATCCCTTGGAATGTGAAAAACAGATTCTCAGAAAGCTGTTTTCTTTTGAAGCATGTGGAATAAGGTCATCATTTGATACACTGTCCAAAGAAGTGGCATTTCATGGAGGAAAGATTCATGTGAGCAGTCCTCTTTGAGATAGCAAAGACAAGGCTTTGTTCTTTAAGAAAAGAAACATATTACTATCTCATCTGGAGCAAGAGTTATTTCACTCTTCAATATTCATGTGAGAAGGCAAATAGTTCATCCTTTAAGGTTTGCTTATCTATCCACGTAATGAATGTCATGCTTCACAGAAAAAACTAGTATGGTGATGGTGCAATTTCTTTGTATGCTAGTTTTAGTCCTCCCCTTTTTTTAAAAGAAAAACTCTAGAACACCAATATTAATTTTCTGCTAAGTGATCAGTGATCCATTTAATATCATCTGTTACAGAACAAAGCAGCCTTAGGATGGGCTTGTTGAACTTTAGCAGATTCGGTATTGAAGTCTCTGCTGATTTCTTCCTCACTTCCTCCAGTGCATCTCAGAGCAGGATAACTGGCAAGTTCTTAAGCACTTAAATTGTTTTTCCCAGGATGATGAGTCACACTAAATATACTTAGAGTGAAAGCCCTGATTAATATTTTCTTTAGAAATCCTGACCAGTGACATTAGTAAGTCTTTTGAAACCTTGAGAATTGTGGATGCCCTCTCCCACCTCATCAGCAAAGTAATGTCATCCCGAGTAGGAGGATGCCCAAACCCTGTTTTTAGAAGCAAAGAATCCCAGCTGGACAGTGTAGCCAAGCCTGTCGCTCATGTGTGGGAGTGAAGGCAGACTGGAACCTCAGCAGCTGAACACCTACTAGAAAAAGCACATTAACTCTGTACTGCTGTACCTGGGATCAGCATCACAGTTGTTGACATCTGCTACTTCCCTTCTTTCTGCTGATCCATACAATGAGAGACAGTCAATTTTGAAAGCTCATCAACCCCTGGACAAAGTATATCCAGGAGAAAGGCTGAATTTGCATGAGTACTCCCCAGGGAAGCTGATGTTTCATTGTCTCAGCCAACTGACTACAATGGAAACATGATCAAGCCTCAAGAGTACTCTTGTCCTGAGAGGGCTCTCATCTCCCTGGTACTAGAGGACCTTATGAAAGCTAATGTATTTACCACCAGCATCACTTCTGTAAAATAATGCTTTTATCCCTGCTCACAGAGAGAAGCACAAACCTGTGGAAATACTTCATACCAAACTGCGACCAGGATCAAGAGGAACTGCCTGTATACTTGTCAGGGGATCTGAACCTACGGATTTGCTGAAAATCCTCCAGTGTATCATTTTCAGGTAAGAAAAGGGACTTGAAGCCCCCACTCTGTAGCATCTCACCCTTTCCAGAGGACCCACAGTCTCATGAGCAGGAAGCTAAAGGTGACTCGCAGGGTGCAGTCCCCAGGTGCTGAGCACTGTTCACATCACATCAATCTACCCCAATTCAGCCCACAGATGCTCTCCACCATGCCCAAGAACTGTGGAAAGAAAAGAGGCATCAAAGAGGCCTGTGACAGGCATGTCATCACAAAAGACAGGGATGTGTTGGGTCCACCTACTAGCTAAGCTGGAAACTGCCTTATTTATTTGGAGAACACATGACTGTCTTCCTTCCCCATGTGTAGGTTGGAAGACTTCAGATTGGAACAGCTGAGGAGCGCAGGAGTCCAGAGTCAAATGTGGGAAGTTTGCTTAGTTACCCCCAGCAGCACTTACTTTAAAATCACTAAAAGGTACAAATAGAAAACAAAAATATGATTGTAAGTTGAAAGAGAGTTATAAATAACTGTCCATCAAGCACATTGAAAGCTGATTGGCAAAAATGGGTTACTCAGGTCCTCTATGTGTGAGGCTCAGTTTCTGTCCAGTTCTTATGCAGTATTGTTTCCTTTAAGCTTTTCTCACTTCCACAAGCTAAGGATCGCCAGATCCTTGAGTATAATAATGTACAGGCAGGACACACAGAGCTGGACAGACGCAGGTGCACAGTGAGGTTATGTCCCTCTCATCTTGGTTCACACTCCTTCAGCACCACAGCTCTATCTAGTGCAAACAAGGACATGGTAGAAGAAAACTGAGAACTGAGATCTCTTCTTAATGCAGAAGTACTCATACTCTATTGAACAGGTCTTAGTTTTGAGATGAAAATGTGTATTTTTGAGGCAAACCCAGAAATATCAGATACCACAACTAAAAACTCTTATCTGGCGTGGGTTGTTTACTCCTACATTATCTGTTTACTCGTAATAACTAAGAAAAGTTAAAAAAAAAAAGAAAAAAAAAAGAAGGACCATGAACAAATACTGTCTATGGGTACCAAGACACCTAAAAGTGTCATTAAGTCTGGATCATGCTACAGCTTTCTTTATTTGCAAAAGGATGTGGCAGGTTATCAGCTCTCCATCAGTAAAAAATAACTGTTTATATTGCATCTCTACTGGACTGTAAGATCTCGGGCTTTCTCTAAACTGAAAATACCATTCATACAAAGCATGCAGTCAACTGAAATCAGCTCTGTGTGATACTCAGACAGGATCTCAACCCCAGTCTTGCAAGCAATTTATGGAGACCTCAAAGTTTCTGTTTCCAGTGCTGCTGGGAGACCTTTCAAACAAGGAGAAGCGTGGAAAGCACATTATTTTTCTTGTGTAAATCCAATGATTTAAAGTAGCATGGTTGATGAAGCCACTATAAGACCGGCCCCCAAAAATACAGTTGACGCTCTGCATGTTTTTTCCCCCTCTACAAACTATTCAGCTGGTTTTTCACTCCCCCCTTCAATTTTCTTCTTCTTTTTTTTTTTTTTTTAATCCCTTAGGGCAGAGCCAAGAATCTCAATGTGCCACAATAACCACGTTTACTTATTTCCAACTCCTGTCTATAGTATCATATCATATCAGCTCAACTTGGCATCAACGTGGTGATCTTCACTGACAAGCCCAGTAAGGAATCCAATCTGTTCCTAATTATGTGATGCTTGGGAGATATGGGAGGGTGGGGAAAAAAAAAAAAAACATAAAGGAGAGAAGGGGGAGCTAACCAGGGCAGCAGTGGATGGAATGAGAAATAGGAAGCAAGTAATGACTGACAAAAGTGTGAAGGAGGAACATGACACAGGTACGTGGAAAGAATGAAAAATAAAACCACAAAGCAATGAGGGAATGGGACAGGTGGGAAGGAGAAAAGCAACAAGACAGAGTCAGAGTAAGGGGAAGTGAGAAATCCTAAAGAAAACAAACATTAGTGGAACAAAGTTCCATTGCTTCCTAAAGCAGGGGCTTTCTGAATAATTCTTCCTAGACCTTAATTCACTGATGGAATTGAAAAAAACCCTAAAAAACCCAACTTCCAAGGCCAGTAAAAAGTGTTCCCACACCAACCCACTACCAACTGGCTGTGATTTCTTCTAATTGCAAGAATAATCAGGTTCCCCCCTGGGCAAACCATTAGTGAAAAAAATAGAGCAGAGTGAGCACGGAAACACCTGCTTAATTGAGTGGATTTGCCTTTCCAGAAAGGCTGGTGTATTGGTGCATTATGAAGAGTCACAGCAGAGTTAGGTGTGGGCGTGAGCTTACACAGTCTATTAAGCATCATTTAATTGCATTTAAATAATTAATAATTAAGCGTATTTTAATTGCATATAATTTCTTTGTTGTGCAATACCGTGCACCTTGCAAAGCTCAAGTCACAAACACTCAGCAATGCCAGATCTCAGCATGCCAAGGCTGTCTGCAGACACTTGTACCCATACCTTTAAACTTGAGGTACAATTAGCTCAACACATGTAATTACTTCCTCCACAGCCCTGACTCCCCCATGGGTCACAGAATGGGAGGGGGCTCCTGAAATAAAACTGCTCTTCAACATATCTTTGCTATCCAGAGGGGCTTCGACATGCTGGAGAGGTGGGCCCATATGAATCTCATCAAGTTCAACAAGGCCAAGCAGCCTTGAGGACAAGGACCTGGGCATGCTGGTGGATGAGCAGCTCAACATGACGTGGTAATGAGCCCTCACGGTCCAGAAAGCGAACTGTGTCCTGGGCTGGTGATTCTGCACCTTTCCTTCCCTCCAGTGAGACCCCAGCTGGAGTGCTGAATCCAGCTCTGGGACCCCCAACATAAGAAGAATGTGGACCTGTTGGAGTGAAGCCAGAGGTGGCCACGAAGATGACAACTGGGCTAGAGCACCTCTCCTATGGAGACAGGCGGAGAGAGTTGTCATTTTTCAACCTGGAGAAGAGAAGGCTCCAGGAAGAACTTCTAACAGCCTTCCAGTACCTAAAGAGGCTGCAAGAGATCTCGAGAGGGACTTTTCGTAATGGCATGTAGTGAAAAATCAAGGGGGAATGGCTTTCAATGGAGAAAGGGTAGGATTAGATTAGGTATTACGAAGAAATTATTTACTGCGAGGGTGGTGAAGCACTGGAACAGGTTGCACAGAGAATCTGAGAACAGCCCATTCCTGAAAGTGCTGAAGGCCAGGCTGGATGGGGCCCTGAGCAACCTGACTTAGTGAATGGCATCCCAGCTCACAGCAGAAAGGGTGGAACTAGAGGATCTTTCAGCTCCCTTCCAACCCAAACCATTCTATGATTCTATTTGCACATGACATTGTGTGCCACCTAAAAGATAAAGGCAGAGGCAACAAGATCTTGACTTTCAGTGTAAACTGAGCTTAAACTGGCATTCAGGTAAATGCATGCATGCATGTGATCCCAAAAGCCTGCTGCCTGCTATTACCTGCAACTAGAGTTAGCTCCCAAGAGTTTCCTACTCAGTCCCCCAACAAGGCTCCCTGCACAGCATATGTATTCTATGATCATTCATTCTTTAATCATAAACATTTTTCCCTCTCTTTTTCAGAGGGATACATTAAGGGAATCCAGATGCTCCATTTCATTTGTCTGCTGGAGCTTCATGCTTAGAACTTAGGCTTTATTTAGCTATCAAAAGTATGTAAGTATGGCTCTTGTCCCTATGTTTTAAAGTCTCCCAAAGATTTCGAAAGCAGCTGCTTACTCAGTTTGCCATATATGGTTTGCATGATGGTGTGATTAATACGTGTCTCCCTGGAACTGGCTCAGGTTGGTTTCCACATCTCACAGCCAATTAATCAACAAGCAAAAGAAGCCTTTGCAGGCCAGAGGCTGATACACAGTGCATGATAAGGGCACTGAGAGATGCCAGAGGTATCTGCATTACAGGGAAGCAGTTATTTCCTTCCTTTCAGAAACCATCACACTGTCTGAGCCTGCTATGCTCAGACACCATGAGGCTCCAGATCAACTGAATTGTGCCAAAACCCACTAAAACAAACAAACAAACAAACAAAAAAGTGTGCCTGTGCACCAACATGCATGTACAAGTTAGCTAGACATCAAGGGAAGAGACATGCTGGATACCTTGGGAAGAAGTACAGACAAGCATTTGCCACTAAATTCACAACACAGGTTCAGAAAACTCCATCAAATAATTTAACTTGTAAACACACATCTCCCAGCTACTCCCCCACAGATCCCGGTACTTTGTTTCATTGAAGATCAGTTTTGTTGGGCTAAAACAAGGCTTAACTTGAAATCAGAAAGAAAAATCTAACATTTCCAAGGAAAATTTGTTCCAATGGACTGTAACTCTGTTAAAAATGTGTCTCACTTTCTGTGCAAATTTGTCTGCCCCAGCTTTTAGACACTCCTTTTGTACTCTCTTTCTCCACTAGGTTGAAGAGCCCTTTAGTGCTTAATGTTTTCTCTCCCTGAATATACTTAATGCTTGCAGTGAAGAACTCGCCATTTCAGACAATTTTCCTTTCAAAGCCTGTTATTTCAGAGTAACTGCATACCAAAGTTAAAAATCACAAAAAGTGTCTAGACTAGTTTATTCCTCCTGTTAATATGCTTAGTAAGCAGGATTACTAGCTAAAGCTCAACTAAGCTGGTCAACTGCATAATAATGTCTTGTTTATTTAATATTATTTCCAAAGGCTTTACAAATTGCTTCCATAAAGAAGTCTGCACGTCACTGAAATGGTCTCAGTCACCACAAATCGGTGGCTGGGTGAGCCTGAGCAATGCTCTGCAACAGGGAGTGAACTGGCTCTACCCAACACATTGTGGACACCTATGCCTTGCTTTTACACACTGCTTCTTGAATAGACATTAACTATCACAGAGCTTACAGTATTCCAGTGTAACAGCTATCCAAAACCAAGTTGGTAATCTGATCTTCATTCATAGCACTGTACACGAGAAAGCATCTTGTTGATTGCCAGCTGCGTTAAGCGCTACGCAGAAATAACTGGTTGTGCTATGAAGGTGCATGAACAAACCTGCGTGTGTCAGCTGCTGGTACCAACACCTGGTGTTATGGTTGCCTGAAAATGCCTTCCACAAACACTGCTTCTGATGGCTTACTCACTACTTATCCAGATCGTAACCTGTAACTGCCTGAGGTTTTTCAGGCCAGATTGCCTGCACCATGGTGAGCACCTGTGAAACTTACTGAAGACAGAAAAACTCCTTTTTTATGACTCATAATAAATCAGAGCTGTCTGAAGATTTCTACTGTCCATGTCATTTGCAAGATGGACTTTGAATTGGCATGGGAGCAGCCTTCAAGTCCCAGTATCTTATTTCTTCTGTCTGTTAAATGCTGCCCATTTTCTCCCCCAAATTACAAGCCTTCAAAAAACTGTGACGGACAAATAGTTGCTGCTCATTTCATACAAGATCAGAGGTGATCCGTGCGATGTCCCTGCAAACCAGATGCAATCCACTCCACATCACAGGATGCCGCATGCGATTGCCGATACTGGCTGTACCAGGCTTAGCAACCTGTTTGTCCCAGATCAGTGCAGGCACTGTGCTTGTCAGGGCTCTCAGCAGTCTCCCAAGGCAGGAAGGGAGGAGGATGGAAAAAGCTATACCAAGGACGGGCAGAAAAAGCCTGTGCCTAATAAACTCTCATCCAAAGTCTACAGTGAGAAAACTCCTGCACTTCAGTATTTCAAAGAAAACAACTACAAAATCTTATGAAAAAGTGTGTTGCACACATGTCTAATGACAGCTGATGCTAGACAGTCTGTCACTAAATGGGTTTGCCATTTACCACTACCACACAAGGCTACTTTAATTTTCCCAACCAAGGAAGTTACATGCTGAAACAACAATTGCTATTGCGTGCACCCAGGAGCAGCCCAAGCTCTTCTCCCTGCTGTCTCCTCGCCTGCAGGTAATGAGGCTGCTCACAGGTAAGTCAGGACCCTCAGGCTGTGAGGGCTTCTTGATCATGAGTGTGCTCATGCCACCTGCTGCATGAGCTGGAAGGCAGACAGGAGGACAAAAGGGGGTTAGGAGAACAGCAGCTCAGCTGAAGGTTCCATGGGCAACTACCTCCCAATCCCTCTGTCACAGACATATTCTAAACCCAAGGTTTCAAGGACAGCTTCTACTTGCACACACCACAGCTCCACCTACCCTGGCGCCTCCAGGTGTAATGGTCCTTAGCAGATCCAGCTGGCACCAGCTTTTTCCAGCACACATCTGGTGCCTTCTAGGGGTAGGTGTTCAGACAAGTCAGACACCCAAAATCATCTACAGAAAGATGCCTTTTGGGATGTTAATCATTCTCTATTCAAATGCTGCTATACAAATTCAGTTGGACTATGGAAGAGAAGGAAGACGAATGGTCACTTGAAGCCCAAGCACCACTCAAAAAGGAGCAGAATAAGGTAATTGGTTTGCAGTAAAAGTGACTGCTCAATCCTTTAAATTCAAACCAGGGGATACTGCAGGGCATAAGAGGGGAAGGGCACCATGGGCACCTTTCAGCCTGAAACCATTTGAGCCTGAATGCTTGCATTCTCTGCCTTATTAATGTACTTTTAACATAATTGTTTGCAAAGAATAAGCAAAGACATGGTTTGTTCTCCTAGTGACAGGCAGTTTGATTCCTTTATTACTGTGACACCTTTCCTTGTATTTTACTTAAACAAAATAATAAATGTGTATCACTGGTTTGAAATGTACCTGCCCAAACCTAGACACAAGCTGCGTTTGATTTTACTATGAGACATTGTTTCTTAATAGGAATGCAGAATTATCTGATAGAAAATACAGTTAATGTAGCACAAACAAGCTATTAACTGGAGTCCAACAGGGCACATGATGAGCAATCCTAAAACCACAATTCACTGGGGTAAAACACCACCATGCAACTGAGCAAAATAACCCGCTTCCAAGGCTTTGAGACTGCGTGGGATAGAAATAATTTTAAATCAATTGAGTTACTGTTTCTTGGCAATTTGATAGAAAGGAGAAACAGTGTAATTGGCAATCAAGTACTCCTTTGGGAGCTTCCAAACACAGCCAGCTGGATTTGTAAATGCATGTTAATCTGCCAGGGCCAAATCCTGCAAGACGCTTAGAGCAGTGGGGTAAATTGCAAGCTGGGTGTAAGTTATTCCAAACAGGGATGCAAGCAGTAAAGGAGTACAACTCGCGTGTCAAAGGAATGCTGCTTTTCTCCCTATAAGTAAATACAAACCTGCTTTCACTCCCTTGCCAACACAGAGAGTTCTTTCAATGTAATCAAGCACAGATCTTCTCACCCTTTACTTGCTAAGCAGTAGCCAAATATAGCTCAGAGACAAATATGCAGTCTGCATGATTAATTAGCTGGTGTCTTTATCTAACTTTCCTTCAACCTTTATAATCTAAATAGTATCTATTTATTAAATCAATGAGCTTGTGTATAAAACTGAATCCATTAGTTTATTTTAAGTCACTGTATACAGACAAGATTTCATTGCAGGAGCAAACAAACAGTACAGGCAAACTATTGGAGTCATCTGGATCCAGCACTAGGGAGTGAGGGGGGACACTGATGATGACCTCAACTTGAAGGGACATCTGTTACAGTCCTTCAAGGATTGTATCAGGGTTTGCATGGAAAGGAATAGCATTCTGACTGAACTAATAATCTTCTTGCATTCCTTGAAATAACTTCCTTCTAGTATTGCTCGCCTTTATTTGAAAACTATGAAGTTTTCCTAATACGCTATGTTGTGAAGGAAGATGAACTAGAAGTGACCTTTCTTGCTCACCAACCAGACTATTCAGATAAATAAATTTGAAGACAAATTCCCTTCACAGAGAGACAAGCTTCTTGCCCATGACTGCATCTCTAAACCATCCAACCAACCAACCAATCAATCATCTTAGGTATTCCACTTGGCAGAGGTGGCACTTTGTCAGGCAGAGAGCTCCCTCTATTGCTTTTATGGCAAGAGCCCAGATATCTACCTAAAAATACTCATCTAACTTCCAGATGGCTAAAGTCAGGTGAGATGAATCCCACCTAACTCCAGCCATGTGTCTGAAGAAATGGCTGGTGTTCTGTAGAGCATCTCCAAAGAACTTCACTTTAGAATCATAGAACAGAGTCATGTCCTGAGTTGGACAGGATCTACAAGGACCATCAAGTCCAGCTTCTGGCCCTACACAGGACAGCCCAAAGAATCACACTGTGTGCCTGAGAGTATTGTCCAAATGTGTGGCGTTTCTCTCTCGCCCGCTTGCCCCAGTCAGCTGTGGAGCGGCGGGCACCAGCGCACTGCGGTCAGAGACTCGCCAGCACGCAGCAGAGAGAAACGGCAGGCGCGTGGTATGGCTTGCTGATGCAGTACTTCTGTTTGCGTGGGATCCGAGGCGAGAGCAAAGGAAGGGTCAGTCTGCGTGCAGTGTTCGGAGGATTTTACTTTTCCTTTCCTCCAAAGAGGCAGCTGCGAAGTGACCTCGAGCTACGCCCAAGATGGAGTTATAAGGAGGGCAATTACCTGGGGGATTAGCCAATGGAGGGGCTACAGGGGAGGGATGAGGGGCGGCAAAGGGCAAATGGGAGAACTTAGGGTTGGAAAGAGGGTGTAATGGACGAATCACCTGTGAAAGCTCTGGTGATTGATACAGAAGGTTCCTGAAGAATCAGAGCAGGGCTGGGGTGACAGACAAAGGCAGAGGGAAGATTGACAGGAACATATTTGGTAAAGTGGTGGAGAGAAGGGTGATTGACATCTCTGACAGACAGGTGAAATGGCAGGAAACCTTGGACAAAGGGGCTTGGGGAAGGATCCACTCTGGGAAGGACATGGGGACAGGGGTAAACCATTTTATAACTAATTAACATAGAAACGCCTTAATAAAATAGAACAATCAAATAAACTCGAAAACAGTACACCACACAAATGCTTCTTGAACTCTGTCAGGCTTGATACTGTGACCACTTCCCTGGGCATCCTGTTCTAGTGCCCAACCATCCTCTAGATAAAGAAGCGTTTTCTAATATCCAATGCAAACCCTGCCCAACACAGCTTCAAGCCATTCCGTCAGGTCCTATCACTAGTCAGTCCAGAAGAGAGATGAGTGCCTGTCCCTCTACTTCCCCTTGTGAGGAACTTTGATGAATTTCTGACAAAACTCCCACTTTCACATAGAATTTGTGATGGTTTCTTTTGTATTTTTTTGTCATATATGTCATATGATGTCCTCCAACAGTATATGTCCTCCAACAGTACGGAAAAGGAGAGACAGTGCTGAATCCTAGTCCTGCTGTCCTCTGAGAGGTGTTTGAAATCGTTCAAAAAACCACACCTTGTAGATGCGGGGACAGGCAACCTGGAAATAAATCCTTCAAGGTTGCTGGGAGAGGCCAGGCCAGCATCTTCTGGAAGTCCCAGGCAGTCTCTTTCCCACCAACTCCTGCACTGAACACAGGTTATTTCTGAGGGATCTGCAAGCCAATATGTGTTAAATACGAGCAGTTTGGGGAATGACAACTACTTTGGGACTGGTACTCTATAAGCAACACATAAAGTGTGGAAGAATAAATTCTTCCCATGTGAAGAATAAATATAATTATTATCATGCTCCTTGCATTTCTCCCCTGGTAAAGAACAGACACATCAAGAGGCCAAATTTTCTCTGACCCATTAACATGCAGCCCTTCACATTAAACAAAGCAAACTGAAATTCTACAACTGCAAAGTAATTCCTGAGGGGGCAGGGGGGAAATTAAAACCAAAACCACAAAATTTCCACCAAAGTTTCCCAGGTTTCATATGCTATGAGGAAGCAAAATCATGATATACATGTCAGTTCCAAAGGTACAGAGTGAAATTAGATGCCTCAAGATGTAGCAATTCAGCAAAATGAAGATGCCTTTTGTTATTCCCGTGACACTTCAGAAAGACCACTCTATTCTGCATCTGGCCTGCAACTATTATCTGAATGCATCTCAAGGAAAATGCTGTGACATCCTCAACAAGGAAATGTTTTAGAACTAAACCAGACTAAACAGTAGAAAATACAACGGGAAGTAAAATTCAGCATTGTTTCCCCAGAGATGGCTCTATTACAGCCTCCAGTAGTGCAAAGTACCAGACGATTATTTCCTTCCTCCTGGTTATGATTAAAAGCTAATTTGGAAAAATGTGCCATAAAAAACCCCAAACCTTAAGATTTAAGAGAAGACTTCTATGGTCTTAAACTCAATGCCAAATCCCAACTCAATCGATACAAGTTGCTGCCTTCCTTCCTTTACATGTTCTTCTTTCATTTCGTCCTCATACTTTTTTTCTAAGTTACTTTGCTGGCAAGCCTCCATATTGTTCCTTCTGAGCCAGAGCTTGCTGGAAGATCTCTGGCTGCTCTTGCTGTACATCACCTACCCCATAGCCAAAAGGTCAGGTCAGTAAATCTCCCTTGGCACGCCAGGAGCAGGGCTGCAGGAGCAGCACCCTGGGGCTCTGCTGTTTCACAGAGATCTCCCGCAGGATCCAGGTGTCAGTGCCCAGGAGCAGCCCGACCAGTCCCTACTGCTGGGTGACCACTGGCACGATTTAACCAGGCACTTCAGAGGGATGTAGCCAACACACAGACGCTGGGATGCATCCCCTGGCCTCTGTCAAGCATGGTGTAATTGGCATTGGCGGTTTGGGATGGAAAGTAAGGAAATCCACTTCTTTTCTCGTACGAGGGACAGATATTTGCTAAAAACTGAATTGCAGCATGCCACCAGGCAGCGGAGCTGTACCATGGGCCTGTCACAGAAACATGAAACCCACGAGTCTCCTGAGATAACGAGCAAGAGAAGAGCTCCCCAGAAGACACGAGAGGAGAAGGAGCGGGATATGATAGTTTATTTTTGGCTATGACTAATACAGCATTCAAAATAAGTGCTTCACACCCAACTTGAAAGAGAAAGGGAAAAAAATCATTTATCTCTGTTAACAACCCTAAATACAGTACTTCACTAAGTACAGATACTCTTTGACTAACACTGTGATTAAAAAGTATATAAAAAGGGCAGGGATTTTGCATTAGAACCTGAACAGCAGGGATGAAAGTAATCCTATTTTCACTGTATAAAGATTAGGAAGTCTATTGTAAAGCAATCATTTCATTTCAATTATAATTCCTAAAGAAAGCAGCTCCCTATGCATGCCTCCAAAACACAGGTTTTTAACTTCTAGCATTAAAATCCCAAGAATACTGTTTTTGCAAACCTAAGAGAGACAATGTCAAACGGTCAAAGACTCCCCTCTCAGTATGGCAGCTACTTGCTCTTCATTAACTCAGAGGAAGCTTTCTTCAGTAGAAAAACTGGAAATAGTTTGGAATTTTACTCCAAAACTGTTGTGCAACTGGATACACATTTTTCCTTGTTTCTTTCTCTCTACCTTTCCTTTTTTTTCCTGTGTCCTTAAACTACAACTAATAAAATGAATTTAGAAGTGGGAAGTTAAAAGCATTAACAATTACAAGAATTTTCTACTTTGATAAACTCAGAATGAGAGATTCCATTTCTCAGTTCATTGTAAAAGCTTAAAATCAGCTTAAAATCTAATGTTAACTACAATTTAAACACTGAACTGAATTAGTTGACAATCTTGACCTAGATTTGCTGCATTCTTAGTTTGTGAAAATGTTCAGACATTTTGGATCAATTCAAGAAAGAAGAACATTTAAAATACAGAAGATACTTGTGGATGAAATAACTCCTACCAAGACAACACATCTATAGATTCCATTCCCTAAATATTTGGACCAAAAGTAAATGTAGACCACCAATATTCTTGTTAGAATAGAACTAGAATAACGCTTCTAGAAACTTCAGACGGAAAAAAGTAATAATAAAACCGACCAGAGCTCCCTCCCTTGTCTTACAGGGTGTACCAGAGTTATCCCTGAACTCAGCCTTTCATTGTGTGATGCCAAATGGACCGTGAAATTGTTTACCTTAATGGACAGTGCTACTTTCTCTTGGAAACAGAATGAAATTTATGGAGTAATCTAAAGCAAAACCACCAGATTTTATTCCCTTACAGTGGAATTGCTTTTGTTCCTTCTCTGCTCACATGGCCACTAACTCAGCTGAGAAGGTGAAGCTCCAGCATTCACATCTGAGCCCCTGTCACAGACAGACAGCACCAATGGAAACTCACCAAACCCTCGGCACTGACACCTACTAATGTAGGCAACACGTCCTGCTAGATGAAACACTGGGAATAGCCTCTGGACTTTAATTTCTGAGTCAAGAACTGCCATTTTTCAGTGGCCGCACCATTTTATATACTTAAATCTTCAACCGTTAAGAGGCATGTAGGCACAAAACAAAAATAAGAACTGAAAAAACACCATGTTTTCATCTAAACAGGACCAGACCAAAATACTTCCACTTTACTGACCTTCCTCAAGGATTATATATCAGCGGGCACCTATAGAAACACATGGAATAATCTCCTCTTTTTAATTACTGTGTCTGGACAGCAGAAGTCAGACATTTGTCTAACCCAGAGCCTAGGAAGCATAAGTAGGTTATGGTAGTGACAAATGGGGTTACGAGCCATCCAGACTTCAATCTCATTTGATGTTTAGGTTATTATTAAAGTAACTCAAGGCCACAACAGAAGGTAATTCAGAAACTGGATGAAACTCTGAAGCACAAGATCTAATATCTCTTCCAAAATTCTTCACATCAATAATGATAAATCTTCAGGGCTTTCAAAAATCTGGTTTAAAATACAGGATACCTTCAAATTACTTTTTGCAAGTTATCAAGCTGACATTACACAGCAATGTTATCAGCCCAGGGCTATAAATTAGTAAATCTATTTCTACCAACAATGCCATAAACCCTTACAAATTTCTTCAAATTTCTCTTTGGAAATTCTGCCAGAAGTAATCCTGTGACACAAGACTAGTACATGGCGTGTGAGGAGGAGACCTCCATAAATCCAAGTACCTCCCCTGAATCTCAGGAAGTGCAGTAAATCTAAGTGCAAGGAGTTGCAGACCTGGTATGGTCAATCCTAGACATGAGCACAGACTGCAAGAAGAACTCAATGAGAGCATCCCTTGGTGAAGGACTTGGGGGATTCTTATGGAAGAAAAGCTGGACATGAGCCAACAGTGGGTGCTTGCAGCCCAGAAATCCAACCTCATCCTGGGCTGCATACAGAGCAGCGTGGGCAGGAGGGGCCAGGGAGGGGATTCTGCCCTTCTGCTCTGCTCTGGATAGACCCCACCTGCAGTGCTGTGTCCAGATCTGGGATCCCAGCACAAGAAGGACATGGACCTATTGGAGCAGTCCAGATGAGGGCCATGAAGATGATCAAAGGACTGGATCACCTCTCCTATGAAGACAAGCTGAAAAAGCTGGGGTTGCTCAGCCTGGAGAAGAGAAGGCTCTAGGGAGAACTTCTAACAGCCTTCCAGTATCTAAAGAGACTACAAAAGAACTGGAGAAGGACTTCTCACAAGGGCACATAGTGCTAGGACCAAGGGGAATGGTTTTCAATGGAAAAAGAGAAGGTTTAGATTAGGTATGATGAAGAAACTCTTCACTGTGAAGTTGGTGAGGACCTGTCACAGGTTGCACAGACAAGCTGTGGATGCCCCATCCCTGCAAGTGCTGAAGGCCAGGCTGAATGGAGCCCTGAGCAACCTGACCTAGTGAATGGCATCCCAGCTCACAGCAGAGGGGATGGAACTAGAGGATCTTTCAGCTCCCTTCCAATCCAAATCATTCTATGATTCTATAATTCTGAAGTTGCAAGCTGTGGCATCTGCGTTCCTCTTTACTTCATTTACTTTCTGAGGGAATATAAGAGGGAAAGAAATTTTAAATTGCTAAAACTGCTATAAATACCAGATGGACAAAATATGGCAAGCTGCAAAAATGAAGGGTAAAGAAACAAAACGGGGAACACTCCAGGATAAAGGATTCTCAGATTCTCCATCTGCCCTGACTGTCCAACTCCATGGAAATAAAGAAACCCAGGAACCTCACAGCATGAAAAATGATGAAAATGGAGACCAGATGATTTTCAATATATTGTAAATGCCACAAATGATACTCTCTAACTTCTGAATAAATCCATGGAAAATTAGAAGGGAAGAGTTAAAGCTCTCTGCTATTTATTCTCATATAATTTGTACAAGCAATTTACAGAACACATCCAAGCAGTCCTATAAGCTTCGCTTTTAAATCCATCTTCCTTTCAAATTAAAAGGAAATAACATACTTTGATTTCGAATGCATTTAAATTAGTGTCTTAACCTGAAATCTGTTGTGGAAGAAAATGCAAGACCTTATCTTGAAATCTTCAGGAATAAAAGCTCCTTTTCTGAGCTCACAAAATTCAGACATGGGTGAAAGAGAATGAGACAGAAATCATATTTTTCTTTTTCTATAATCTCAGAAATGTAAAACTGTAGTCATGTTTTGCCAAGACTAACAATAAAACAAAGACTTTATAATGCATCTAAAATTGTGGAAAGGAAAAATACAGTGAACAAGAAGAGGTGAAGTTCATTCAAATCAGATGGCAGCATAACAGGAACTTTCACCAAACCTGGACACAGTGAGAGACACAGCTGACCCTCAATCACTCAGGGTTGACTGATCGATACACATCATCTCTAAACCTCTCTTGATGTGTCCAGATGGTTAAGAAATTCCTGGACAATATTCCAGTTACTCCCATCATTTTGCCAGCACATCAGCTCCCTTGCATGTCCTGTCCATCCTGCCTCCACACCAGCGCTCAGCTGGGCTGGGCTCTGCTCCATGGGCTGCATACATTTTACCCAATTGATGTAATTTGGCCGCAGCTAAATAAACTAGAGCTGCAGATCACAGAGCCTACCAGCACAAATCAAAAGGTTTCTGGGTCTGGCCTCTTAATGAAAAAGGCAGATATTAAGCAACAAAACTGGTGTCATTTCCCACAGTCCTGGAAGTCAGAGTATATGTCATTTAAAGATACCAACTCCTCTACAACTATCCTTACATGTCTAAAAGTTCGGTGTCTGGTGTAACCTGGTCTGATAGACTCACTGTGCATTCAGAGTAGAGAGAGCCATTTCCAAAGGGCAAGCCATCCTCAGAAGAGCCTATTGCAGAGGAAGCTCAAGGGATCAGACACAACAGGCAATTTCTAGACAAATGATGTCAGGTGAACATGCACTACACCATCTGACTGGCAAAACAGAGTGCCAGTAAGTGTATCAAATACCTAACCCAGACTAGGCTGCAAATAAACTTCTTCTTGATGCACTCTGGCTCCTACAGCCAGGCAGAGCTTGGCCCTCCCACCCCATGGGGCTAAGACCAAGCTTGTACTCCACAGAGATGCTAATACCATGTATTAGAAGTTTATGAGGGATAAAAACAAAGTTTTTATCCCTCATAAAACAAAGTTATGACACTTATCTTCATAACACTGTGAAGAAGTTTCCTAGTAAATATGACTATTTCAAGTAACATCTAACAAGAAAGAATCCATCTGCTGATTAATAATCAAAACTCTCATTACAAGCATCACAAGTCACCTTTTCAGTTCAATGTTATCTCTGCAACCATGTCTGCTTTCCCTTTGCAATCATTACATTTCACAGACAACACAGAAAGCAGTTTATTTCTACACATAATCTAGGGAAATCACCAGTTCATAAAACGGGAAGTCCTCACACTTGGCATTGTTCTCACATCATGAAGTGTACGTGTGCCATTTTATAAACACATTTTATTAGGTTGGCTAAAATAGTTGGGCTGCAGTGCTAACATTAAAATTGCTCAAATTTAATTCTAGAAGTATATCTTTTCATTTGTTTGAAAGTTTACCCTATTACTGAGCATTTCTTCACTAAGCCTTCAACTACCTTCAACTCAACCTTTTCCTACAGTTCAGCTTAAATTAATAACACATTCAAGAACTGCATTGGTGAAAACAATTTTAAAATGCTTTAAAAAAAAAAGTTAAAATCATTTCTATGAGAGGTCATAGCATTTCCATGATTCACACTGGAAAAGGGGTCAGAAGCAGAAGGCAGGTATACAGATTCAACCAAAGCTTCTGGAGAGCTTAGTCCAGGCTCCTGCTGCCCAGGGTGGAGCCCAGTCAAGAAAGGGGGATCAGGGAGGGCATCCCAGGCTCACAAAGTGAGCAAACTGCGCTTAGCAAAAGCCAGTTTGGAGTAAGGAGTTGCCAGCCAAGAAAAAAATTCTACAAAGAGTAAGAGCAGCCTAGAGTTAGCCATCCCACCCAACCAGAAGCATGCAGGGATGTACCAACGAGATGTGCCAGTGGGATCCAGGTCTTCATAGCAGGTGCTGGCATGGCTGCCAGCACTGCTGGATCTGCATGGAGGCACCATGCTGAGAATCTGCAACAGGCTGTCCTCTAAAAAAACCATCAGGTGGGTGGAGCTCTCTTTCAGCTGGAAAACAGCTGAAGTCACAGGTTTGGTACTCAAGTGGATCTACCAGTGGCCAAACCAAAGCTTTACTTCAAACACAACTCAGTATGGTTTTCCATAGTCTTTGCAGCACAATTTAGGGGATTTGGACTGGATAAGTGGACAAGGTAAAGTAACTGGCTGAACTGCTGGACACAAATAACAGAGGGTCCAAGTATAGGTCCAAGTGTTCTGGCTCATCACACATCCAGGGGTTCATTGTGACAAGGGATCCTAAAAGGTCAGGAGTGGAACTGTTGCTGTTCAGCCACAACCTGGGTGGTGAATAAAAACTAGCCTCACCCAGGTCACAAATGACACCAGTTTAGAAGGAACAATGGATATTGTGGAGAGCAGGGCTTTTCTTCAGAGACACTGCAGTAAGACGGAAGATTGACTGACATGAAAGCAATTGACAAGAACCACCCAAAACTTCAATGAATAAAATCCTGCACTGGGATTTGCTGTTCATCCACTTGAGCCCAATGGGAGCAGGTCATAGGAAAATGTCACAGTGATTCTGGTGGGTAACACAGAACAAGCGAGCAGTGTCTCCATGCAGTGCTGATGGAACAGCAGGCCCAGTTTTAGACTCCTTAGTGCCAGTGTCCCTAATGACAAACTGATGTCCCTCCAGTAAGACTGTCAGAGGACCCAAGCACGCAGTAGATGACAAGAAGATAAGGGAACTCGATCTGTATAGATTGGGAAGAAAAAGGCTGGGGTGGCACAGGGAAATCTCACTGCAGTCTTCCCACCTAAAGAGAGACTGCAGAGAAGAAAAACTACATAGAGGAAACCATCATGAGGGGCAGCAAAATAAACCTCTGTTGGAACTAAGAGAAAACTCATTGCCAGAAGTGTGGTTAAGCACTCAAACAGCCTTCCCAGAGACATTTGCTCAACCAATTCAGACAAGGCCTCCCTGGAGTAACTGGACCCAATACTGAGGTTAGATGAAGCTGGAGGAGCTCCTAAGTAAGGAGACCTCCTAATATCAAAGGTTCTGCAATTTTCTGATGTGCTTTGAAATACACATTGTTGTATTTTCTGCAAAATCAGGCTATAAAATTTCTACGTATTTTCTGTTTTAATTTCTTCGTGCCTCTGTTTCCCACCTGCAATATGTTATTAACATTATTACCAAGGATGGAGTCCAAGTCCAGATTCAGATTCTTAAACATGTCACGACGTGAGCCAAACACCTACGCTCCCCTCATGCTCAATGAACATCTGAAAAATCAGTTCCTTCCACACTGTCATTACTGCCATTTAAGGTTCCCCAGCATATTACCTGAGGCATCCTCAAGGGACTGACAGATATGACAGAAATTATGCATGGATTGCTACTCCTCTGCAGTTCAAGCAGGAGACTGGGCAGGCAATGCTGGGACATATGAAATGGCCCCACTAGCCCTTCAGCTGGCCAAACGCAGGCTCACACTCAGAAACGCCTGACATCATGCCCACTGGTCTCCACTTTCAAGTCTCAGCTCTAGCTGAATGATTTCCACAGCCAGGCAGAGTCTTTTGAAAAAAAAATTAAGATATAAGATACAGTGGGGAGTGAAAAGCATCACAGGAATATGAGTTAAATACAATGGAATTTATCTAGTTTAAAACTATGTTAAAAAATAGTGAATTGGGCTACAATAAATAAAAGACAAGGGAAAAGCAAAGTAATGAACAGTCTCCAAAATACTGTGCTTCAAATAATAAAGACCATGCAAAAATACTACGGCTACCACTATTGATTGCATAATTAAAGAGTACCTGATAATGCCGAGAGTGGACAGAGCAGATTCACACAGGTATTTCCCTAACCTGAAAGTTTTCTGACTTTCTCACCTTAATCCTATTATTTTAATGCACTTTCAGCGTGCAGTGTTCCAGGCACAGCCATGAGTACAGGAATACTAAAGAGTGAAGTTTTAAAAGACACTCAGTGTTGGATTAACATTTCTCTCCCTGAAGATCAGGGTAATTTCTTTATCGTTCTGACATCTTCCTCCTCCTGCCATCCCCAGGGTGAGATTTATAATGTAATTTTATCCAGCCTTACTTTTTCTTCTTGAAATCATTCTTGCCGCTTTATGAATTACATCCATAATATCATGTTCTGAATACCTATTTTAAGGAGTTTCTTTTGTCCTAATAGTTCATACAAAAAGTAGGTAGAGGCTGGCAACACTCCAGTAAAATCCACATTCAGTTACCCTATTAAGGAAAAAGTAAATACTTTTGCATATACGCTTAACCTAAAATATAAACTAGCATATAGCTGTGAAATAAACATAATTTTACAGCACCAATATAGTTTTCTACCAAATGCCCCAAAATTAAGGGTTTCTTCAGGGTACAAAATAAAAGCACTCAATCTTAAAAATTATAATTTATCAGCACTTAAAATGTTTAAAAATATTATTTTATTTCCTATCACATTAAATAACACAAATTGACAACAGCTCTACATGCTGAAAGCATCCAGATGCATTTCCTGCCGGTGAAGAATCAGTGACATAATGTAGCAAGAGACTGGTATGGTGCTCATTAGATCACTAAGCAGCAGTGCTTACAGAATATTTAACTACACTCTACAAAGATATTCAAATGTAGCTGTCAGAATGTGCTTGGAAAATTTCCACCTAACACAAAAATGCAAAAGATGAGAAATTATCTCCCTTTAAAGGAAAAAGTTCAAGGTGAATGTTACCTGATTGGCTCGCTTTGTTATAATTAAATTCAATAAAAATCCCAAATATGGCATGCCATCTTTTATTAGCATTTCTGTGGAAGTAAGAACTACGCTTATAATTTAAGAAAATTTAGTCAGAATTAATGAAATTTTAAAGAATAGTAACATAGAAGATGAAGGATTTAAGTTCAAAACATGACACTGAAGGGAGAAAATTTAGTATCTCCTAGAGAGATTTATTAAAAACCCTACAAATATTAGTACTGTGCAACTTGTAACTTGCATATTTATTACACACTCCATCAGTATTGCATGCTATAGAAATAGCAATTTCTTTAAAAGTGCTTAAGGTATTTTAAGGGGGAAAATGCTCATGTAAGAGCAGCATGACACCAGAAGCAGGGTTCCTTACTCTCCTGTCTCAACTGGATTTTTTTTTTTTTAACCTCATGCCATATGGTACAAAGGTTTATTTATTTGTAATATGAACTGGCAAAGAAATGGCCTGAGCAGTATTTGTCTGTGAAGTCACTCCAGTTTCAGCATTCACATTAGCCTACCACCTAACCTAGCACACCCTCCCAGTAGAGAAGACAGATATGCTTTAGCATGGAAAATGGGCAGCACTGCCCCATTCACTCTGGGCATCAATGAAGATTAGCCTGGGGAAATTTGTATCTCTGTTGTTCTGCCCAACTTTTAGTGTATAAGCACAGAAGTAGCTGTCTTCTTTCAGCAATACAGAAATGAACACCATGAATACTCCATACAAATCTGTATTTCCATGTAAAGGGAATTTTAATTAGTTAAAAAAATTCTTTTAATCTCAAAATACTTATTCTCTGAGAAGGTATATTCCCAGTCGAAAGAACTTTCCGTAGTAGAGCCTTCTAGCATTAGGACAAAAAAGGAAAGCTCCAGGTATCTGATCAGCAGTAGTAATACAGAGATACTCACTTCATGGTTAGCAAGAATTAAAGCCCACTTAATCAAAAAACACTGGTAAATCTGTGGTTTACCAGAAAGCTCTAACTAGTATTAATTGATATAATCTGTACACAAGGAAGAATCCATTTGTGACCCAAATGTCATGAAAATCAGCATAATTACACACTTTACAGTTCAGGTGATTTTTTCATTAAATTAGGAGTTCAAAGTGTGACTAGTTTCATCATTTGACTAGCTTTATCTCATGGAGAGCATTTCCTTCCACCTAAACCTGGAGATGCTGAGAGTTAAAGATGTATATGCAAACTGTTAAACTTACAAAGGACATTAAAAGTTGAAATACAACATTTTTCAAGTTAAGGAACTGGTAGTCAACCAGAAGGTAACAAAAAGCTACAGAATTATATTACATTGCTGGAATATAAGATATAACCAATTCAGACAAGGAGAATGGGACCCTTTAAAGGACTAAGGAGACCATCAGGAGAAACACTAGGAAACCCCACCCCATCCTCCTCAAGGAATGAGACAGTGATAGCTTTCAAAAAAGAGAAACCTCAAAAAATGTGATATTTGATTCAAAACATAAACATGCCTTAAGCTAAGAAGTTATGAAAAGACTTCTCAATAAGTTTATCCATGAGACAAATCCATCACTCCCATGCAGCACAAAACAGATTGGATTTGGGAGACAGAGAACTGTATTCCCTCATAGTGCAAGTAATTTGGGAGGCACCACAGTATTTACTTAGGGAATGACTAATTAGGTATGAAGACAATGGGGGAAAAGAAAAAAGAGGGGGCCTCCTAATGTAGTGGACATATAATTATTTTTAAAAATGCATGAACTGCAGCTCTAAACATGGTCTTAGGGAGGGACCAGGCAGACCATGCCAGACACTGGGACATCACTGAAGTAATGATGAGGCTGAGGAAGAAGGGGCCAAAGTGGCAAAAAGGAAACCCTCCTTTATCAGCCTAGCATGCACTTTGTGAAAGAGGGGCAGCCTCTGGACATGAAGTCAGCCCCAAGATGGATGGTGAGAAGGGAGAAGGCTTCATGCGACAGGGAGAGGACAAGCACTCTGCATACTGACTGTGTCCAAAAAGATTTGTAAGAAAAAGTAGCATGAATGTCTACCTGCTGTCCAAACACAGCCACAGACCCCTGCACTAATAAAAATCTTTCAGAATAAATGTCCTCACACTCGGGACATTTAAAGTGAGGGTCTAAGGTCATAATGCAAGGGGCCAGGAAGATCATTAAATTACCTGCAAAGTCAAAGTAATTATGACTGAAACTTACGACTTCATCATGTACTCAAAAAAACCTCAGGAACTGAATTGTTGCTATTAAAAAAATACAGCATTCAGCAGGCTTCTGTACACCCACACATGTACTTATCCAATGCATCACTACCCAAAGAGAACAAAAATATATTTTAGCAAATCTTGCACTACGTCAAAACATAATTCCTTTTACAGACATGTTAGTCCACAAATCTGCTTTTTCATTCAGCTTACACTGCTAGAATCATTTACGGGCATCTATTATAGGGATCTGCCAAATCCATAATTTGCTTCTTGACATTAAGTAATAAATACATAATGCAGACACACATTTGTCCTTTTCAAAATTCAGCTGAAATCCATTTCTTTAGATAAGAGCGTGACTTGTCCAAGTCACCTTCCAAAATTCAGAAAATCTTCCTCCACTGAGGCATGTACTCCAATCTTCATATCCTGGGTCCCACCTGAAAGAGGAGATACATACATCCAAGCATTTGACATTAAAATAGGAATTTATGACTGCTTTGAATGCCACTGGCATGTGGAAGTGCCAGTCATAAAGAAGACACTCATGGCAGGGCTCACTGCTCAGGCAGAACCAAAGGACATCAAGATCTGTAATTAAAATTTTCTCTTGGAAAACCCCATGCAGGCTGCTCCTAAGCCTGGAAAGTGTTTGACTTTAACCCGTTCAACCTTACATTATACCTATTAGACTATTAAATTAGTGGTGAATTGCGTATTTTGGAAACAGTTACACTCAAATTGTCTTCTTGAATTTGCTTTTAAGAAGGGATGTTGATGCTGAGACCAAAGATCATGTAAGAAAGTATCTGGCCCTGTATTGCTTAGAAGTGCTGCCTTTTGGTGGCTAATGTAGCTGGAAGGGGTCTGTACTATACAACACTTACAAAACCTCCTGGATACCAGCCCTGCTGATTAGTGCTTCAATTTCATAGTCAAATGGAGGTCACTGCAGTAGGTGTTTTTCAAAGGAAATTATTAGGATGGAGAAGGATGTAGGGAGGATTTGCTAGAGATGAAAACAAATGACACTGACCTTGCAATAAAAATTCTGAGTGCAGCAGGGAGGGGAAGATGTATCATCATTAGCTCATTTACCGGTTGTGAACTAGCAAGGGCTCATATCCATGAATCTTTTCATGCTGAATGCACAGTTTTAAGAAGGCAGCAAGCTCGAGCACACACAAGTGAGATCAGCCCCAGTGATCACACAAGTAATGTGCACCCAGAGAGAAAAATAACAGGGGAAGTTTTCTAGCTGGAATATTGCTGAAGTCTGTCACACTGCAAGCAGAGCAAGAGCCATGGCAAACACCTCAGAAAAAATGAGCTGCGCTCTACTGGGGGAATTCTCACAATGGAAAAGGCAGAGCACTTGTCAGCTACTACTGGGCAAAATTAGAATCACAGAATCATAGGCTCAATCAGAAGGCACCGTAAAGATGCTTTATTTAACTAAAAACCTACTTCCTACCCTCCCACCACAGGCAGGTGTATTGAGTTTGCATGGCCAGGTTTTGGTAGCAAGAGCGGCTTCTCTGAGACAGTGCCAGAAACTTCCCCCAAGTCTAGCAGAGCCAATGTCAGGCAACTCCAAGATGGATGTGCTACTGGCCAAGGCTGGGCCAGTTAGAAATGGTTGTAACAGCTCTGATAACACGCTGAAGAAGACGAAAAAATAAAAAGTACATTTTCTTCTTAAGTGATGTGAATTAAAACATTGGCATTTATAACAAGGCAAAGCTTCTTCTCCCATGTTCAGTGACTTCTTCTCCTTAGGTATGAAGATTGTGCTGGTGAAGAGGAGAAGAGGGACCCAGCAGGATGGACTACTCTTATGACTTGTTCACTGGATTTCAGTTCTGGAAACAGGCATTTGGACTTATAGACAAATTTAAAAGCCTAAACCATATAAACAGAATACTCTTCAACATTCAGAGGCTGCAAACTGACTGCAAGCACATCTTTATTCTCAGTGTTTTCTTATCTCCGGCTCAACTCTTCATCTACACAACTGCAGATATATACTGAAACATTGCATTCATAATAAAGGGCTGAGTTCAGCCAAGCTAATCCCCTTCCAAAACACTCAGACAGGTATTTAAATCCCAATGGCTTCATTGGGTTAAAAGCACTCAGCTAAATAGGAGGCCAGTGCTGACAGCAGAGAATAAAAATACATGACAGACAGACAGGAAGAGAGGACACACCAGGGTAAGCATAAATTTGCTAGACAAGGCTTGGGAAGAAAATAAAAGACAGAATTAAAAAATGGGAGAAAGCTTTCTACTTAATTGAAGATTAAGAAAAAGTAGAAATAGGAAGTGCCACTCAACTGAAGGTATGACAGATTGACAGAAGAAGGCAGGAGATTACTTATAGTTTTACACAATTAAATTAATTCCTTTTAATCTTTTTATACATATTGTAAACAAGATCTCTCTATCCCATGAAAATTACCTTTTAAAGGCTGGGTAAATACATTAACTAATTCTAAAATCCCAGTTTTTTTAGGGTTTTTTTTTATTTTTTAAGAAAACAAAAGCAAAGCAGGGAAGAGTGCTATAAATAGTTCTGACCTTCAGAGAGCCTGGCTTTCTCTTTAATTATTGCAAAAAAAAAAAAACCACTGCTTCAAGAAGCTAAAGAAAAAAAAGGTAATTTAAATGGAAATGGCTATGCACCTCACTTGCAGTGACCAAGAGGATACACCCTAAACATTCACAATATCACACAAAACCAAAAAAGCAGACAAGTGGTACCAGCAATTCTCACTTTTTTTTTTTAAGAAAACAGTTTAAAAAGCAGTCTAAAGCATCTAGCAAGACACAGGAATAAAAGCAATTTTGACGATGGCTCTGAGTTTACTATTGAGAGTTACTTAATTGCTACTATTCCTTCACGTGCTCATTCCCAAATACTGTAATTCCTGCTGACATCTTGTACTTGTGCCCCAGGTAAAATATCAGCACCCTGCACTGACATGGAGGCAGGCCCATAAGGTGCTTGCACGTCAATTTCAGACATTGTGGAAGAACCACAGTCACCCTCAAGGCCCATCACTGCCACAGGCTGCGCCCACAGGGCTGGGGGTGCATGGCACAACCCAACTCCACACTGATGGGAAAGTGACCTTGCCACCACCATGACACAGTCATTTGAATTGCATCATTTCATTTTCAAAGACTGATTTTCTCAGAAAAGAATATCCCAATGAATAATACAAATAGGCTACATTATTTTCTTCTGCTCACTTTATATACAGATATACAGAGGAATTTTGATTACAGCCTAAACAGTTCCTGTTTCACCCTAATATCAAGGGTACAACCCATCATGCTCAGCAATATGGAAATCTCAGTTAACAACAAAACAGAAATGTTAATTCATCTAGGAGCTGCTTCATGAGAACAGAGATATCCATCTACTGCTTACTGCCCCCCATGCTCATTCAAGAGAGAAATCACATCTAAATAAGTAACTAGAGATGAAAATGCCAATGCCTCCCAGAATAAAGAGATCTGAGGGCAAATTGCAGGAAGCCTACAGGACACAAATACTGCATTAAGGAGAAACATGGTCTAGAGGATTTTGTGTTGAAGTTTCAGGACAATAAAACTCAAATTCAGCAGCTGCTGCCATGATATAACAACTGGCAAGACAAATACTTTTCTTTTATATATTTCTTTTTCATTTGTGCCACTATACATTTTGTTGCCATGACAACTAAATGTTTTCTGCCCATCTGTATGGTGACAGAATAGACACATACATCTGTTCACAGATCTTGTTTTTAAAAGACCGATAATATTTTCCCAACTTCTGTATGTTTTTAAAGCTCTCTTCAATAAGAAGGAGAATATTGTAGTTTCTCTAAAATAGCGAAACATAAATCACACCATTCAGGCAGCATGTTGCCCAGGAGACACTCTTAACATCACTCATTGCCAGCACAAATGAAAAAGTCAAAACGGAGGCTTGTGACAAGGACCAGGGAACATTACTTTCAGCTGTGTTGCTTTTGCTTATCAACATTAGCAAAATCACTACCAAGAGACCAAATTCCTTTCTGGCTGATTAGAAACACAAAGCCATTTTCACACAAAAAAAGACAATATATGAATGATTAGGAATAGGGTAATCTTTTTTTATGGCCATGTAGTCTAATAACTCTTTAAAGTCTTTGTAATATTTTCTATCCCAAAGATTCCACTGCTTTTGAACATGTAATTCAATAAATAAATAAATGAATAAACTTCAGCAACATCAAGCAACTCAACCAAGGCTGTAGAATCAATAATATTCATGTTTGCCTAAACCTTTGGTATCTCCATTAAATAAAAAAAAAATTCTTTCCTGCATTACCTAGCCCTGTTCATACAGATGCCAGGCTGTGACACTGGCAAATAAAATTATTCCAAATCGCGATAGATTCCTGAAATCTTTAGGAAGATTTCCAGTCCTGTGCTTAGCTCATTAGAGAAAAACTAAAAAACCCACCTGCTTTAACTGGAGTTAAAGCAGTGCAAGGCAGAGACAAAAAGGGTTTGATGGGGAATTGCTTGGAATTTAGATTGTACTGGGAAGGAAGACACTTCCACAAGAAGATAAAACCAAAAAAAGCCAAGAATAACTGAGAAGGTCAAGCATCACATGAAAGAAAGGAGAGGTCTGCAACTCTGCTTGTGGGGTAGAAGTCATAAGTTTAATCAAAGTGGGAGGAATAGGAGATGGCAGAGCATGCTTCCTTAAAACATTTACTACCTTCTATGCCACGCAACACAGCAAATGTTTTGGCAAGGCAGTGAAGCCATGGTAGACATGTCTTCCTTCAGCACATTTTGAGCCATAATACCACGTGCTGCAGGCAGCATTAATCTGCTTCCCCAGCTTCCGCATGTTGCCACAGACTTCCTGGCCCCAAACCCAAAAATGGGAATTAGTAGCGCAGATTAATTTCTGTCACTTCTGGTGAGCCTCATACTGGATTTAAAATGAGGACACTGTGGCAGTGCTCCTTACTGACGTGGAAAATACTCTAAGCAGGCAAGTTAGCTAGCAGCTGCCAGAACTATTTATTTAGGTAAATAGAATGTTCAAATGAGTTTCTGCTGTGCTTTGCTCTCATCTACAGCTCTCCCTCCTTGCTACGCTCACATTGCACCCATGGCATGGACACAAAACCTGCACATTTCTGGCATGCTTTGCTGTCTACTGTCCTGCAGGCAAGCATGCTGGGCTAGAGGTGCTCGTGCTTTCTGGGCAATAACATGGGACAAAAATTCCGGTTCTGGATAACAGTAGAGCCCCATCTTAGCAAGTTCCTTCAACAAATTATGTTTGGTATCACTAAAAGTATTACCTGTCTCACCGAAGTGGCCTTCTCCCTTGGCACCTGAACGTCAGAAGCAAAACTCCAAAAAATTCTGAGTCCACCAAAATGGTCACCCATTATGTCTTAAAAGGAATGCTTTCCCAAGGCAAAAGTTTAACAGCTCTATCCATCTAGGGCTATCAGCTCCACAAGAGGGAAGAATGGCTAAAAACAATACTGGAGCTTCATTTTTTATCCATTTAAAATAAGGCATCATAGGACTACTTGCAACACGAAATCACAGCCAGCCCCTTGGCCAGGTCAAACAAGAAATGCAGCAATTATGGTATGCAGGGAGCAACAGTAAGGATTTGTCTCATTTGATCCTGAAATTTATTTAGCATTTTGTTTCCACTCACTGCACTGCAGTAAGCCAGGATTCAAAGGATCACTCACCCCTGGAAGGCTGAATGGGATGACTGAGCAACCTGAGCTGTTGCGTACGTCCAGCGCAGTCAGTGTAACATTTCTGTCATTAATTATTTGGAATAAATGTACTGGCTTAAATAGGTCACTGTGATTCTACAGTTCTCCTGAGAGATAAAGCTGGGAAGAAGGGACTCCTGAAGGGACTTCTCTTTTAACACCCTCCAAATACCAAGTGACTGCACTACCCATTTGCTGCATTGCATTTTGATACATGTTTCCATCAAAATAATTCATAGCATTTTAAAGCCATTAATCATGCAAGTATCACAACTGGCACAAAAGTGCCTTTGACAATCTGATGATCATTAGACTTATTGTACAGACAGGTAAAGAGAGGCATGAAAAGGTTAGTGATACTGCCAGAGGGATTCTGTCTCTCTCTGTGACATGTAGTAAGCAGCTTTAGCCATGTGATAGTTGCTCTGACTTGTGATTTCAGCTCGAGGCGCAGGACCCACACTATAAACACCACATAGCAAATAAGCATCCTAATCAGCTAAAACGCCAAATTCCCACGTTAGCACACATCTTGCTCGTTCCATCATAACTGCCTCTTCCACACCAAAGCCAGGACAAAGCAGTAGCTCTTGTACGTGTTATTTCCAAGGCATTCCTCCATCCCGCTAAATTAACTTCTGGTTTATAAGGTTGACTCTCCACCAAGCAACTTCTACAAAACAGGGCATTACAAATTTCCTATATTGAGAAGTAAATGTCTACTATGTCTCAGTATGAATTTCAGAGACATGAATTACACCACTGCAGCTCTCCGCATGGATGTTCCCAAACCCACAGGGCCACAAGCATCAGAAGGGCAATGCAATACTTTGCTTTGCACCTGATCTCCTTCTCTAGCTCCACCAAAATGGCTTGTGTTTGCAAGGCCCATAAATACAACCAGGGAGCAGATCCCCCCAACTCTTTCCCTCAAGAAATGAGTTCTGCCCTCATGGCTTTCTTGAACTGGTTCACCAGTGGCTGTGGGAAAAAACCGAGCCACTGAGGAGAGGTAGTAGGAAACACCACTCAGCTGCCTCTGCTGCTTTCAGAACAGATAAATGCCAGGTATACAGGGAGTGGAAATCACAGCCATTTTAATTGAAAACATGGGATTCTTCAGAAACAATTCAAGTTGCAAAAGTTTGCTGTTAGTTTGCTTGGTTGGGGATTTTTTCATGTATACATCAACCCTTTAGGAACCCCACCAGTAAGACTGTCTCTCCCAGACCCAGGTGACCACAGAAAGGGGATCCATGGCCCCTTTACCAGAGATTCCCATACCTTCCAGGGACTTGCCAGGAAAAGTCCAAACCCTCCTGGTTAAAGTGGACTGGATTATGACTGACAATGTGACCACACAGCTATTTCTGACCACATTCAATGCCTAGACAGAGCTTCCAGCAGTTATCAGATGACTTTCAATTGGTGAGTACAGAGAAAGAAAAACAGATTTTCTGAGGATTAGCTGGATTTTATCTTTGCCAGTGACAGATTAACGTTCATTATGAAAGATTAAGCAACTAAAGGAAATCTCCATGAAAGAGCAGAAGCATATGCAAAAAGTTTTAAAAACTGGTATGTTTACACAAAGACAACAGGAACCCTTCTGTGCTCCTGACAATATAGGAGTAGAGCACTTTGCAATGCAGCAATGGCTACAGCCAGCAACATCCACCAGCTGAATGTTTTTTTCCACTTCCAGCATCAACAAATTCAATCTTTGTAGTTCTTTATAGTTGAGAAAATGCCAAAGTTATTTAGGCATTACCTTCCATTTTTAGAGAGAAGTTGCTAGAGGTTTTGACAATAAATTGATGGAGTGACAAACTTTCGAATCAGCAGTCATAAATTCATTAGGTCACATTTATGAAACATATTTTGCTGTTTACCCTTTAGTCAGCACAGCTAAATGCCAGTCCTGGCCCTGTCTCATAAACAGCTCCCATCTCCTTTACAAATGTTACTATGGGCACAATCTTCCTTTTTCGATTATTTTGCTTGTCTCCAGCATGACACTCTGTACCCCAGAAGCAGCTTGCTGCCCACACTGAACTACTGCCCACACTGAATGTTCCAAAAAGGAAGATACCTCATTAAAGGCAGACCCTCACTGGGTTGCAAGGGAGCCACACACTCACAAAAAGCATCTCATCTCATTAGCAAATGGCTGGTGCAACTGCTCCTCATGGAGATGAAGACATCACTAATTTGAGGTACAGACAGCACGGAACAGACTGCCCTATCCTGGTACTGTGGGAGTGAAAATAGCACATTAAATGTTTGTTAGGTTTCCAATGGAAGCTGTACCAGTAGCTCACAGGGTCTCAATCTGCTGTTTTCAGGATTTCCTTAGAGAGAAGAATGAGGCAAGTGTCTCTGAAGGGCAGTGCAGGGAGAGGGTAAAGTAAGCAAGGCTGCTCCATACTAGGAAGTCTTCTCCATACTGGGAAGGCCTCCACAGCCACTCAGAGCCACCCAGAAGAATCAGCCCCAAAGGCCAGCCGAGGTTTCTGTCCAGCTGCCAGCCCTGTGGGCAGCTCAGAGATAACTCTGTTTATCCCTGGATTTACCCTCACTACTGGTGCTTGTAACTACCCACTGTTCTTTCCCACACAGCAAACCAGAAGGTTATCAGCCCAGGGGAAGCTGCATTAGTCATTGATGATGGCTTATGCTACAACCTGCCATCATCAAGGAGTCACTGTTAAACGATAATTAAGGCACAGTAAAAAAATCAGAATAAAGTAATATATCCAGTGGAAGTAGAGCAGAGCAAACCAGACCAGCTAATCCTTACAAACTATCTCAAAAAGAAATGGTAAAATCCAACCCTTTTAAAACCAGCTCCAAGAATCTGTACATTGTAAGAAGGGTGGTATCATACGGAATAACATGCTAGGACTCAGAAGAATCTGTCCCATCCACCACTATTTGCTATGGCTAAGTACAGCTTCATCACGGAGATGCCAAACACCTGAAGTTCCCATGGCTTTTAATGAATTTGTGCATTGTCATTCCCCCCTTTCCAAAAAAGAGAAAGACATCTCTAACTATTAACTTATCTACACCTTTCAGTAAAACGGAAACTACATAAGCATTGTACATCAAAGAGCTTCCTTCATTAAAATGTGGAAAATAATTTGTGTACTTTAGATGAAAGGTGTTCTGGGACTGTGAAGTGTTCTGGCAAATTTAATTAAATCCCATAGTTATTCTCTTGCAAAAATAAAGGTTTTGGGCAAAATAATTTAACTGATTCACAGTAACAGTTTGTTTTCTTCTTTTTGCCAAATCTTTGCCCTATAAAATGAACCACTGGTGAGTAGCAAAACCTTTTTTAATGACATATGTGTAAAGTTGCATCTCTAGAACACAAACTCTCAGTAAAATTTTCAAATGAAGACCAAAAACCCCCCCAATAAAGATGCATATAATTAATTATGAGCTGCAAAGATCTAAAATCAGAAATTAATTTGCTATGCATGCTTTCGCAAAACTGAAAAACCAAAAGCTTCAGCTGTGAAAGACAGGCAGACCTCACCATCACAGCGGAAGCAGAGCTGTTGAAACCACACACAATGAGATTATTTCATCTTTCCCATCCATCACCTTGAAGAACTGTTGCTCATGTACAGCGAGCACGTTTTACTCAACTCCAAGATTATCATCAAAGTAACTGAACATTTCCTAAGAGAAGTAGCTTCAGGCTGCCTCCCTCTCGAGGAGGGTTGTGGTAACCAAACTATCTCCAGTGGGTAACAGCTGCAAAGGTGAGACATCTAAGAGCAAAAAAATCAACACATGTATCTCAGTGGAGGGGTGGCTAAGTGCCACAGCATGTCCTGATACTCCCAGTCATTTAAGTGGGGATGTCCTGGCACGTACCACAGCTCCCTGCATGGAGGAAACAAAGCACAGTCCTGCACCTTCATACGCTTCCACTCTGATAGAACACTGTAGCAACACTTGGGACAAACTTCTTGCCACAAAAGGATGGATCTACCTCTTTTGTTCACCATGGACAAAATGACCCGGTCAATGCCAGCAGACACCTTCATTCTGAGATACACAGAGGTGTATTAGTTCTAACACCTAATGCAAACCAACTGCAATGAAAACCCCCTCTCCACATGCACTCTGTTTGGCTTTCTCTCAGTTATTTCTTACTGGCAACACTTCAATGCTAATAAGACACCACAAGTGTATAAAGTGCAATAAAGATGTTTAAATTAAACAGCAGATTACAGATTAAAAGAATCTGTTCCATGAGCTACAGAAGCTCATCTCCAAACATCCATTTTCAGGTAAACACGTATATGTGAATTCAAAGAGATCTGACAGTGGAAGGGCTTTTTAATTTTATTTTATTTTTACCTTGTTGGCAAACACCTAACAAGTTCCAAGACTTGAACTGAAATTAGCCAAACAGCCTTAAAACATGACACAATTTTTAGCAATGAAAGCTTGGAAAAGCTTTCCAAGCAACTGACTGATTAACCATTACTTGCAGTCCTTGAACTGCAAACAGTTTTATAAAAAGTACCCTTTGATCCAGCTTCTAAGGTAAATCCTAGAGCCTACGTACGTATGCAAGCAGGCAAGGAGATATGCGATCAGTCCAGTGTTACCACTCCAAACCAGCTCTACAAATTCCTGATTAACTCTGTCCAGTTCTACTGTCCCCTAAAAATCAACACAACCTGCTGCAAGGTCAGACAGCAAAACATGTCTTCAATTTTATGGGCCAGCAGAGATTTCTTTCTCTTGGACTTGTTACAGGAAAGGATTCGGCAGTGCAACAAAATGGCTCTATGTCATCTTAGACATTGTCCAAACATCCTCCTCTGTACATCCCTAGAAGAGAGGAGGGCTCATGTTGCCCTCCATGTGCCCGTAAGCTCACACTTTTGCATGAACAACATCGCTTCTCAACGCCCTTGGCTTCCACTGGTGCTTTGGAACAGCTAAAATGGATTTTCCTCCAGTTTCCTCTGAACTACCATGAACTGCTGCTCACAGTCTGAAGTGATGCCAGGATAAAGGTGGTGCTCATGTGCTCAGTCTGAACACCAGACACTGGAAGTCAATTTTCCTCTAATATCATCAAACTCACTACTCGTGGCTTGGTCCCTCTGCTGGCACCTTAGAGATAAACTTTCTGCAGGAGCATCTGGGTATAATTAATAGATGATGATGCAGCAGCTAATATAGAGGTCACTTCTAGGATTATACACTCAAGAGGGAGAGTAACAGAAGATATAATAGAAAATGCTCCTGGAAACATCTCTCAAGGGTAATAAAGGTGACAGGAGGAAATATAGACCACACATTTCTTTATTAATAAATAAACTACTTGGAGATTGAGACAAAACATCGTATCACCAGGAGCATCCTAAATAATAAAGGAGATTCTCCAAACATTTTCCAAATAAGGGAAAGCATGCAAATTATAGCTAGCTATAAAAATTGTATGTTGTGAGCTGTTTTATGGGGTATAAAGCCTAGAGAGCTGGACAGCTTGAATAAAACAATTCTGCATGACTGGCCTCACTTCAGAAACTTTGAAAGTATGTCAGAATGACATTCAGACACTTTTAAAGTAAATATTTTCGTAAGCTGAGGCATTGTTTTAGAGTTCCTAAAAAAAAAGTTCACTAAAAAAAAAAAGTTAAACAAATTTGCTCCAGTGAAACTATGACAAGGTTTGTTCCTTACTAATTTACATCTAGAAACGACAGGGAAATTATAAACATGCAGACACAGAATTTGTATAAAAATTATTGGTTTTCTACCACAACCAATTTTAAAGAAAAATAGAAGTGTAAGTGACTGTTGTCCTAAAAGTAGAAATCTTATATGAAGGAACACTTCCACTGCTAAAAGCTGCCAGAGATAACTCACAGAACAATAATAACACAGTACCATAGGCTCAGAAATAGCTGCTCTCAGGAATGCCTCATTCCCGCCTGACACAGATACAGGCTGACAGACCAGATTTTGGCCAGGACTGTGCTCTGTGATCCATCTGGCACACTCCTCCCCAAAGAGCCTGCTCAGGACAGGCTGAGGGCTGACGATCTTGTCCTCCTGAGTGCCTGCTGCAAGTGCCTCCCCTGTGAGCAGCCCTCTTTTCCCAAGCCACCCCCCAGCAACACCCACTGGCACTTCTCTCGTGGTATGGCCTGAAGTTACCTTGAAAACTGGGTTTAGAAGCCTGGGATAATAAAGAGGCTCCAAAATACTGGCTCTGGGTAATGAAATTTGCCTACACTCTCCAGGAATATAAATAACATCTGTAATATTAGTGTCTCCAAACTCTACAGTGAATTAAATTCTGCCAGTGAGTCCACCCAGATCCACCCACTAGTTCCTACACACCTCCATAAAATTAAACAACTCTGAGGGAGAAAAACGTGTCACAAATGATTTTCATTTTACTTTACTTTGTTTCAAGGAAACACTAGCAATGGTCCCACAAATATTTATCAAACCACTCAAATTGTAGTAAATGAAAGTATCCTTCAACCTGCATACACAATAACTGAAAACTATTTTAAGAGACAGTAAGAAGATACAAGGAGTCTGAAGCAGTAAATTCATTCCTTTCCACCAAATCAATTGAACAGTGCAGGCAGGTCTGGTTTATTGTAAACTATATAATCTGGTCTTTCTAGTTTCCATTACAAGTCGTTTGAAGCCATGATCAGGGTTTTCCAGCACCAAATGCCTTCTCTAGTCACAGTTTGTTAGGAATTTCTATCTTTTTTGAGGTATTCAAATAGATGATCAGACCATTATCCCTAGCACCATATATAAAACCATGGAGTCTGTAATAATGTGAAATCTACCTCCATTTAACAGTACCTTTAGGCTTTCAGCACTGTGAAAGACAAGACTGGCCTGTTAATGTGAATTTCAGGGCTGAAACACCTGAAGATACTAAGTTAAGAGGATCATCTACAAACTGCATTCTTATCAGAGGTCCTCTATAGGGTTAGAAATGAGAGTCAGCTAACGGCTAAATTTAAAGTTCCAATGAAAGTGAAGGGACTCAGGTTCCTGAACAACCCTAGGAAATAAAGTTAGTAAGTTTTGAAAGCTTTTCTTAAATCCTTTCTCATGGGCTTTGCAAGAACATTAAAGATCCCGTAAGCATTTCATTAACACCACTGCTCTATCTTCATGTTTAATTTCAGTGGGAATTAAGATGTTTCTAAGCTTTCCTGAGAACAAGTAAAAAACTTGTTGCCTCAGTTTTCCCACCTGTGCAGCAGAGTTAGTAATTCCTTGCATGTTAGGATGCTGCTCCACCAACTCTGACAAACCTACAGAAGCCTCTGCAGCAGAAGATGGTGACTTTGTCTCGTCCCTCTGCTCCTCTAGAACTCACTTTGATAATTTCCTATTACCAGTACATCCATGGGAAGTGTAAGCATAAATATAGAAAATTTTTGTGTGCCAGGCTGTTACATGCAGAAACAAATGCCAGACTAAGAAGTGGAGCTAGAGTAAAAATGCAGTTTAGCTGAACTACAAACCATCAAGAAAGAAGAAGGAGGATTCCAGCATTTAGGCCTGATCTCATCTAATACAGCCTTTCAAGAAGTCAGGAACTCCCACTAGTAGTTCAGATCTCCACAGCAGCCAGAAAAGAGGTTCTGATAGATGGTATTTAGTCTCCCAAGGTGGGTGATATCATAAACCCATATGCATTTTCTGGACTCACCACCAACTCCTGAAACAACAAAAATACACCACTTTGCTCTGGTATCAGCACTATGAGGGTATGCATACCAGAGCTAAGAAAATCCAGGTTATTAATAAGGCAGTGTAGAACCTCTGACAGAGACCATTTCCACAGGAATAGTCATAACTGTTAGAGCTAACCTGTGATGGAAACTCAGAGCACACTCCCCTCCCACCAAATTTTTTACCACATCTCTGCTCATTTTGTGTTACAACAATCTGGAGATGTAAGAGTGCATTTTACACTATTTTCTTGTCAGGAACTGCAATTAGCAGACTGGCAAAGAGAGTGGAGATGCACACCAGGCAGGAAGCAGTACTAAAGATGAGGAAATGGCTCCAGCTTCTCTTTAGCACCCGAGCGGCACAAGGAGAAGGTTACTAGTCACTTTTGCAAGATCAAAATATCAGACATTGATCAATTTCTGTAGATAGAAAAGAGGGTGGGACACAATAACACTGTATTGTCAGAAAATGAAAAATCATAAACTATTATTTGCATTACTCTCACCCCTATACTATTAATTTTTTTTCACTTTTGATTTCTAGAAGTGCACTCATGTGTGGGTTTTGGAATGAAAGATAATTCCCAGAAACTAGACTAAAACCATGAATATGGTAGAAAGGAGTCATAAGAAATTACCTAGCAGTAAGACTCACAGTATATCTTCTTGTTCACAATTAAGAGGGACGGGCTACATCTAACCAAAGCAAGGCACTCAGTGTAGACCTCTACCTGAGCTAGGCTCACAAGGACCTTTGCACATTTTTAGAGCATGATTCATCCAACTTATTTAATATTTTTACATTAGGGTGAAACAAATCATGTTTCTCAGTTGCTTCTTTCCTTCTGTTGACTTGAAGAAGCTTGCAGTGACTAGTTCTCATTGTAGATGACTATATTTTATAACAGATTACATATCTGGATCCCAGAAAAATGAACATGATGGAAAAGAAAAAAGGCAGTTCTGAATAGGAGACAGAAGGAACACATTGCATGTTCCTCGGTGCAAGGTTTTTAAGTGGCATATTTGTGACACTTATATCAACAGTTAATAAATAAAAAAAAAGTTCCTCTATTTTTTTTAACCTCTAGAAAAGTCTGAAACCAGATTTTCTAGCTATGAATCATGACTGACTTGTAAAGCCATGAAAAACTTCATTTTCTATCTAAGGTAGTGGGAAACCACAGATGGAGTCCAAAGGTCAGGGACTGCAGCAATCCACTTCAGGAGACTTTCTATTTATTTACAAATTTGTGCTGGCTCTGACTTCTGGAAATGCAAAGTAAATCCACTGAAGCAAATCTGGAAGTGATTCACACTTCTATCTGGCAAATCTTGCTATGCTTCTGGTTACCACCACGTATGAACTGGCATATTTAGCAGTGAATGCTGTAACAATAATCTTCCAAACCAATTCTATATGACATAAGGCAAAGAGCAGCACTGTAGGAAGGGAATTCCAGGCTCACCCCCATGGTACAACTCTTACCAAACTACAACAGCACCCAGATTTGCACATTTATGCTGTGCAGAAGAATCCCTAAGGACCAATACAGAGAAGACTCCCAAGCTCGCTGACTGCAATCCACTGCTCCAACCTGAGTGGAGAATAGCCTGTTGTGGAACTCACACCAAAAGCTAGATCAAGCTTGGTGAAGATAGACCACAGAATCATTTAACTTTGACAAGACCTCCAAGATCATTGAGTCCAACCATTAATCCAGCACTGCAAAGTCTATCACTAAGCCTTAGCCATGAATGCATCACCCACATGTTTCTTGAACACTTTCAAAAGATGGTGATTCCACCACATCCCTGGGCAGCCTGTTCCAACAGCTCACAATTCTTTCAGTGAATAAATGTTCCCTAACAGCCAAACTAAACCTCTCCCAGCCATTTCTTCTTGTCCTGACACTGGTTACTTGGAGAATAGACTGAGCCCCAGCTCACTACAAACTCCTTTCAGGCAGTTGTAGAGAGTGAGAAGATCTCTCCTGAGCCTCGTTTTTTCCAGATGCACCATTATGCACCTAAACACATCTGTAGTGCAAAAAGAAGCAGCCACCATGAGAACAAATGTGCAGCTGCATGGTGCAGTGTGCGTCCATCACGAAGGCCTGATTCTCCTCATTTCAACTCCTCAGTATCAATGTGCCTCAGGAAGCAAAAAAGCACACCTTAATCAACACACAGGGCAACACCATTAACATGCAATATTTCAGAAAAATAAAAATAATGCATTTGAGCAGAATTTTGCTACAAGCACAGACTTGCCTGCAGTCCAGCCTGCTCACATATCAGGACGAATTTGGCCCAGTTTATATCCTAATGATTATAATGGATGCTGCAGTCATCTTTTCATTAAGGCAGCAGCCAAAAATATTGATTTGTTGTACTTCACACTCCTGCTTACCTTCACAAATTTCAGGAGAGACAGTACATAAGCCAATAGAGTTGGTCAGTTTAAAAATGACAAATGAACTGCACTGAAAGTAAATAAACAGCTATCTCTTTATAAATTAATTCAATATGTGACTTAAGCCCTTTTCTGCAGCTAGAAAGCTAAATTCATCATTCAGCAGCATTTAAGTTCAATAGCAGAGTATTAATGTTGCATTTTATTTGACACAGAAGGTCAAATCCTGCATTCAGCTTACAACAGTGTGACCCGGAGTAACCCTGAAGCCCTGCCCTCCACATCGCCCTGACTGCAGCTCTGCATCCAAAGTGCTCTTCAAACTGCTTTCAAGGCTTACATGGCATTGAACATTAGGGGAAATCAGAAACAAGAATCCCAAATCTTTTGATCTGCTGGATTATCAAGTCTCTTCTGGAATGATTAAGTGAAATCACACAGGTTGGCTCCTTTTCATATAACACTCATGAAAGAATGAAAGGCAGAAAAATCTTTGCATCTTGGGAGGTTTGGGGCTTATTTGCCTCCACAAAATATACTTCAATTTTGGAAAGAAAGTAAATATGCTTAATGTGGAACACTGAGTACAATTTCCACTCCCATTAAAACATGATTTGTACTTTACTGAACAAGGGACCTAACTTATTCTAGGCCAGCACCCCTACTAGGGTAAAAAACTCATTATTTTACTTACGAGTGACACACACTGAGTTACTTTCCCTACCAGCTCTTTTAAGTTCAATAAATGTCAAATGCTGAGATTTCTGTATCAATACTGCAGCATTTGCACCAACCTCACAGAGCTTTATAAAGAACCTATTGAGATGCTACTCAGTAAGTAGGTAGGATGGCATTTTCAAATGCAGGAGCTTAATATTTAAACACATGTCCAAATGTCTAAATAATGTTGCCTGAAAGCCTTCCACTACTATCAGCACTGTAGGATATGTGAGTTTCTATCATTTCTGGAAATTATACTAGTGCCCTCTTGACTTCTGACACTCAAGTCTAATGTTTCTGGACATAAGGTTTTGACTGCAATCATCTGTGTACAGCTGTAGCAGCAAGGGTGTAGCAAAAATAGAATAAAAATATTTTTCTCTGCTTATACTTAGATGAGAGCCACAGCATTTGTGATGTCGTCTGTTTTTCATAATGTTCAGTTTAGAAAGTTGACATTTGATTAAACAGTTTGAATTTGCCAAAACATACATTTTAATCTTATGTTTAATATCACATTCTCAATTAAAAGCTTCAGAAGAAGACATACAAACCACAGTAAACTCATCGACCTAACATATTTAATATAATTTCTGAAACTGTTGACTAACATTTTCTAATTTCCTCACAACTTCTAGTGATGCACAGCTGCACCATTACTCTCAGCAACCATCAGACATTTAAACAGCCAGTTTTTAAGTGTTTAACTAAACACACTTTCGTATTTAGTATTTTGAACATTTTCCAATAGGGTGGTATGGTAATAAAGTTCAGCATCTGAAGAACCTTGACTATATTAACAATGCTTTCTAACATCAGTGCTCATAATACTACCGCCACCAAAGGAAAACTAGCACAGGACATTTACAGCTATGAACATTTCCCTGGATTTCTACCTTTTATATAAGCACACCAACACTGATAAACACAAGAAAGTGTATTACATAGGATGGTGTGCTATTCCAGAATAACTCCCATGAAAAATTACTCTCAGCAACAAGAACAAGACCACAAACAGGTTTTAGGACAAAATAATCTTTTTTTCATGCTCCTTATATCCTTTCATTTGGTTTAACACTGGATTCAAAGTCATGAGTATTGTGACTTTGTGGAGGTGGCCTGAGTAATTTACAGTGATCAACCGATAATGCAGTGACTGTAAGCAAGTCATTCTGTAACTATCACTGCCTTCTAAATAGAGTCAACACACAGCTGCTGAAAAGAAATGTGTATTATTTCACATCCAGAGTGATGAACACAATCAGGTAATTAAATCATGTTATTGCCGTGCCTGGAAAATCCTTACTTGTAATTTTATCTTGCCTGTTATGAAGAACTGAATTAGTTAAGGGTAGAAAACAACTATGCCTCAGCTTTGCTTTTGAAAAAAAACCTCTGTGAAGGAGAAATTAGAAACAAAACTCACCAGTTTCTTCATCGATGCTGAATCTCCCCAGGCCACTGCCATCCCTGATGGAATACTGAATCTCCCCATCTCTTCCCGAGTCCTCATCTCGAGCAGCAACTTGCAAAACGCTTGTACCAATGCGGGAGTTTTCCTTTACAGATCCAATGACAGCAAAATCAGGAAAATAAGGGGTATAAAGATTTTCGTTAACATCCACCACTTCAACTTCCACAAAAGAAAGAGAAGAGAGAGAAACTGGACGCCCCTTGTCCTTGGCACGCACGGTCAGGTTGTAGAACTGCTGCTTCTCGTAGTCGAGCTCCTTGTTCAGGCGGATGGCGCCGCTGGCCTTGTCGATCTCGAACCGCCCATTGTAATCATTTACCAGCGAGTAGCGGACTTGGCCTCCCAAGCCCAGGTCTGGATCATGAGTTTCCAACCAAGCTATGACAGTGCCAACTGGCAGGTCCTCAAGGACCTTCACATTATAGCTGGATGGGATAAAGGCTGGAGAGCAATCATTAACATCATCCAAAAAAACCTTCAGAGGCACGATGGAAAACTGCTGATGGCCACTCTCTGCTCTGTCCCTAGCCTCAATCTTCAGTGTGTAGTTTGCTTTTGCTTCCCGGTCCAGTTGGTCCGCAACATACACCACTCCTGTGGAACTGTCGATAGCAAATTGATGGGTGTCTGTCAGTACTGAGTAGGTCACGTCACCATTAGATCCTAGGTCTTTATCTCTGGCTTCTACCTGGATAATCTCTGTACCAAGACTTGTACTTTCTAAAATATTAACCGAGTAACTGTCCTGTAGGAAAACAGGCTTGTTATCATTTGCATCCTCCACAGTGACAGTCAGCAGTCTCCATGCAGATTTCTGTGGACTACCTAAATCATAAATTGTAATATTAAGGAGATAGAGCTTTGTTTTTTCACGGTCCAAGGGCATGAGAACACTAAGTATCCCCATCTCCATGTCAATGTTGAAACAACTATCTACATTACCATCAGAAATTGTATAAAGCACTCTTCCATTAAAGCCTGAGTCAGCATCATAGGCTTTTATCCTCAGGATGGTAGCACCAACTGGCAGATCTTCGGAAACCTTCACATCAGTAGGAAAAGATTTGTCAAAATGAGGTGCCTGCCTGTTGACTGAATAAAAATCAAGAAAACCATCTTCCAAATTCAGCTTCACATTTGCTTTTGCCTTTTTGAGCAATTTTTCTGCTAGCTTCTGAGCAACTCTAGTTTCTCTACAGCTAAAGGTCTTTGAAGACACTTTCCCATGAACTACTGAAATATTAACAAACATAGCATCAGCAAAGTTCTCTCCATCAGTTGCCGTTATCTTAAGGCCAAAATTGTTATTTTTTATGCCAGAGTTAACAAGAGATTTTTTAAGTTGCAGGACACCAGAGTCTGGACTTAAATAAAAAAGGCCAAGTTCATTTCCAGAGATTATTTTGTACTTCACAAGCTCTAACTCATCTATGTCTATTGCAGAAACAGCAGTGATGTGACCACCAACCGGAAAATCAGATGAAATCACTCCCTGACAGGCCACTTTTTCAAAGAGGGGCTTGTTGTCATTGACATTGCCTATGTATATGGTGACATTCACCTCACTTTCGTGGCGGTAGGGAGAACCCCAGTCAGATGCTCTCACGATGAACCTGTAGCTTTCTGGTGAGGACTCAAAATCCAGTTCTTCAGATGTGCTGATGACACCTGTAAACTGGTTTATTGTAAATGGCAGTGAGTTCAGACTGGCAATACTGTATGTGATGTATCCGTTCTCTCCCCTGTCTTCATCTATTGCTGACACTGCCAGAACGCTGGACCCCACAGGGACACTTTCATTGACGAATGAGCTGTAGGAGAGTTGCTGGAACTCTGGAGTGTGATCGTTGGCATCCTCTAACCTGACAGTAACCTGTGCTTTTAAATCAACACCTTTGTTTGCATATACTTCTAATTCATAGAGGTCTTTTTCAACGATTTTCAAAGGATGAGCAGTAGTAATAAGGCCTGTGTTGGGATTAATCTTAAAATACTCAGCTTCCTCACTTGGAGATATTCTATATTCCACACCCTGTGGCTCAGGCATCAGCTTAACTACTGCAACCACCACACCAGGAGGTGAAAATTCACTGATCAAAATATCATATGCTTCCTTTTCAAACTTCAGAGGGATACTTTCTTTCTTGGGACTAGCAATGTGGACCAGTTTGACCGCAGAAAATTTCTGAGGAGATCCTTTGTCCTTAGCCTGGAGAGTGAGGTTGTAACCATATGGGAAGCTGTCCCAATCAATAGGCTTTCTTTCTTTGATTTTGTACTCATTCATCCATTTCCCTTCTTTAGTCAGAAAGAATTGTTCTAGAGGATCTCCAGCCACAATAGAAACAGATTCTATTTCTCCATTGGCTCCTTCATCTAGGTCATCAACATTAACAACTGCATAGGTAGGTTCCTTGTCTGATGGGAAGGGAATGTGGGTTACTACACTTATTGTTGGGGCATGCTCATTTATACGTTCAATGTGAACATAAAGCTTGGCAGTGCTGCTTACGCCATTGTTTCCATAAAGCTTCATCCCACGGTCTACTGCCAAAATCTCAAGGTCATATCTGTTTTTCTCATCATAATTTAACCGTCCACTTAAGGAGATAACTCCACTTGTAGGATGAATTGAGAAGAGATCAACTTTATTTTTAAAGTAATAATAAAATTCACCATTAGACCCAATATCCGCATCTGTTGCAGTCACCTGTGCAATGCTAGTCCTTAAGGGAGTGCTTTCTGCTATTGTGACAGAGTATGTGGTTGGTGAAAACAAAGGTCTTAGGTCATTCATATCCAAAACTTGGATGTCCACTTTTGTCCATGCTTCCAAGTCCTCTCCTCTGACAGACCCTTTTACCATCAATAAATAGTTGTCCTGGATTTCTCTGTTCAATATCGCAGAATTCCCACCTTTAGTCCTTATTCTGAGGAAGCAGAAGTCAGCAATGATGACTTCCTCTGCTTTAAAAAAGCCCTCATCATCACCAGACACTATTTTATACTTGATATCCCATGAAAGGTCAGCCATGGTAATGCCCATCCTTGTCTGACTGTTGACATAGGTCCTGGCTGCAGAATTCTCATACACCGTGGCATTGTAAGTGGAATGTGTGAAGTGAAAGCCAAGCGGGGCAGTCCCATGAGCCACCTGGCAAATGGAGGCCAGGAACTTGGCAATGAGAAGGGCAATGCATGACGGAGGTAGCCGTGAGACTGACCAGCGGCCCATATTCACATCCATCACATCATTCTTTCACCCTGTGATAGAGAGAGAAAACAGGAAATAGTTGATCAAGAGATGAAAACTGTACTGTGAAGTGACATGTCAAAATTACTTACTGAATTTCTGATCGAAAGTAAAATCTATGCAATATCAATGCACCACATCTTTAAAAAAAGTATACACACGCAATCACACCATCTCTGGGTATTTTCACACCTGAGTAGTATATATGCATATGCACATATACATATATAACTACATATGTGTATGTACGCACACTTTTTTAACATAAAAGACCCTACCACATCTATATACACGTGCACACAGACCATAATAATAATCACAGTGAAAAAATTAAAATCCACTATAGATATCTGTATAAATTTATATAGAAGGATGATCCACATACAGAAATTATTTTGTCTTATTTATCAGCAGCTCCAACTAAGCCTAAACCGATTTGTTTTCAGAGCATATTGTAAAATTCATTTTCAGTCCCAACATTTGGAAGACAGACAGGATTTTCATATATATGTAGCACTGTGATAGTCAAATGTTACTTTTTTTTAATGATCAGTTAAGAATGATGAAATTTGAGCCACCAAGAACAAGTAGAATAAGTCATTATTCAGTCATGACTTTAAATACAAATACCTTCAGAAAAGGCCCAATGCCTCACTTCAAGAATCTAAATTGTGAGGTTAAGCAGAGACAGAGTAAGTGGAGGCACTGGCTGAAGGTTGCTGGAGGGTACTGCAGAAGGTGGAAGCCAAGTCCTGCTTATCTATCACTTCCTCCTTGAAAGCAGAGGAAAGGAGCCTGCGGAAACTAGGCAGGTGCTACCATAAGGCATTGGGAATAACTATCTTTGTTACAAAGTACATGCACTGCTACTTGTGAAAATCATAAAAATTGATTTTAAAAGGCAACTATTGAAAGACTCACTGCACACACACATTGCTCTCATTGTCATTTAAAAGCTACTTGAAAATGTAGTTTTCTCCAAGCTAGAATACAGGGAGGAAAAGAATAGGAAAAGTTGTCAATGGCACAGTTAATTTAAACTTCCAACAAGATTTCAACATCCCTAAGGAGATTTCTAAATTGCATTTTGGAATATGAATTCACGTTAGTTACCACCTCCAATGTAATGGAGGGACTATTGCAGTTTCAGTACTAACAACAATCAATTTATAATACTAATGTTGCAATGTCCACACACAACACTGAACTTCCTGATTCTCACAATCTATATCCCATCGTTTAACACACTGATCAATTTGGTCAATTCTCCCAAGTGTTTGTCAAAGCACTCATTTTTCAATACACTTATTTTCACATGCCAGTTCTCCCCCTGACATTGTTTCCTTCTTATTTCTTTTCTATTATATTAAAAAAAACTCATTAAAAAGAGAACAAAAATGTAAGATTATATCACCTTCTGGACCTGCTTTCTCCAGTAGCCAGCGAATTTCATTTGTGGCAGTTCCTTTTCTGAATATGCCCACTCAATTATTGTGCACATAGCATGCGAGTCCTATGATTAACATCTTGTTCCATACAATTCACAAATTAAATAAGCACAATTCTCCAATATGCTTCGGGTACAAGAGGGAACATGTCTCCCCATGCTCAGGTTGACCTCCAGAAGCCCCAGGAGGGAATTCTCTTACTCCATACAGGAAAGGTTATTTCATTGTTGTTACCCTCTCATTCAGCTGAAAGATCAGCAGTGGCACCTTATTCTTCAGCACAACAAATACTCGTCAATTTAATCCACGAGTATGAAAATATTGAAGTCCCTTATTTTCACGGGGCTTCATGTGATCACTTTTGAGTACTGACACTAAGAGCTGTTGCTTCAGACTAGTGAGAGATCATGCTAGTGTTATTTTATATATATATTTTTATATATACACACACACAGCATACAATAAACTGCTGAGTAAATTCAGCCAATGAAAATGAGAAATTCTAATGAGACAACTCATGGGAAAATAAAGGGCTGGGCCTCATCTGTGATGCGCATTATTAGAACAATCAACAGACAATCACCGTATGGCTGCCTTTCATAAAGAGCACTTCAGCATCCTTTGTCTATACCATAATACCTGTCTCTCCTCCTGCTAAGAGAGAGAATTTTTGCTGGCTTACAAAAGAGACTGATGTTGTTTCATGTGAGCATCTAGACTTCTTTCACCACAGTTCAGCAACTTCCTAGAAATTCATTTTCCTATTCTTCGGTGTAAGGAAATGAATTGTCTTATCCTATTTGTCTCATTTGGTGGTCTAGCTTCTCCTGTTCATGTCATAGTTCAGCATGAGCTGGTTTCTCTCCATCTTTCATGGTCATCAACATCAAGTTTTCAAGTCCAGCATAACTGGAAATCAGTTCTCCTGAGAATCTCATTGCTAAAAAAAATTATTTGAAACTTTACTTTCAGCCCTACCCAAAGTTACAGACTGCTGTAGCAGACAGGCATCGATTACGGGGACCTAATGAAAAAGGTGTGTATATCCTAGGCAATATAACACAACAACCTTAGGCTCCTATTCCATTAATCTTACAATTTTTAAAGAAAGCTGGGGCTAAGACCTAATCTCAAACACACTGCTGCAACCCCAGTCATGTCAAGAGTCCACAAAGTTTTAGAGGTTCAGTGCAATCAATATCAGTCCTGAAACACTAAATTCCACCTAGAAGCAGCATATGCATATGTGTGCTACTGAAAGCATATTTTAGCTATGTGTACATATATATACACAGACACACAGATTGTGTATTCTCAGGTAAAATTTCATGGTTTGCACTGGAAAAACTGGACCTTCACATCAGGCAGCACTTTCAGAGTCTGATTTCATCTCAAATGTGGTATGCAGAGTTGTAACAAGCTTCCCATTGAAGTTATTAATCTATTCATATATTTATATGGCTATCATCATTATACTATATGAAAGTCCCAATGGATGAGCTATTAAGCCATCACTTGGGTAACCCAATAATGTTTTATTCATTTACTGAATTCCTTTCTTCTGGAATATTTGTTTTTAGGAGTTCATAATACATACAAGCTTAACACACAGGAAATGTAACAAGATAGGTTACAGAAAAAAAGTACAAAGCAACCCACCATAAATTAGGAGGCATTTCTTTAAAGGCACTTGTCAAAAAATGTTATGTTTAAAGTCAAGAGAAACGTTGTGATTACTTTTGCTTGATTTTAAAATGTTTGGGCAGGAGCTACTAAAAAAAAAATCCCTAGTACTGCTCAGCATGGTTAGTATGATCGAAAAAGAAGGGAAAAAAAGAAAGAAAATTAAGGGAAAAGGGGAAAAGGAAAAGGTAAAATCCTTCTGAAAGAGGAAAACTGCTCTGTAACAGCAGCAGAGGCTACAAGAAAACAACTACCTTCCAACTACCTAAGGAGGTGATAAAACAACACAATATAGGAGTCCAGAATCTTTCCACTCTAGCTCTCATAAAATACTCTGGCCTTGAAGTAGGAAGGAAAAACTGGAAAAATAGAACAGTGCGTCTTGATTTCTAATATTCTTTAAAATAAACTTGAACATCATGGAGAACTCTTTATGACTTTAAATTCATTTCATCATTTCAATCGTTTTCCTTTGCTCCTTGAACAAAGACTAACTATGTGACCCAAACTTTGCAGCAGAATAGCTGCAAGGACCTGTAAGTGGCTGGCGCTCCATAGAGGAATTGAGAGCAGTGTGATCATCATTCCTTTATCTCATCTTGGCTCTGGCAACTTCCAGGCTGGGCTGCATCCAAACATAACACCCCACCAGACAGAGAAGGAAGACTGAAGTCCCAGGAACTGCCAGGATTCCTGCACACCAAAAATGTGGCTCTAACTCAATGTGCAAATATAAAACAAGTGCTATCTGTTCCTCTGACTCCCTCTTTCTAGGCTAATTTTCCAAGTCCAAAGATCTCCACACTATAAAATACTTGAAAAAGAAAACAGTGCATATATCTCTTGGGTAAACAGGAGCCAAAAGGTATTTTATAGAATATAAGGAGTATAGCAGGCAAATTTCTTCAGCAAACAGGAGGAATAAGCTTTTAGCAGGCAACAAAAGGGATAACAAAAGAGCCTTCTCTTCTCTCTTTACTTTGCCTCCAAGACCAGTTATACTCTGAGACCATGTTTCCAGTTGGCCATTAGGCAAATTACTTCAGGCATTGTGACTAACTAATACAAAACAACCATTAAATACTTTTTTACATGTCCTTTAAAAACAGAAGAAACTCATCTGTGCTTTAACTTCCAGCTTCACCCAATGAAGGGTGAAGAACCCAATGGAGATCATACATAGGTCCTCTGGGCTATGAGAAGGAAAAAACAGTTTCTCAACTTCAGATAAATTTTTGAGAGTCGAGGTATTTATGCAGCCATGGGTATGGGGAAAAAAAAGAGGTCAAGAAACCTTGACTGAAAGGTTTTCATCTTAATTTGCATTTCTCTTGGTGAAGCTGGGAAAGGACGTGTGTCTCCTCACATAGCACAGGATTGGAGACCTCATGGCCTGGACAAATACTAAAATTTGAAATTATTATCGCTTCCTTTAGAGAGTTGCCACAATTCTCTAAGCAGCTTTACAGCAAAAACAGTATATTTTAAAATGTAAAGGTATTTTTGGGAAGCAGAAGAACAGTAACATCACATGCACATGAAGTCTATACAGTACATAGAGAAGTCATGCATCTGCTCCAGGAACAAAAGCTCTTGATTTCTTTGGAAGTGGCCTTAATCTTTCAAGGTAAAGTCATTCAAACATCAACTTCAATAACAGCTAATCTATTCTGATGGTCTAACCATCGAAACACAAGGCATGAAACCTCTTTTTCTTTTCAGTGTTCTTTTCTATCAACAACAGCAATTTGACTACATAAAAACTGCATGACCAGGCCGTTAGGATCTGCAAAAAGGATACAAGGAAGATTGCAAAGCATTGCGGTAGGTTTGCAGTTGTCACCTATGATAGCCTTGCATGCATCAGGGATAGAAAAAGAACTGTGAATAAATCCATTGTCAATATTGCAACCGGGTGAGAGTCCACCTATGTCAGTGCTCTCTTGGAAGAAGTCTCTTCCATAGCACAGAACCATTGAAAACTCTTCTGAACTCATGGAAATTATTATTTAGGCATATGGAAGACACTGATCTAGGAGTTTAAAGACCAAGGTGTCATTCTACCCGCAAAGCTGAAACACAGACTAGAGAGAGACATGGATTTTTTAACTCTCCTCTCATTACACAGGCAATATCATTAGCATGTTGTCAAATGAATAGCAACTAAGGGAAAAAAGCATGTTTGAACAACACTTCCCCTAGCCAGACAACTTCCTTGCACTCCACAATAATTTACCCAGTTAGGAAAGGCTAACAATTTACTGACCAGAAAAAGAAGTCAGAATACGGGGTAAGAATTTAGAACATGTGCCATACAGAAATGAATTAGAGATTTGTGTTCGAGTCTATGCAGGAGGCAAAAAAAACCTTACTGACACCGACAGATTTACAACAGGAGATATATTCATGGAGCTACCTGCTCCCCAATGAGCACGAAGATCTGCTTTTCCATATATATGATTATATCATGATGTGTTTATCCCCAAAAGAGAAGGTGAAGACAAAATGATCATTTCTGCAGAGTAAGCCCTTGCAAGAGACACCACTATAAATCCTAACCTTTCTCAGAGCTGCAAATCCTCCTGCTTCCTGCATGTCATTCCACACAGGAGACAGGCCTCTCAGCATGCAGCAAGTGTAATTCAGGCTGTCCCTAGGAAGTGAAGATTTAGCCACCCAGCCGTGTATTATGAATAACTTTGTTTTGCTAGCAGGTGCTGGGGATTTTTTCCCTACAACACCAATTTTTGCCAAGTATCAGTTCATCAACAAATGCTTCCACCTGTGAGCAGAGGCCGAGCATCATTTTTCTTCCCAAATAAAGGGTGCAAAGGGTCTGTTGGACTCTCCCTTTCCCCTCGAGGATGAAATGTGGCTTGAGGAAAATGTAGGAGGAAGGGGGAGGATAATTTGCTGCCATGTGAGATCTGTCAAAAGTGAATTTCTGGGAGCCACCTTACAAAGGATTTGAGCTTGTCCCTTGGTGGTCTGCCTCAAGGGAAACAAAAGCTGCTATCCAGTTTTCATGCTTTGTGTATCTCAAATCCCCTCGGCTCCTGCTTCTTAGTCACTGTAAAATGGGGATGTTTTGGGGCAGTTTCAAAATGAGCCAGTTATTTTCATGGGGGCTTCCTTATGGAACACACTCAATGATACTATTTCTTGCTTATCCGGCCTTTCTTTTTTTTTTCCCCCCTTATGTATTATTCATAAATCTACTTTGACCTCTGTCCAAGGAGTCCTAGTTTGAAAGTTCTTTCAAAGTGCAATTCAGCAGCAAAATCCAGCATTGATAAGTCCCACTCCTGTCACTGCTGGTCTTTCCCCAGCTCTCCCTTCACCACAAGGAAATTTGGATCCCCTCCAAACAGGCAGCTCTTTACCAAGCTGTGCCTCTGATCCTTAGGGGCAAGAGCTCTACTCATACACCCAGAGGCTGCTGCGGATGGGGACCAGGACGATAGCCTGCCATGGGGCACATTGCAGCTGCATACAATGGGACTTGAGCAGTGATTTTACTGGGCTTTTTGCAACTCTACCCTTACCATAATCTAAATAACAATGCCAATAATGCTAAAATAATAATAACAACCATAATAATAATAAATAATAAAATTGACATGAGACAGTCTTTGTACAAAACCCTAGAGCAATCCAAATCTCAGCTTTTTACAGTATCTGGTGAAACACAGCAATGAAATAAGCACTTTCTGAGCTACAGCAGTGATGTGAAAGTGACGAACCTGCAGCTAAAAAACGCATGTTCCACCCTTGCCACACAAGACTCAGCTCCCATCATGAACTCTCTTCCATGGCTGTTTTCCTGCAAACTCACACCCACTAGTCCCAGCTGCTGCCAGTTGCTGCCTCCAGTCTGCTCTGTGTTTGGTGTACTGCACATACTCCTCCTGACATCTTGCAGAGGCTTGTATAAACTATTTGGATATAGTTTATAGTAAGGAAGAAGTCCATGAGATTTACAACTACTGTTTTCAGGGCCATAAATAGGTATGTAGGTATAACGACAGCAGTAAGCTGTTACTCTCAGAGGAAAAAAATACCATGTATCTTCCTCAGATAGTGTGTGTGGGGAGGTAGGGCAGCTCAAATGGTCAAGACCTTTACAGATGGGCAAATGAAGGGAGATTGAAAATAGAGATGCATATACAAAAGCTTCTTCACTGTTGACAGCTCCATGTAAAATGCACAACATAAAATGGAGATTAAGGAAAAAGACTGTCAGGTTGGACTAGACGGTATTTAAAGATCTCTCCCAACCTTCAGCATTCTACGGTTTTATGATTATGAAATGCCAAATCAAAATCATGATAGTCCAGTAAGAACTTTACAAAGAGACTGTAGGATAAAGCTCTTCACCCTACACCAAAGAAAAAGATATGAATGTAGCAGGTGCCTTTAAATAAAAACAGAACAATCACTTGAGAATCAAGAGGAAGGGAGGGAGGGAGGGAGGGAGGGAGG